>OW679203.1:53880142-53966557 GCA_940337035.1 Agriotes lineatus
CTATGAATTGCTAAATATTATGGTGAAAACAGGACTAGACGATAAGTACACGAGAATAACAGCCAACGTATACTGGAGTCAAGCTACCGAAGAAAGGATGCGTACTTTAACCAACCCTGTTTAACATTTACTCAGAAGAGATTTTAAAGAAAGCACTTCATCATGTAAATGATGTTATATTAATCAATAGTGAATTAGTTAACAATATAAGATATGTTGAAGCTTTAGAAATGTTAATAGAAAGAATTCATGTAATATGTGAGAAAAGTAGAATCTTCCTCTGCAAGAATAACAAAATATGTGACTATAAGTAAAACCAATCCACTGCCATTGATATTATGTATTAACAATACTGAGATCGAAAAAAAATAGTAAATACTCATATCTGGGAGTCAACACAAATGACCATTGGGACCATTCAACAGAAATAAGATCGCGTATAGAAAAACCAGAGCAGCATTTATTCCAGTCAAAATAGTTTTGACCGGTAAAGACCTTGTTACGGTATAGAACTGTTTTTACGACACCTCGGGGTACGAGAGTGCCACAAGACTTACCACGTCCGGGAAATGTTACCACTTGCCCTAAAATTCTCGAGGACAGACTGGACGCTGTAGGGACAAGCGTGACGACATATACAGGGTGACGAAAAATAATAGGGCGCCGCGGGTTTCGAGATTAAGTCCACGTTTGACAGAAACCCGAAAGGCAAAAGGGGGTGGAGTATGTGTGTAGCTTTGGGGCTCCCTGGAGACTGCAGATGGAGCATTCGAACCTACCTTGCGGCTCACAAAATTCGTCCAGGATCCGCTTTACACCAATCATACACAAGTCACCAATCGGGCGACGACACTACAATTGCTTAAACTGAAACACAGCATTTAACATAAAGAAAATACAGCGGGAACGTTTAACAAATGGGTATATTGTTCTTTAGACACGTAATGCAAAAGGGCGGGTCCGTTTTAGCTATCACACAAAATAATACGCTCCTGCAAATGGCACTGTATAATGAACTTCTACGCACACTGCGTATCGGCAGGGTGTATTGAAATAAACATTAGCTATTACACAAAATACTGAGCGCCTGCAAATGGCACGGTTCGAGTGACAAATTGAGCTCATTAAGTATAAATCGCTCACTTAACGCCGCCACTGAAAAGGTCAAGTTACAGCGCAAGTCGATCACACGCGCGGAAGACTCGAGGCCTCCCTTCGGCGTGCACTCTTTTTAATTAACGCAAAATTCCTCTGAACGCCGGGCCGGTAGCCGAAGCATGCAGTACAGTACCTTAGCTTCTTCTGGGAACAGTCGGTTCCAAGGGCTCCAACTGGTAACCAGACAAGTTTCCCAAGGCTACGGAACAGGGGAAAAAGGGGCTCGAGGCGTCGTGGTGATGTCCAGCAGATTCCTATCTAGGAGTAAAGATGCAACCGGAAGGCACGCCGGATCACATGTGAAATTAACCAGGAATTAGACCGCCCTCCATTTGATCATCCGCAACAGCGGTTATATCGGCCCACGGCTCATTTAATAAGGAGGAGAGCCTGGATTCAAAAGGACACGCCCAAACAACTATCACTCAAGGCCTTGCGACCAACTCGCTTGACGTCTGGGAAACCAATCTTCGAAAAACACCCTCGCAAGCGCCACGTAGACGGCAACCCCGAAGGGGAAGCGCCTCGGGTCGCACACCTCAAAACCTAACAGTTCCCTTCGGATGCCAGGTGCCAACTATCCTTAAAAATGCCGCGCCGGCCTATAGATCGATAAAGTAGTGGGGCAGGAGAGCTGTAGCTTGTTCTCTCGCACCCATGGCCGTTGTCTCAATTCTGGCCCAGAACGAAAGCCGTCTTCAGCAAATTCACGACGGCCTCGAAGCAATAAAGGAACACGTGTGCGACGAGGGTTCAGACTGAATTGATAACACGTATGTGTGCGTTAAAAAGCCAATTCCTGCATAAAATTTGATATGTTTAACTTTAAGCGGAATAATATGAAAACCCATATACAAGTGGGGTCGTAGTTTAGAAAATAAGCTAATTAACCGTACATTTGTACAATTTAAACATTTCCTGACAATCTAAGCCTGCAAACCAAGATTAGACCATTGAGATGTTATATTCTATCAATACTGCTATATGGTGGACACTAACAAAAGCAACGAAGAAAAAGCTAGCATTCTTTGAAATGTGGATTTATCAATGCATCTTGAAAGTACCGTGGATTGACCATATCACCAATAAAGAAATTATGGAATGTATGAACAAAACACCAGATATTTTAATAACAATAAAATCTTGTAAACTAGAATATTTCGAACATATGATGAAGAACACAGAATATTGCTACTTATTCTGGAAGGAAAGGTGTGGGGAAAAAGATGCCCAGAAAGAAGGAGAATATCTTGGTTGAAGTACTTGCGGTAATGGTTCAGTGTGTCCTCTGTAGGATTATTTAGGAAAGTGGTCAACAATATACAACATTGATGATAGATAACATCCGAAACGGATAAAGCACAGGAAGAAGAAAGAAGTTCAGGCTTATGGACTAAGTCGTAACGACTGTTAAATAAGTTGCATATATTGCTATGATATGATATGTGTGTTTTTATTATTATAGAATAAAATAAATTAAATTAAAATTGTCTACCATACCAATTATTTTTCAAAGATCGGTAAATGTTACATTAAACTGACTAATCTTGGGTTCACCAAATTAACTAGTAATATCTATGGTATTTTGCCCTCTTAAACATTGCATATAACCGTTATTGATATTTGCTAGCTCCAAAATTAAGAACATGAAAACTCAGCTCTCAGGTGTCGGGTTCCTTAAATTTATTTGAAAATGGCAGCACGCCACTGGGAAATAATATCAAAACTGCACTGCGCCGGTGCTCGAGTTGACAGTTAACCTTGACCTACATAAATTTCAGTTTGTGCGACTTTCTGCGTTGTGAAATGACTAGTAAAATCAAATTATGAGCAAATTAAAAATCAGGTGAGTTATGGATTGATTTTCGCGCCTTTGTGGTAGCGTCTGTACATTCTTTTGTTCTAGGAAAACCGGATCTTCGTTGTTTGCGCCTACTCTTTTGTTTCTTGCATTCTAACCTCCAAATTTGGATTAAATTGAGATTTTTGGCTGATTATCGTTGCCTGGACAGAAACTAATGCTGGCCCTCGGTTGTGAAGCTCACGAGACACAGGTAGGCTCATATGTTTCACGCCCTTACGGTCGATTAATGAAAATTCCCACACTAACCTCGCTCTTGCATCGGTAGCTGTTGCGGAAAGCCTTCCCTGGTGCCTACGGTACCTGCGGTCGCCCTTTGATGCCGGTATCGCTGCTGGGACCCTCGGACAGCCTGTCTCCACCTTCTGGACCCGTTCGTAGCCCTCCGGAAAGCTGGGATCTTGATTGCAATCTCCTCGGGTGCCTGTCGTTGCTGGTTCGTCGAAGGAGGCGTGAAAATTTTTTTCTCTTTCAAGATGGATCGCCCCTTTTAACACCACTGGTTACACACATAAAACTGCACACTTTGGTAAAGTTTTAACTCTGTATCTTTATTTTAACCATATAAAAACTTTAATTAATTGCAGAGTAAAAGGCAGATACTGCTGGTGTCAACGTTTAATAATAATTAAATATCCAAGCTTCTAAAAACAAATGAACATCAAAAATCAAATACAAGGAAATCAGCTTAGTACACATTAACAACATTTAACATTAAGTTCATATTTTACAAACATTTAACTATAACTCTTAATACTAACATTATTGTCTTTCAAAGTAAATTGTTTATAACCTATCTTCTTGTCCATTAAATTGTTTATAACAAATGTCTTTTTGCTCACATCACTTCATTGACTCACTAATAGCACTAAACTTGTCTATTTCCTGTTTACTGTTTCATTTTCTTCAAAAATAACTAACTGTGCCCTTTTTGCCAAAATCTCTTTTATGCTAATCTTGCTTGCATTATCCAATTCGTAAATCCTTTCTTACCTTAATCAAATAAGCTCACAACGTCAGTTTTTCTTTAATTACTGTACTAACTAACGCTTCATCTCAAGTTCTGCACAATTTGAATTCTTGTGTCAATTTTAACTAATTCATGTCTGGCTTCTACATTGCCAAACTTTTGAAATTATAATTGAAATTCTTTTATTAACTCCAACACTTGAAATTGAGTTCCCCTATTTGTATACTCATTTGAATGCTTTTAAAGTTAATCGTCCATTCTACCAGTATTATTCTGATTTAATAAAATTACATGACTTTTCCCAGTTATTTGCATTGCCTCGACTTTGTGCCTTTGTGACTGTATTTTGTATTTTCTGTATTGCAACCAGAGCCGAGTACAGAGCTAAAGACCATCGCAATATATAGTATTGCAAAATTATTTCTTCGTTCAACAAAGAAAGATATGTAGTAAGTTTCCGGCTCGACGTTGTTAGAATAAGAACTGAAGCAACATTTCCTAATCATTTCTTACTGTGAAAGAGTGAGCAGAACAATTTATTCTGTCTAGCTAGAGATTTAATGAAAACAATACCAGGTAAAGAAGGCTATGGATAGCAGTGCTGGGAAACTGAATGAAAAAAGGAATACTGGGAACTACAGCGATTTAAAGACGAAAGGTTGTGGACTTTTAAAAACAGCGATGCTAAGGATGCTGTATGAGCATTGTGTAATAAACTGAGTGTGATGGGCACAAAAACTTTCGGCAGTTTAAAGAGAGTATAAGTGAAATTTTGTGGCGAATTTGCAGAGAGAAGGAAATTATCGATTTCATTGTTACAAAGGATGAAAGTATGATTCTGCTGTAATCCTTTTCAAAGAGAGGATACGAGTAGATGGAATGGATGTCATCCAGCTGTGCCATCCTTGAAGGACGTGAAGGTTACGAAATATAAAAAAAAGCATATCACTATTATTTTTAGGAATTTCCAAAGGATGTTGTTAACTGGTTACAAGACATAACGCCACTATGATGGGCGAATTATGCTTCTTAAATGCAGCAATCAAGAAATGCAAGGAAAGAAAAGCTACATAATAACATATCTTGAAGTAGACTGCTGCTGCATAACAAAACAAACACACATTGACTATTTCTTACACTAATCTCGTTTCAGTCTAATGCACAGTTAAAAGGTTTTAACTTCATTCCTTAAATAAAGGTTGTAACTCTTTGTATTCCAATAAACTGTTAGAAAATTTGTTTCAATTGTAACTAAGATGGTTCTCTTAGAATCTTGTCTCATGAAAAATTCAATTTCGATTTGGTTTATTGTTAAAGAAATATTTCAATTTCAGCTTTTCATTATGAAGAGTGATATCCCAAATGGCAAAGTCTTGTTCGTTATTAAGAATCTGGTTTCTATTCGAGGAACGTAGAGAAAATTGCAATTGCACCCCCTTAAATAAAGATTGCAATTGAAATTAGGATATTATATTTGAAGGCCCTTTCAAAGTCTTGTCCGGTATCAAAAATTCCATTTTGATCTAATAAATGCCTAGAAATTTACAAACTTCATTCCATAAATAAGAGTTGTATCTGTAATTGAGAGGTGGCATATGAAGATGTTAGCAGTTTTGTCTGCTATTTAATTTCCTGTTTCAGTCCAATGGACTGCTCAACTGTTGCGATTTTATTCCATTTTTTAAAATCCTGTTTGGAGTGGAAGTTGAAGTTTGTTGGTTTGTTCATACAGGCGCAACTAGAGATTCTATATGTACTAAGAGGTGAGCCATTGAGTCAACAAATGAAGGACCATGTACAAAAATATATCTCATTTTTTTCCATTTGAATGAAGTATCCATCAAGTTTAAAATCGGAAAAAATTAGATACTCCATGGTTTGTGGATCTAAAACAGATTACCTACATGTCTTAACTGTTGCATATACAGGGGGACTCAAGTGACAATATTTTGAATATTGGTGCAACATATTGTAGAGTATGCAACCCATTTTACACTGTAGTAAGTTTTCGTCGTGCCTACAACCCGTTATGGACATCCTAAAAGGTGCCAGCAACGAAATTAAAGAAATATGTTGCCCTATAGCAGTGGCAACTCGTGACCATTGTATTTTGGAACGGGGCTTCTAGTTTTTAACAATTACTAAGCAAACATAAAACTAACTTACATTCCGTCGATGTTTTAATTCAAATGTAGCAACGATTTTTAATTTTAATAATCTAAAAAGAAACATGATATGCACAGAACAAAAAGTATTGAAACTCAACACACAATGCACATAAGTGTTAAAAAACGAAACACGATCATTTATTTAATAATGGAAAAAATAGATCATGGCATCAGATCCACAAATCCATTTGTTTTTCTTGTAAATGTCCACAGTAAAATATCTTGTAAAATTGCGAGTTGCAACTTGATTTTCCAGGTTGAAATTTAATCCAAGTTTTTTATTTTAACGTTTTTCGCTAACGCTCCCCTATTAAAAATGAATGTTGAGAATAGTTAGTTACGCTATTGTCGGCTATTTTTTGGAGAAAACTGCATTAAACAACCGAAATCACCCAAAATAAATAGACTTCAACTGCAATCGGCCCACAATGATGCAAGAACGTCTTCGCCCGCTGGTATTCAATATAAAAGATTGCACCACATTTATTTTATAGGCGTGCCGGTTGCCTTTACGCTCGGATCGTATTACATTTCGGGAGCGCAGTGTTTGTAAATAAGACGATAAACTGCGGGTTTAACGGCTGGCTGGCTACAACCTTGTTTAGCCTTTGCATCATATTGAAACTGCGATAGCTCTATTCTGTAGTGTCAGCTATTTCGCCCGTAATTGCTATATAGTTTAGGCCTAATTCAAATCCCCCTCAACAGCTGCCAGTTGCTCGTTGCATTGATACCAGCAAGTGTGTTGACACATAACTCATGTTTTGTTGACATATTTTTTGGGTTTTATTTTATATGTTTTAAGCGGTATCCAATAGCTACCTCCGGACCTTGTTACTTAAACCTTGTTGTATTATAACGGATAGATGATAAAACATATTTGCAATTATAAAATAGATACTCGTTAATAGAATATGTTATCGTAATAAACACCACCCTGTCGTGTTTAATGCTCCGCATGCTAATTTTTGTCATTAGTATTCTCTGACTCATACATACGAAACTTGAAGCCCCCTATTTCTTGAGACTCCAAGCCAACGTACACATATCTTTGTAACACAAATCCTACTCAATATTTTTTTTGTGAAAGGCACATTGATGAGCCGAACACGGTAACTCAGTGATTAAGCAGCCTAGCTAGATATCCGGTCCGGTGTGGTTTTTAAAAACAAGAAATGCAGACAAAAGCCTACCGAATGCCATTGTTCGGAAGATATGTATAACTGTGGGTCCCATGTTACTACGATCTGTAGAATGTAAAATATATTTTGGGACTGTTAGAACTAGGGCTGTGGAGTCGACTCCGACAGTACTAAAATATTGATAAACCCCACCCCCTCATTCCTTTTCATCTACCTGATAAACAATACCGGCTCATGACGAACTTTGCAAGTATTGGGATATGTGGTTGATTATAATAAATTACATAATTATCCTGTTTAATATTTGTTATTTATAATCATAAATTAATAAGAACGTAATAAAAATCGTAGTTTTTATCAACCCTGGGTCTGAGTCTTCAAATAATCAGTAGTACAGTCGTTCAAATAGTTTTTAGTTTTGTGTTTTTAAAAAAAGAAATTTTTGTAAAGTGGTAGTCGACTCCACCCAAAAAGTTCAGACTCCTCGACTCCGACTTCCGATTCCGACTCTACAGCCCTGGTTAGAACTCTTAGTCTGGGAAAAAATCTAGTAGGATTTTCACCATATGACCACAACAGTCGTTGTCTAAGGTATCTGGTACTCCTAGACCTTGTCCATAACAAGCAAAGAACCAAACTGTTTTATTGTTACCCCATCGTTATATTTCTCCACAACCAAACCTGGGAAAACATTTCTTTCATATTTGACAACAAAGCTTTCTACACTAATCGAATCGTGACACTGGTGTGGTGGTCAGATTATTGTTTCTGCCATTTTTTTCTTCATCTGGAGAAAATGACTCACATCACTATCCTACAGCTTGAGGATCGTGTCACTCTCAATGTCTGAAGGAAAAAGTTGTTTTTTGACTTTTTGGTTTTCTATTTTTTTGGTTCCTTTTCTCCCGTTTCTGCCATTTTCTTTTTCAGTTCTTCAATGGTGGGTGACTTGTAGATGTTTGTATTGTGTTAAAATTGAGGGTGTCGCAGCTTGATGATCATTTCAGTTGAGAAGTATTCCTTGGAAAGCTTTCAAAAGGGCGGTACTAGTGATTTTGAAGCCGGAGATTGCATTCTATAAGGAAACAGCGTTTGAGTATGCCATGCTAAAAAAACTGCCCCCGTCATAAACTGTGACCACTTTTTCGAAGTGTTTTTTTCAGCCCTACCCTAAGGTAAAAGAAGGGTCAGGGTTATTTCAATTCCCCCAACTGGGGCGGGCTGCTATATGAACCTTGCGTCAATCTTCAGCCACTAACGGGAATTTCACGATGGGTGAGAGAAAGGAGGGGTGGAGAATGGAAGAGAGGCCAGAAAAGGTGGAGAAATACTGCCTCGGCATTCGCCTTAGACAAGGTACTTTGTAGACTGTAGACTTAAGAAAAACACCTAAAAACCTGAATCAGAGCAGACGGCCATGGGAATCGACCTCCCGAACGCTTAGTGTAACCGCCCTACCCTTATAACCTGTTCTTATTATGCTGAGAGGGGGAACGTGAAGACAACATCCAATGGCTGCATTCGATGGGTGCAGTGTGAAGGCAACATTAAAATGTTCACATCCTTTTTCTTTGCCGACAGTATCACTTCCAAGTTATTGACGTGAGTAGCATGTCCATCGACGATTGACATGTTCTTCAGCTGTAGGTTTCGAGTACATGATGAAATGTTTGAAGCAGGTGGCAACTATTTTCTGACGTGTGTAAAAATCTTGGAATTTGAAGGAACGCCATTTTCAAGCATCGAATTAGTTTAGACCCTCGGAAAGAAGGGTACCGGAGGAACATAGTTTTTAGGAGCGCTGAAGCAGATTTCGGCTTGGACAACAGCTACCCTTGCGGCTGATGGCCACATTCCCACCTCCATTTTCCCCTCCCGAGATACTATTTTAGATGGTCTATTGGGTACGGTAATAATTCCGGTCTCATCATACTGTTACATTATATCCGGAATGTAGTGGAGTTTTATACAACCCTTTATGGAGGCCAAATAACTATTAACGTTCACTTCATTGAACGCTGAATCCCGCATCGCTGGAGTTTATGAGAAACCGTAAAGATATCTCTGGCTGTCGCCGTAGAAACGTGTTCCCTCAGTTTCGCTCACTTTATTGAACGAATGTGGAATTTGATTTCGTTTGGCATATTGAAAAGCGAGATGCCTGAGGTTTGATCTTGTTAGACCGAACATCAGTGTTTTCATTATTTGTAAAATGTAATGAACGAGGACTTTTCTTGGTCAGAACTAAATACTAACCGAAATTGTCCCAAACTTTGTATTGCTCCTTCCGTCACAGACTTCCTTATTCTTCGAAATAAAGGAATAGAGAAGTAGGAATAGAAATAAAGAAGAGGGAATATGGCTGGATAGTAACGCAATAGGCAGGAGAGCATTACAATGAAACCCATAATGCATCAGAAGTAGAGAACGCCCAGTGACAACCTGGAGGAGAACTATAAATTAATAAAACAAGGATACCTTAACTCGAAACCATTACAAGGAAGAGAAATGAATGGAGGAATTACATAAATACTCTATGTCTCATAAGAAAATTAAAGGAATATTCATCATGTTGCAATATATTGCATATGGAATTCAAACCTGGACACTAAGCAAGAAAAATATAGATAGAACAGTAAAAGGTCAAACAAATAGAAAGACAAACGCTTCAAATTTCCTCAAAGAAAGGAAAACCTAACGAATGACACATAAAGACCAAGAGAACAGATATGAGAGTAGCAACACTACAAGAAACAGTTGCAGAACAAAATGCAAGAGAAAGCAACAACAGATGAAATACAATTCTACAACAACGGTGCAATGCCTTAAAAGGCATGGCAAGATAGCTTGAAGAGAAATAGCCAAAACAGAAAAAAGTTCAAACCGTGAAAAGCTAATGGTATGGAATCTCCAATAGTTCATACTATTGTTATGTATTTCATGGATAACAATTGCAAGGGTCGCCTTTTAAGTTTTGGCGGTCAGATTGAACTACCGTATTTGCTTACTAGTGCCCGAAAGAGATTTTTGCAGGAACATTGAAAAGTTAAAACAAACGCTTAAATCAATCCTGTCGTGCAAACATCTGGCTTCATATTTTGTTTACTATTATTTTTAATTTTTGTTAAGTTAATCCGTAATGTTAGATGTTATAATTCGGTTATTCGTCGATTTCTTGATCCGAATCTGGGCTGAAAACGTATTGTAAAGTAGAATTTGCGTGTGAAGCAAGAACGCACGTCCAAACTTCCAAACATCTTTCGTTGGAGTTTTCAAGTTCAACATTAGTCGCATGCAGCCTCAGCTGATGGATGTACATGTCTGCGATTCTCAAGTGCAATGTGCAAGTCGCTTTAAAGTGAAATAATTAGAAGTGGCCTAAAAGCGCCTTGCAGCCAATAATCGCTGCATACAAGTGAAAAGTGTCCCCGAAAAGTATTCTAGTCCCGTGAACGCAATTTACGTAGTGTACACATAAGTATACAATTTGTGTCATAATTAAAGGTACTATTAAGGGTAAGACTGCATATGGGTTAAACATAAGTAATCCCCTAATTTATTGAAGATATCACTTGAATTTGGAGCACGGAATAAAATGCATATCGATACTTCAAGATATTTTATCGACTTGTTTTATATATGTTGGGTTATAGCCTTAACGACCACAAGGCGGTTGCAACTGCGGATGTACGATGGTCAACATGTGACCGAGCACGAGTCGTTGCTGCACGTACCGGACCAGAGTAGGTCATAGGTATAGGTTGGCAGCGGATGTGCAAGGGTCGATAAGTGATCGAGCACGAGGGGTTCTGCATGTACCGAACCAGCGTGGGTCATGGAGGTGCATGGGCTGCAAAAGCAGGTTGCTTCCGCAATTGCGAAAGTGGCCAAGAAACAACATGTAAATGTCCAATATCTGATGCACGAAAGAAAGATGGCGATGGATGTAATTGAAGTAAATGCATTGTAAAAAAATTGTGCACGTGTTTGGCCAGCGTAGGCATGGATGTTCATGAACACTGAAAGCAGGCTGCAAAAGCAGTCGGTGCACGTGTCTGGCCAGCGTAGGCCATAGACCTGAATGAACACCGAAATCAGACCGCAGGAGTAGTCGCTGCACGCATGCGGTCAACATAGGCCATGGATGTGTGCGAGTGACGAAATCAGAAGAAGGCTGTACAAGTTTGTTTGCAAAAAAAGATTGTACATGCTATAGTAAATTTTGTGAAAATTAACCTTTGTTCGAGATTAAACGACATTGGTTATACTGTTATAGTTAATAACAGTGTTTATATATATTTTGAAGCTTGGGTGAAGCAAGTAAATGTTTGAGAAGACTGGAAGATCGTTGTTTGGAAAAGAATATAAATCATTATTTGCGAGATGTGTGCACAAACGAAGTTGTCTTGAAGGTGCAGTATGACAAGCGTTGTGAAATGTCAACGCGTTCCTGTCAGTTTGGAAAAAATATTATTTGAATGTGGAGAATGCATAGAATTTTGCTGAGACTGTTGAGTAACAATAGGAGAGCTGTACAGAAGGTTCCCTGAAAGTGCCAGAAATTACCTATCGATGTTATTATACTATAATTTTGGCAATTTGAAATGCAACTGACATTTATAGGCTTATAAATGAGTGCATTTAGCTTTTTATTTAGACTGGTTAGACTTGTTTACTGCAGCAGAAGGCATCCGATGAGTGTGTCCAGCTGACTTCTGCTCGTTGTAGTTGTTATTGCAGCTAGGCAAATTGGAGCAGGATGTCCAAGTGATGTCCCCGTAACCGCACACCCTCGCTGAAGGATGTTGTCTGACCAGATCAGTTGTCCATAGTGTTCAAATCGTCGGTGGGTCACCAGATATTAAGGGTAAGCCTGCATATGGGCTATATGTAGGCCATCCCCTAACTTATTAAAGGTATCACTTGAATTTGGAGCACGGAATTAAAATTCGTATTGATACTTCAAGATTGTCTAGGTTAACTTGTTTTATATATGTTGGGTTGTAGCCTTAACGACCACAATGCTACTAGATCCCAACAGTACATTTAAGTCGTCCATTTGGCGACGCTAATTTACGACGTACCCAAAAGGTGTTTTCGTTACGAAGTCGTGACGTTAGATGACTGAGAGCCAACGGTTAGCAGTGCCGGGACTCCCTCATTGCAACTTGTGTGGTCGTTTTCCGCGTCTTGCCTTCTAGAATTGGATGAAGTAATGTAGGGCTAAATCCACATGCGACACAGCAAGTTCGGGCCTGATTCCAGGTAAAATGTTTTTAGTTTAAAAGCTATAATTAATCGCTTTCGCGGTGTGAGAATTGCGCTTAATACGTTTACGTAAGCGAATTGTGCTGATTTAAGTGCACACGAATATGAACGTAGATGACTTCACCAGGACCGTCTTTATATATTTTGACGTTTGCATTTGTAAAGACAGTTGTTCGGCGCTATTTTAATAACAGTCCTTTGATGTTTTATGCTTGTTTGATATGTTTTTAAACGTACATGCGAATAGGTTTAATAGACGTTGATCCTATTTCCTTTTACTTTTATTGGTGTTTTCCGTGTTTTTATATGTGTTCTGAAGTAAATAAAGTAAATAAATTGGCTTTTCTTGTGCATTGTTTGAAGTCAGTTTCAGTTGCACCATACTACAGGGGGAACCATATTCCTATTTTAGCAGATAGTGATCATTCATAACCCGCGAAATGAGTGTTTAAAAGGGTTTATGGTAAGGTAAACACAAAGGGCAAATAATTACTTAAATATTAAGGGACACGAGACATCCTGTTCAAATTTAAAGTAACACGTGAGGTTTTGTTACATGCTTTCCAAATCATCAGTTTGTACTCTGATGCTGGATCTCCTATAATTAACAATCACTACGAAAAGTCACTATTCGGGGAACCCCAGATCAGTCAGTACAGAATTGCGTAAACAATTTGTTTTAAAACATTATCTATTTTTGGCAACACATGTAAAACACACTGCCTTAGTCTATTATTCAAGTTTAAAATCCAAGTTCAGTTTAATAGTTATTTACCTGGCAAGCCTAGTAAATTAGCCTTTATGGGCGAGCCGGCGTTTTATTTCCTCTTGACTTGTTAAACGGTCATTAACTGTCGTCTGAACTGACTCGGTAAATGAGTCTTTACAGGCCAGGTGCCTGTAAAGTGTTTCTGTCGTCTGAACTGACCGGTAAATGAGTCTTTACAGGCCAGCTGCCTGTAAAATGCTGCCATCGCGACTTTACAAGCACCTGGTTTTTTAATAGATACATCGTTTATTAATCACTAATATACATTTTTAGGATTTTCATCAAGAGGAAATAAAACGTTGTAAGCGGCTCTCTTGCAATTAGGCTTTATTGGAGCTCACATGATTACAGGGTTCAGTCCTACGTCGCTCACCCTGCAAATAATCCGGCTCGCCCATAAAAGCTAATTTACTAGGCTTGCCAAGTAAATAACTATTACATACAGATTTTGTTTTTATCTTAACTCCCTAAATACTGTTGTTAACTAGGTATTAAATTAGCTACAATCGGATGTAGCTACTAACCCAGCAAAGTTTAGGGAAAGGTGGTGCATCTTCAGAAATATTCCACTTTTGATTTTCTTCAGACTTGCCTATTGATGTTGTATATCAGAACTTCATGAAATGCAAAACTACAAGACTTTCTTCACACAAATTTTTCGTAATAGTTACCTATTAAGTACCGGACTAATCTATGAATATTTTTGCAAACCACTTAAATTTTTTCTGTCAAAACTGACGCAAAATCTAACCTGCTAACCTCGAATTTGCAATAGATTTACAGTGCCACCAACATAAACAGTGCCAACCTAAGAAAACAAATCACAATAATTTCTGGTCACCCGGTATAATCAGTGTGTATATTATCTTGGAATATGGTTGGTTGTACCTTAGGACATTGGCAAATACTGCAAAATAATCATTGGTCAGCTGGTTCTTCCGCCGCACTATTCCTCCAACTTTTTGATGTCGAGGAAGTAGAGATAAAACGATAAAGAAGCTGACCTGCGGTTAATTAATTAAAATAATCAATCGTAGTAAAAAATCGCAGATTAACCTCCTTAAAGTTTGCACTACACGGAAGCTCTAAAAATGTTTACTTACCGCGCAGGACGAACTAGCTCAAATTCGGCGATAAGGTCGTGAGTTCAAACCACCAGCTGTGTATCCTGCAAAGTCTTAAAAAAAATATATGGGCGCCAGAAATCAGATGATTTCGAATAATATTACTAACTACAATTGACTAGCATTTATTTATTAACGCTAAATAATCTTGCAGTCTGTAATGGTAACTCCATATTAAATAATTAGAATAATTTGGTCATAAAGAATGTAATAATGATAGAAATGTCCAAATTAATTGAAGGTTGCGACACGCACCAAAATCAAGAACCCCTTTCAGGGTATTAAATTAATTGTAACCACAAATAAATCGAGTAATATGCATATCGCTGTCATTAAAAAGAAAAACCTTTCTGTTCAGGCTATTGAAGGCAAAAAACGTGAATGCTTTTTTTACAAAGGTTTGATTACACATATAAATTGTAGCTTTTAATATTAATAGTAATTAAGTATACGCATTTAAACTTCAAATATTAAAACTGATTGAACGTATGCGTCTAAACTTTACATGTTAGTAATAACGGAAAGCATAAATTTAAACTTTAAATACTGATAGTTATGGAATGCACGAATTTAAGTTTCAAGAATCGAAGATAATTTAATATAATTTTAATCCCGGAATAGCTAGTCCGAATCAGATTGAAAGGAGGGAAACCATCCACTTTTAATGCGGCATTCACCACAAAAGTAACAGTAACCTCGAACCTCGAACGCCCATAAGTTGCTGACAGGCAAATGCTGGCCGGGGGTTGCTATACCCTGTGGTTAAAATCACCTCGGACGCGCCCGTAATTGAAACAGAGCCACTCCCAAATTGCAGAAGCCAGGTAGGATATTAGTTGAAAATTAAGTCAGGTAAAACTGTCAATTAAGAGCTAAAGAAACATAATTAATACAAGAATAGCAAGCAGAAAATATCATCGTACCTGAATCAAAACCATCAGCCCTTCAAAAATTAATCGTCGTAGTTGCTTCGTCGAGGTGCAGGAAAAGAATCCTAGCGCATTCGGCCACTAACGAAAAGCAGCTGAACGCTGCGACCTCGCGATAAGCACGTGGAAGTTTTTGGGTTTTCCAGAATCGGTACGATATGAGCGAACTAATAAATTGAAATAATTCGAAATACAATGGATTATAATTCAAATAAAAATATACAGGTTAGACCAGAAATCATGGGATAAATGGAGAAACAATTAATCGGAGCAAAAAAATTGTTTCAGAGAGACTACGTCAGCTGAGTCGGCTTTATATATATTTTCTTCTTTGCAAAGAACGAATTCTTGCGCATCTTTTATACGTTTTAAATATTGTTCTGCCGATTGGCTTCTTACCACCACTTTCACTAGGCAGAAATGTCCTTTTTTAATTTTGGCCAAATCCACATCAGAAGAAGAAGGATCACTCATTATAGCTTACTATATGTATATCCCCTTCTTCGTCTGCAGAAGTGTCATGTACTACGCTGGACTAAGGTCTCGTAGTCTTTTTATTGTAATTGTAATCATGAAAAAGTCACCTTTCGAGAAATATATACAGGGTGAGCACCTTAAAAAAATAAAATGTTGTTTAGTTTTGCTTTACCGGAGAAATCGATACAATAATTTTCACATAGCTCAGGTTTTATCACTGGCGAAAAAGTGATCTAACGGATACAGGGTAAACATCACAAATTGACAGACACACAGCAGAAATACGTCCACTCGAGCACGCCCGTGTCTCAGTTATTCTAGCGGCGGAGCACGGAGTGCGAATTACAGCGGACTACATTTTTACTTCCCTCCTCTAAAAGATGAAGGAATTTTTTATTTGCAAAAGATAAAAGTAATAATTTGCACATAGCGCAGGCTTTATCATTGGCAAAAATGAGACCTAGCAGATACAGGGTAAACACCACAAATGGGACAGAATAGTATGGTGCTTTATAAGTACGTCCAATTCAAAAACTCATTAATCCTAGCTCATTTATCTTAGCGGCGGACAAGAAAATGGTTCGAAATATTCGTCTCCGAGAGCGGAGTTTTGACTTTTTGAATAGAAGGAAATGGAAATGAGGGCAATTTTCAAAAATTGACCATTAAAATGTACGTTACTCATTCTTCTGCTTGAACTGTTGAAAAAACCTTCCTTACTGCGTTTGAAGCTTGATATTTGAACACCAGAACTTTGTATTTGGCAAGATGTCTGGATAACGTAGATTTGGTACATTGCATTGTACGGTCTTACAGCTTCCCTAATCGACATTCGAGCTTAGAACTGCAGCAGTGGATACTTTCACATTGCCTCCTCCCCTTCTCCTCTTTTCCGTCGTGCTCTCCCTCCATCTAAAAAAGATCAAACAATCTAAATATTGGAGTAAAAGATATTTTTCTGTTCGTGATTGTACAGTCGTGTTCATTAAAGTGTTGTGCCTTGTGAATATAAATGAATTACATGACGTCCAAAAAAGGTTGTTTATGCAAATATTTTGAAAGTAGGCATTTAGGTCTACCTAGTTAATGATACAGTGTGACCCTTTGTTTAGTAATAACATAAGCGCCAATAAACTTACAACTGTTGCTATACAACACATTTTTGAACACGACTGTATCTTGGGACATGTCCTAAAGTAGAATCACATGCACAAACAACTTCTGGGTAGAATAATATTAAATCTGTATTTATATGATAGTAATAGTATAATGGTAATAAATACCTTAGTTTTAATAAAATTATAGTAGAGCCTTCAGTATATCGCTTTGTCTAGGGTGCCTTGATGTCAATTTGGCGTATTTGCCCTTTCTAGGGTACGGACAGATCGTTGTCCCCCCTCAGTCTAAAGTACTTTAAAGGGAGAGGGGACAACGGTTTGATGTTAGCATCAAGGCACCCTAGCTTTGTCCATCAACATTCATATGAACAATAAATATCAATCATCAAAAGCGTATCTATATGCATTTGTTAAATAGTCACACTAGCATTAGAGATCTTTCAGACCTTTCAAAATTGTCGACATTGAATAAAATACGTCATTTTGACATCGAATCATCTCAGCTGCAGCCAAAATGGTATCAAATCTTGAGGTAAGTCTGACAGTTGTCAGCCAAATAGTGCATCAACAAGCAATTCACTTCAGGGCCGTATGACCTACTGTAACTTCTCACCTATATCAGCCAATAAATATTACAGTTGTTACAAGAGGGAAACGTGCTGTGTAGAAGGTTGCTGCATTAATGGCCCTTACCACATCTACCAAGTGTGGTACTACTGGTATGGTTAATTTACAAAATAAATTATAAAGCTCTTTAGCTCCTTTGCTTGATAGGTTTATTTTTCTCATAATATTTGGCATTATTTCTGGAGGCAGCTGGCTTTGTAAAAAGCCCCGGCCAGTACAGCCTCAACAATCAAGAAATAGGCCTCATTCTAATTATGCAATGGCACGTTGTAGTCGACGTAGGTGCCCTAGAAATTTGAACAACGATGATAATATTGACACTAGACAGTCGACCTGTGAAGAAGACATTATTTTGGATAGATTGTTTGTATCATTCAGAAACAGTAAGTATTTAATCGAAGCCTATCTTCAGGTGAATACCGCAAAAGCTTTCAGGGAATGCGCTAGTGGATCCACCTAGTTACAGTTCGATAATTCCCATGGATTATAGTGCTGTTCGGCCAAAATTATGTCCACTTTATTCATATTATGGTCCACCTCCTACATATAGTTCTGCAGCTAAACCGCCAAACGACAGTCCGACACAAAAACAAGGATCGCTTTGTTCCACTGTAACTGTCAGTAGCGTTACACAGATACAAGTTCATTCTGAAGAAAGCACAAGTCAGTTAGCTAACAATGGCAATAAAGAAGATGCCCCGTGTTCTGGTGATTCAGAGAATAGTCCCGATGTTAATGAAGAGGAACCAACTGCTGGCACTTCTTCACAAAATAATTAATCTGAGACTGCACAAATGTTACCATGATTTCGTTACGTTATCTTTTATAATGGACATTATTAATAATATTTCAATGTCAATGGAACCTCTTGTCTTTATGAACATGTAATATTTAAAAGATTATCGGAACTTTTGTTATTCCAATTTTCTTTCTGCCGTGTAAGCTGTTCGTAGGAGATGTAATGCTCATCTAAAGATACAAATCATTTCATTTGAACCTTAGATTCAGGAAGTGTAGTTTCCACAATTTATTTAAAAATAGCACCACGACAATATTAAGTGGAAACAAAATAATGATTTCAGAGGATTTTACGGCCATTGTCATTAAGTAACAAACGACTTCCGTGATTGGACCGTGTTATTATTGAGGTCAAAGAACTCAACGTTCCGTCCACTTTAGTAAGGGGCTGCCTCAGGAGGAAAATCAAAACAGCACGGTAACTCAAGGTGTAAACCACGCCAGAGGCGAAACTGTTCTGACGTTCGGAAGGAGAAAGACGAGAATTAATAGGCAAATGCCGTTGCGGTTCAGTGGCGGTGTGCGGGACTTAGGAATTCGCACTTTCCACATAGAAGGAAGGGGAAAGCCTTCGTCCCGATTGAGATTGTTAGGGTGTGTGTAAATCTCAATGGCTTCGCGAATCTTTCTGCTAAAGAAGAATGGGGATTTGCAGATAATGGAAGTATCATCAAAAAGGATCTTATGGCCGGTATCGCGTCATTGTTCTGCGATGGCTGATGATGAAACGAGACCCGACTTGAGACAATGCTGGTGCTCAGGGATGAAGCATCTCGCCGCCTACGGCCACTGAACCGCGACGGCATTTGCCTGTAAATTCTCGTCTTTCTTCTTCCGAACGTTAGAAGAGTTTTGCCTCTGGCGGTGAGTTACCGTGCTCTTCTATCCCTTCTCTTGCAAGAGTTTCGCCTCTACCGTGGTTTAGACGTTGAGTTACCGTGCTCTTTTGCCTTTCCTCCTGGTGATGCCCCTTACGAAAGTGGGCGAATCGTTGAGTTCCTCGCACTCAATAATGACACGGTCCAATCCCGGAAGTCGTTTGTTACGGAAAGAAAATAATTCTGCTATACTTCTAAATGTTCTGGTTTTGTTCCTGTTATTCTAGTATTTTAACTTTTTTTCTCTTTGTAGGGGTTTCTCTTGTGTATTTTTACCGTTAATGAAGCCTAATAATCAAATAAACTTCTTAAAAATAGTGGTGGTCTAATAGCAAAGTGTATTTGCCTATAGGAAGACGAGATAAAATATCTACGTAACTACTAGGTATCGTAGTTTCGTGGTCCATGCAAACTATAGTTCCCCCAAGGCTTGCTAGAGATACTGAATTGACAAGAACATCCTAGCCCTACGAAAAGAAAGAACAAATACGACGAGTACAAAGTGTGAAGTATATACGTTACTGGCAAAGCCCGAAGCTTCGGTTAACCTAAGATTGCTTAGGCAATGAGTAAAGTGCTTCGGGCTTTGACCATAAAGTATAACCAGTCAATCTGGGGATTGCTTTGGCAATCTTAGATTAGCCGGAGCTTCGGGGTTTAGGGAACGTATATACAGAGTGGGTACCATAACTTGCAACCGGTTACTGTTTGGGACAACTCGACGTAAGTATACGTACGTTGAGTTGCAGTCCCAAACAGTCCTAAACGTGGGAACACATCGCACCCTCAATGCAATAGTAACAATACTCTAAATTTGACGTTTTGAGATAATGGCATTTTAATAATTGCCAATAGCCTACCTTTAGATTGCTCTGACACAGTAGTTATTGCGTTATGAAAATATTTTATGACCCTATTAGACGCCAAAACTATATTGCTGTTGTGTTATGAGATATACGAAAAACGTGTATTTCGAAATGTGTCATTATTAATTATCTAATTAATTTTTGAGTTGTGTTAGTATTGCAGGCCACCTCGGTGGTTGAGTGGGCTTGTTGTCTGCTTAGCAACCAGGTGGACATGGGTTCAAATCTGGCCGTAGCCGAGAATTTTCTCGGAGCGGCGCGGGATTTGAACTCATTAGTTAAGTTAGATGTAAGATGTGTGTGTGGTATGTTTGCATGCGGGGGAGCGTAGTGTAATTCGCGTGCGGCGCATTACCTCCGTTGCACTTCCCGCGAGGTATGAATGGTCCTCTACACCGAAAGGTAAAAGAGGCTATAGATTATGAATGAATGAATGTTAGTATTGCATTATTTTGTATTTGTGATTCCTTGATAATTTTGAGTTATGTTCTATAGAAATGGAAGATAATCCAACACACATACAAAATTTTATTGTTTTATTCAGAAATAATCTTATAAAAAAATACAATAGTACATAACACTAATCAACCTGTAGTTAAATTTTCATAAAAAGAGTGATACTGCTTTTTGATTAAATGTTTGCTGCACAGAAACACCAACCCTTCTTTCTTTTGTGTGGATATTGGAGGTGGTTCACTCTAACCCAATTTCAACTTTAATTGATTTCCAGGAAGTCTAGAACTTCTACGAGGTCTGACATCTATTTCTTCATAATCTTTTTGAGAATATTCACATTTATAATACATCGAAAAGGGAGTTTTTTTCTTAAAATGCTGTTGTTCCAATTCACTTTTTCTTTTTTAATATTTATATTGTAATTAGTACCAATTTCTAATGAAAGCTGTTTGAAATCTAGAATATCAGATGTATCAATTTCCTTTACTACATACGGTTTACCATTCTTTTTTGCTAACTTAATAACCGGTACCCACTGTGCCGGCACGTAAATAGGGCCGCCTTTCAAAGCTCTTTTCTTTTCTCTCTCTATGCATGAATGCATACTACCCCCTTCATTATTTCCTACAAGATACTATTAATTTCTGCAAAACCCGAAGCAGCTCAGGTATTTCGTAAAAGAGAATAGAGCAGATGCGTCTATTAAAATCGCTTTATTTTAATAATGTTCGAGCAGACGACCCCACTAAGTGCGCTAACATCTTTTTAGATTATTTTAAATCAGTTTACGAAAACAGCGTACAAATCAATTACGATGCCCACAATTACCCAACTAATAACAACTTAAGTAGAATTACGTGCAAGGTTTCTGACATAGAGAATCTGTTAGCAAATACCAAAATAAATAAGTCCAGAGGACCTGACGGTATAGACCCGTTTTTTGTAAAAGTGTTTGCTCCCATCAAGATTGCTCTTTAATAAATCACTCCGAGAAGAAGTTCTTCCAGATTACCTAAAACTGGCTTACTCGTATGTCACCCCAATTTTAAATCGGGCAATACAGCTAATGTGTGAAATTATCGTCCAATATACAAATGATCAATTTTCGGAAAAATATTAGAATCATTCATCAATAAAATATTACTTAATCACATTCAAAACTTTATCTCACCAAATCAGCACGGCTTTCTGCCACGGAAATCAGTTTCTACTACTTGTTTAATTTTTCAGAATTCATATGCGGAGGCATGAACAAAAGATCCCAGGTTGATGCTGTGTATACTAATTTTTCCTAAGCCTTTGATAAAGTTAATCATTCTATACTATATAAAAACTCTCAGGCTTTGGAGTGTCAGGTACGTTGCTTCACTGGTTTCGATCGTATCTGGTTGGTAGAAAATAATGTATTGTTACAAAGGGTTTCAAGTCGGATAGTATTGAGATCAGTTCTAGAGTCCCACAGGGCTCACACCTTGGACCAAATTTATTTATAGGTTTTATAAACGACCTACCTTTCAATTTAAATTGTAGTTTTTGCTATATGCTGATGATTTAATAGTATATTATACATCAAGGTAGCGAAGCGCAGTATTATAACCTGAGCGCATATTAGATACTGAGCGCGCAGCGCGAAGTATCTAAAGCGCGAAGGTTATAAGACGATTCGCTACCGTGGTGTATATACTATTTTTTGCACTGCCAAACGGCTTAATACCTAAATTCCCAACAAATTTCGAAAATATTTTAACTGTCAACCTGACAATACAGCTCTTTAAAACGTCAAAAATAAAATAGTCATATTTGGTAACTTAGCAATTTATTAGTTACCACGGTGAAAATTGTTTATTTTACTTTCTCTCCCTTGGTGGAGAAAATCAACTTCACGACCTAAAGATAGACCAATAACTGTGCGTTCTGAGACTAGTAGTGCAAAAAATTGTTTAGACAAATTAAATCACGTAAGACTGTAATGTGTTACAGCAAGATCTGAATTATCTCAGTGATTGGAGTAACAAAAGTAAAATGTTTTTAAATGTGCGGAAATGTTATAAAATTCCGTTTAGTCGAATCAAAAAAACCATTAATTTTGATTACAGAATAGACGTTACAGTTCTCAACGATGTTGCTTTCATACTAGATTTGGGCTTTGATTCTAAGATTTTTCCAAAAATTGATCATTTGTATATTGGACGATAATTTCAGACATTAGCTTTATTGCCCGATTTAAAATTGTGGTGACATACGAGTAAGCCAGTTTTAGGTAACCTGGAAGAACTTCTTCTCGGAGTGATTTACTAAAGAGCAATCTTGATGGGAGCAAACACTTTTACAAAAAAATGGGTTTATACCGTCGGGTCCTCTGGACTTATTTATTTTGGTATTTGCTAACAGATTCTCTATGTCAGAAACCTTGCAGTAATTCTACTTAAGTTGTTATTAGTTGGGTAATTGTGGGCATCGTAATTGATTTGTACGCTGTTTTCGTAAACTGATTTAAAATAATCTAAAAAGATGTTAGCGCACTTAGTGGGGTCGTCTGCTCGAACATTATTAAAATAAAGCGATTTAATAACAGACTCATCTGCTCTATTCTTTTTTACGAAATACCAGAGCTGCTTCGGGTTTTGCAGAAATTAATAGTATCTTGTAGAAACTGTTAATTTTAAAAATGATTTACCGTTTTTGTGATATTGTTTGTACCTTCTCTATTTTATGATTTCTATAATATCATTTTCAACAATGAATGTTCTCTAATTGTCAATAATTTCAGGAGGTGGAAATGGCAACTTGCTTCCCGGTACAAACGACTGTGGACTACACATACGTAAAGAACTCATTAACCGAGTGACTACAGGTTTGCAGGAGTTTCCATGGATGGCTCTTTTGGAACCATAGTTTTAAATTGCACTATTACATAATAACATAAATAAATTGTTACATTTTAGCTACTGTACGAGGCTTCCACTGCGGTGGATTCCTGTTTACCAGCAGATTCGTCATAACAGCTGCTCACTGCATCAAGCGAACCCCCAAATCATGGAAACTGTAAATATTTCCATACTGTGTTTTTCGTTTTGTAGTAATTAATTGGTTTTAGAGTAAGTGTGCGCTTAGGAGAACATACGCTGTACACCGACCCAGACTGTTTCGAACCCAGGACAAGTTTTGAAGACTGTGCAGACTCTTCCATCAATGTCGCTATCGAAGACGTTATTGTCCATGAGCAGTACCTTCCTAAAGTTACTGGAGAAGCTCATGACATTGCCTTGCTCAGACTTAGTAAACCTGTCGCTGATACAGGTAATTAAAGTTTAGTTATATAAAAAAGATAAAGGTTGCACCGATTTTGGGTATACCAATTCTTGATATTATATTTACTTTAGGTTTTTTATAAGTGTGTCTCTACTTCTTACATTTTTAGCTTTCATCTCACCAGTTTGCTTGCCCACCAATTCGCATCCTGCCATTCTATATGGTGGAAGCAACATGACAGTTTCTGGCTGGGGCAGAACGGAAACTCGTGCTCAAAGCAATACCAAAATGAAGTTGGAGGTAATAGAGTACGCAAACATAGAAAATGTTAATAGTTCAGCTAATTTATACTTCAGGTAACAGTCAAACCAAACAGTGAGTGTGTGTCAATTTACTCCAAGGCTAACGTGAACTTCATCGATGGGCAGCTTTGTGCTGGAGGACTGAAGAGGCAAGACTCTTGCACTGGCGACGGTGGTGGCCCTCTAATCTAATGTATCTTTACACAAATATTTCCGAGTGGAATTGGTATTTGGCTGGCATAGTGTCTTTCGGACCCACTCCTTGTGCAATTAAAGACTGGCCGGGAGTTTACACAAAATTTGACAACTACCGCCCATGGATACTGAAGAATATGAGGTCGTAATTATGAAACAAAATGTGATTTTCTTTTATTGTAAACATTGTTTGTCATAGGATATAGGTACATACATTGCTTTGTAAAGCTGATTTTTTATTGTAAGTTGTGGAAACTTAATATGAACCGGTTAACAGACAAACGAAGTAATTTTTCATCGCCAAGCAGGCAGCGATCTGTTCACCAGCAAATCGCCCCGATCCTACACGAATTTAAGAGAAAACCGTTACAAAAATAAAACAATAAATCGCGGCATGCCAGCTCAAAGGAGCACCAATTCTCAAGTGCAAACCTCTGCACAAAGACAATAAAGGGCCAACGGCTCGCCAGACCCCAAAACAAAAAAATTGCAAGCACATAAAACATCCCAATAAATCCGGAAGCCGACAAAAAAACGGCGCCGCTGAGAACAAACTCCGAACGCGCTACCAAATTAATAATCCAAGTTCAATTACTAAAACGCTCTTAAATCAGAGTGCGCCCAATCAAAACCCCCACATAAGGATACCTGCCGATAGGAAAATTTAACCGCCACCTGATAAAATCAACCCCAAGTCTCTAGCACCCAGGCAGGTCGAGAAAAACATCAGCCAGCGAATGCATGAGGGCGGAGCGGCCGAAATTCAGCGTACACAGCGGCCCACCGAAAACGCATTTTGTAACGAAGAAATCAGGGCCACGACCGAGTACAGCGGGCAAGGGTGCAAAATTACAAATTAAATTATAATTAGCGGAAGGAAGCATCCCAGGAAGGCGTGAATAATATCAAAATTCATATAAAATTAGCGCGCAACCAATCGAAGCAAAAATAACTTCTTAACATACGCAATAAGAGTAATGCTTAAGTAAGTTTTACGCCGAACACGGAATTAAAAATTCCAATTTCAATTAATCTTTACCAAAACCTAGCAAATTGGGTGTCGTTAGAATCAACATTTCAACGACTATTGATTGCGACCCAAATCAAGTCGATAATTGATCACGCCGCTCAATTAAACGCGATAATTCGAAATACATCAAAAACGGGCCAAAACATCCCTTCTACTTCTACCAATGAGCTGCGCGATCGCGTCTGACAAAGGACTGGCACCTTTAAATAGTCGGACGCTGGCAGTAGGAAATCACTCTGCCTCGGCGGGTTAATCCAGCAACACTCAACCCAGGAGAGTCAGCCAACAGCATCCAGCCTTCCAGGACCAGCTAGCAGCTCCAGCCTTCCAAGGATCTACCAGCCCCAGCCCTCTCCAGAGCCTATCACCTTCGTTGGACATAGCTGTTTGCTGCATCTACTGGACTTAGCTGTCTACCACATCTACTGGACATAGAGCCTGCCGCATCTACTGGACTTAGCTGTCTACCGCCTCTACTGCACATAGAGCCTGCCGCATCCACTGGACTTAGCTGCTTACCGCATCTACTGGACATAGAGCCTGCCGCATCCACTGGACTTAGCTGTCTACCGCATCTACTGGACATAGAGCCTGCCGCGTCCACTGGACTTAGCTGCCTGCCGCATCTACTGGACTCAGAGCCAACCGCATTCGTTGGACTTAGAGCCAATCGCCTTCGTTGGACTTAGAGCCAATCGCCTCCGCTGGACTTAGAGCCAACCGCCTTCGTTGAACTTAGAGCCAATCGCCTTCGCTGGACAGAGAACCTGCCGTCTTCGTGGGATTTGGACACGGCGCTACTTTAGCCGCCGGCACCGCCTCCGAAGGACCACACCAGCTTCCAACTGCGGATGCCAATCCGCCATTTTCTTTTTCTGTACATATATGTTACCTAGTTATAAGCTTATCTGTATGTTAGTTAGTAGTGTAAATATAATAAACTTTGTTCCAATCAAATCCAGTGTCTAGCTGAGGGTAACGCCCACCCTCCTCTTCCGAAACCGACGCCATTGAAAGTAACCCTACCGCTGAGCTATAAACCGAGGCGTGTTAATTGGCGCCCAACGTGGGGCAGCCTTGTTAATTGTCGCCCGGAACGTGGGGCCAGCCTTTGGTGGATATCAGAGGGAAGCCACGCCCACTACAATGGTGAAGTCGACGAAGAAGGATGGACGCAACTCAGCCGAGGACCAACAAGGAACTTCAGCAGACACCGCAACCAAGTGGCAGCCCGCATCACTCGGAAGTCACAGAAGACAGCGCATTCCCGTTTCCATGTGGTCAGAGGACACCACCGCAGTGTCTCAACCCAGTGCA
This sequence comes from Agriotes lineatus, assembly GCA_940337035.1. NCBI lineage: Eukaryota > Metazoa > Arthropoda > Insecta > Coleoptera > Elateridae > Agriotes > Agriotes lineatus. The sequence continues at coordinate 53,906,848 of OW679203.1, forward strand.
AACCGAGATGAATGAAGACGACCAACACCACTTCTGGGAGTGGTAGAAAACACCCAGTGGCGCCCAAAACCAACTTCAATAACCTCAGCACCAACAATCAGAATCCGCAACGATTCGCCGCGATCTCAAGGATCCCTCATCACCAGCTCTCTAGCCGGCACCTCCAATGTGCTGCCAGAAGCTCTTCACCAGCTCTCTGGCCAGCACTTCAAATATGCTACCAGAAGCTCATCACCAGCTCTCTGGCCGGCAGTGCCAATCTGCTGCCAGAAGCTCGCCACCAACTCTCTGCAGGCACTCCAGCACCTGCACTCAGCACAAATTCGTATATTCGTATAGAGACGTACATCCAGCTTAGCACAAAGGCAGCGTGCCAGTCCTAGTTCTTCTTGCCATTCGCTTGATTGAAACTCCCCTCTTACACCGCTACAAGCTTGAGCTCCTTGTAACGCTACATACGCAAATTTTACATCACAATGGGGGCATTGTACATAACCGGCTTTATATAATTCTAAAATACAATATGCTGCAGTGTAACACATAAGGAAATACATAGAAAAGTACAAGTTGGCTTAAACTTTAACTGTGAAAAGCAACATTACTGGAGCCTTTTACTAACTGATATAGTAACTGCCTTGTGGCATTGTATGGACTGTCGTAGTACCTCAAAAAATCCATCCCCATCTGGGATCTACGGCCTCGAAAACATTTAGCGGTAATCCATGAAAGAATGTTGACACCCGTAACTTATTGTGCGGAAAATTACCAAATTCCGAGCAACATAAAATGGGTAGCACTATATAAAAGGGTTTAAGAAGTTGAGGTTTTTCTCTTCGTATTTTATTTATTTGCGTGTCAGTAAAGCTACAAGTCCAACTGATTTCCTCCGTATTTAATTAGCGCGTTGTTAATATTGTCTGCATATCTTACGTGTTTTTACCATATCTTTTTCTACTTGTTATTTATTTATTGTAATGTCATTTTGTTAACTCTGTGTTACGTGTAGATTACAACCTCGTTGCGCTTTTATCTTGGGAAACGCAGATTGTGGTCTTCAACGCGTTCCTTTCCGCTTGCAGCTTTTAAACAAGCAGTACGGTGTTTTTAACAATTCAAGAGCTTTTGGGGATGTTTTAGTGAGGCTTTTGGTTAGTTTGAAGTATTTGGTGATATGCAAGCCTTCACGTTTTGTGTCTTTGATGCCCCGAGCTCACGAGAGGAAGTTTTCCTACGCCTTGTGCGGATTTCTTGGTAATTGCAACCACGAGCTTTCCATGTGCCAAAAATCGTCATTTGGGGTGAGTAATTAGACGCGTTAGGACCCCCTGTAGTTGTGTATTCTATTGGACTTTTTTCCCCTTTTGACAGCAAGCAGTGCCAGGCATAAGTAATGCCGGTCTAATTCGTTAAGCCAGTGAAATCTGGGGCCCGTTCGCCGCTTCGAATCAGGTGCGCGCTCAAATGTTTTCCGTGTCCACGGCGACCGCTACAGCGCCTACCTAGGGCACTAGAAGGACCCGTCTGCGGGGTTGCTTTTCCTCCTGTTTTGGCATCCTTATATCGCTGTCGTGATGCAGTTTGCGCTGAAAGACACCAGCTACCGCCGTACAAATTTACGTATTGGCCGAGAGCCGGAACTGCGTTTAAGATTCTCTCCAAGACTGAGCTAGGAGGTCCTGCGAGGCAGTTGGCTTGCTAAGCTGCCCTTTTAATGTGTACAATCTATAGCAAGTATGTTGTAGCCTGCAATTAAGTAATGTAGGGCGATCCTGCGATTCTAACTGCTGCAACGTATTATGATAATTATGTATCTACTTGTACTGTGATATTTCCACGAAATTATATGACCTTTATACCAATATACAGGGTGAGTTTAGTTACGGCTGATTACTTTGTTTGGAGCTTTCTTTCAGGAAGTATAATATAATGCTTGGTATTGAGTTTACAAATTCTCGTTAGAACACCGGGGTGCCGTTATTTCAAAATTTGTTGGCGCTCTGGGCATTTGTTTAATTATTGTTCTACCGTTTTATTCTTAAGAACTACACGCCTCCAATCGCTGAGCTGGCGGCCGGCTTCTGCACCGAAGTGTACCTAATTTTGTTTCTTTGGAAGATCGCCCAGTTATTTCAGTAATAATGAGCTAACATCTGTTCGTCATTATACGGCTCTTGTTGTTCTCCAGTTTTGGCTTTCGTTGTATAACTTCTGGAAATGCCTTGTCCATTCTTGTTTGCTTATGGCGTGAGCTTCTGTATGTTTATTACTTCAATGTTACGACCTTTTATCAGTTTCGAGATTTTCACATAAGTCATTTTTCGCATCTTGAGTGAAATTTTATCTCTAGAAGCCACTAATCTGTTCTGGTAACACCCAACCAGTAAGAAACTCACAAGAGAGACCATGGCTCTAAACGGGTTGCAACGCGCCATGTAAAAACTATGTATTTTATTCTATGTTTCATTTTAAGTATTCTTATGCTGTATGTATGCTGGCCTTTACTGGTTTCCTAACACCTTATCTCGTTTGTGAACCATTGTTTAGCGTATTGTGTTGCGTATATATTTATTTTCCTTACCTACCGGCTTTTGCTGCTTCTGTATTTACGTTGACTTTAATCTTTTTCCAAACACCGGTAACACTTTCTTCTAAAGTTACTGGTACTGTCCTCTTTTAACCATATTATAATTGGACCCGATGTTGGGTGTAGGGAGAATTTTTACATCACTTATCTTTTATCTACATTTGTATTTCATTGGGTGATGGAAAAAATGTGTTGTTGAATCGTAATTCGTTATACAGACAGAATTATATAAGGTTTGTGGATTTCGTTCTAGTACTGTTTCACACCATCTATCACTGCATCTACTGTTATGGCATTTGTGTCACAAATGATATTGAAATTCTTGATATTATATCCACTTCCACCTAGGTTATAGAATTCTTTAGTATCTATTTTGAGCTTGAGCATACGTGTGTGCTGGTGGCTAACTATTTATATTAAATAAATAGATAAATCATTAATGTATATACAAAGAAAACTAGATTATCAATCTACCTAACGTAGAATGAAACATCAAATGATTGAAATATATTTTTATTTCTCATTATAATCTTCCCATAATTTTATGCAGTTGCGCCATTTTTGTGGCAATTCGTTGATACCATTAGAATATATTTTATCGCATTTCATTTGGTAATGTACTACATTTGTACATTCAAGACCGTTGAGAAATGTGGTAGGTACGTTTCTACATTAACAACACTTTCCTGCATAGCAACCGCGATTCGTTTTACGTTTGGCAGTACTGAAGTGTATTGTTGGTGACACTGTAAGTCTATGTCAAATTCGAGGTTAGTAGATTAGGTTTGCTTCAGTTTTGACACAGACTGACGCAAAACCTAAGCTGCTAACCTCGAATTTGACATAGACTTACAGTGTCACCAACAATACACTTTAGTACTGCCAAATGCATAACATCAACTGGAGCTGCTTATTGTGCTTTAGTACATAGAAACGAGTTCTGCTCAACTTTATAGTATATGCAACACGTTAGAAAAGTGATTTTACTGAACTCGGCCAAACGAGTTCAGTAAAACATCACTTTTCTAAACTTGTTGCATAATATACTATTTCCTGCTCTTCAAATATTCCATTACAGACGATTTGAGTTGATCATCTTGTAAGAAATGGCAGTCCCGTAAGTTTTTCTTTAAATTTCTAAATAAATAATAATGGCCAGATGGCATATCCCGACTAGGGTGCCTTGATGCCAATTTGACGTATTTGTCTTTTCCAGGGTACGGACAGATCGTTGTCCCCTCTCACTCTAAAGCACTTTACAGTGAGAGGAGACAACGGTCTGTCTGTACACTGATCGTTGTTCCCTCTCACTCTAAAGTGCTTTAGAGCGAGAGGGAACAACGATCTGTCCGTACCTGTTCGTAAAGGACACATACGTCAAATTCACATCGAGGCACCCTAATCCGGACTATAAGACGGGTGTTCCATCTCTACACATTTTGCTTCAATAAAACTTAAACGATGCGTGTCCTGTGCACTGGCGTTACCGCTTTTCTTATCAGATTTCAAGAATTGAACAACAAAGCTTTCCTAATGTATTGCAATAAGCATCGCTGGTAATTGTTTTACTTTCGCGCATACAATCGATGAACAGAATACCTTCCCGATCCCAAAAATTGTAACCATAAGCTTTCGTGCTGATGGTTGTGTTTGACTTTTTCAGGGGTTAGTGAACCCTTGTGGAGCCATTGCATCGTGTTTTGTTCCAGAGTCCCAATAATGGAACCACGTTTGATCTCCAGTTAGACACATTTCTGGGTAGAATATCAAATCGAATCGCTTCTGTTCCGGAGTCAGCAGCCTAGAAACATTAAAAATCCATCTCGCTGACATTTTGCTCATTCCAAGCTTCTCATATAAAATGTAAAGTACTCTAGGCTCGAATATTTCATATTCCTTAGGTGTGCCACCCTTAAACATCTATCTTGAAGGAGTAAAGACTCAACTTTTTAGCACATTTTAAAATACGTGGTTGTTTGTTATTGTTTTTGTATTGAATCGTCCTCTATTGATTTACAATCCAAACGAAATTGATATACCTATAGAGCAATCATCCTATAATGTAAGGATTTTCGAGTTATTCTCCTTAGCATAGAATTTCGGCTTAGACCGCGTAGTATTTGTATATGAACACCCAGCATTTTCTGGCTTAATGTGCCTTGCACCTTGTGAAGTCGAGCAAAAACCCGCCCGATGGCCATGCTCTCTGGTGGCTCGTGTTGTTTGAGTATCTTGAGAACGAGGATACTTAGGCAGATTTGGCCGTTTTGCTGTTTGTGCATCCATATTCACTAACGTTTCGCAAGACCTTGCAGCTTGCATCATCAGAGTGAAAGTCGCACTAAGAACCGAAGGTCGGTGTGGAGCTATTTATAGTCCTCTGTGCCAGGCGTGCGGAGTGGCGTAACGCTGGTTGGTCATCCGAGTGCAACGTAATCCGTGGGGCGTGGCCTTATGACGCAGAGTGGTTGTAATGCTTTAGATCGTGTATCACAGAGGTTCACGTTTTACTAAGCTTAAAGCCATCTTCCCTGTTGATATTATTTGGAGGTTTTTCTATTTCTATGGCTTCACGTATCACTCGCGGGAAGTAATGAGGTATTCTGGCAAGTACTCTGGCATGCTCAAATTCTAAAGTGTGTCCATTTGTAAATGTATGCTCAGCTACGGCTGATTTTGTGATGCGTTTGTGTTTGCAATCGCCTTTATGTTCTTGAAGTCTTAGATCAACGGAACGACCAGTCTGTCCAATGTAACTCGAGCCGCAAGAACAAGGAATGCGATATACGCCAGCGGTTTTTAAACTTGGAATCTTGTCTTTTACCGATCTGAAGCCATTACCCAAAGTTTCCTTGCTCGTGAACACAGTTTTGATGTTACATCGTTGCAGGTGAACCCATAGCCGCTCCTTCGAATTGTTCGTATATTTTATTGTTCCAACTGAAGTAAGTGTTTTTCAGGCAAATTTCAACAAGTTCAACTTGGTCTGTAGACAAGAGATCTTTGAGCATTACTAGCACCTCATCAACCGGCACTTTCGTAAAGAGTGATACTACGTCGAAACTGACTAAGAAATCATCTTTGTTTAACTTTATGTTCTTTAGTTTCTAGACAAACTCTGCTGAATCCTTGACAAAGGAGTCTGTTTTACCAGTTAGAGGCTGTAGTATACTGGTTAAATGTCTTGCTAAAGCATGTGTAGGAGAATTGATCGCGCTCAAAGATCTCTTGCCTACAGACCAAGTTGAACTTGTTGAAATTTGCCTGAAAAACACTTACTTCAGTTGGAACAATAAAATATACGAACAAGTCGAAGGAGCGGCCATGGGTTCACCGCTATCACCTGTTATCGCTAATATCTACATGGAAGCTTTTGAAACCAAGGCTCTCGAACAAGCGCAGCTAAAACCGACTTGCTGGTTGAGATATGTAGATGATACCTTTGTCATCTGGTCACATGGACGCCAGATATTGAATCTGTTTCTAAAACACCTGAATTCTGTACATCCCAACATACAATTCACAATGGAAGTAGAGGAAAATTGCAGTATTCCGTTTCTAGACGTCCTGGTGAAACGTAAATGAGATGGCAGTTTAGGACATGCAGTCTATAGAAAGAAAACACACACGGACAGATATCTAAATGCTGACTCACACCATCATCCAATGCAAAAAGCAACAGTTCTCCAGACTCTGGCGACAAGAGCCGTTCGTATCTCAGACGAGAAAAATCTAGAGAGAGAAAAGCTACATCTGTTTGACTCTTTACAAAGGAACGGATACACAACTACCGCCATACGAAAAGCACTAGACAAGACTATGACAAAAAAGGCTAAAGAAGAATCTCCACCTCTGGAAGGCTTAGCATTTCTACCTTACGTTAAAGGCTCAACTGATAAGATAGGACGTGTCCTGCAACGATGTAACATCAAAACTGTGTTCACGAGCAAGGAAACTTTGGGTAACGGCTTCAGATCGGTAAAAGACAAGATTCCAAGTTTAAAAACCGCTGGCGTATATCGCATTCCTTGTTCTTGCGTCTCGAGTTACATTGGACAGACTGGTCGTTCCGTTGATCTAAGACTTCAAGAACATAAAGGCGATTGCAAACACAAACGCATCACAAAATCAGCCGTAGCTGAGCATACATTTACAAATGGGCACACTTTAGAATTTGAGCATGCCAGACTACTTGCCAGAATACCTCATTACTTCCCGCGAGTGATACGTGAAGCCATAGAAATAGAAAAACATCCAAATAATATCAACAGGGAAGATGGCTTTAAGCTTAGTAAAACGTGGACCCCTGTGATACACGATTTAAAGCATTACAACCACTCTGCGTCATACGGCCACGCCCCACGGATTACGTTGCACTCGGATGACCAACCAGCGTTACGCCACTCCGCGCGCCTGGCACAGAGGACTATAAATAGCTCCACACCGACCTTCGGTTCTTAGTGCGACTTTCACTGTGATGATGCAAGCTGCAAGGTCTTGCGAAACGTTAGTGAATATGGATGCACAAACAGCAAAACGGCCAAATCTGCCTAAGTATCCTCGTTCTCAAGATACTCAAACAACACGAGCCACCAAAGAGCATGGCCATCGCGCGGGTTTTTGCTCGACTTCACAAGGTGCAAGGCACATTAAGCCAGAAAATGCTGGGTGTTCATATACAAATACTACGCGGTCTAAGCCGAAATTCTATGCTAAGGAGAATAATTCGAGTAACCGCGAAAGCCTCAAACAATACATTACAGGATTTTCGAGTGTTTACTTCTAACAATCAGCAACTTTATCGCAGCAATTACAAGCTCCAAAACACCTACAATTGTTTGTTCAAAATATAGTAAACTAGCAGCAAATGGTATAAAGCGTAAATCACCTTGCGGGCAGGAATAAAGTATATGATGAATGCTAAAAATAATGTTCATGCGTACAGAAAGCGAGTTAAATATTTTAAGGGAAAAAGGTCATTCACCAGATATATCAAGTTAAGCGAGGAACGCTTACCAAATATAACTTCTGTAGTATATTTTGTAAGAAAAACTGCATTTTATGGTACACACAAGATATTAAAACTAAAATATACCTAAATCATATCGCAATCAATCAGTGAATTACTTTATCAAACGTCAACTGCCTCCAATAGAAAACCCGGAAGTTGACGTTTTGTAAGAAGCATCCTGATACATTATGAAGCACCCAGTGGAGAAACTGTTATCGTTAAAAATCTATAATATACCATGTGCTACGGAAATATCAAGAAAGCTATTTATAAACTGCAGTGGTTAAAGTAATAAACTCCCCAGGCCAATTACACTAACGGTGGTCTATTATTGTCGGCCAAGACAACACGACCAAGAATGTACTACTATAATCATACAACCATGTCTTGATTCGCCTAAATAGAAATTTATAAATAGGTTGTAGTATTATAATAGTACATTAGGATAGTAAGTGGTTTTAACGGACTTTCTCCATCGGTGTATGAACCTGAGAACGGGAGTAGACCAAAACCTCCCGAAACGTCGTGTGAAGAACACCGGAGATGGAGGGAAAAGTCCGTTAAAACATCTCATAGCAGACCACTTTCTAATATGAGAACAACACAGCACAGTGTTTAGATGAACAATGGAACGTAGAGAATTTGATAGACTTTTAACCAAGAGTAACTATTCAGGGTGCTCATTTTTAATCCGGAACATGGGACATACCTAATTTGTGTCAGTAGGTATGACTATACTTCATAATGACATTGGGAAACGAATCCCGGAAAAAGTTCCGCCGGAAAAAGTTCCACCGGAAAATGTTCCGCCGGAAAAAGTGCCGTCGGGAAATAAATCCGCAGGAAAAAGTTTCGCAGGAAAAAGTTACGCGTGAACACCCACGGCCGTGGAAAAGTTAAATAAGAAATAATAACATAATGTCGATTTCATACATAATGTTTTATTCATAAAAAAGGCAACTACACTACAGATTATACCATGAGATAAAAAAAATGATTCTGAGCAGGCCTTGATATGTGTTATACGTTTGGCAGTATTGAAGTGTATTGTCAGTCTCTGCCAAATTCAAGATTAAAAGGTTAGGGTTTGTTTGTTGTTTGACACAGACTGACGTAAAACTTAACCTGCAATATAATCACAGTTACAAAAAGTGGTAAAGATTCGGTGCATGGTCCGGTCTAGTGCGCATGCGCAAAAATAACAGTGAACATAAAAATGTAACGTTGAACAACTCTCTCGTATTTTTACTCTAAAAAAAATTATCAAGACCTAGCAACTAACATAAACCATTAACCTGGACCACCGCCGAGAGCGCAACGCATTGCGTTGAACAAACTCTCTCTCGTATTTTTTCTCTAAAAAAATTATCAAAACCTAACAACTAACATAAACCATTAACCTGGACCACCGCCGAGAGCGCAACGCATTGCGTTGAACAAACTCTCTCTCGTATTTTTTCTCTAAAAAAATTCTCAAGACCTAACAACTAACATAAACCATTAACCTGGACCACCGCCGAGAGCGCAACGCATTGCGTTGAACAAACTCTCTCTCGTATTTTTTCTCTAAAAAAAAATTATCAAGACCTAACAACTAACATAAACCATTAACCTGGACCACCGCCGAGAGCGCAACGCATTGCGTTGAACAAACTCTCTCTCGTATTTTTTCTCTAAAAAAAATTATCAAGACCTAACAACTAACATAAACCATTAACCTGGACCACCGCCGAAAGCGCAACGCATTGCGTTGAACAAACTCTCTCTCGTATTTTTTCTCTAAAAAAAAATTATCAAGACCTAACAACTAACATAGACCATTAACCTGGACCACCGCCGAGAGCGCAACGCATTGCGTTGAACAAACTCTCGCTCGTATTTTTTCTCTAAAAAAAAATTATCAAGACCTAACAACTAACATAAACCATTAACCTGGACTACCGCCGAGAGCGCAACGCATTGCGTTGAACAAACTCTCTCTCGTATTTTTTCTCTAAAAAAAAATTATCAAGATCTAACAACTAACATAAACCATTAACCTGGACCACCGCCGAGAGCGCAACGCATTGCGTTGAACAAACTCTCTCTCGTATTTTTTCTCTAAAAAAATTATCAAAACCTAACAACTAACATAAACCATTAACCTGGACCACCGCCGAGAGCGCAACGCATTGCGTTGAACACTCTCTCTCGTATTTTTTCTCTAAAAAAAAATTATCAAGACCTAACAACTAACATAAACCATTAACCTGGACCACCGCTGAGAGCGCAACGCATTGCGTTGAACAAACTCTCTCTCGTATTTTTTCTCTAAAAAAAATTATCAAGACCTAACAACTAACATAGACCATTAACCTGGACCACCGCCGAGAGCGCAACGCATTGCGTTGAACAAACTCTCTCTCGTATTTTTTCTCTAAAAAAAATTATCAAGACCTAACAACTAACATAAACCATTAACCTGGATTACCGCCGAGAGTGCAACGCATTGCGTTGAACAAACTCTCTCTCGTGTTTTTTCTCTAAAAAAAATTATCAAGACCTAACAACTAACATAGACCATTAACCTGGACCACCGCCGAGAGCGCAACGCATTGCGTTGAACAAACTCTCTCTCGTATTTTTTCTCTAAAAAAATTATCAAGACCTAACAACTAACATAAACCATTAACCTGGATTACCGCCGAGAGTGCAACGCATTGCGTTGAACAAACTCTCTCTCGTGTTTTTTCTCTAAAAAAAATTATCAAGACCTAACAACTAACATAGACCATTAACCTGGACCACCGCCGAGAGCGCAACGCATTGCGTTGAACAAACTCTCTCTCGTATTTTTTCTCTAAAAAAAATTATCAAGACCTAACAACTAACATAAACCATTAACCTGGATTACCGCCGAGAGTGCAACGCATTGCGTTGAACAAACTCTCTCTCGTGTTTTTTCTCTAAAAAAAATTATCAAGACCTAACAACTAACATAAACCATTAACCTGGACCACCGCCGAGAGCGCAACGCATTGCGTTGAACAAACTCCCTTTCGTATTTTTTCTCTAAAAAAAAATTATCAAGACCTAACAACTAACATAAACCATTAACCTGGACCACCGCCGAGAGCGCAACGCATTGCGTTGAACAAACTCTCTCTCGTATTTTTTCTCTAAAAAAAATAATCAAGACCTAACAACTAACATAAACCATTAACCTGGACCACCGCCGAGAGCGCAACGCATTGCGTTGAACAAATTCTCTCTCGTATTTTTCTCTAAAAAAAAATTATCAAGACCTAACAACTAACATAAACCATTAACCTGGACCACAGCCGAGAGCGCAACGCATTGCTTGAAACATTGATAGCGGCAAGCGGCACCCACAACATTTTGACATACACGCTGATCGAACTATAAACTTACTTCGCTCGCAGCGGATGCGAAATAGACCGGACCGTGCACCGAATTTCACCCCAAAAGGTTACTAATGCCAAAATAAGACATTGGCATTTTAAAACTTGTCAAAAGTTTGAGTGGACGTATCACGTGATGAAATCCGCCATTAGTATTCCCGCGGCCATGAGTTTTCCAAATTATAGTTTGTTTATACGGAAAAGAACCATATTTTGACGTTTTTCACACATTAGTTATTTACGATAATCAGAACAGTAATAACAACAAACAATCCAGAACATTTAACAAAGAAATAAATATTTTCTTGTAAGTTTTATATTGCTTAAATATTCGTAAGTAACTGTTCAATAGATTATTGCGGTGTACATTTGCAATTCCAGGGTGAACATGTAAGGCAGGTAGTTAATGTCGGGAAAACTCCAGTATAGCCCACTGGTACATTTTGACATTTCCGGAATATGAAATTAGAGGAACTGTTATGCCAGTGGCGAAACTGGATTTTAAGCTATAAATAAGAGAAATACTCATTGGGAAATTCAAATTCAATATTATTGTCGACGATTGGACTAACTGCTTGTTTTATGGTGATACACAGGCATTTTTGTACTAAGTATACACAAATCTTAAACTGCAGCTAACCTAAATTAGCACCTTGACGGCAGCCAAAATTGGGTCTGGCATGAAACTCTCGTGTTTTGCCTCCATTGTCTGAACATTTGTAGAACCTCCGACAAACTGAGAATCACATTATCAAGCGCATGCGCCTAAGCACCAGTGGACTAGATTGGAGTTTAGTCCATGTATCTATTTAATATAATTTAGATGTTAATAAAGCACATTAAATTACCGAGAAGATTTCTATACAAATGATGTTATATCATTTGCGTTTTGGATTTGAACTTTCCAATTTCCATTAATTGTAATAAATTGATGAAAACACCTTATCACTCATATTTCTTCAACATTTAAACCTCTTTGTGGTATTTTATTGTATTTGAGAGATTAGTCATTTTGAATAACTTTCTTTCACTTCAGCAAATGAATTGTAAAATTTTATTTTGACTTTAGTAATTTTTTGTTATTAAATGTCGCTTACACCGTTAAAAAATTATATTTTTTTATTACATCATCATGGTTTTTCGCAAAATCGTATTTTGATATTGGATAAACAAGTACCAGTCAAAAATTGTATGGCCACACTGTGATTATATAGTCACTGTAGTAATTTAAAATACTATAAATGTAATTATAATATACATAAGAGCCCAGCAAATTTTTCCATTTTTATCATATGCATTTGTACCCTATGGTATGGTACTTATTAATCATGTAACATGGACAAAACACCCAAAGCATCGCTTTCTTGCGGAACTTTTTCTTGCCGAACTTTTTCCTGCGGATTTATTTCCCCACGGCACTTTTTCCGGCGGAACATTTTCCGCGGAACTTTTTCCTGCGGACCTTTTTCCGGCATCGTTGGGAAACTGGCCGTTGTTTCTGAATTGTCAAACTTAATTTGTATAGCAAATGCAATTAATTCGTCAAAGAAAGAGTATTGATCAAAACGTTTTGTAACTGGTAAGTTCAAGGCATGTGGGTGACTTATCCTCACTAAAATTTTCAACTAGCCGTATTCCATCAGTCCCAACGCTACACCATTTTATTTCAAATGTCAAAAACAGCGAGTGTAGCATCAGAAAATGTATAACTTTGACAACTCAGCAACATCAATCAGTTTTAAAATTGTAGTATCAAGGATAGTCGTACTTAGTTACATACGTTATGTTCTATGTTCTGGATTGAAAAATAATCACCCGGTATATATTGTCTCACAGGTAGTTTTGTATATTGACCAACCGATTCACATAATATCTCAGGCCTATAAGACTTCTCTATAGCCAAATGTTTTCCAAACAGCTATAGGACGTTCTGCATCGTTCTGAATTTTTAGAGATGAAGGGTCAACCATCCGAACTACATTTGTGTGGATTTTTTTGTGTGGAGTTTTGTTATTCTATCTCCTATACTAGTCCTCAGAGGGGAACGACGATTTACTTGTATCTTAACACGGAATGGTCGCCCATTGCTGCCAACTACTAACATCTGAAAAAAATGAAAAATAATTTTGTATAATACATCGTGCAAGAGCCAAGAAATCACAAATAGAAAAGGTGACAACAACTTGCTCAGAAGTAAATGACAATTGAAACAATCTAGTAGCAAACGTATAATATTAAAAAACAAGGTTCAAACAGCTTCCTAATAAACTAAAAAAATATGTAAAAGGGTTTACAGGAAACTTCCCTCGCCCGAATTGCACCAATTTGCAAATTAAAAAAAGCTTTCAGTTGCTAAGATTCGAACTCGGGCACCCAAGCTCACTCCAACGCGTTCAGTCAGGCAAAATTCGGTTACTAATACTGCTAGTATGCTGCTTTAACCTCTAGACCACGTCGGCAAAGTAGGTGCGTCGTTTCTGGCTTTATATAATTTCATACATTTTACGATATTCACCCTTTATTTTTAAAGTGATCACTCTGTACATATTTGACTGCAACCATATTCATTTTCGACCAAGGTAGACATGTAATCCGCGTGCAAAATATCGTCTTTCTCCAACAAATAGTTTTTTCAGCAACAGATGGACTGGCTGATAAATAGACAAGCGGAATTGAGAAAACATGCTTTTCGTCATCTATGGAGTCTGAAGCGTGAAGATCTGCAGAAAACTCGGAAGGTAATTTTTTCGCGTCTTTCAGGTGGATGGAAATACCAATCGAAATATTCCAAACACAATTATTCTACTTGGAAAGCTACGAAGAATTTGAAAAAATTACAGATACAACATCCTTCACTTCGTAAGGCAATATGAACCATACAAAACTGAATTAATGGCTAAGAATTTAAAATTCTTCAAACCTAACTTGATGAAATAAATGATGGCGTTGAAACCTTTTTTCGAACACTATTACAACCAAAACAAGTGATTATAAGTAGAAAAAAGCATTAATTTGGATTTTAAAAAACCACAACGTCATTATATGTATACAAAAGAAATAATTTAAAACAAAAAATACTTCCAGCACTCTTTTAATACGTTAAAAAGTAGATCTTCGATAGATATACATATTTTCTATTGTTAAACTCGCACCTCGTAAACAGATTTGTATACATTAAAGTTGAAAGTTGCATTTATATCGAGTTAAGGCTGGTGCTTCCCAAGATACGTTACTATATTGCGTCCAATACTGTGCCCTCCTTTAACTGTTGACTTAAAGAATACGTCGAGTATAAGTTAAAAACTGTGCTGTTGGTACTGATTTCCTCGAGTAACATGAAAACCTTAACACTTTATGAAATATATTACAAGAGAGCTTAAATATGATCAAAGAAGCAGTACTAACACATTCAATTTTCGTAATTTGCTGAAACAGTGCTTGCGATGTGGTATGGCCGTTATCATATTATGTTATATACATGATCGGGCCATATGTGCGACGACTTTGGCTAAAACGAATTTGTAAAGAAGACGAGAACTAACTAGGCGGATATAATCGGTTTAAGATCGAGGCGAATTATCAACATTAGGTAGAAGTGAAGATGAAGCACGGAGCGCAGATAAGGTGACATTTCAGATTTAAAGGTGACAAGAAATAGAAATATTTAGAGCTGCAGCTTTCTATAACTTTAAAAAGTTAGTGAAGGGGACCGCTTAACGTTAGCGCAAGAAAATTAATTTAAAACTGAAACACATATCTTAATGTAGCGGTTAAAAGTATTTATTGGCAAAACAAAAATAAATGATTTGTTCTGATCTGAATTAAGGCACTAAAAACCTTCATGTGCGCACCAGAATAAATCTCAGGTAATGGATACTATACTGATTCCAAGTTTGTGTATGTATAAAATGCAAGTCGCTCCTTGATGTTGGCTCGCATCTCTAATATAAATATCACGCGCGCTCCTCTTTTCGTTGAGCGCCGCGCGAAGAAATGTTAGTTTTCTCGAAAGGCGCGTAACCTTCGATAATAGAGGCACCTGGGTCGAGATTTTTGCGAGTGACGGCCTTCGATTGCAAGCGCTCATTAAGGGCGACCTCTTGAGGGATTTGAATGCCTTGATCCAAGTAGGCTATGTTTTCTAGCCGTAAATTGTTTCTGTGAACAATTTAAGTCCACGCTTCGAGCGGCGTCCTTTTGAAAAATTTACTTGAAGCATATTTTCCATTTTTGGCCTTTACCATCCGGCGGAATCTCTTTTATCATCTGGCTTTATCATCTGCCTTTACCCTCCGGCGTTATTCCTTTACATCTGGCCTGATGCCCTAGCTGAAGCTGCTGTTGGAATTCTCTCTGTTTGCCGTCAGCGCAAGTTTTGGCCAAGGTCGTGCAAGATAAATTCGACCAGGAATGCGGCATCCAGCAAAAGTCTTCATCCTGGCGACTGCTTCCAAGAGCGTTTGAAGAAACCACAGTAAGTACATGCAATTTGCATTTCAGCAATTGATTTTGTCGGTAAAGGCGATTTGCCTGCTTGTATTGTGTATTTTTGAATCAAAGGCCTTTGAATATAAAAGCGCGCATGTTAACGTAATGTATAGTTTTACGCCAATGCGTTATCACATAGGGATAGCTGAAAGCATGTATGTACCCTATATGAAACCCTACGCTCAGTGTGACCTTGAGCACCCGGATTCTTGTAATTTCCGTTTTAACAGTTTGCAAGCCGAGGTTGACGCATTTCTTTCATCAATCTGTTGTATTGTCAATTGTTTGAATTTTAATAATTTATGTTAATTGTGTGTTTATGACATGGGTGACTCTAAATTTAATTATTGTTGTGTATTGCTGTAGAGCGTCAGGTTGTTGGCTAATTTTAATTCGTTGGTCAATCTTCTAGAAACTTTACTTATATACACTCGGGTGCAATTGCTGGCCGTCAACTCATTCGAAGAAAGCGTACAGGTCTTTAAAGGATTAGTCGGTAGAACAAAACAATTTTTATCACATAGCGGCGAGTGCACCCAGGTGTTCAAACGAGAATTCGTAAACTCAAATACGTTATACACAAATACAGTTTCTGAAAGAAAAGGTTCAAATAAATCGCAGTATAATTTCAGAATAATCACAGTAAAAAAATCACAATATAAGTTCAGATCAGAATCGTAGGATGCGACAAAGTATTTGCTACGATTAATAATTTATGACTAGGAATATGAGGTACCTCAGACAAAAATTGCAACTAATACTTACAGTTTCATACAAAAGTTTTGCAATAGTATTATGGCACACATTAAAATAAATCGACAGACAGGCAAAAATTACAGCATAAATTCTTGTTGTTGCTTGGTTTCGGAGGAAACGCAATACGCGTTCCAGATGTGGACGCCACGGCTTCCAAAACCGTTTGGCCCAATTTCGAGTGGCAGAAAACTGGTGGACAGGGGGGATTTGCAACACGACGGGAGGGATAATTTAGACCTGGAGGTGGGACTCCGCGTCGGGTCCTTTCTGTGCTCTAATAACGCACGCAGCAGGGGTTAAAACGACTCCGACGATGCAATATATCAGCCCAGAATCGCATAAAGCATCTACCCGTAGAAGCGATAGCCAACTGTTACTAATGCCCAGATCGGCCCTCCGGCACTGGCTGCTGTAAGGGAGGAAAGAGTCCACGATAGCATACAAGAAAAACAATGCATTTCGTAGCGAACTTTCGACTTACCCTGGACAAAATTCCAGGCATGTGCTAAACACTCAGTAGCATAAAAAACTCCGCCAAATGGCGTGGGATTAATCTTTCCTCATAATGATATTCGGGGACTTAAAGCTGTTCCAAGAAGCGTAGGCAAACATCACACAACCAAAAATTAACGGCAGCCCATGGATCCTCCGAAATGTCGATACCTCTAAACCGACTTCATGTTGTTTTGTCCAGCGAGGTGGAAAAGGAAGCGCTTCGAAACAATTGCGATCTATATCAAACTTTCGCAGCAAGGCCAAGGAAGTAGGCCTGGCGCTAGTGTGCTAAATACAAACTGAGTACCAAAGACATCAAAGTGAAAAGATGCGTAACAATACGAAATAAATACTACAGATCTCGACATCAAATGACGGCGCGAATAAATAATAACAAGGTTTTACCTAAGTTGTGTTTTAACAGTGCTTCTTAATTACGATGGCTAGTTGTGGTATTGTTGAGGATATTAAATTCTGTTAACTGTTTCTGGATTATATTTGCTTTATGTGTCTGTACTATGACCCTTCGTAAACCTGCTCGTTTCTTGTTGAAAAAAGAGCCATCCAAGGTAGGTAGTGATTTGTTTTGATAGCTGGATTTGTGATTTATGTTGTATAACGACTGTATTATTTTCAGTTTTTTGTAACCTTAAGAACCGCTGCCAGGTCCTTATTCAAGCCATAATTCTGCCGAGAGTTAGAGCTAGCTAGGGTTGTACCTCTCGTTTAAGGGTAGTACAAGAAACAATATAGAATAGTTGAAAAATGTAATTGTATATGGGTTATTCCAAGCGCTTCACTGAAAATAAGTTGGTAAAATTCGTTGAACTAAAAAAATCAATTAATAAAACTACAAAGGAGTCCAAAAGCTGAAATTCATTGTCCTACATTCTTTCTGTTAAAGTATATCAAATTATAGTAAGTATTTTTACTAATATTGTCATTCTTGTAAATTATATATACATTTTTCTGTCGGTTTTCAACACTTAGCCTGGTGTAACAGTATCTTATTTTCCTTGTTATGTCCCCATTTTGCCATTATTCATCTTGTATATTCCTCTTCCTCTCTATCATAGTCTTCTATATACCTTCGCTGGATCTTCTGCTAGAGCAACTTTGATTTCGCTTTTGTTTTGAAATCTATTCCATTGTTTTTGACTCATTTTCTTAACACGACCGCACCATTTCAGTCGTCTTTTTTATTTTATTTTCTTTTTCATAGATTATATGCAGTTACTATAACCTGGGGATCTCTGGAAATCTGGACGGTTTGCGTATAGCCTATTTCTACAACTTCTACCCTTTTAGTTTCACACCGTTTTTTGCATAAAGGTTGACCTTGGATTTTTGGTAGTAAGTTGCATATCAACAGAACCGTAATTTCTACTTTGTTGTCTAAATATCAAAGACACATTAAATTCTACAAATGCGAATAATATACAATTAAAAACAAATTATCGACAAACAATAGAATGGTTCAGAATTCGTCTGAGTTCAATGTTATCCTATTATAATTTAGAAAGGTCAAATAATGACAAAGTTAAATAAAATCAAATTACAAACTAAACAAGTGGTTAACTTCACATAATTTAAATGTATTGATACTAATAACTGCAATAAAGAGAACCAAAAGTGGAAAAGGGTAATTACCTAATTATAAATAACGTAGTTAATTACATTTTAAGGGATAAATTGCGGCCTAATGTAATTGTTAGATTTTTTAACCGGTCAAACCGAAAGGTGGCATCAAAGATTCAAATCAATACAAATGAGTTCAAACCACTAACATTTTCTTGATACGTTGCTTAACGCCCGATGAAATCGGTTAATAGCAAACGAAAATGGCAAACAGCACGTTCTTATAATTTTATTGTTTTGTAACAACCAAACAAAAGCTGGCTAGTGCAAAGATCAGTGCCTACAAACACGAAAATTAGCTAGGTAGCATAACTAAGTTTCAAATCATATGGCAAAATAAGAGAATATACGTCGTTTCAAATCAAAATCGTTACAATATTACACTTCATACCATGCTTTGCTTTTTCTCGATATACGTATATTCACCACATAGTAGCCTTTTTCAGACCCCTATCACCCTTCGACGGTATTTTATTTTTTTCTTGGCCAATGTCGTACATTTCTTGTGTACCTATCTTTGACCCATTACATACCAATCGTAATTGTTTCGCCTATAAATCAAGTTGCCATGCTTCCACCTATGTTTAAACATTTCTTTTTCTAAATTTTCAGATCTTTTCTCTGAGAACTGAAATTGATTTGAAACACCATCTGTCATTTAGCTTCTCACTCCTATCAATTACTTCGGCACAACCTGTAAATGTATAACTTTCGGGTTCGTCCATTTTTATTAATTTCCAACTTTTGGCGAAACCGCTGAATCAATCGCAACCAACTCAAATTATATAAAGGTCTCATAAACTGCATAACCTTTGTAAAGGCAGCAACCGCTTTGGTGATAAAGGAAAGGCAAAAAATTAAATTTAGTGAAGTTATCCCTCTGGTTGGATGTAAACATTGTATTTCGCGAATGACATAACCTTTCAGGATTATTTCAGCCCCAGTTTGTGTGGAATGTTAATGCAAAGAAGTGAAAAGCTTTTGGACGGGATCTGTGGCAATTCTTTGTATGTCTTTGTCGATTTGTATTTTCGCTACCAGTAATACGCGTCTAGCGGTAACGTAACTACGGTGTCGGCATGGTCTAGTAGCATGCATACTCGACTGCCAGAGGTCACAAGTTCAAATCTCGGCTCAGCAAAGATTTTTTTCTACTCGCTAATAGAAAGTTGATTTTTTACAACATTTAGGGACTTATGTAAGGATCGTTGCTATGGAGATGCTGCAAAAACTTTCTATGTGTCGATTTGAATCGAGACACAGAAAGTAAAACACTTTCTATTCGTCTTTAAACGCTTTGTCAAACTGACAGTTAATACTTTTTGACAAAACAAGCTTATTCATAGCAATTAGATTGAACGCCACTTGTTTTGAATTATTTTCGAAGTAATTATGTACACTTTTTAAATTTATTTAATTAAACTCCTAGTAAAAATGATGTGTATAATGCGCATAAAAAGTTATTTGCTGACAGTGTGCTTTTGCAACTCCCCCCACACTTACCTACGGTCGGGTTGCAAACCATCACTCAGTTCAGAAAATTCTACTTTCTGTGCTTATTATACAAATAATTATTTTAAAAGTTCTGGTAGGATGCGCATGCAAATTTCTATCTTTTCTCAAATTTAAATCTTTAATGCCCCATTCCGCTAACAGTAGGTAATGATAAATCGCTGATTTGATTTTAAACCGATATCCTCCGTCTAGGCTTCACAATAATTATTTCCCTTCTCCCTTGCGAATTCTCTTACACAATGTGGTAACAGCTATATCACATTGAAAGTACCGTTTTAACATATTACGAAGAATAAATTAATGTCTTAATGCCAACACTGTGCGGAAGTATTGATAAAAAGCTTTGCATCTTCTCATAGTGTTTTCTTTGTCTTATCTACGAGTATATTTATATATGAAATAGCGTTGTCTTAATGCTTGCTTTATTCTAAGAGCTGAGGCCAGTTTTGTTCCTACCTTTACTTGCACTCTAATCTTCGTTTAAGTTTGACACGGTAGTATTATATAAGATGTCCTACAATTTTCTAAAAAGAATATTGCCATACGCTTTGGCAATGTATATTACTATGGTTACACGCCAATTTAAGCAAATCAATACAAATTTGAGTTTAGCGAAGAATTTTTGATATGAAATAAATTACTAGGCAGAGTTAACAAAATAAACACAATTTTGAGAGGTAAAGAGCTATCATAATTAATAACAATAGTATACACTATAATTAGTACAAGAAAATTCGTGTTGCAATAAAGCAAAATTTTATATTTTCAAATGTTCCGATCTTTGAGCTAACTTTATGGTTTTGTACAAACACTTGTAATGCAGGTAAACGTACTAGGGTGGGTTGTAAACACCTTATCAACTCACACGTTTACTTTGAGGTAAAAAAGGAGTTCACATTTCGCTAGAACGATTTTGAAGACTATGTGAAATTATGCACATGCGTGTAAAAAATTAAATTTGTGAAAGTTATAATAACTAAGATTGTGTGTGGTTAATTAATAGATTTATAAAATGTGATTTGTAAAAGCCGCGTAGCGCAGTTGCGTACGCCCTAGGCTTGCATTAAGCAAGTCCTCGGTTCGAATCCCGCGGGGGCCGGAATTTTCCGTAGTCTTGGCGATTGGAATCGGACTCGGTGAGACCATTCACAGTTGGCCAACAAATTAACTGTGCTCTACTCAGAACCACAGACCTAAGAGATAGAGTAACAACGTCAACACGTCACACAATGGTTGCTGCATAAGCACAAAAGGTGCGCTCCAACCTTGTATCCCGAATTCGGGGCAAATTGAGCATTGTACCGCCAGATGCAAGCGCATAAAGTACCAGCCTCTACACCGCAAGGTTAAATGAGGTTATCGATAATAAATACATACATACATAAAATGTGATTTGTTATTTATTAGATCTTAGAAGTACCTGTAAATATGTCATTATTAATTTTTATGTCCTACCAGTACATTAATTGAAATTAATGACTCTATTTTAAGGTATCTTAGATACAAAATAACGCTCCAAGGCAATTATTTTCTTCATAAGAACACTAGGGTTATTATGAAAAATTAACAGTATTTGTTTCCATGAATACAACTTTATTATGCACCACTGTCACAATGAAAATTAATGACAGCTCAGCTGATGTCACAAATATAACTTAGATCAGCTAACTAGATCAATCTTAAATACTATATCATAGTAATTATATGAATTGAATATGAATATGAATTAGGTAAGAAAATTGGTAGGACATAAAACCTTGAAGGCACCACGGGCATTATGAGCTAAGAGCCCGCGATTGTTGTACACACCTCGGGCCAAAGGCCCTCGGTTAGTACACTAACAATCTTGGGCTCTTATTTTACTCATAATGCCCTTGGTACCTTAATAACTATAAATGTTACTACGTTCAACGAAATCGTTAGTGTTGTTTATGCTGCAGCTGAATTGAGGCTGATTGCGTTGAAATTTTGGATAGTTGTAGATTTCCAGACAGTAATAATATATCTTGTGTTAGCTCTAGGTTTTAGAATTTTCTTTGTGGGTTGTGTCGGCTGAACCTGGAAAACGCCCCTAAAACGTATAATGCAATAAAAAAGTTATATAGGATTACAAAATAGTATTTTATTTAAGAAGTATATAATGTAAGCTATATTACACGAGAATGAAGTTTACACACGAGCCGAAGGCGAGTGTTGTAATCATTCAAGTGTAATACAGCCATTATATGCGTGTCAAATACAATATTTTATCTACAACTATGTGTATAGTTAGTGACACGGTAAGTTTATCTCAAATTCGAGGTTAGCAGGTTAGGTGTTGCGTCAGTCTATGTCAAATTCAAGGTTAGCAGGTTAGGTTCTGCGTCAGTTTGTGTCAAAACTGACGCAAAACGTAACCTGCTAACCTCGACGTTAATGTCATTTATTTACAATGTAGCTCACTAATTAAAAAGATACCCTGTGAAATATGAAATTTCATATTTCACTATTGTAATATGAGCCTCTTTTTGTATTTAGAGTTGTATATATAATGCACTTATTATTTGACAGTTGTAGATAAATAATGTTATTAGATGCAAATGCAGGCGTAGAAAACGAATTTAATATTCATTTAGGTCCATGAGTGGCTAATTGTTGCAAATAGTAAGATTTATATTATTGCCTTCTGTCAAACTGAAATAAATACATGGAGAAGGATTGGTGTTTTTAATATCTCTCCTGTGATATTCAACCCCATTTCGTGTTACTAATGGATCCTTCAACTGAAACTGAAAGAGGCTCCTGATTTCTATAATTTAATTCAGAATGGCTGTAAACGTATGTAATAGGGGTAAAATAAAGTTAATGTTGCAATATTGTTACTTAAATATTAAAATAGCTAAAATTTTATCCATTCTACAATTAAGGCATAGATTAACGAAATTATGTCATGCGACGTGTTAAAACGATCTTTGCAAAGCAACCAATCTAATGTTAGTTAAGCTGGTTTAGTTAATTTGGGAAATACGTTTTTTGCTGTATAACTTAGAATTAATGTTAGTGATGGGAACAATTTAACAACCAATAAAGTTAATTCTATAGCATTTATTTCAAATAATACTATGCATGCGTTCGCAGAGCTGAGCCCACCCTCTTTCCATATTTTGCTAGTGTAAGGTAACAAGCTGATTTGTGTACCTTAAAAACAAATGGTTAAGCTGTCTTAATAATTTTCAGCTATTTTATTATAAAAAGTTGGGTTAAAAGCTCAGTTGTGAAAATAATTAAATCGTATTTATCCTTATCTGTGTTTATTTTATTTGCAAACTGTCAGTCGAATGCAGCCAGGTTAAAACCCAATAATTGCAACAAGCTGAGGCAATCTGTGACTCTGTGAGGTGAAAGCTTTTAAAGCTACGTTTATACAAGTCTGGTTTCCAACGCAGAATATAAAAGCGCTGATAAATAGTTGGCCAGCTATGGTTTACAATCCCCAAGGGCGAGCAAGAGGTTTTTTGTATGCTGCTCTGCCGCAACGATCACTAAGCAGCCATATTGGCCAAATTGAGCAGTAGATAGCGGCAAAATTTTTGTCAACGGGAGAATAAGCAAAGACGGGTGCCGTTTATGCTTTTAAATTTGATTTGTCAGTTGATTGCGGTCAATTTTTGGTTTTAGGGTTAAATAACAAGCTGTGTATTTGGACAACACCACGTTAAAGTTAAAAACTTGTAACACTGAGATAGATTTCAATTAAGATTAAAATATTTTGCAGTAGTGCAGAGATCACCTTGTTTTAATTGATTTTTGTATTAATAATTTAAACAAGAGTCTCAAAAAGGTGAATTTTTAGAGCGATAAACCTAATAGCAAGTTAGATATTTAAATAAATTTTGTAACTGAAAATAGAAACTTCACTGTTTCATTGTAATATAAATAATATATACAATTCCTTACCTGCAACTATAGTGTATTTTTAATTGCTTGTCACGGATGGAACAGGTTATCCAAGCAGGATCTTCAAATTCTAACCCACTCTGTTCTTTTAATTCGCTTTCTATATATCGGATGTTCCAAAAAATTTCATATCTAGTGTGCTGTGGCTCTATGATGTTTATATGGAGCCACAGCACACTAGAACTGAAATTTATTATTCATCACCATACCAATCTGCATCAAACGTTACTAAACAGATAAAGAGATTTCAGTGAACATCTTACTAAAAGCGTTTGTTGCTCCAATCCTTCAATAATTTGTACACAGATTTCTTCTTCCTTTTTGTGTGTCTCTGTTGGTTTTTTCATGATTTTTGTTATTAATCGTTCAAGTTTTGTTGCTCAGTTTTTAAGTAAACCGCATGGAATTCCTCCTGATCCTTTATCATTTCATTATTCTCCTTTCTTAAACAGAGATTTACTGTTTCTTCTATCTAATTTTTCTCTTAATTTATCAGCCCTGTTCCTATTTGTCCCGTTTTCATAAAGTGATCTCTATCTTCTGTAAGTAGTCCTCCATATATTGCTTCCATTCGTATAGGGTGATGATTTCTTAATCTTGTTCTCTTGGTATATAGTGCCACTTGGGGTATATCTTTTAATACTCCAGCTCTTCTTCTGTCATTTATACATATATATGTTCACTTCTTTACCGTTATTTTCGCAATATTTGCTTTTGTAGTTTTCTGCTTAACTATCCTTTTTTTGCTTCTTACAGGTCTCACAATCCTAGTTTTTGTTATGTTAAGCCATTCCTTACATCGACATTGTTTATATTCTATTCCTGGAGTAAATATTGATTTATCCAGTAATTTCTTTTTCATTCTTTATAATATATTGTATATTTATTAGTCCTAATTTTGATACACCCTATGGGAAGCAAATATGTTTATAAAAATGTAAACCCATTTGCAGTTGATATTTCACTCTGTGTGATAGATTATTGGTAGAATAAAAGAAACGTTATAAAATCACGAGGTATCTATATTTTCATGAATAAAAATTGCTTCAAAAGTTATACTCGTCAAAATAAATGTATAACTTAGGAAACCTGCACACGTCTGAACGCTCCACTCTGATAGTGCTTGATCTTAAGTGCTACTGAAGTTGGACTGAAAAATGTAAAGGCACCTGGATCAAGAGCATCAAGGATATTTAAAACATCATATGTTGACAATAAATTATAATAAATTAAAGAGAAGCGCTTTAACAGAGATAGGGAAACCAATTTCGTGTTTATAGAGTTCCATACAGCTTATGATTAATTTCAATTGAAGTTACTACGGACAGCGCCACAGGAAATCCAAATAAACAAGACCCTTATCAGAGCGATTAGAGCTTTGTAAAACGAAACGATTACTCAAGCCAGAGTTTGTAATCAATTACGCATCCGCCTGAAGGTAAATAAAGATCTGAAACGAGATCTTTAGTGAAATTTGTTTAACATACAGGATGTAATTGAAGATTTGTTACATTATGAACCCCAAGGGTTTCGAGTAGATAAAATGTTGATAAAGAGCGCCATATGAGATGCAGGCTAGAAATGTTTCATGTGATGTCATGTGACTGGATTACGGTAAAAATAACTTTCATTTTGTACAGAAAGGGTAATTTACAAGACTTCGATCGATTCAGAGAGAAATCTGACGATACAAATTTTGGCTTCACTGGAAGAGAATGTAAACAGGGTAGATGTGCCTGCTTTGGCCACTTAAAGGGCATAGTCCCCAAGTTAAATGTTAGAAAATATATTCTTGTTAATATGTCCAAAGGGTAGTAACAAATACATAAATTACAAAAATTTAAAAAAATTGAATTATATTGTAATGGTTCACTTCCCACAGCAATTCTGATTGCTTAATTAACTAAATGAATAAGGTCAAGATGAGCACAGAATTAAATATTTTATTTATTGCAAGATAATCAGTACTTTATATTAATAAATGCACTTGATGTGAGCAGCAGTAACTAATAATTTGAGAGATAAAAGTTAGCATGAGATAAGGCAGGTTTCAGAAGGGTTACGTTCAGAGTTTCAGATATGATAAATGTTCAGAAGGGCCATTGCAATTTCATTTGTAACTGACGGATTTGAGCTTAGTTACGTCAAACATAATGTGAATAAAATGATACAGAATGATTTGTTAAGTACAGAAATTGTATGAGCGTTATGTATTAAAAGTGTATAAGCCAGCAAAAGGCAAATTAGCGGAAAGGCAAGCGAAACAGTGCGACCAAATAATTATTGCAAAGAGCAATGGAAATGTAAGGCAACCGATCGAAAGACGATTTAGTGAGACGAGAGTGTATCAGTGCATTATAAACCAAAGTGAAAATTAAAAGCAGAGCAAAGTGTGGTGACATTTATTCCGAGAAAATAACAATTTCGTGAAAATGCAAAGACATGTAGTCCATAAGTTGAAACATGTAATCAAACCTAATTTCTTTTAAACAATTGTAAATCTAGTTGCTTAGTTACGAGACAGTCAATTGTCATAAAGGAATCAAACAAACTTAAATTTACAATGTTGGAGGCAAATTGAGCTACACATTTATTGTATTAAATTGTGAATAAAAAGTCATTTGTAAAGCCAGTTTTGTGTAAAGTTATTCTTCAAGTGGCCGCGTATCCGTGGGTGTAATTTTCCCAAGTGTAGGAGCTCCCAAGATAGTGCAATTAGGCCAGAAAGTTTTCACCTGGTGCGTCATTAAGTGCGAGTCTATGTCGGTGAAAAAAGATTTGAGGTAGTTTTAGACATTGTAAGGCAGATATTTTTATGCTACATAAAGAGGAGGCCTACAGCTATCCCTGGGTAAACAATTAAGACCAGCAACCCATTTCCAAGCGAGTATCTGCCGTGGCGTCCATCTGGTGTGCCAACCAACAGCGGAGCACCTATTCAAGAAAGGTAAAATTTCATAGCAAGGGGTTTGTACAGCATCGTAGAAATTGGGGTTCGTCCAGAATAGACCTCTGCCGAGAAGTTTAACGTTTTTCCAGAATCCAAGATCCGTCCATAATTTAGCTGACGTCCCTAAAAAGTGCTAGTTGAGGCGGAATTTGCAGTTCTTGCCGGAAGGTGAACAAAAGGCAATCGAGTGTGGGTTTTAACGTCATCCTGAAACAAGGTTAGCCGATGCTACAGCATATTTGATCGTATTTACCTGATGCATTCTTGCCATTTTGGAGTTTAATATTCAATTTTACGCTATTTTTTGCACTGGCAGATCATCTTGTTTAGTGCACTAAATTTAGAGGTTATTTAACTGTCAGTTGGGAACAGTGCATTTGCCCTAATATCAGAAAGTAATTGTCATACAACAAATTATTTGTCATATAAATTTTTCTACTTATTTTATGAACCGACCCCCTGAGTTAAGAATTGTTTCATGTTCACCGGAGCTAAGCCCAAATTTATTGCAAGTAAATAAAATAAGGAAAGAGCAATAAACCATTTATTTTTGGTAATTATTGTTACATTGTTTTAATTGTCCCTGTGTTGATGAACGTTCTTCGGCTTTTGGCTTTAAATAGTGTATCTCATAGATTTGTGTGCAATTAGAGTAATCAATATTTTCAGCACTATGTGGATGCAACCCACATACTCTAAATCTGTGTACAATAGCCGTCTTGAAGATTGTTGATGAAATAATGTCATTTAAAGGTGTTGGTACATTCCGTTTCGTTATTTTAGACCCGTCGCGTTCCAATTTCGTTTTCTAATTGCTTTTCTCCACCGACACTTCAGTGGAAAGAACAGCATAATAAGACTTGCAAGATGTATATTGATTTTACCATGATCTCGATCTCGAACTCGAAAATTATCGAAAGTTAATTCTCGATCTCAAACTCGAGAACCTGGATTCTCAAATATTATATGTAGTAGTAGTAGTAGAAGAATTTTTAATCATAATAATAAACGCCGGGGTGCTTAGATATGTCATAATTGTCGTTAACATTTTAAAAATACAATACATATACACGAGTTATCTACCGAAAAATGCAGTAACAACAAACTACTATAGTCAATAAAACAAGATAGTCTTAATTTTCAACAAATCTGAAATCGAAAAGTTCATAGTAGACATTGGCCAGAAGATGATTTTTAAGCTTAACTTTAAAGTTTTTTGTTGGGGTATTGTTGAGAGTAGGTACTAGGAAGCGAATTAAACAATCCCATTCCGAAATTATTTCTTTTAGTGGATGTTAATGTCTGCTGCAGAACCTGTATATCGCCTTGACTGCGGGTGTCGTAACCATGGTCATCGCCGTTTTTGTGTAATCAGCATAATGTTTTTTATATGTATATATGCGTATAAGATCGTGGCAGTTTCGTCGGCATAACGCCTAATATAATCATTGCTCCATGTATCGACGTTCTGGGTTTCGCCTGGTGATATTTATGTCACTGTACTTCAAATGGAAACACTGTGTAGCTGGCTCAGGGGTTAAACCCCTGCTCATGTACCAGAATATGTGGGTTCGATTCCCACAGACTCCAACTGCCGCAAAATATCGAGCGCCGAACCTATTGCGATTCCCCAATCCGTCTTTGGCAACCTTGAGGTCTTAATGCCTAACAACTTTCTCTAAGAGGAGAGGCCGTTTCTGCTTCGTTCTTATGCGGGTTTTAAAAATACTAAAAAACTATCGAGATCTCGAAATTGGTTAATCTCGTCGCGTTTGTTTTCTCTACAATAGTTGCTTAGTTGCAAAAGTCGTTTCCTCCATATTCCATATTTTGGTAGGATCATTAGGTATCTCTGCGTTTTCTCCTAAATATTGAAGTTTCTTCAAACCACTTCTTGATTTTTTGAAGAGTAACATTAACCCTAGTTGGTGTATTTAGATTATAGTAGTATTACTACAAGACGGAACGAGACTAGATTTTACCCATCTCGATCTTGTGACGTTACCCTTGCTCAAATCTAATTAAAAATCGCAATTAATGCATTTGATATTTGCGCCTAGCTAATTTCTTGTTGCATTTGCTGTTTTGAAGTTCACTTTGTTGATAGGGCATTTCAGCAATACAAAACGTTCCGACAACCTTAAAGATCGTGGCAGTATTTCAGTATAAAAATGTTGATAACGCTCGTAGTCCAGCACAGCTTACCTCATGAATTCATTCTCCCTCTCAATGACAACCTACAAGATAACGCCGAGTATAAATACAAGCAATTTCGCCACTATACTTGACTTATATTCCAAAACTGACGGACAGAACCGCTTTAGCTCGCTGGAAGGCGAACTCACACTCGCTCAAACCGCCGCAGTCCCCGCTGTTAGGAACTTATTTTTCCAAGCTCCGGATCAAATCAATGCTTACCTGTCAAATTGAAACCCTGACGGAAAGCCTAGGTAGACAGCCCTCTGTTACGAGGTTCCAGCACCGGGGTGAATTTTCGAAGCTGAATTCGGCATTGACTGTGTATCTTCTCTGCGCGCCGGGTGATCGGAGCTACGAAACAATATTCCTCCCCTGTAATTCCCGGATCCTAGAACGCTAAAATAACAGGACGTCCTGCGAATCGAGCTTCAGAAAGCTACTTCCCTTATCAAAAGGTTCCCTGCGTCTTCAGGCACTCACACGTTTGTATTTTACCCTGGGGTTGTTTTGGAACGCTTTAAAATTGCACCTAAGTCCCGACATGTATATAACCCAAATGTCAAATAACGTAGTTTTGCTCTTTCCAGAACATAGAGTAGACACTGACGTCCTTGCCCAGAATACATTCATTACCAACTTTTGTCGTTTCTTGCGGTATCTTAGATGTTACTTTAGTCCTAAGTGTGGTTCGTGGTGCACTAAATAGTTTTGAGGCACTTGGCAATGTCTTTACGAAGTGATTCTTATCGTACAAGAAAATGAACGTTTTTCTTTCTCCTGAAAGATTTTTCTTATTACAGTTTTTTTTCATTATATATAGAATCTGTGAAGGCATTTTTTTAGATATCTAAACTATAAAAGTGCAGAGCTGCATAACAACTGATGGTCAAAACTGTAAAATTTCCTTCTCTATTTTGGCCAGACTAGTGGCTAGACGGCAGTAGACATTTGGAACCATAATCTTGGTCATTGGCTTTTGATAGCGGGCGTAATATGGCTTTTATGACCCTAGAGCCTATAAAGTTGCTAAGTAGTATAACAAACACTAACAATGTACCACATAAAAAACAATAATCTGCATAGAAATCATACCACTACAAAAATTCACAGCCCCAGAGCAACGATGACACTAGTCTGTAGGCACGATACTAAATCCTTGAATTTTGTCTATTTTGAGAACAAAATACAATAAAGTGATGTATGTACTACCGGAAATTAGAAGCTCTCAGCTTCGAGTCGCGCTTTAAACATTCCCATGTGCTATAATGTATCTATTATGCCCTTAATACATAAATAATTATTACGAACTTGCAGAGGATCTCGTGCTTCCCACGAACTATTTCTTATTTTTTATAATCACTGAGGTATTTTCCTTATGGAACTTAAATCAATTTTTTATTCCAGGGAGGGATGATCTTGGGAATTTTAGATTTTTGTTTTATTAAAATTTCAAAACCTGTGATGTGATCTTTCTATGTCTCTTACTTCTACTTAAAAAAGTTCATCAAATATGCCTTTGGAATTTTGAAATCGCGTGTAATTTAACACCAGAAAATTATACCTAATCCTTCTCACTCACGTTTTGTAGACAGTGGTTGACAGTGGCTAAGTTCGCAACAAGATCATAGCCGTGATCAAGACTTCCCGTAATAAACACAACAGAAATATTTCAAAGCCTACATAAAAAGAAGAAGAAGATCATAACCACACTTTGTAACAAATGTCAAATGACAATTTCATATTTTCTGGTGTTATAATACACATGACCTCAATATTTCAAAGACACCCTTGATGAATTTTGCTCATACGATAATTTAAATCAAATTTATAGATTAAATTGATAGGTAACATTATAATAACACGTGGATAAGTTAAACAAGATGTCAAAAATACATTTAAACTTAAAAAAATTGACAATTCTATGTCAATAAAAAGCATGCTAGAGATTAGGCAAGTTTTATTGTTTTCAATTATGGTTTCCGTGATCCAGTTTATTTTTGATCTCTCGTAGTATAGATAGATGTATCGGTTTTTGCATTTGGGCATTCTGATACTTAACCTCGAAATATCGTGAAAATTGTCAGAAAATGCAGAAATAACAGGCTTATTGCTAGAACTCAAGTCATTATAACTTGTCTTACCTGCCCTTGTTACTTAAATATATATTTTTTTAAAAGCTGCGATAAGGTTGCGTGTCACACTTGCACTTACGGTCAAAACATTATACAGGGTCTATATCAAAACACGGGTATTATATAGCTACTTTAATTAATACAAAACTTGTAGTGCCACTTTAGGGACAATTCACAACTGAAAATCCAAGGCGTTCAAAATTTTAGTAGGAATATTCATATCTATTTGTAGATTCAGAACCGATACCGTGCCCAAAACCGGTACTTTTGCCCTACAACGGAATAAGTGGCAGTGGGAAGAAATGATAAGATCATAGCTTGAGAGAATATCCTAGATAAACCTTGTTACAGGTCAAAAGTCATTCATAAGTAATTAAGTATTTAATTGCCCTATCATTGATAAATCAAATATTATCTACAATATAATTTAAACTATAAGTCACGTTTCATATGTCAAAGTAACATGCCTAAATAGTCTTATATCTGTTTCCTACAACATTTCAAGCTCCAAGGCATTCTAGTTGCCTATCCTAGTTTCTCAAGGTTTTCCAAATTTGGCTATTTAATATTTGCCAATGTATGCTGCTGCAGGAAGGCATGCAAAGTGAGCTACATTTATGAACTCAAATGTTCCATTTCATTTGGGAATTTTCGCTTGCATCCAATATTGACGATTCACTTTGATAATACGATTTGTTTCGAGGAATATTAATGGAGTTCCTAGAAGAGTTAATTTTCGCCAATTCTTAAAATCAGACATGTTTCTGGATTTCTAGCTGAGCGAACACATGTTACCCTTTTGGCAAACGAAGCCAAAAACATTTCAACAGTAGGCGTAACTTTCTTTTCTATTATCTGTTCCGATTCTATTGAGCTCCATTTTTAGCTCCTTTGAGTTATGGGGAAACACATTTTGTAGTGTAAGCCCTGCCGGGTCTTTTTATTTACGGATTTATATGTATAAAGATTATATTTATGTAGGCGCCGAGGGTTGCAACGTCGAACAATCGTTCTAACCTATCGCAGATACTTGGCTTCCGTTGTAGCCTATGGTCATGGGTTGTTCCTGGACAGCTTCCGATGCACCTACCTGGCAGTAACTGGTCTGTCTTGAACTATACTATTTTCTTGCATTAAGAAAAGTGGGCCGCGATTTAGCTTGCGAACTCCGCTTAAACTGCAATTTATATTAGTGTTTTGCGTTTGTTTTTAATGCATTCTTCTGACCAAATTGGCTTCATGATTACATAAATGCAGTATAATATCGAGCTTACCTACCTAGAGCTAATTATTTTGAAAGTACTGTGTATTTATGGTAAATAATTGTCTCAATGTCAGATGTAATTGAAATCTTGAGATGTGTCTCACGTACTATCCAAGTGATTATTATTTCTAATCTTGGATTTTGTGAAGCGGTTTTGAATGTACCTTGTAATTTAAAGTTTTCGATTTTCACATCATGTTTGTGACCGAACGTGGTTGAATTAAACTTAATTATTTCCCTACTTGCAATATATTGCATTAATGATTCTCTTTACCCCACGTAATAAAACTAATGATGATTACTAATTATAATTATTAAGCGTATTCAGGGTTATATCTGAACCAAGATTTTGGAGTTTGTAGGAACTTTTTGTTAATTATTAATTACGTAAGAATGTTCTTGCATTTGTGGGTTTGGGGTCAAAAATTAGCCCTATCGCTTTTACCGAGTAACCGGTTGGTAATGTAAATTGCAGTCACCTTTTTTATATTATTTGTTTATACTAAATTTTCATAACTTTTGATCATTGTTGCTGCGACCTGTAAAACGACTTTTAGTACTGCGATATTTCCCCACTTGAGATATTTATTGTGATATTTGATCTGTTATTGTTGTGCTTTATTTTCCTGCTTTGTATATGTTCTACCGAGCACTCTTTGTCGTTGTTACTATACTGCCCTGATATTTATGTCTACGAATGTTATTGGTGCCCTTACCGTCCTTTCTCTTTTGCAGGGATTGGTTAGTAGCGCCTTTCGGTGTATACTTTTATTTAATTAGCAAAGTGCTTAGGTTAACCCACGACCAGCTTCAGCTGAGAAGTCGGTTGCTTTTGTTTCTTTTCTACTTACTGTTAGAGTGAAATGTTTATAATAAACGTCAACTCTATTTGGTATACACGTGTCCTGAAAAGTAGAACACAATATAATATGTAACCAATAGTAGTAGCAATTAAGACGAAAAAAAACAATTAATGAAAAGAAGGAAATATCTAAAACAACTGAACACGATACTCTACACCTAGGTATAATAGGCTTCGTTCATGTTGAAGCAACAATAACCATAAGAGCGACGCTGAAAGCGAAGCGAAGAAAAACCTCCTAGTGTACAGCATCCGATAGCGGATGTCAAAAAAATTATATGTATAAATCATGCTTGGCGACATAGATTTTGTACATCTCATATCCTAGGTGTTTCCTCAGATTGATTACCATTACCTTTCACAGATCTCATAAAAAGACTCAGATGAAAAAAATGGAAAGGTGTGAGCACATGCAAAGACTGTAAGAATGTCGCTGCATAACGTTCCACGTGAACAAAGAAAAATAGGAGGTATATGAAAGAATTGGCAGGTAAAAATAGTAAGAACAATATTCTCCTAATGTCTTCAAGAACATCAATGGTAATATTAGTCGACATACACATATGTAATGGCTTTCCACTACTTAGCATTACATTTTCTGATCGTGAGTTATTCCAATAATTATCTTTGAAAATTTTCCCATATATTGATTCTAGTTAAGTACGAAGTTCAAATTATTTCCCATTGTTTTATCTATACCAATAGAATAATGTATTTGTCGTAAAGATAAAAAGCAGGTTCTTTTTTTATTTCGATGAACGTCAAAATAGATAAAAGTATCTGAAATAAAATTCTTGTGGCATATGGCCTATATAGGAGCATATTGAGTACTAATAAATCGGAAAAGTGTAATTTCGTAAATATTATTATGATCGTCGGCGTAACTTCCAACGCTTATACTGCCTATATCTGTCTTTATTTATGTCGATCTGATGTATTACTCATCAGCTTAGTACCTACTACTTTTTGTGTATTACATCTCCACCTCATTCTTGGCCTTCCCTTTTTATTTTTCCAGTACGAGGTCTCCGCTCAGTCACTTTGGCTATCTATCTATTATATGTAGCTCTCGTTAGATGGCCAGCCCGCTATCACTCAGTCCCTCAATTTGTGCGGTTACGTGTACAATCCAGATCTCGTTTCTTAGTCACTCATTATTTTTCTGCCCGGTAGTCTAATTTTAAACATATAACATAGTTCACCATCCTCCTTTAGGTGACTTGAAACTTCTTCATGAGAGTGTTTGAGGGATCATATGTCTGAAGTATACGTGAAAAACTAGCAATTTAGATGCTATGGGTGCTTTATTCGCATAAGAACTGTTAGCCATTGAACGTTAGCAATAATCAATAGCATCAAATTAAACCAATGACAATTATTACACTTTTCAAAGCAAGCTAGATAGCGAATTGTAAATACCCAAAAATGGTTCCATGCCCAATGCGTTAATACTAAACTGATTACTTTTGAATACAGGTGCCACAAATTTAATTAACCAACAACTCGCAAATCTACATTAGAAAATTCTTCGACATTATGAGTATCATAACTTTCAATAAATATAAAATCTCAAAAGTTGCCTCTATTAAATGCAGATGCACTGATAAGCTTTTAACACATTCTGGTATTGAATGCAAAGGAGGCAGTTCCTCGTACTAATACATCTATATATGTAATCCTAAATCATGGTATTTCTTTGGGTATTTCTCCACACTAAAAATGAAAATTGTTAAAACATGGACATTTCGGAAGACGAATCCACTTGAAAACGTTCATGTTCTAATAATTTTAATTTTGTAGTGAGGTGAAATACTCAAAGATATAGCATGATTGTTGAAAAACTACAAAAAAGTGTTCGGGAATGTAACCCTGAATTTACGACATTTAAAAGTAAATATTTAGAAGAAATTGCAATAGTAAATTCGCGACGTGACCGCGCGGCGTTCACAGTAAAATGGTAATTATAGATACATTCTTAACATTAATACATCAATAAATCCGGCATAAACAAAACAATTTCTTCTTCTCCTCTTCGACTAGTAATTAGGCCTTAGACCAGTTTCTTTGGTATTATTGTCATCTATTTTCTTGTGATGTAGACTGCCAGCGACCTCTCCAACATTTGGATGGTGTTCCAGGTAGTCTTTTCGCATTTGATCTTCCATTGCTTACTATTTTTGCTAGTATGTTGTTCGCCATGCGATTAACATGTTCATTCCATATCCTTCTTCATTTCTTGTCCATTTAATTATGTCGTTGATGTGGCATGTTGCTCTTATACGATCGTTTCTTACATGCTATAGTTGAGTTAATCGCACATATTATTCATAGGGTTTTCATACTCATCTCTTCAGTTCCAAGTAATTAGAAGGCAAAGACACCATTTTCGGTGTAACAATGTCTTAATGTGATAAATCCGCAAGTATAGATAAAATAACAGCAGAAGTTATCAAAGCTATGGTAGAAAACGGAACATATATTTTCTACAAGATCTGTCAAAAAATATGGGTAACTGGCAAGTCGCCAACCGAATGGTTGACCTTAACATTTATTCCGATATATACGAAAAGATCAAAGGAAAAATGCGAAAACTACAAACTTATAGCATCAATGTCTCACGCCAGCAAAATATTACTTACAGTCATAAACGAGCGTAATAAAGCATATTAAAACTTGCAAAATTCTGCAAGAACAGGCAGGCTTACTAAAGAAAAGAAGAACACGTGAACATACACACAATTTAAAACATATATTGAAAAATCTCGCGAAATTCATAAACTCATCTATTGCTACAATGACAAAAAATGACTAAAATGAAATAAAATATGGATCATGATGACTGAAATATTGTCCAATATATAATTTATAAATGGTGATTCATAAATATGGTCATTAAATTAAATGGGCGTATACTGACCTCAAAAAAATGTAGTAGGACTGGCGCACACTTTTGAGAAGTACTAACTAAATCAGTAAGAGTACATTAACCTGTGCAATAGGTGATTGAAATAAGCAAACAACTGTTTTTTACTCCAGCATTTTATTCAAATTCAGTGTTACCGCAACCACATGTGCGTCCTTTGTTGATAGAAGTTCATTCCAGTGACCGTCAATCAGTTTAAACTAGTAAATATTTTATTTTTGTAGGATTATTATTGATAATTGTCCTATAGTTTATTTATGCAAAGTTGTTCTATTTGATCTGCTCTAACTACTTTTAAATTTAATGACCATATTTATGAATTATCCTGTATAGATATAGGAACGCTGTAATACAAAAAATGGACAAAGAAATGTCTAAACCGTGCAAGATCCGACGAAGTGCACGACAAGAGTGCGTACTATCTTCAATACTTTTTAATATACAGGCTGTTTCACAACGTACGGATGAGTCTGAATGGGTAGCTAGAGGCGACCAAACTAAAGTTATTTTCTTAATAAACTTCTGACCAAAACCCAACGAGAAGAAAATTACAGTAAGTTAAAGTTGAATAAATTAACAATCATTTATTACAAACTGAGTTAATAATTTAGTTAAATTCAAGCAGGATGTATTTGAGAGTTAACTAAACAATGTTGATTTAAAATAATTAATAAAAAGTAAGTAACAAAAATTACGGCGATTTAAATTTTTCTTTTAAATGCTTAAAAATTAGCATTCATTGATGAAGAATCGCTGACTGTTTAATAATAACTAAAAAACAAGCAGCAGTAGAAATGTGTTTGAGTGTTAATTAATTTAAACGTCAAAATTAAGATACATCAGATATTAAGTGAATTAATTTGACTTAAATGGCTAACTACAGTGACGAACAACTTTTAGAAATCGTTGATGCTGATCCAACTACAAGTACCCGCCAAATCTCCCACCAAGTTAGATTTTCTCTATCCTTTGTTTGGCGTACATTGAGCAGCAATAGTTTGTACCCGTATCATCTCCAAAGGGCGCAAGAACTGGCTCCTACTGATTATCCGCTGCGGCAGCAATTTTGCTAATGGCTGCTAAATCACACTAATAAGGAAGCAGAATTTCCAATAAACGTACTCGTGACGGATGAATGCTGTTTTACTAGTAATGGTGTTCTCAACTTCCACAATTCTCACATATGGGTTAATCAAAATCCGCACGCGATTCGCCAAAGTTGCTTTCAGCAGCGTTTTAGTTTGAATATGTGGGCTGGTATTTTGATCAACATCTTAATAGGCTCTTACGAATTAACAGCACGCCTTAATGGCTATTCTTATTTGCAGCTTTTACAAGAAGTTCTGCCAAAGCTCCTCGCAAATGTTACTTTGGATGTGCGCCGTACTATGTAATTTATGCATGACGGCTGTATGCTGTACGAGATGACCCCAAAAGCATCTTTCCGCAAGGAATTCATTTCATGGGCTCCAGGCAGTCCAAATCTTAACCCAGTGGACTTTTTATGGCGTTTTATGAAAGAATTTGTATATGTCACTGAAGTTGATACAATCGACGAATTGCGCCGTCGCATCAAAGCTGCAACAGAGTAATTACGCCAACAATTTCCAAGAGTATCGGAAAACTGGATTCGACGAGCGCAATTGTGCGTGGAAATGCAGGGTCAGCATTTCGAACACCTAATGTGAATGTTTTTGTTATAGCGAATTGTTTGTAGCTTATTTAATAAAAAAATGTAATTTATAAAATAACGTTTTGTTTATTTAAAAAGGTAACTTATTGTTATTGTGTTTTTTCTGTATAATTTAAAATTGAACTACATTAACAGCAAATTATCAGGTGTTGTAAGAAATATGTTTCTACGTAAACTAAAATTCAATGATATTGTTTCAAATTTTTCCTCATTAACACCAGCGGTATTCAGTAAGTGGGCACTACTTCATAAGAACTTTATATTGCTGTTATTTTTATGTTATTGGATTTTGGTCAAGTGTATTAAGGAAATTGCTTTGTGTTGGTCCCCTCTAGCTACCCTTTCAGTCTCCTTCGTACGTTATAAAACGCCCTGTATACGTAGAACATATCATGAGAAAAACTCTTGAAATTGGAATAATGACAGTAACAAATAATTTAAGCTTTGCAGACGACAGCGTCTTGCCAGCAAGTACACCCGCAAAATTAAAATAACTAAATGGAAATATTAGGAGTAGAGAGTAAATACATGGACTAGATACAAATTATGGCAAAACAAAAATTATGATAATAGATAGGAAGAACAATAACAGACCTGACAACTTAAATGAAGGAATGATGTGAAATAGCTGAAAGAGCAAAAGACTTATAGCGAACATGGACAGATAGCGATATCACGTTAAATAAAAAAAAACAAATAATCAAAATACGTAGTATTTTCCTCAATAATACACGGTTCAGAATCCTGGACCTTAAAAGCAATAGATAGAAGAAAATGTCACGCACTAGAGAAGTGGTGCTCAGAGACGGATTTAGCATTTGCCGCCAAAGCCAAAAATTTTTGCCGCCTTTCTTGTCTTATCGCATTTACAAAATACATTAATTATATGAATCTTAGATTTTGAGTGCACCACATAGATTACGTTATTCTAACTAAAATAGTTTTTGCATTTTTAAGTTTGAATTCCAAATAAAAAAGTTGCAGAAGAAAATTTTTAACATCTTTAATATAGGAGCTACACTGAAAAAGTGTTCAAATTTACGTACAAAATAGATAAAAATATATTATAGTTGCTAATAATACTGAAACAGTAAAAAGAAATATTTAGAAATGCGAATTACATCAATAGACACAGAAAAAACAAAGCAGTCATTGGAATTCGAACCAGCGCATCTGCTGTTTTTGCTTATGACTGCATTATAAAGGATGCGGTTACGACATGGCCATTTGCGGATTTGTGATGCCCTAATATGGGGTATAATGAATCTTTGAATATGATTTTTAATTATTTGAATAAATTAAACAGCCCTAACTACCACACGTTTTGTAATTTGTCCTTCTATACTGGAATAATGCTTACATTTCTAATTCTAATTTACTCTTATCCCAGGGTTAGGTAGCTACATCTACTTAGAAAGAAAGGAAATAAACGTTGTATGATTACTAATTAATTACGTTTGGGTATCAATAATTATTTAAGGTTCTATTTTAAAATAAACATTTAATTCTTAGCGCTCTGTATATCGCTATATATCTAATGGGTTATATTTTTAACTGATGGGACTAATATAAAACCAAAATGGTTTCCTTGCTTCGAGAATAATTAAACGAGCTGATAATTTTAATTAATTTCTCGATGTCCACGCAATTAACGCTGTTGCTATGCGATAACAATAAAATGTAAGTATTCCGCATCATAAACAAAACACTTCTACCTACGCCACGAACCGGAAGTGACGCGCTAAAGGACGCTAAGAAAACACAAAACTAACACTTTTAGGAGGCAAATCTGACCTATCGATGGCTTCTCCGTTGAAAATAGGGCTACGTGCCCCTCGGTAGAACTCCCACGATGCTCTGGGCGACTCGTTGTTTGCCTGCAGTTAGCAAGGCTCAAATCTGCGCTGGAATCCACCCGGTAAACGGCTGATGCTCTCGAACACCTATGGAACTGCTTCCAATAAAGCTGGGGCCTCGAATCTCATACTTCGCTATGCTACGCTGCTCTCTCTGAAATTTGATATTTTCCTTTAATAATATGCTCAGTCGTCGAAAAAATAGTATGTATGTTTCGAGCTAAAAGTGCGCTTGCCGCTTTTGCATGATTGCTGGTTTCGACTTCATCTCAACCAGCAATAGTCATGCGCAAGCGGCACGAATGCACTTTCAGCTCTTAACATACAATATACTATTTTGATTATCTGTATCATCATATGGGAAGTTTGCCGCCCCGCTTAGTCAGTCTGCGCTTAAATCCGCCTCTGGTGGTGCTGGATAAGAGTGCTGCGAATTCCTTAGACTGCTAGAAAAACAAATGAATCGGTCGGATCTGTCCTCAGAAAAATAAAAAAAGCGCATGAACTCTCACAGATAATTTATTCACGCATACTAAAATTCTTTTAACCTGTTACAAGAAGAGAAGATAAAAATCTAGAAAAACTGGTAACACCAGAAAAATGGAAGGCATAAGATCTCCAAAACGATAGTGCGACCAGATAAAACAACTGACTGAATACTCAATTCACCAAGCTACCCAACAGCCTAAACGTAGAGATAGATGGAGAAGGATAGTAAAAAATCTCCCAATACATAAGATACGATCATCACGACGTCTCTACAAAGAAGCTAGGAAAAAGAAAAAGAAGAAGAACTATGCAAATTAGGCGAGCAAAGGAAAGAGATAGGCTCAGTGTTAATTTAAGGACAACAAAAAGTTGAAAATGAGGCGAGAAAATTTTAACCAGGAAGTGAGGAAACCATAAAAAATGGATCGAGACTCCAACCCCATAAGGCATTAGTGAGATATAGAAAGACGAAATCTTGTGGTATCATTATGGTTTGTTACAACCTACATCAGTCTTTATTGATATTGTAATGGTTTACAGCCCATAGCAATTCTGACTGTATAATTAACTAAATGAATAAGGTCAACATGAGCACAGAATTAAATGTTCTATTTATTACAAGATAATCAGTACTTGATGCACTTGATGTGAGCAGCAGTAACTAATAATTTGAGGAATAAAAGTTAGCATGAGATAAGGCAGGTTTCAGAAGGGTTACGTGCAGAGTTTCAGATATGATAAATGTTCGCAACGGCCAATGCCATTTAGTTTGTAACTGACAGATTTGAGATTAGTTACGTCAAACATAATATGAATACAATGATAGAGAATGATTTGGTAAGTACAGAAAGTATATGAGCGTTATGTATTAAAAGTGTATAAGCCATCAAACGGCAAATTAGCTGAAAGGTTAACGACACAGTGCTAGCAAAATAATAATTGCAGTAGAGCAATGATAAATGTAAGGCAATTAGTAAGATGCTAAATTAACTCCAAGTGTATCAGTGCATTATAAACCAAAGTGATTTAAAAGCAGAGCAAAGTGTAGTGACGTTTATTCCAAGACAAGACAATTTTAGTAGTTAGGCAAAGACATGACATCAAAACTGTAGTAAATAAGGTCAAACATGTTATCAATCCCATTTATTTGAAACATATGAAAATCTAGTTACTAAGTTACGAGACAGTCTTTTGTTGATAATTAGCAAACACGAAAAAAATTTACATGTTGGGGGCAGATTGAGCCCCAACTTTTATCTCTTTGAATTAGAAATAAAAAGTGTTTTGTAATACCAGATGTGTGTAAAGTTATTCATCAGTATGCAGGGCATCTTTGGGTATAGTTCCAAATGTAGCAGTTTAGCCAGCAGCAAGATTCGTCCAAGTGCGAGTAACTTCGGGGG
The DNA here is from genome assembly GCA_940337035.1 of Agriotes lineatus. Taxonomy (NCBI): domain Eukaryota; kingdom Metazoa; phylum Arthropoda; class Insecta; order Coleoptera; family Elateridae; genus Agriotes; species Agriotes lineatus. Next base: position 53,948,443 of record OW679203.1, read on the forward strand.
CCCATTTTCATGAGTAAGCAGTAAAAATAGTGTATGCTACGTGTAGAGAGGACATTCAGAAATCCATAGGTGAAGACATTTCAACCAACAAGCCTTTCCCAAGTGTGTAATTCCCGTGGCGTCATTGGAAAGTGCATCCAGTCTCCGATTAAGGTAGGATTTCACAGCAAGCCCTTGCAGCCGCCCCAGAATTCGCGGGGTTCTTCAAGTTCAAACTGTCTACGAGGCGTAATACCAGGTTCCGGTTGTTCAGGTCCGTCCAGCTTTGAGTAATTTAGATAGCGTCTCTAGAAAGTGCAAGTTGACTCGGAATTTTCAGTTTTTGCCGGATGCACAACAAAAAGTGATCGCGCGTGGGTTTTGACGTCACTAGAAATAAAACGAGGTTAGCCGTTGCTACGTCACAGAATTAATCCTATTTGCCTGATGCTTCCTTGCCATTTTGGTGTTTAAAATTCAATTGTGTTGTGGCAGTCAAATTTAGAGGTTATAATTGTCAGATGGAAATTGCGCATTTGCCCTAATAATTGAGAGTATTTGGCATACAACGAGTTATTTGTCATACAAAGTTTACTACTTAATTTTATGAACCGACACCCTGAGTTAAGGTTTGTTTCATGTTCACCGGAGCTAAGCCCTAATTTATTGCAAATAGATAAAATAGGGAAAGAGCAATAAACCATTTATTTTCAGTAATACAAATTATATTCTTTTAATTTGCCCTGAGTTTGACAGGCAATTATCAATTGAAACTTAACAATTCATAAAGTGTAGTTTCCCTTGCCATAATTATTTTAATTAAAACACTATTATTATGTACTTTAAGCGAGGTACTATTACAATATATAAGTTTTCCTACTTATTTTATCATTCTCTTTTTAATACTTTAATCGTGTTTGAGTTCCTTTTTTCTACTTATTATTAAAAATGTAATAAATTAGATTATATATTTTTTCTTGTCCGTGTTGTACTATGTTCAAATGTTAGAGTTGAGCGATTTGCTCTTTTCCTGGATCACTTTGAACAGGCGTCTTATTACAGAATAGATATAGCGGATTATCATACCAAAACAAAGGAATGGAAGTAAGCGAGCTTGTTCAAGTGTTCTTTTGCTGGGCTTAATAGCGTCGCGTGCGTTCCAGCGCACACTTCGTTCTCGTGTAATTTCGGCACTCAAACGCACAGCAACGCGCGTGTAAAGCAAGCAATCAATAATTTTGCGACGGCCGTACCTTTAGACGCCCGTCGTCTCCCTATCGCCATGAAGGGCGTCGGCATCAAATATGCGAAGCGATTCAGTTGTGCTCGCGAATTCTCGACCAGCTCCAAAACGATGCGCTGAAGAAGTGTACGCGCTGTTTTTGTGCTCTAATACCAGGTGTTAAAGATGAGCGTTAAGGTAGGTAGTTTTTTAGGCTGAACTTTATTTTTCCGTTGCTATTTGTTTAGTAGTAATCATGTGCGTCTAAGAGCAGTTGTATTTTATTAAACCTCTTTTCAGCCAAGGAGTTTGCGGTTCTTTTGTTTGTAGTAGATAATATGGGTAAACATAATTAGGCTGCCAAATATTTACTTTGTAATTAGATAACATTGTCATTGTACATAATTAATATCGGCTTCGTTAATTCCAGCGAAGTTCATTTTTTATCGGTTGGTGCGTGGCTGGTGCTTGTATCTTCAAATTAAAACAGTTGCCAGTGCCATTCGCGATAGTCAGCTGTAAACAATGGCGGTGAATACCTATAGATAACGTTTGCAACTGTTTGCACCTTTTTCTAATTAAGAGCGGCTTTTATTCAGTGCTATAACTAAATTGAATAGTTATAAGCTACTGTGTTTTGCTTGGCGTATGCTAAACAGAAAGAGATAAAATCACTTGTCATCGTATTTATTAACGACTTTAGGTTAAAAGGGCAAGTCCGTAACAGAGAGCTGTTGTTCTGCTAGTTATTTGCTCTTTGTTTTGTACCTTGATTCTTTAGTAAACAAAGATGTTTTCAAGTTGACCTTTTCTTAATCTTCGGAAAATGTATATCGAAAATAGCCAAAATTGCATTTGTTATTGAAATAAAGAAAACCTTTATTAAATATACAAAAATATAATTAAAATAAACACCACGTCCAAAAAGAATAAGTTGTTGTAATTCATACATTAACTAAAACTGTTCTATATAGTAAATTGGACGTTAATTGTAAACGATGCAAATATCGTGTTTTAATTAGTTTTAAACATGTTGGATTTAGGTGATTAGTTAAAACGTAGAACACACAAACCCAAAACGTATAAAATGCAATATATACAGGGTGTCCTGTTCGACTTCTTAATAAGTTACGGAAATTTTAATATAAGTATTAAAATAACCTCTAAATAAATCAATATTGTGCCCATTTATCATTGTCAACATGGATGGTTTCAGTTAGATGGTGCTCCAGCACATTATAGCAGATTGGCGAGAGACTGATTAAACATCGATTAAAACCAGCACTGGATTGGCTGTGGTGGACCTGTTCATTGGCCACATCGCTCGCTAGATATTACACTTTTGGATTTTCATATTTGGGGCTACCTGAAATCGGAAGTGTACAGATGGGCACCCGACACGAAATGACATTGACATTGAAAATGCTTTTAATATGTTAAAGTATAACGTCGAAATTCTAAATCGTGTGCAAGCAGCCAGTTGGAGGAGGTAATCTTAGACATTTAGTATAATGTGTTTGTTTTAATTTTACGTGCCCATTAATATTATTATTCCATTTAATATTAATTCTTTGTTTTGTTACATCAATATATTTCTTTTACAACATCCTGTAACTTTTTTAGAAGTCGAAAAAAGTCTATAGAACACTTTTTGATCAGAATAACATTTACTATCTACACACATTTTTTTATGGGAAAAAATTAGAACACCCTGTATATTGGAGGTTTGCCCTAATCTCACCACATCCTGCATAACTGGCTAAATATATCCGTAATCAATTTGTCATTTTAAAGCAGCTTCGAACTAGAAAACGTCAGTTTTAACTCTTTCCAGCCTCAATAAAAAAAAACAATTACCAAATGCGTTAACCACTTGTAATTATGTGGTTTTATTAAAAACATATTAGCATAAAAAATCCAAAGTTAACCAAAAAGTCTCAAAGAGGTGATTATTATCAATATAACCCTTTAGCAGCAAACGACAATGGATTATTTATTGTGGTATTCTAAACATCAGTTGCTGTTTTTACTAAGACATAACCCTACTCTGCATATTTTATACATCCATTTTGCACGGTGAGAAGTCGCTTTCGAACTACACTATCGTTGTGCATGTGTGCACTAGTTTGGTATCCAACTTCTTGAGAAACAGTTAATTTGAATATATTTTCACTTGGCGACTCTTCTTGGAAAACTACATTCTCTAGACTCTGTGGCCACTAAACTAATCTAAAGATTATTAGTTCTATTGTTCCACAATTGCAACATTTACAAAGTGTCATAGAATTCTGAATCACCTGTTACGATCATTTTGACATTTTTGGCTTTATTTATTACCGTTAGCCCTAGCGATCTAATTTACAGGTGTACGTTTCAGTTAGACTCCTGCATTTTCCTTCAGCGTGTTACGTAATGTTTCCTGGTTTGTTCCACGTTGAATAGCTGGCATTCGAATGCAGTACGCAGCGTCCTTTGTACCACATGTGCGAACTTATTTGACAGTTTATTCCTGATAGTACATTGTTTGGCGTATTTGAGCGAATCTGCGCGTGATATCTCGTATCTAATAGCTTTTCAAACGTCTTCTGTTGGGTTTTAGGGTATTACATAATCCGCTTCACACAGTTGTGGATTTTGTTTCCGTCATTGTCGGTACGGTCGTTTAGTAACTTCCGTCCAACTTATAGGTTTTTTTTGCCAATTGGATCGAGACTAGCTAGAAACAATTAATCGAAATCGTCAAAACTTTGCACCCTCTATAAGGATTTGTGTTTTAGTGAATGATGCTTCTGCGCTATTTTTTCCCTTTCCTTATGGTCAACTAGTATTATGGAATTTATGAAAATCTGGTGAATCTATTGGACAGCACGTTTTTAGTGTTTGATCGTTGAACAATAATTGTAGGCGATTTGTCCTAATTCAATTTTCATTTCAGTTTTAAATATCTTCTGATAAATTTGCATCTCCTGATTATGTTACGTAGGACTGTGGAGTAAACTGATTTACATCAGAAGTTAGTTTTCTAAACGCATCTGTGAGTTAATGGCGACCTATTGTTTCGGTGCTTTCTAGAGTAGGACTTTATTTTGTATTTTGGTTTTGAATTACGGATTTTGGTGTTTTTCTTTGTATTTATTTATATATATTTGGATTTATAAATTTGGCTTTCTAGTTGCTATATTTGAGTTTTTAGGTTTGGCTTGATGGATTTTCGCGTAATGGGTTTGTGAATTGGATATATTGAAGTATATAGTTGCGGTTTTGGCCCCTTAACTTCGTTTTCGTAGAACGCTAGATTCAACAGATAAGCTACTGCATTATGCTATAACTATATATTTTTTCCGCAATTTTTTCAAAAACTATACTAACAAAAACATTTTTTTTTTTGAAAAAGGTTATATATAATTATGTAATATATAACAGTTTAAAAAATGTATTCCCATTATTTTGGACTTTTGAGAAAGATTTTAATAAAATTATAATATTGAGATTTTTTCAAAAACTATACTTCCTCCCAAAAAACAAAACAAAAATTATAAACAAAGTTATAAAGATTATAAAGATTTAAAACATTCATTTCCATTATTAATTTTGGACATTGAGGATTTTTTTTCTAAAAATCTAATTTGACGATTTTTCCAAAAAAAGAACAAAACAACTTTTTGAAGAAAAGTTGTAGATAATGGTACAATATATGATTTTATTTCATGAAATTGATTTTTCATTAAACAAATATAACACTATCGCAAGAAACGGAAAAAAAGTAACTACAATTTATATTAAAAACGAAGGTATGAATTTTGGCACCGATTGATTAAACCATCTGTACTGTACATAGTACACAGACTGATGGACTGCCAGACAGATTCACTTCGAAAACCACGTTTTCCGAATCAGAAGACACGAAAACGGACATTTCCTTAAAAATCTCGAGTTCGAAAGAAATCATAATTACTATTCTTTGTTTTGCGAAGTAAAAGAAAGTTGAATGTACCGGCGCTAATGAATATATGAATTGACGATATTTAAATTTTCCTGCTTATACCGGTCTTACCATTTATGCATTAATGTAGTAGTGATTTATATGCTATTTCCTAAGTACCCTGTTCTTTGTTTATTTGTGCGTTAAATTTACATTTGAAATTAGAAATTACATACGTTACGCTGTAAATGCCACGTGTACACGTCGTGGATTTGTTGTTGGGTTGCCCTAATTACCTTGTCATTAAATACCATAGAGTCAATATTTTATTTTGGTACGAAATTACGAATTATATTATTTGTCGGTATCACTTTTGTTGCTCCGCATTTACATCCCTTTCCTTTCTATTACAGGTTATAGTTGATCAATGAGCTTAACTCTAATAAGTGTATTCTTGAGATTTCTCTCTTCATTGTTAGTTGCGATTACCAGTTTATGCAATCTTCTAACTTAGATTCGCGAGTTCTTGAATAACTAAGTTAGTGACGCCCGTCTTTGGTTTTGATAACTGTAATGTTAACCCACCCCTTCTCCGGAGTTGCTTAACTGGCACGTTAAACGCTTTTGGTTACGGGACTGTTTTGTGTATTTACAGCTCGCTATTCGGCTTATATTGAAGTGTTGTAAGATGATCGTTAATTTATTCTATTGTTATTGCGCATTAGACCGTTCAGCGGTGACACAGCATTTGCTTGAGATTCTAAGAATTTCAGAACAATGTTTTTCTGCTTTATCAACATAGCCCATATGTTCGTTAAAACAGTGCAATTTGGGAATATGATACTTCTTCACGACTTCCACCTTTCTTTCGTCTTTTACTGACTTCTGCATTGCCGTATCTAAGTAATTTGAAGAAAACTGTAGTTATCGATTTATTATCTATCCATTTTATACAAGAAAAGCGAGGCCTTGCAGCACTCCAGTTATAGTCTCTTCTTTCAATTCTTCATCCATACTTTGAAGTTCAGATGAACTGTAGCACGTCAAAATGTTCCCCCAATTTTATATATGTTATCATTATTTTCGTTCTTCTTAGGCGCAGTACATTATCATCTAAATGTACATGACCTAGAAGTGAGGATGCACTATATTTCACGTTGTGGACTTGAATACCAGAAATCGCATAAACTTTTGATTTCCGGTAAAATATTAATTCTCAAAAGAAAGCAAATTTTCTCAATGTTTGACGATACAAAAGCTATATTCTTTTGGGTACAGTATAGGTTTGTTTGAAACACGATATGCTTAAGCAAATTTTCTGATGTTTCTAAATCATCAAGTAAAACTGGTACTCCAACACCAGTAATAATAGTTCCTTGTTTGGCAAATCAAACATTTGTTTTTCTCATACCATGCTTCAGAATCTAATGCAACTTCGTCAACGTTCACTTCACTTTCAACAACGTCCATATTTCTTGATGCAAGTTCTAAATACCTGAAGCGCCAGCGAATGTTTTCTAAAGTAAAGGTTTTCCTATTAGGAATCAAGAATTTCTAATTTGTTGAGTTTTGTGTGGTTTCAAAAAGAACCACGAAATATAACTCGAAACAAATTATTTATCAGAACAATGATGAATAAAATGGCAAATATATAATTCTTATAGCCATGGAATGCTATTTGTAAGAAGATGTACCCGTTACGTGTTATAGAAGGCGAAAAATAATTTTATAAACCACTTGTTGCCATGCACAAAAATACAGCATAATACAACAGATTAATTTGGTTTGAAAAATATACCAGTGGACAAAAAAAAGTTAACCGGTAAAATCTGTGACAACAATATCAGTTATCAAAAAAGTGTATTTGTCTTTTATTGATTTGGTACACAGCAATGCCACATAATTGTGAAATATTGTTTTCTATGTTAGTTATAAAAATATAGTGTACGTCACTTCTTCCAGATGACGTCACATATGTATTGTTTTAAATCAGATTGCTCAGTTTAAAGTATCATAGAAAAAACTGGACATTTTAAAGGTTCTCTTTTATGCAGTTGAACAGAATTGGCGATTTTTAATGAACATTTTGAAAACCACCTCATCGGGCTGTCCGTGGTTGAAGAACGTTAAAAATTCACTCTTTATATTCGATTTTTAAAACATGAACTGCGAGGATTATTGGTAAAAGTTTCACATCAACATAAACAGCAGATGCGGACGTTTAGAAAGGGCCGCTATGTGTATAGGAGCAGAAGAATGACATTTTGATTTTTTTATAATTATTTTTTACTAAATAAACCACACCTGTAATAGTAATGTACATTACAAGACCGTTACTTGGAACTTTACGAGCGAGCACGGTAGTGAATGAGCGAGCGAAGTGAGCATGTTATCCGTACGAGCCAGTAAAGTTTTAGTAACGGCCGAGTATTGTACAATCTTTTATGGTATTGAATTGTCAACACCTTTTTACAAAACATTGTTTCCATAGATAAAACATCTCTTTACGGATAAGATCGGTAAAAATTTATAACGGGCTGGTCAGAGCTCAGTAAACGGGCGTTTACGATTCAGAATACCGTAAAAAATATTAAATTTAAAATCAATAACGTATCTTTCAAAAGGTCTCTGTAACTCGGTAACGATTGCATTTCGGATATATGTTCATAAGACATATTCGAACTAAAATGACTTTCCAACACCTCTTTAAATTATGACGATTGAGTCACGAGACATGCTGTGCAAAACAAGCTATTATCGCAAAATGTTGCAAGGTTTCGTATAAAATTATGGATTTTCTGTTCAGTATGCGAGCAATATTATCACTTTAAGTAATTGTTATACCAATTTAACACGTAAAATGCATAGACTGCTATAAAGACTTTAAATTAATCTTCTTTGAGGCCTCTTAGCCTCAACTCATTTGAAGGTTAGCAGTTATTGGCATAAAAATCATTTTCAAGTTCCAGAGTGGTATAGAAGCTTAGCAAAATAATAAAAATCGGATTATTGTTATCGTTAAAAAGTATTCATAATCATCAGATAGGTATGTTAATCAAATGTTCATCAAAAACTTACTAGGTACTCCCACGTAATCATCAATGTGTATTGTGTACATAAACCTCTGATTTCATATCATCTTTTCTAATACACCACGCCTTTCACTAAGATTCCTTATAATTTTAGCCAAAGGAATAGAAAACTCGCAGCACCATCTATTATATAGCAAGGAAAAGTCCCACACACAAGAAAATAGCCATAAAATATGCATTATATCCACCTACTATCACTGCGTCGTAGTAGAACGGTTCATACGAAAGCATAACATAAGAAATTTGGATATCAGCTACCACGCTACTGTTTTAATTCTGACGTGGAATAGTATCAAAAACAAATACTACTCATATTCTCCAACAGAATAAACTACAAAATTATTTACCAGCGCGCTTACATCGCATGAAATTAGTAAAACGCACTAGTTCACCAGCACCAACCTCTTTTGATCATCTTATTTTGTCGATTCACAGCTTAATCCGATGACAACAAATTGAATGAGGCAATTGCATGTCCTAAAAACGGAACAGATGCGGGCATCTCCACCACAGTTTTTCAAGCTCTCTTACTCTATAATAAAAGTCAACTAGACTTAGTAACTGAACAAGATTTTTTCTTCTAGTAATTTGCTCTTGTTGAAAAAGCTATTACGATAGGCAATTAGAGATAATTGCGTATTCGTTATTAAAATACTCCCATGTCTCACAACATATATGGTGATTCTTAAGATCTCACTGACATATCGATAAAGAAAGATATGACGTATTTTGATGTAGCGACGATTCACAAAAAATCAAAGCAATTATTTTTATACCATTTGAAAATTCTTTGCTACTGGAATATTTTTCTTTGAGAGGCTTTAGAAGACGTACGGTATCTACCGATGTCATCCAATTATATCTATTTAACGAAGTACATTTAGACCTTAACTTTTCAAGCCCGATTTTCCAAGTACGGAAAAATCCTTTGGTTAACCTTACCCTGCATCAACTCATTTAGGGGATAAATGTCACAGTAATCTTCATTAAGTAAAGCAACAGAACGACAGCTTAGTGATAGTGACTTAAAAGTCAGTACAAGGATAAATGCTGCGAAGTCGGCAAACACACCAACAGACATACATTGCTCGAAAACAAAAATTGGAGCTTGTTGTATATACGCAATCATTACTCGAAACAGAAACAGTAATTGACTTGTTGAAATACTGCATAAACAATGGAAGTGCGAAGCTAATGTTTATCCATTGTAGAAAGAAACATTAATACCATATAGCTGATACCCGCTGAAGAACAAGGTCGCAACGCTGCGGTGTGACGTCAGGCGAAGCTTGGGGCGGAGTAAATTCAATCATTGGCCAGTTCGGCCTCCTTGTGCTGACGTCCATCGGAGCACTGCGGCCTTGTTTTTCAGGTGGTATTGATATAGCACAATAGAAAAAAGGAGGTTACTTTGCTTTTTATTGAACCATCACGCTGATAAATTCTAATTAGAACTTCATAACAATTCCGTTGTGATTGTGTGAATAAAGTTAAACAGTACTAATCAACAATACAATAAAAACTGATCACATGGCCAACTAAGCCATCAGAGATTGTCAAGAGCAAATACATAAATAAATTATTCTTTCCTAAAATGTAAACTTGAAATACATATTATGTAAGGGACCTTTCCTTTACCACATCTGTTCAAATGATTCAATTCGCAGTGTCGCCAGACGAATTTAATGTCTCCATTCTAATAAATAAACCGTTCGTGGTGGAGTTGAGCACCTCGGCGACGCCGAATGATTACAAATTAAACAGTGGCCATCTGCTTGATGTAATGCGCCTAATCTAATATCTGTTCCCTTTCGTCAATTGCGCGATCTCTGTCTAGTTAAGAGGCTGGCATAAATCGTGCCAAAGGCGCATTTGCGCTAGGGGTTACTGTCGTTCAGTTCTGTTTTTGCACTAATGCGGAATGAAATCGCGCATTTTATTGGACTCTAGATTAAATTACAACAAACATGGACAGATAAGCCGGTGCTATATTAATTTCCACAGCTCCGACCACACGTTTACTGCGATTCCTCCTTGGGATTGAGAAAGCCTCTGCTGAACAAGGGTAGGTCATTTATACATTAGGTCTCCAAGTTACGATGTTTCGGCCTCAGTGCTTGCGCAAAGAAAATCGTGTTCTGGCTTTCGTTAGGCTTAGTTTATTATGCTTTTTCTAGGGTTTGCTCATCGGTCTCCAAACATCACAATATTGCAATTGACGTCAGCAGAACTCTCCTTTTATGCTAAAAATAGCGCGAACAAGGCTGAGAACTCTAGTAAGCTATAGCAAATAGCATATATAAGAGCTCGTGCGAGTGCACAAATTAAAAGTATTTTCCTCTAATTGGCTTTTCAAACATCCGCATCAAGGAAGCTCACGTAGACTTGATTTTTTACAGATGACAAAGTACAAGCATGCCGAGTTTGCGGACGACGACACCAGCGTCGGTAGCGTGCAGTTCACAGAAGGTATGATCTTCACCCTTCTGTTTGCATTTAATGACCGTAAGCACCCTTTTAGGCATTACCAGCAGCGCTACCCACATCAGATACTACACTAGTACCAGCATGTGGAGAAAACGATCGATGCTGGAGAAGTCCCTTCTGATTTTGGTGGCTACGCTTTTGTTCGTCATCACCGTATTGGCATTTTTATTAGGCGCCGCCGACACGAGGATTAGGGAAGCCACAGTAAGTGTGAAGCCGTATATTTTCTGGATGATTTGTGGGAAAGGACAAGGGTTGATTCTAAATATAAAGATTTTAAGTAGCAGTGGACCAATTTGTTATTGTTAGTTGATTGATCGTACTTTTGGCCAGATTCTGAATGTGGAGTCTACTATAGTTTCACCATGTCTCACAGAAGATTGCATTAAGATAGCAAGCAACATCCTAGAAGCCATGAACACAACTATAGACCCATGCGACGACTTCTACGCTTATTCGTGTGATGGGTGGATCAAGAGCAATCCAATACCAGAAGGCAAAAGTAGTTGGGGAACGTTCATGAAGCTAGAGCAGGAGAATCAACTTGTTGTCAAACATATTTTAGGTAAACAATAAATCTAATAGTAATGGTAGTAGGTAATGACAGTCTTATTTTACAGAGAAATCAATAGAAAACCTCAAATCTAAAGCAGAGCAAAAAGCCAAATTGTATTATGAGTCGTGTCTAGACGCCAACGATACCATAGAAGACCTAGGGGCCAAACCTATGATAAACCTCATCAATAAAATCGGGGGATGGAATGTTACCAACAGTAGTTTTTCCTTTTCCACGTGGAGCTTACAGAACGTCATAGAAATCATACAGAATAAATACAACATCGGCGCTTTGTTTTCTTATGCAGTTGGAGAGGACGACAGAAATTCTTCCAGACACATCATTCAAATCGACCAAAGTGGATTGACTCTCCCGACGCGTGAAAATTATTTGAATAAAAGCGAGCATGCCAAAGTGTTAGCCGCATATTTGGAATACATGACCAAGGTAAAGTAGAAGAATACAAAGATTGGACAGTCAGTGCCGTCATGAGAGTGCTCACGCACTAAACAAGACAATCGATTGTAGCTTAACGACCTTTCGATTAAACTGGATCACTGATTCAAACATTTGTTAAAGTAGAGCTGCTCGAATAATTGATTTCCGTATTTGCAGGTAGGAGTTTTGTTAGAAGGGGAGCCAAATGCAACGCAAGCTCAGATGCAAGCTGTGATAGACTTCGAGACCCAGTTAGCTAACATTACCACACCAAACGAACTCAGGCGCGACGAGGAGTCGCTCTACCACCTCATGTCCATAGCCGAGTTGCAACAACGAGCGGGATTTGTAAGTTTTAAGCAGATAGACCCCTTGTGACCAAATGTTTCAAACTTGTGTTACAGATAGATTGGCGACAATTCTTCGAAAACGCTCTGAAGAATGTCGATAAGAAGCGAATCACTTCCAAGGAGAAGGTAGTTGTGTACGCGCCTGAATATTTGGAGAAACTCGCTTTGCTGATTAAGGAATACGAAGAAACAACCGACGGAAGAATGTATGTAAGGTTATTCGAGTTAGCAAAATTTACATGACGATAACATTTCAGAATACTTAATAACTACTTTATGTGGCAAACAATTAAAACATTCACTGGTTGCCTTTCGAAGGCATTCCGGGACGCCTATAAAGGTTTAAGGAAGGTGCTTCTGGGTTCCGAAGGGGGCGAGGAACCTCAATGGCGATATTGTATTGCGGATACCAATAATGTTTTAGGTAGGTCAATTTGAAACTCCACAACAAAGACAGTTACTAATATTTTCTATAGGATTTGCTATTGGAGCTATATTCGTCCGAGAAGTGTTTCAAGGAGACTCAAAAACCCAGGCTGAGGAAATGGTCAACAATGTCCGCATGGCTTTCAAGAGCAACTTTAGAAACCTCAATTGGATGGACGTTGAAACCCGAATGGCCGCAGAAATGAAAGCAGATGCCATATCTGATATGATAGGTGAGTTATTTTAAAAAAGCCACTCACTGGTTTCTTATATACCATCTTATGGTAGGTTATCCGGAGTTTATCCTGCATTCAGACCAACTAGATGAACGATACAATGCTTTGGAGATCCGCCGAGATGCATATTTCGAAAATAACATCAATTTAAACCAGTACACCCTACGGAAGAACCTAGAAAAGATCAATGAACCTGTTAATAAGACTACCTGGAGTAAGTAGATTAAGTACGATTTTTCTTAAAGTAATATTGGAATTTGTAGGTATGTCTCCGCCTACTGTTAATGCTTACTACACCCCCACCAAGAACCAAATGGTGTTCCCGGCTGGTATTCTTCAACAGCCGTTTTATGACTCGAAGTTTCCAGCTAGTTTGAACTATGGAGGAATGGGTGTTGTAGTAGGTCATGAACTTACTCATGGATTCGATGACCAAGGAAGAGAATTCGATAAGGATGGAAATTTACACCAATGGTGGAATAATAGAACCATAGAAAAGTTCAAAGATAGAACTAAGTGCGTTGTAAAACAATACAGTGAGTACTTAGACCATATTTATTGTTTTTCATATATTGCGCATTTTAGAACAAACAAAACACAAAGCGTCAGTTGCAAATGTTAAATAAGCAGTAAAGTTATTGCTGTAGTGACGCAATTCGGTATTATGTACACTTGTCATTCAGATATGCATTGTTGATTACTTGCAATACTGATGGACTTTTAATACATAAAATACACTCACTGAATATTATTTATAAAGCCAATATTTACATGAGAAATAAGTGTAAATATGCAAGAAATGTATTAAATGAATTTAGTTTGCCTTTGATACACATTAAATAGTTTGTCATATTCTGAATCTAGTCTTTACGTTAGGAAAACGAACCATGATCATAAACATTATTCGTCAAATGTTCGTACAATATTTAGCTTACATAGTCTATACTGTGCATTCTGCAGTATGCAACCCAATACACATTTTCTATAAGTTATTGCCAATCATTCATCATTCGTGCATATCTCGCTTTCTTAGTGTAAATAACCAACATCACCCGCACTTATCCTTCAAGACAGTGGCGTAGCTATAGCAGGGCAAACCGGGGCACTGCCCCGGGGCCCCGGATTAATTAGGGACCCCGGTCGAAGGCCGGGTATAGAGCTGAGCCTTAAGCCATAACTAAAATTAAAATACTCAATAAACGAACAACAAACTATAACATTTATTCAGTAAGAAGTGGATTATTATTATACTATAGAATTACATTTTTTTCCGTCGCGTCACGTTGGCGTTCGCTATCCAATATCCGCTTTTATAGTTTAAACGGTTTAACGTCTTTGATGCTTACCATTTTACAAAATATTTATTATTTTTTTGGTTCAAGTACCAAAAGATGGGCTCTTCTATCATCTTTTACCACCGGGTCGGAATTAACTCTCAAAAATTTAAACCCAATTAATTGGTCAGGGAGAATTGCATCTATCACTGCAGTTAAGCTTCGTTTTGTGGATATTATTATGTTTTTAACGGAGACAGAATTGCAATCCCAGAAAAAAGATGAAAGAGATGAAGGTCCTGCCGTTAAGAAACAAATGATTTCGTTTGAATTTGTCTTTATTACAATAATTTTGTATAAAATCTTAACACAAGTTAATATGGACTCAAAATTGTGCAAAAGAAAAACATGGATTTAAATGAATCCGTAAAATTTTTAGAGCAAGTTCAAAAGGGAGTAGCAACCTTAGGGCACGTTATGAAGAACTAAAAGTTGAGGCTAAGGAACTGGTCAATAAGTGGAGTACAATACAGATTTCATACAAAAACACGAACTAAATTAAACTGCATTTTGGTGAATTCTCTAGTGATTATAGATTTAGTAATCGTAAAATTTTATTTAGAGTTAATGTGGTAATTGTATATCAATACAAATTGATTTGAAAGTATGAAAAAGTTAATAATCTATTTAATGTACTTGTTCCAAAAATTGTATTGTCAATAAACTTACAGCTCAATACATTAATTTAATAAATACTGTTAAGGGTGACTGAAGAGATGACTTAGCAGTTAGAGATTATTTTGATCTAATCTTAAACAACTATATGGATATGGCGTACTTGAAAGCGACTTAACTGAAGTTTATCTATTGTTCCTCTTATTTTTCACGTTGCCTGTCACAACTGCTAATGTTGACAGGTCTTTGAGCAAGCTGAAAATTATTAAAGATTACCTCAGATCTACTACAGGCCAAGATCGATTAAGTGGTCTTACTGTATTGTCTATAGAAAATGAAGATGCTGTAAAACACGATCTAAATGAGATAATAACTGGATATGCTAACAGCAAAGCCAGAAAACGAGACTTTTGAATTATTTTTCTTATATCATGATATATGTACCAAATATTATTTTTTACAATGTACTATAGTTCTGCAAAATATTTTTGTTTAATGTTTAACAAACCAAAAATCGTACCAATTAGTAGTTTAAGAGGATTCTTCTGCAGTATTGTGTTACAAAATATTTGATATGAAAAATAATATTTTTCTTCCTACACATTTAATTTTTCGAGTGACGTTAGGGGGGGGCGTAATTTTTTTTGCCCCGGGGCCCCATGACTTCTAGCTACGCCACTGCTTCAAGATAGATTTGTTATGCTGCCTTCAAGTCGCACGTACCTATGTAGGCGTTTGTGTAGTCTTTTACTCTTCCCCATAGACTTCAGTACCGGAGACTGCGGAAAAAGTTCCGCCCATTCACAGATTCGAATCGATGACTTGCTTATTGCAAACCTGGCACTCTACTCACTGCACAACCGAGGTAATAAATAAAGACGAGTTTATTTTTTCTTATTTTTAGTCGGATTCCTCTTATGTCATTTGCTTGTCGATGATACTCTGGTTTCTACAGCTTCCCCTGTAGAATTAATGACATTTGGCTATATCCAGTGCTAAGTTTTGTACTTGTTGCTAGTTTTGACAACGCTTCGGATGTATTTTGCTTTCTGTTCATTTCTTGTTATAGATGATTTTCTCTTAGGTCGCTTGGTACGTACTTTAGCCTCTCAAACTTTTGTAGTCTGTTTATCCGCTTCTGAGAAATTTCATCTCTGTAGTCTGAATTCTGCTTTGTTTATTTATATACTGATAGTTTTTTTTTTGAAGAGTTTTCTTCATAAACGAGTTCTTTAAAGCACAACTTAGGCTATTAATGCCGTTGTTTACATCTTCCACGTACTTCTACCTATTATCCATTCTTTCTTTTATATAGTTCAAACATTCTTCCCTAATGATCTAATTGATCCAGCAAATAGGGGATTTTCGAAATTCCTTTGTATGTTCTACACATAGCGGCAAAAGCTACGAATGGATTTTACATACATGTTCTATAAAGCTTTAGAACGATGGAACCATACTTTGGTTTATCTGCGATGTACCACAAAAAGTGTTGAAAAAGAGAAATGGGCAAGTTGGGGGGGGGGGGGGGTAAATTTCATACAGACAAATTTCCATTAAAATTTACGGACATTGTACTATGAAGATTTATAACGATTATATCAGGCTTTGGTTTCACTCCGATGAGGCCCAAATATTCCAAAAATGTCGAAAAAATGACTACGATTTTGATCATCTTTACAGACGAAATTGCCCTTTTACTCATAACTGTTACCCCATAATCAGTATCTACCCACAAATTCGGGAGGGAAGTATGTGGGGGGGGGGGGGGGGGGAGTGAAGGATCATATAGACAAATTTAAATGAAAATTTATGGACATTTTACTATGAAGCTTTATAGCGAGGTCATCAAGATTTGGTTTCACTCGGAGGAGGCCCAAATATCCCAAAAAATGTCGAAAAAACGACTTAATTTCCTTTCTATAAAGTGACTACGATTTTGATCATCTTCACAGACATTTTCATCTTACTCATAAGTGCTCCTCTATACTCAGTATCTATATCTTTGTGGGGGGGGGGGGGGTTGGCGAATTTCATACTGACAAATTTCCACGAAAACTTAAAGAAAGGTGATAAGCTTTGGAACGATTGTAACAGACTTTGGTTTCACTGAGATGTACCGTTCGGTGTGCGAAAAAGCACACAAAAATTCACAAAAATGATTGCAACGATTTTGATCATTTTCACAGACGTTTCCCTCTTACTCATAAGTGATACGCCATAGTCAGTATCTACCCAAAAATCAACGAAGGGAAATATCTAAGCGAGGGGGGTTAATACATTTCATACGACGACTTTCCGTGAAAGTTTACGGAGATGTTCTATGAAGCTTTATAACGATGGAGGGGGGGGGGGGCAATTTCATACTAACAAATTTCTACGAAAATGTAAAGAAATGTTTATGAAACTTTGGAACGATGGTACCAGACTTTGGTTTCACTGAAATGTACCTTACGGTGTGAGGAGGCCCAAATATCTCAAAATATGTCGAAAAAATAGAAAAGTTCATGAAAATTACTGCAACGATTTTGATCATTTTCACAGACATTTCCCTCTTACTCATAAGTGAAATACCATAGTCAGTATCTACCCAAAAAATCAACGGAGGGAAATATCTAAGGGAGGTGGGTTAACACATTTCATACAGACGACTTCCCGTGAAATTTTACTGAGATGGTGCCGGATTTTGGTTTCATTACGATGGACCGTTATGTGTCAGGAGACCCTAATACCCCAAAATATGTCGAAAAAAACGTTGTTTCTCAAAAATGACTACGATTTGATCAACTTCACAAACGACATTTTCCTCTTACTTATAAGTGCTACTCTATAGTCAGTATCTACCCAAAACTCCAGAGAGGAAGATATCTGCGGGAAGGGGGGGGGGGGAATTTCATACTAACAAATTTCCACGAAATGGATGGTACCAGACTTTGGTTTCACTGAAATGTACCTTACGGTATGAGGAGGCGCAAATATTTTAAAATACAGTTCACAAAAATGACTGCAACGAGTTTGATCATTTTCACGGACGACATTTTCCTCTTGCTAAGAATTGATACGCCATAGTCAGTATCTACACAAAAAACTCAACAGAGGGAAATATGCAGACAACTTTCTGTGAAATTTTACGGAGATGTTCTATGAAGCTTTATAACGATGGTGCCAGACTTTGGTTTCACTACAATGGACCGTTCGTTGTGAGGATACCCAAATACCCAAAACAATGTCGAAAAAACAATTTTTTTTTCTCAAGAACTACGAACGATTTTGATCATCTTCAAAGACGACATTTCAGTCTTACTCGTAAGTGATTTGATCGTCAGTATGTACACAAAAATTCCAGGAAAGAAAATATCTGGAAAGAAAGACTAATTTCATACAGACACATTTCCAGCTCCGGAGATGTTCAATGAAGAAAAACGATTTTTTTTTCTCAAAAATGACTAAGGAGATTG
>OW679203.1:53966657-53982676 GCA_940337035.1 Agriotes lineatus
AATAAAAGTTCCACTTTATTTTCACGTACCGTTAACTGGAACCAAGTTATCGCAAAAAAATCAAACGCACTTTTTTTTAAGATGGCGGAAATAGCATATAGGAAATCTGGGCCGACAACTTAAAGTTAAGTTTTGCTGGACCCCCCCAACGCGCCAAAAAAGAAATTTCAAATTTCCGTTCACTTTCATGCAAAAATTACATAGTGATTGGACTAAATCAAGTTTTGCTTTTTTCAAATATATTTATTGTAACAACGTTGCTAGGTTACGTGACCACAGATACAGTAGATTCTTCGTAACTGTTAACATTGCTTTGTCCCTATGTATACACTTCCGATACACTCTGTATATAATTATAGCAGCATGGCTATTAAAAGTAGAATAGGGCCACTTCCCCCCTCCACTTTTTATTTGATTCGCGGATTCGCGGTTTAATTCGCGGATTTCGCGGTTTTATTCGCGGATTGACCTAATTAATTTCGCGGATTGACCTAATTAATTTCGCGGTTTGATCTAATTAATTTCGCGGTTTGATCTAATTAATTTACATATGTGCTACTGATTAAATTACGCATTAGATTTTTTAATTTGCTTCTGGAATTACGCGTCGGACTTCGGCGGCCATCTTGGATTTCTGGCGGGAATATTTGAAATTTGAATTTTTGCCGATTTTTCTAAGTTTAATTTGTTGGATTTGAATTTCGCGGTGTGTCGGCCATCTTGGTGCGCGCGCACTTCTCACGGCGGTTGTTTTTAATTTTCGTGGAAATATTTGAAATTCAAACTGATAGATCTATATCGCTCTCTCTCTCTCTCTCTCTCTCTCTCTTGCATTCACTCGTGGAAATATTTAAATTTAAAAAATCTATTTGCGGCGGACCCGAGTGGGAATCGAACCCTAGTTTTCTGGTTAACAGTCTTAGCACCTTACCGTTGTGCTATCGAGGCGACTTGGAAATATAGGAAATGAACAAGATGCCATTTCGCAGCTGTGCCGTCACACCGTTCGAGTTGAAACAAACTATTTTTCAAAAATTTATATTATGAGAATGGAGAATGTTTAACATATTGTGTTTACAGGCAGACACAATTTTTAAAAAAAATATATATGCAACAGCTTTGCTACTAATAATAATTTTATAATTTGCAATATAGTCATTGCCCCAAGTTTCTGGTTAATTTCCATTCCCTCAGTGGTTAATTTCCATTCAACCGCGCATAATTTGAAAAGCTATATGAAATAATTACTTTATTTTTATAATTAAAACAGCGAAATCAGCGAATAAATCAGCGAACCCGCGATAATTACTTTTATTTTATATAGCGAAAGCTGATTCATAAATTTGACCGTTTTTAAAACAGGTCGAGACATGTGTTTTGTTCATTTAAACAACCTTGGTGACGAGGCTCCTTTGTTTGTTGAAGTGAAACGTAACGGTTTGCCCTCCAGCGCTTTCGCGAACCGCTTTCTCTTGTCTAAACCACTACAAGGCGAGCATACCTCGTTCATTCCGCCACATCCCTCACCTGAAGACGCATCGTAGTGCAAGTGCCAGCTATCTTTTGAAAGCGTGAGTGTAAGTGCTATAGTGATTGTTTTGTGCTTTTTCATCTGCAACGATGAACACATCCGAGTTAACCGTCTATCAAATTCTTGATTATTTCAAGAACGGGCTATATACAAATGAGGAATTTGTTTTACTAGCCTTTAAAATAATTCAGCATAAACTAACTAACGAGGGCGTGGTTCTGGAACCGTCGTATTTTCATACTTATTTCGAGTTGTGTCAAGCCGTCGGAAGAATTCGGGCCAAGCAGTCGTTTGCCTCCCTATCGGTAAGTAAAAATATATTTCCTATTTTTAGAAAATTATTAAATGTGTGAAAGTTTCCAGCCTTTTGCAACAACAATTCTGAAAACCTATTAGTTTAAAACTCATTTGTCGTTAGTCGATTTAAAATAGCACATAGCCCCGTTACTTAAAAACGCTAATATAAATTACAATTTTGCAGGATGGAGCATCTACGTCGACGGGGCCTTCTGCTAAACGTGGCTTGGAAGACGATACGCGTCAATCGCCCCTGGTCATTTCATCGATAAATGTAAGTATACCCGACATTTTTATATTTAAATCAGCCATTAGAAAATTTTGATTCATGAAACTAAAATAAAACCCGTTTGGACCATACAAGTAATTTTACGGTGAAGTGATTGTAACATACTTCTTTTTTAATTTACAGCAAATGAATAATCCAGGGCCATCGAGTACGTCCGCCATGTTGGAGACCGTCCATGCAGGGCAGCAACGACCTACCCCAAGGACTTCTGCAATTGGCGAAATGTTAGCACCTGTAAGTTTTGCCGAACTATTTTTTAAATGTGCGAAAGTTTCCTACATTTTGCAACAACAATTCTGAAAACCTATTAGTTTAAAACTGAATTGTCGTTATTCGTTTCTTTTTTATATTTAAATCAACCATTAGAAAATTTTGATTCATGAAACTAAAATAAAAACCCGTTTGGGCCACACAAGTAATTTTACGGTGAAGTGATAGTAACATACTTCTTTTTAATTTACAGCAGAATAACCCAAAGCCATCGACCTCTGCGGACATGTTGGTTCTTGCAAAACCGTCGTCGGTGAAACAGCTTCAGTATATTACGTTGATGAGCGAAGGTCGCAAGATTATAAAGAAGTTCAACACTGAAGCTCTCACCTTGACCTTCAAATTCAACGAGGTAGAGGCTGCGACGAGCAACCCTGTCATATGGCTTAATGTAAGTATAAAATATTGTATATTGAAAACAACCACTCTAAATTTACGCCGCAAGTTATTTATTGATTTTAAATGGATTTATAGTTTATTTTTTAGTCACATACTCTAAATTCATTGCTGTAGTTTTAGCTCGGTTTTACAAATTTTGAAATTGATAGTTTAATATTTCAAACATTTGCAACGTTATATACTCAGTTAATATTTTGAAATATGGTGAGCTAGACGTTTTAACTTATTGAAACCCTTATTTACAGAATGCATTCGATGAGATCATCACACATATCACCAAGGGAGCATCGGCTTCTGATAAGATAGGTTTAGTTTTAAGGAACGATAATTTTGCAGACAAGCCGATAGGCATTTCTTTCCGCCGTGTTGACCAGCTCAACGCCGGTGTTGTAATGTCGACCTTGGAGAAAATACTTCAATCTAACGCTAAGTTTTTTGCTCAAGATAAAATGACATTGCATGTAAGCCGAATCACTTTGCCTGTTGGATATGGAAAAACCAGAATGACTGGCGTTAGTTTTGAGGAATTTTCTCGAAGGAAACATGGTATATTAACTGTAAGGAATGATGACAATTACTGTCTTGCCCGAGCTCTTATTCTGGCCAAAGCTTGGGTAGATAATGACCCAGATCTGCGCTCCTTCAAAGCAGGTCATCCAATCCTGACACAGAAATGTTATGAGCTTTGTGAAAATGTCGGTGTTAATCTAATCAATGGAGCCACGCGAGAACACTTGGAACAATTCCAGTTGTATCTAGCTAATTACACCATTGTCGTTTATAATTCGCGTATTGGCGCCAGTAAATATTACGAGGGGCCCAGGGAATCCACTAGAAAAATATTAAATTTGTTATTAGAGGATCAACATTACAATGTAATAACCAGCTTAACTTCGGCCTTTGCAACCAGTTATTTTTGCGAATTTTGTTTATCCCGTACCAATAATAAACAGGCCCACAAAAACTGCTCTTATATTTGCCCTTGTTGCCATTCAAAACCGCCCTGTAACCTGTTTTTGGACCCAATAGCTTGCAATAATTGCCATAGGGATTTTCGTGGTCGGGAATGTTTTGACGAACATACAAAATCATTATGCAAAACTTTAAAAAGGTGTACAGTATGCCTCATGACATACTGGCAAAACAACAAGAAAGGTCATACGTGCGGCGTAAAATATTGCCACACCTGCGCGAAAGATATGCCAACCCGACATTTATGTTATATGGCAAAGAAAAAGAGTCCTAAATTGTCTAAAAAGTTTATTTTCGTTTTTTATGATTTTGAGGCAAGGCAGGAGACAGCTTTGGAAGGTTTAGATAATGTTTTTGTGCACGAACCAAATTTATGCGTAGCACAAAATGTTTGCAATTCTTGTATTAATCTTGGCGATATCGAGCAGTCTTGCAGAATTTGCGGCCCTCGTCAACATGTGTTTAAAAATAACCCCGTTCAAAGTTTGCTAGAATATATTTCTAAATTAGCCAATATCGCTAACGTTTTTGCCCTGGCGCATAATATGAAGGGATATGATGGTTCTTTTATTATGCAGCATATTGTCAAACATCAGAAAAAGTGGGCCCCGAAAATTATTGCCACCGGTACAAAATTAATGTGCATCACCTGTCCCAATGTTAAATTTATAGACTCTTTAAATTTTTTGCCTGTAGCATTAGCTAAGCTGCCCAAAACATTTAATTTTGAAGCTACAAAAGGATACTTTCCCCATTTATTTAACAAGTTAGAGAATCAAAATTATATTGGAGTATTGCCCCCAACTCATTACTATATGGCCGATGAAATGTCTCTTATGGATCGAGCAACTTTCCTTGCGTGGTATAATTCGGAAATCGCTCAGAACGCAGTATTTGACATGCAAGAAGCAATAGTCAAATACTGTATTCAAGATGTCGATATATTGCGCAAGGCTTGTATACAGTTTTGGACACGTTATAACAAAGAAAATGGAGTAGATCCTTTTAGAGAGTGTAACACAATAGCCGGCTGTTGCAGTTTAGTTTACAGGCGAAATTTTTTGAAAGAAAACACGATCGCAATTATTCCACCAGGCGGATACAGGTTAGGGGATAGGCAGTCGACGATTGCAATTAAATGGCTTTTATGGGTAGGACACGAGCAAGGTATCGCCATTCAACATGCCGGTAATAATAGAGAAGTTCGATTGCCTGAAGGTCTTTTGGTAGATGGTTTTTGTGCAGAAACGAACACTGTTTATAATTTTCACGGTTGCTATTTCCACGGTTGTGAGCAATGCTACCCTGACCAAACCGTAGATTTATCAAACGTGAAAAATGATACAATGTTTGTTCGTCGCGAGGCAACAGAAGCATCTGCCTCGAGAATTAGAAGGGCAGGTTATACGCTTGTAGAAATGTGGGAATGCGAATTTAATTTATTTTTGAAATATAATCATAATGCAGCTAATTTTGTAAACAATCACGACATTATTAGAAATACCCCGTTAAATCCGCGAGATAGTTTTTTCGGTGGGCGTACTAATGCTGTAAAACTTCATTATAAATGCCAGGAAAACGAGCAGATAAAATATTTCGATGTTTGTAGTCTTTATCCTTTCGTTAATAAATATGGCAAGTATCCTGTAGGCCATCCTAAAGTATACGTTGGTGATGCGGAGTGTAGACAGTTTCCTCTCGATTCAATCGATGGATTAATTAAATGCACTGTATTGCCGCCTCAAAATCTTTATCATCCAGTTTTACCCCTCCGAATGCATGGCAAATTAATGTTTGTGTTGTGCAGGTTATGTGCCGAAACCAGCTTCCCTGGTGACTGCATCCATGCAGAAGACTCGCGCAAGTTTACCGGAACATATGTGTCCGATGAACTAAAAAAAGCTGTTCAACTGGGATACCGTGTGCTCGAGTTTCATGAAATATGGGCGTACGATATTGTGCAATATAACAGGGCCACTAAAACAGGCGGTCTATTTTCGGGATATGTCGATAATTTTTTAAAATCAAAACAGGAATGTAGTGGGTGGCCTGCTTGGTGTAACAACGAAAACGCCCAGGATCAATATTTAGCGGAATATTTAGAACGAGAAGGCGTAACCTTAGAAAAGGATAAAATTTGTTTGAATTCTGGCATGCGTTACAGTTCAAAATTAAATTTAAATGCATTCTGGGGCAAATTTGGGCAAAGGGAGAATTTGATGCAGACAAGCATTCTTTCAGATTCCTATGACTTTTTTAAAATGTTAACTGATCCTTCAATACAGGTTCATTCAATCATGATAGTCGATGAGGAGGTGATAGTCGTAATCTGGGATAGACCTGAGGAGGGAATAGTTTCGCTTAAAACGGTCAATGTTGTATTGGCTGCATACACCACAGCCAATGCAAGACTTGAATTATATAAATATTTGGAACAATTAGGGGAGCGTGTTTTGTATTTTGATACCGATTCCATATTGCTGACCCAAAAGCCTGGTGAATGGGTACCTCCTGTGGGCGATTTTTTGGGGGATATGACGGACGAGATGAGGGAATATGGGCCAGGTAGCTTTATTACGGAATTTGTTAGCGGAGGGCCTAAAAACTATGCCTTTAAGGTTTTCTCGACCAATAAAAACGCTTACGAATTTGTATGTAAAGTAAAAGGCATAACTTTAAACTACAAAAATGCCGAAAAAGTAAATTTTGATACCCTTAAGAGCATGGTTCTTGACAATGCCGCCGCGACGTATGTAGAAACCGACCGGAAAATTGCTCGTACAGGGATGTATCAAGTCATATCTAAGCCCGAAAAGAAAATTTATAGGGTTCAGTACACTAAACGTAGGCGTGTTGAAGATAGTTATGACACATTACCTTATGGGTTTAAAGCAGACTAGTGTTTATATTGCGTACAGTTTCGTTCTTTTTATAATCAACTGTTTTTATAACAATATTTTATATTTTGTATTGTCTTTTTTTTTAACTTTTATGAGTGCCTATATTGCGTATAGTTTCGTTATTTTTATAATCAACTGTTTTTATAACAATATTTTATATTTTGTATTGTCTTTTTTAACTTTTATGATGTTTTTATGCAACAACTTATTGCACTTGTAGCCACATATTTTTGTAAAACAAAAGTATTTAAACTAATTTTTGATTTATGCATTATGTTTACATGTAATTGCTTATTTGTTCGTACGTATTTTCAACGTGTGGTTAGTGTTCACATTTCATAAGACCCGCTTTGTGGCAATTGGTTTCATAATATTTAATTTCAATCATTTTAGAAAACTAACCACGACTGTCGCAAAACGTACATTAAATATTGCACTTATTGTCACATGGTTCAATTTGCGCTAACTTTAACTGCATGTTAGATTTTAATTGCATGTTAGTTTTATTTGCATGTTAGTTTTATTTTGCATGCTAGGTTTAAGAGGCTGTTAATTTTTGTAAATAAAACAACCGAATATTGTAAATACATTTATTAAATATTTTGTGTGTAATAAAAATATGTTTAATTACAAACTATTTGTGTTTTTTCTAAATAACATTAAACAAGTTTATTAAGGTAAAGTATTGGATATATAGTGCTTTTACATATGTGTCATTAGAAACTAAATTATCAGTGAACAGGTTTACAAAGCTTATCATACATGCACCATTCATTTTAAAATATAAATACATTAAACAGTATATGCCGCAAACGTTAGAGCTAAAATCTTGCAAAATTTTTGGATTATGAGACCAGCTGATTGAATTTTGTTGTAAAAATTTTAAATGATAACCGCTTGGAGGGCGGCCGTATGAATCAAAGTATTCCCCATATCCATATTGGTCTATATACACTGCATTCCAATGTTGTCCAGGTCGGTTTGCTGGATCTGTGTTGACGATGATTGCCACAGGTCTTGCAATTCTTGTAGGGAGTTGATCAGAAGCAAAAACATAGCGTTTCACATTCAACAGACTCGGGATTGTTTGCAATATTTTCTGAACTTCCAGTGTATTCATTGCGCCACCAGTCGGATAAAATTAGTATGTTTTCCAATGCACATACAGGCGAACGGATGTTGTGATTGAGGCAACGTACGGCAGCAGTAGTTTTTCGCAAAACTTTTAAAGACGGGCACTCGAGATCCTCCAAATTTACGACGATTTTATTCAGAAAACTTAGAACCTCCTTCTTTTCTTGGCCCTTAACGTACACTTTTTCAAATTTTTTGAGAACTCGTGCTAGCTCTGCTTCAAATTCATCAAAATGTATAGAACCAGAATCCCAGGTTAGACCGTGATGTCTTTGCTCCAGATAGTTTATGCCTTTTTTAACGAAATAGGGCAGAGTGTCATATTTTGCAGGAGGTTTTAAAACGAAAATTGCTAACTGGTTGCCATCTGCTGAAATAACAGCCACTTCTTTCGGAATAAACTGTTTCTTATCACCACGGAACCCTTGCAGATCTACGAAGGCACTGTCCATACTGACGAAATGTTTGAGCATGACTAAATTTTAAAAAACTGTTGTTGGTTTTTAACTACTAAAATCCACCAGCACATTTCTGTGTTTGTCAATTTCTACGACGTTATCGAACTCTGCATAAACTAGACAATTAATAGTTTCTTCTAACGCGTTTTGAAAACCCACCTCTAAACGTAGAGCTCCATTTTTAAGAAGGTTCCAGTGTGTTGTTGCATTTGCAGCCAGATCGGGGGTTAAATCAAAAGCAAATAGACAGTAGCCATAAGGGTAATCTTCACGTTTTATAGCGTTGCCTTCATTGAGGAAGTGTATACCGCTACCCGAGAATAGTGTGTGATATGCTTGAACGTACATGCCATTCTTAGAAAAATCAGGCTGTAGAGGTTTTGAAGGAATTTGTTGACCGTCGATGTATAGGGAGAAATAATTGATTTTGTAGTTATTAAAATTGAAAGGGTTTGCTGCATAATGGCCGTTAAATGCTCTATTCGATACAAAACCTACAATGCATCGTTTTGGTAATTGCCCCAGAAAAATATTATCTAAAGATTTTCTTTGCACACCAGCCGGAATAGTTAACACTTTAACATCGGATCTTGTAATGGGGTATTTAGCAGGCGCAGTCGCCAAAGCTTTGGTATGCGCTAGTAAAATAGACGGGTTTATTTTCATTTTTCTCACTAGTAAGCTGGCATCACTAATTTTCACTTTGAATGTAGATCCTTCGTCTGCCATTAAATTGAACGAATCTCGGGATCTGATAAATTTGACTTTCATTTCAACTCCGTTTATAAGAAATTTTTCTTGATTGAATAAATCGGAATGTACATGTCCCATCATTTCGACTTGCTTACTTGCAGCAGTAAAAAATTTCCGCTTTACAAATCCTTCATTATGCGTAGTGATGTCATCCATGTTATCGGCTGTGTCGTTGTACCATAGTGTGCATGTTAAATGGGTTGATTTAGCACCATTGCCGTAATTCAGCAGAGTTTCAATGTATGAACGGTATGCGTATGTATTGTTTGGCGGGCTCACAAGCTTCTGATTCAAATACACCTCAACTTGATTAAACATAGAGTGCATCCAATTATTAACAGGGCCTACAACCTCTTTGTCGGTTAATGGTGTATCATCTTGTTTAACAATTTTAGCAGTAATGTATAACATGGTCTGACTTAAATCGATATAATCGTTACCGTTTCCAGGCACAATAAATTCAATCGGTGCATCGTCATTAAGCGAGGAAAGCGGTTTGTAAAAAATCCATTGTCCATTTTCGATACTGGTTTGAGTTGCGGGCAGAGCGAACAAATCTAACTCTGATTTAACACACTCACAAGACTGCGCATGCAAAAACGCCATTGTGAAAACTACTTGCTGGTGAAGATATCGGTGTAGTTGGGTTTGCTCAGCTTCTTCCTAGCGATTTTTCTTGTAGACTGATTGTAATTCAGAGTGCGTTGCCTTTTATATCCCGATCCTTCCATTAGAGTATCAATTTTTCTATCGGCTTTACGTTTGAGATTCTTTCCAGCCTCCTGTACACGGTTATGGAACGCTTCTTTTAGCGGTCGACTTTCACTAACATCTCCTAAAATGTTAGCGCCTGTCCTTAAAGCTTCCTTTCCAACAACTTTAGCACCGGTTTTAAAAAGAGGCAGGATACTACGAAATATTCCGCCTAAAAAGCTTCCGATCCCATGACCTCTCTGGTAGGCTGCTCCTCTGTAGATAGCTCCAACGCCTTGACCTGCCTGATTGGTGTAGTATTGTTGATAAGGACAATCCATAGCAGCTACTGTATCCTCTTAAAGTGTAGTTTTAAACTCAACGTTCCAAACTCGAATGGCATCACACCCGACGTTTCGGTCCTTATATTTATCTCGATATTCTCAAATTCCCTCTTCATGACATTTATATAATGAGTCGGCGAAAATATGGCGTCTTTGTGGCAACCGTAATTATAATTATCAGAGGTCACGTTAACAATGCGAAGAAGCGGAGCCAAGACATCTCCTACAAGCTGTGGTTCCACAATATCGCAGTAAATAAACATTTGTGATGGTAAACCAACCCAGATATTTGCGGGGTGGCTTGGTACAGGTGCTTCAGCTATATTTATATCAGGTTTATAACCAAGTTGTAAGGCCAGACGTTGTGAAAATCCTAGCATTTTCAATGACGACGTTTTAATTTCAAGAGACACGCGTTTTGTTACTCTATTATATTGAAAATTCAGCAACTTTTCTAATAACCTGTGATTGTTAATTTCGGCTGTAATATGTTCAATGTTTTCATAATTGCCGGGCTGAATACAGATTACGTGCCATCCATCGCTACCATAGTAAATTTGCTCTCTATCACTTTTAAAATATGAATTAGCGTTTTGCAATACTTTTTTCAACTCAGCATACGTTTCTTCTCCGGCTTGCACTTTAGGTATTTCTGTGCGATAATAGACTAGATTTTCTGTATCTGTCACGGCCAAAAAGGAGCATGGATATTGCACTTCAGCAATACCTGTAACCCATTGCCCCGGTAACCTTATTCGTTTAGGGAGCTGCGTTATGAATTGTGCTGTGGTGTTATTTGGAAAATAGCTCATAGAACTATTGCTAAGTAATGTTAGATAAAATTCTTCATCTGTATTCATAGTTGCTGAAGATTAGCTGCAGGAATCCAAGAGTTGAACTTGTCGTTATAATTTCGCCACTTTACAAAGTACTCTTTGCGCTGACCGTGTCCTCTTTCTTTTAACACTTGTTCGACTTTAAACAAAGCGTTATCATCCAAAGTCACTGGCTGTAATTCCTCTTCATAAAAGACGCCCTCTATCGTATCGTTGCTTAAATCAACTATTTCGTACACAGGTGGTTTTCTAAGAATCACTTTTTTAATTATAAACACTTCGCCGCTCCAATTAGTTTCATATCCTTTCTCGAATGCGTCCTTCGTTCTACTAATTCTTACATGTTGGTTCACTTTATATTTAGGCTTCCTGTCGACTCCCATCCCCTTTCTGTACAGATTGTTCCACACTTCCAGTATATTACCATCATTTACTGCGGAGGGTGCCATCTTGATGCTTGAATGATGGCGATTGTTATACGAAGTCAGTAAATTTTGTAATACGTCTATGTATTTGTATGAATTAGAGTATGTGAAATAGCGCCACATTCTGGTTTTTAATGTTCTATTGAAACGCTCAATGACTGATGCTTTAACATCAGGGTTTTGCGTCACATAAAACGTGATATCGTGTTGTTTGAAAAAATTCTGTACGGCTCTAGCAACAAATTCTTTGCCTTTATCGGTTTGTAAATTTATGGGCGTGTTACCGGCTTCAGCAAATATTTCACGAAATGCGTTTATTACTGAAGTAGCCGTTTTAGATTTAAGAGGCCTCGCCCATGCCATTTTACTAAACACATCAATTACGGTTAGAATAAAATTATAGCCGTCGTTGTGGGGCGCTAAACTACGCATGTCGCAGAGATCAGCCTGCCATAATTCGAAAATGTTGCTAACAATGTACTTGTTTCTAGGGAATTTTTTTCTTGCAGTTTTGTGAATAGTATAGGCATCCTGTTTCTTTAGCCATTCCTTTACTTCACCACTGGGACGATTATTTTTCACGGAAGAAATTAATGAGTTTGCGCCTGCGAAGCCTACTGGGTTGGCCGGATCATAATAGATGGCGTCCAAATTCATTCTGCTATGTTAAAGTTTAAGACGCTCCCAGCCAGAAATACCCTTTATTTTCGATATCGATCTTTGCGTTGTTTTCGGTGTTTTTCGCGTTGAACCCTCTTGCTTGGACACTGTTGCAGGCGCTATTAACTTTGATTTAGGATCGACGTCACTCTCCACATCTGATTTACTCACGTCTGGTGCATTTTGACGTTTAGGATCCCCAAACAGCACTTGAGGTACATTGTTCTCTTTAATGTAATCGAGGAACTTGTGTCGGCCTGGCGGATTTGTAGTTTTCTTAGGTCTTAGAACATCATGCATTAAATCAATAATGTTGGAGGACGGCAAAATTTCACCTTTTATGCTGACTGTACCCTTGCCGTCCCACTCCACTTCATCCGACGTTCTTAGAAGCTGTAAAAAGGCTTCACCGTTTTTCTTAAAAGTATTAGGGAGCGTCGATAAAATATATGCGTCTGAAATACCCCTGTTGTTCGATTCTATAGGTATCTTGATTGATTGCCTCGTTTGATCCGCAAAATGAAGATACCTTTGTAAAACCTGATTGTACTGTAGCCATTTATCGTGATCGGTTAATTTAGACGATAAAACCTTTTGCATTTCGTCGTCAAGCTGCGATAATATATTTTGCTCTGATTTCTCTGTATCCTTAAAGCGATGCATGAATTCAGGCGGTACGATCATCATTTTTCGGGTATTTTCCATCTTATTTGAAAATAGAACTCAATACACCAGTAATTAATGGAGCTAATATTAGTGGTAGGAAAGCGCCACCCTTCTGTATTAGTATTTGACGCTTCTTTTTTATAGACTCTCCAGGCTTGACTAAACTCCTAAGAACAGCTTTATGCTTCGAGATCGTTGATTTTTGATTAAGTGATAAAGGTATTTTTCCTTTTAAGGTATTATGCACACACTCGCAGATACAATGAATTTGTTTATCGCCTACGGCTTTTAATAACGCGGTTCGCTCCTTTGGTCCGAGTTTATGTAGAGCACGTAACAACTCCGAATTTCTAATTACTGATCGAGACATCACTAATGAATGAGAGTAAATTGGTTAGTGTACGAGCTTTTATACCCCTTTTTCGGAATATAAATATAGCACGCCCCATCTTGGCGAAAAATAGATGTTCTATACCTCGCTATATCAGGTGTACTTTGCTTTAAGTCGAATAACAAATACCCGTGTGGTCTAGCTGTGGCGTCCTCGTATGCTTCTTGAAGGAATCGCGGGTTTTCTGGACATATCTGTCTAGTTAAGTGCTTTATTTGAGCTCTATCTCGCGGATTTTTGAAAAGAATAATGTAATGGGCATTTAGGGAAATATCCCTCTGTCCTTTTCCTTGGTGAAAAATGTTTTGCGTAATAAAAAAAACACTGAGATTGTGGTGATGGCTCCCCTTGGTGAATATGTCTACGACTGAGCTATTTGTTTCCCTCATTAAATCGTCGATTATTAAAAGTTTGGGTTCGGACCCCTCAAAAGATGTCATGTCTGGCAGACCTTGTTGAAATTCGACTAAAGATTTTAAATCTTCGTACAATTTTTGCCACTCGCCATAACACCAAATAACTTTAGCGAAATTTACACTGCAGAGTTTTTTCATATTTTTCAAGAAATTTATTACAAAAAACGATTTGCCCGATCCTGAGGGGCCTGCCACAATAGCCGAAAAAGGATGAGAAAACTGATGCTCCATTTTTATGCAGTGAGCGATTATTACAGTAGGGCCGTCGTGAATAAACTAACTTAAAAAAATCAACACGCTCATAATAAATACATTAAAACATGGTAGGTGCGGGAATCGAACCCACGACCTCTTTCGAGATCAGATCTTAAGTCTGACGCCTTAACCACTCGGCCAACCTACCTCATGTATAAACCAACACTCGCTACATAATTAAAAAGAAATACAGTTTAAAACATTCTTTATTTACATTTTCATACAATATTTCATATAAACTAGGACATGTACGGTTTCATGCGCTCATCTGTATCAATCAACTTCTGCAGTTCTATAATAACATACATTTTAAATTTGAACACAAGTTCCCACAATAAAATATCGTTAGCGAAAGTCCAGCGCAGAGTATTAAAAATGATTGAATCATCAAGACACAAATTTTCTGCATGTATTACTTTGTCGACGATCACTTCACCAAAATTTTGGAAATTGCACTTTACACGTTTCAAGTCATTTATTTTCACAATCATCAAGTTGTACATCGGCAATAAATTTGATAGTGTTTCATACGTTACGTAAAGAGTAAACTTGTTCTCGGGGTCCTTTGTAATAATCCTGCAGGTATCATTGTTCACGTACTCCACTGTGTGCTCAGTTAATTCACATCTGAAAGTCCCCTGCTTGGCCATCACAAACATGTTCGGTAGCGCTTCCACAAAAGTCATGAACGACTCGGCTGTGAATGAAACACCTGCTCCAATGTCGGTCTTCAAAATTCTTGCAACAGGCGAAAATTGTTTATAAGGATCCAGGCCCAAATGAACAACCTTGCTTGCGCTATTGTTTAAAGGCACAGTGAGGTCGCATAATAACCGTTTCTTTTCCCGTCGGGTTTGGCGGATCTCAGGCGTCACGATCGGTGTTACGTCATAGGAAGGCATCGTCTCCTCAATGAACACCCGCAGGTCCTCCTCGGTGGCATCTAGACGTGGTGAATACCCCTTGGCCTCCACGTCCATGGCTGGTGGTTGTGACGGTGCACCGTGTTGTTTTTTATTTAAAAGATGCGTTTTCTTACTTGTTTTTTCTGCTGTCGGTCTCCTGGTGTAGGGGCCTGGTTTTTCTTGGCACTTATTAACACTTCGAGGATCCATCTTAGGTAAAACTGGTGGTGTTGACACGACGACTAGGAGTGAAGCAATTCGATGCGCTATAGAGTCCGCAGCCACTTTTATGCAGGTACGAAAACATTACGTCAGCGACACCCCACTCTCGAGCCGGAGCATGTCGGTGCCTGTGTTTTGCAGTGCAGGCTCTGACAGGCGTTTTACAACGGTCAAATTTATGAATCAGATTTCGCTATATAAAATAAAAGTAATTATCGCGGGTTCGCTGATTTATTCGCTGATTTCGCTGTTTTAATTATAAAAATAAAGTAATTATTTCATATAGCTTTTCAAATTATGCGCGGTTGAATGGAAATTAACCACTGAGGGAATGGAAATTAACCAGAAACTTGGGGCAATGACTATATTGCAAATTATAAAATTATTATTAGTAGCAAAGCTGTTGCATATATATTTTTTTTAAAAATTGTGTCTGCCTGTAAACACAATATGTTAAACATTCTCCATTCTCATAATATAAATTTTTGAAAAATAGTTTGTTTCAACTCGAACGGTGTGACGGCACAGCTGCGAAATGGCATCTTGTTCATTTCCTATATTTCCAAGTCGCCTCGATAGCACAACGGTAAGGTGCTAAGACTGTTAACCAGAAAACTAGGGTTCGATTCCCACTCGGGTCCGCCGCAAATAGATTTTTTAAATTTAAATATTTCCACGAGTGAATGCAAGAGAGAGAGAGAGAGAGAGAGAGAGAGAGCGATATAGATCTATCAGTTTGAATTTCAAATATTTCCACGAAAATTAAAAACAACCGCCGTGAGAAGTGCGCGCGCACCAAGATGGCCGACACACCGCGAAATTCAAATCCAACAAATTAAACTTAGAAAAATCGGCAAAAATTCAAATTTCAAATATTCCCGCCAGAAATCCAAGATGGCCGCCGAAGTCCGACGCGTAATTCCAGAAGCAAATTAAAAAATCTAATGCGTAATTTAATCAGTAGCACATATGTAAATTAATTAGATCAAACCGCGAAATTAATTAGATCAAACCGCGAAATTAATTAGGTCAATCCGCGAAATTAATTAGGTCAATCCGCGAAATTAATTAGGTCAATCCGCGAATAAAACCGCGAAATCCGCGAATTAAACCGCGAATCCGCGAATCAAATAAAAAGTGGAGGGGGGAAGTGGCCCTATTCTACTGATAGGTTTTACTCGAAGTACTTCAGGCAAGAGTGTC
>OW679203.1:53982699-54102896 GCA_940337035.1 Agriotes lineatus
GCAATGCACACGTGCACGAACTTGGCGCGAGACTTGGCGTTTGGCTATCTCGCTCTCACGTTGCTAGCACCGTATGCTGTCTTCCTTCCTCTCGTTATGGACGAAAACTGCTTGTTGCACTTACTTGCCTTGTACAACTGCGAATTTAGGCTGCTTTTCCGGGCCGATGGACCATGCGGCTCGAAGGAACAATGTGGCTTTTCCGGGTTCTTACTAATCGATGGATCGATGGACCAATGTTGGGGAGCCTTCTCAGTTTTCCGTTATTTGGAAAATTCCTGATTGCCAGCTCGCCTTGGAATTTAATGGACTGTATGGATTTATTTCTTCACTGAATTATACACTCGTTGAAAGCAAAGTAGGTAATTTATTTGCTATAAATTTACACGAACAGTTTAACATTTAAACATGTGAACAATAATTACTTTCGCAGAGCGGACCTGTTCGCATGCTGCCACGTTGACAGATGGAACGTAAGTGAACGGCGAGGCAAAGCCCGCTCGACAGTCTACTGCGCACAGTATGAATTCAGAATGCAAGAGAGGCGGCAAAAGTTTATAAAGTCCCTAACAAGATTGATTATCTTCACAAACGACATTTCTCTTTTGCTTATTAGTAATATTCCATAGTCAGTTTGTACCCAAAACTTCCAGTGAGGAAAATATATGAGGGAGAAGGGGGTTACACATTTCATACAAACAACTTTCCGTGAAAATTTACGGTGATGTTTTATGAAGCTTTATAACGATGGTGCCAGATTTTGGTTTCACTACGATGCACCGTTCTGCACGAGGAGAACCAGATACCTCAAAAAATGTCGAAAAAACGACAATTTTGGTCACCTTCACCAACGAAATTTCCCTCGCATTCATAAGTGATAACTTATAGTCATTATCTACCAAAATAATCCAGGGAGGTGAGAAGGGAGGGACGAATTCAATACCGACTAATTTTCATAAAAATTTACGGAAGTACTCTATGAATCTTTAGAGCGATGTTACTACACCTTGGTTCCACTGTGGTGTATCGTTCGGTGTGAGGAGGCCCAAATACTGTTGTTTTCTCAAAAATGACTAACAATTTTTACTATCTTTACAGACTACATTTCTCTCTCACTCATAAGTGATACCTTATAATCAGAATCTACCCAAAAATTCAATGAAAAAAGATATATGGGGTGGGCCGAAATTCATAGAGACAAATGTCCATGAAAATTTACAGAAATGTTCGATAAAGTTTTAAACGATGGCACCAGACTTGTTACTGCAATGGACCGATCCGTGCGTGGCCCAAATACCCCAAAACTGTTGATCATCTTCACAGACTACATTAATTCCATGGAGGGGGATATCCGGCAGGAAGGGGGAGGGAGAAGCAAACTTCATACTAATAAATTTCCAAAATAATTTACGAAGACGTTCTATGACGCTTTATAACGATGATATCACACTTTGGTTTCATTACAATGCACTTTTTGATGTGAGGAAGCCCAAATACCCCCAAAAATGTGGAAAACGACAGATTTTCTTTTTCTCGATTTTGATCATTTTTACAGATGACATTTCTCTCTTACTCATAAGTGCTACCCCATAGTCAGTATCTACCCAAATATTTCAGGGAGGGCGCTATCTGGAGTAATTTCATTTCAGTGCTGAACTTATGGGGTATGAAAACTGGAGTTACGCGAGGTAATTGATCGTAGAAATAGTAGTGCTTCTACTTTTGTATGGTCCACTTTATATCTAGTATAAATACCTCATTCCATAGTATCTGCATCTCAATTTATCTCTAAGCCTGACTCTACATTTATTCATGTTATCTGTCAACGAGCATTCCCCTGGTCATACATAAGTACAGATTTTTCCTATGTTCTTGTATTCTTTTAACACCCACTTCGTCCATTAGAGTATATTTTTCTCTCTACCCTAACCCTTCTGTAGTGAGGACTTCTTCTAACTCTATGTTCAATGTCCTTAAATGGTTTCGGTTGTTCAGGTATAAACTCCTATCTAATTGACATCATCAGCTCAGTTGCTACTCCCTTATTCAGTAAGCACCCGTCATATCTTCCCTCTATACCCCATCGAACAATTTTTTTTTTATTCTAATGTTGTACAATTTCCTGCAAAACTTGTTATCCCCCATAACAAAGATCAAGTTGCAAATACCGTCAAATTCCTCTTCTTTATTACTACACATCCGTCAGAAGAGGGAATGGGAAGGGACCCTTAGATTTATTCTTTTACTACTTCAAGCCTCACTTCTAGGATGTGGTGCATCTACTCTTGGGGTCTTTTTCTAGTCTCTCCACTGCACCACGTGTCCTTGAAAAAAGGCTTAAAGAGACAGAAGAAGAAAAGCCAAAGAAGAAAAAAATTGAAGGTAGTCAATGACCTCCAGGGGTTAAAACAGTTGGGGGTGGTCTCTTTTCCTCCATCTTATAACGGGCTTGCTAAGCCAACACTAAAATAATAATGATAACATTCATGCATTAAACATAACAGTGTACACAACAGCCACTCCTATTTATCCCCCTGATACCAATGTTCTCGTCGGCATCGTATCACTGTTCTTTCAAAATTTTATTTGGATATTGCTATAAGCTTCGATAAATGTACTTTTTCTATTACTATGGAGAACGATTCCTAAATGTGTTGGCCAATACAGAGTTGGTTACATTAAATTACTTATTTAAACACTGAAAAGTGGCACTTCATCCTGTAGCCGTGTAGCAGTAAAGTGTGTGCTATTGCTGTTAGATGGCGCCGAAGGAAGTAAGATCGGTCTGGGACGGAGTGCGTCCGATCGGTGACGATGCAGCGTCACAGATGCATGCCGCTTCTTTAGCTTTTATATATAGGATATTAGCGTTTTCTTCTTCTACAAAGAATCGTATAGTGCAACTCAGGAAAGCCTTTCTAATTCTGCGATGAATTTGTTTCGAAATTAATTATGTTTGTGTATCTCAACAAGGTCTTGCTATCATGTTTTTCTTTTGTACTAGTAATATCATCATCTTCTGCATTTTTCCGATATCGTTTTTTGTTTACATCAACCGTCACTATATATTAATCTAACCCTTTAAACTGAATAACTACACGCAATATTATGTTTCAAACCAAGAACAAATAACAATACTGTCTTAGATATGTAATAAGAAAAAATTTTAGGTTCACAAAAACTTGCCAATTGATAATTTACTACAACTGATGTTTCAGATGAATACAAAGTAAACAACAAAAATATCAACGGCAATCAAACGCTCGGCGAAAACATCGCCGACAACGGCGGTCTTAAAGCAGCTTAC
The DNA here is from genome assembly GCA_940337035.1 of Agriotes lineatus. Lineage (NCBI taxonomy): Eukaryota > Metazoa > Arthropoda > Insecta > Coleoptera > Elateridae > Agriotes > Agriotes lineatus. Next base: position 53,986,007 of record OW679203.1, read on the forward strand.
CATGCGTATTTGGACATATCCAAGGACCAACCAGAACCAGCCCCTTTGCCAGGGTTGAACCTCACCCATCGACAGCTGTTTTTCGTAGCATTTGCCCAGGTGTGGTGTTCGGCAGTGACCAACGAGTCGGCGAGCTTGCAGATTGAGAAAGATGCTCATTCCCCTGCCAAAATACGGGTACTGGGCTCTTTATCCAACTTGAAAGAGTTCAGCGACGAATTTAAGTGCAAACCAGGCAGCAAAATGAATCCAAAGGATAAGTGCGAGGTGTGGTGAATGGGAAGAAGATAATCTTGTGATTGTGATTTACCATGAGTTTGAACAAACAGTTGTTTAGTAATGGCGTGATGAGAATGAGAAGAGGCGTGATCGCAGAGTCGTGGGTTTTTGATAGCATTTAAAGCCAAGTGATGATATAGGTCGGACAGGCCTACAATATCTATTTTTAAATTTTTGTAGCATGTCTCCGCTGAACTGTGTTGCCTTTAACATGGGGTAATTCAATTTATTATTCATCTGTTTTCAGTAATTAAATCTAGAACTATGGTATAAAGTATTATTGGATGAATAATCATTGAAATTGAATGCCCCGTGTTATATCAAAGGATTCTACAAGGAATGATCAAACGAGTTCGCTTGTCTGCGATAAGTTTTCTATATGCGGTTATTCAGTGTTTTTATAACCTTTTCCCAATTATTTATTTGTACCTGACTAGTTAGGTAGGTATCGGATTTGAGGTTTTATTGTTATGTACAGTAGGTCAAATAATCAATTGTGCTGTTATTGGTAGATTTAAGTTTCTCCAACCGCATGCATTTTATTTAATTGGTGTATTAAACCTCTAAGTTATACTAAAGATGTACCTATTTTTAAATATACACAAACAAGTTGTGTAATTAAATACATACAGGATGATTCAGTTCTTTTATTTCGTCAACAGTCTCACCAATTGGTTTATATAAAACTTACATCATTAAGAATTATCATTGCTTAAAATGTGTATGCAAATATTTTTTTGAAATCGGCAGTGAAGTACCTCGAAATCGTCATTAAGATACGAAAAATCGTCAGTGACGTTTTGTAGGCGGCGGGGCGATAAGTAAACGTCAACCGACGTTAACATAACCTACAAAAATTAGTTAACATGTTGTAACTAGTAAATCACCCAAGCTACGCTTCGCTTCGCTAATTACACGATTTAATTAAATATAATTTAATTTTACTTTACTTTTTCGTACTTTTTTTGAAAATAAAAACTGGCGTATGATGTAAGTCTAAAAATTAGAAAAATGTTAAGCTATCATACAATTTCAGCGGTCCAGTATCTTCGGAGGAGATAGCGAACAAAGATACATACGTACAAAGAAAGAGACCATCGATTTTATGGTATAGATTTCACTATTTCTCGATTTAAAAAAAACATGTTGTACTCCTCGGCACTGAAGTTTCTTTTTATCCCTCATGTGGTTTATTTGCCTTGGCTCTACGGGCCTCAGCAACTAAATCCACATTCGTGATAAAAAGCTAAACTTCCGTGTCTTGGTATACAAACTACTATTTTTTCTTGATATTCAACATATTTCAAAATCATCTGAATTTTGGTAATTTAAATTCCGTACTTATTTTTCCTCATTTCCATCTTTACCTTATCTTCCTTATGCTTTCTTCCAAGCTGTACATCAGTTCTGAAATTTATTATATATTATTAAAATATTTTTCGTTGAGGCTGTTGGAGAAGAAAACGTAAACACTGAATGCCAGTTCTGACAAGTACAGAAGATGGTCAGCTGGAGTAGTTGATTTATCAACTAAAAATTTCGTGGCCTTTAGTCACCTGTCGCTAACACGTTGACCTAGATGTGTAAAGTAATCAAAAGCAGCATCTTCTCGAATTTTGACTTTGATTATTATTTTTTAGGCAATAAGAATTTTGTCGTAATTTCTGCTAAAATTTTTGCCAATTTTCTTACTGGCCGTTTTATCTATGTGCACTCTATCAGAAATGTTTTTAACAACCAATCTATGGTTACTACCAATAAATTGTCGATTTTAAAAATATTGTTCTGATTGTTAATAGACCAGACGGTTTGATGATCGTTTTCAACTTCAACTCAAGCTCAGATATTTTGATGCAACAGAAAATCGTTCATGAAGATAAGTTGCTGCTACATGAAAACCGTGCAACTATATAGGTACAACGTAGAGCAATAAGATAATAAATTATTGTTTCTTTTTCTATGACTCATTATCGTCCAGTTCGATGGCGAATATTCGAATTAAGTTGACAAACTTCATGTTACAGTTGTTATTACTGTCATTTGGCAAACATGTAGTATAGGGTGGAGCTATTGCTTACTTAACTAATAACAATCCCTTTGTTTGTCTATATTTGAGATCTTGCTAGGAATTATTCATGCTTGTTCACATGATTCACCACATTAAATAATCTATATAGTATAAACAAAGGCTACATTCTTCCTCATTGTAAGCAGGTTTTTGTACAATCCGTTTAAAAAGAATGAGGTTTCGCATGCGTTGTACATTTTTGATCTTTTCCTATAGTGAGGTATCAGCCTATGCAATATCGAATATTACGGTTTCTTCCATCTCTTATTATAGCATTATTGGGATTAAATAATTACCATATAGCAAAATAACAGTATTAATTTAAATAAAATTACAATAAAATCGCCGATTATCCATTTTATGTAAAAAACTATAATTAACAATTCAAATATCTCAATTTACAAAAGCTTGTTAAAGTTCGAAACACCTTCCAAGAACCTGCTTCAGGTTGTGTGCAATGCCTTTCATAGCTAATTGTTAAGATGTTAAATACTGTCGGCACTTGTATTCATCATATCAACACCTTCAATGATCATGACTCCTGTCCAAAGGGAGCTGATCATAAAGTGTGGTTAGTAATACGTTATCAGCCTCCATTAAGAGACCGAAGAAGAAGACGTTCATTCAAAAGAAGATAGTCAAGTAAATATTATTATAATATTAGTCTTGTATGGTTCCTAGTTCCTAATCTACCTTTGACCTATAATGTTACGTTAATTTTCCATTTACGGGGTTATATGAACGATTTATGTTTCGTTACACATTTATTTCTATGAGTACAAACTAAACATATCAATAAATGGTAACGAAAAATTAAGAACCACAAACATCTTGTAACAGTAGCTGAGGTTTGGCCCCTCGCGTGGTACTTTCAATTTGAATAAGACGTCTCGTACGCCTTAATATTTGAATGATTTATTGTTCTGTTAATAAAAGCAAATACAATAGAATCAAATCCTTAAAGTAATCTGCGTGCGAGATAGCAGTAGCTACTCGTACCTAAGTACACGACGTACAAAATATTGCTATGACCATCCTACTCTGCTAGCTATTGCTGCTAATTTGATATTTAATAATTTAAATTAATATGGCAACTTTGAGTATAAGGTTCGCACAATTCTCAGATTGCGGCTGTTTAAAATGAAATGTAATATTTACTACAAAATAAATGGCTGTATGCCCTTTTAATATTTTATTCAACTGCAAAATTTTATGAACTAGCTCCTCGATAAAACAAGAAACTCACTCAGGTGGGATCAGAATCAAACTATTTCAAATTTGATCTGAAATTAACTGTCTCAATTCAAAGTTAGTTCAAACGTGCGGTTCGGTAGGTCAAAAAATCGTTTAACTGATAGCTGACACAAATAATTATGCAGTGCAAGGCTGCGTATCTGACTATCTTAAAAACTCAAGGCAATATCGAGAATAATGCATTAGGTAAGTCATTTAAATTTTTCCCGCTTGCAATTAAGCTAGTTTTTATTTTAGGATGACGTAGGAAGAACCGAGCCTCCGTTGTTCTCGAAGTTGAAATCACGCCACTTTTGGCATTTGTTTTATACCGCGTCGCTCTCGTCAAATCTGCAGACTTTACGCTAATTCTGAGCAAACCGAAGCAAATGGGCCTTGGTAAACACGCTGGTCCTATTCGGAAAGGTTTTATGTTGGATTCTGATGCGTTTCCCGAACGTTGACACTTAGATTACAACTGAATTCCTACCTGGAAACTCTTGTCGAAGCTGGTCCGATACCGCTGCTGGATACGCTGTTAGGATTTCAGCCTCTGGGACTGCTCTTGTCGCCGCAAAAGGTGATCAAGACGTTTCTGCAGGCTCGTACTGTGCCTTGGGCTGTTGTCCTCTGCTTGCCGATGCTTTAGGCGCTGGTAGAAATTTTGATGTGTCCGCTGCCGAAACACTCTCGAAGATCGGATGGAGAATTTTTGTAACTATTTGTGGTGTAAAGCTTTACGAATACTGGTACGTAAACTTGAGCACTTTATGAATAAAACTCAACACTTTTTGACTGGTAAAATGATTATTTAATATTAAAAATTCGTTGTTACAGTGGAGCAAATTTCTTACAAACATCAAATTAATTTTATTTCAATTGTTCTCTTTATTTATTCATTTATTTATTAATAAGTAACAAAACGGGTAAAAACCCAATTACAATGTTACAGAAACTACGGAAATCAAAACAAAATTCACTAAAAACTAAGACAAAAAAAATATTATTATTACAACCAATCTGTCAGGATCAACACTTGTATTATCCTAAAAGCATGATTTTATTTCTGATAATGCATATCGATGAGCCAAACATGTCTATGTCGCACGTAGAAACAACTTTATTAGCAATATATAACATTTTAACTAATGATGAATTTATGCGCATGTCCGTTCTAGAAAAAGGTATGTAGAACAAGTGACGACGGGGCCTATAACATATAGCAGGTACATACAAATTAATTAAAGCCAGCAAATTGGAGCAGTCTATAACACCATTTACGAGATTGTGTAAGAACAAAAGAGCAGCAATTTCCCTTCTTTTAACCAACTTGGTAATTCCAAATTCGAAGCGCAAGTCACTGTATTCATGAAAAAGCTGATATCGATGGTGTTTTTTAAAGCAAAGATATTTAATGAATTTATTCTGGACAGTCTCTATTTTATTTTTATACAGCAATATTCCTGGGTCTCAGATAATACAAGAAAATTCTAATTTGGATCTAACAATAGAGTTATACAGTATTATACAAGGTTTTATACTGGTAAATTCGGAAGTGGCTCTTATCAGGAATCCTAGATTCCTTAGTGCAGCACTTGTAATGTTATCCACATGATCATCCCAAGTTAACGTAGGATTGAATGTTACGCCCAGGTCCCGAATAATATGTGCCCTACTTAAGAGTTGATCTTGCATTTTATAACTAAAGTTTATTTTATGAATTTTTAGTGTAAATGTCATAATCTTGCATTTATTAACATTAAATAAGAGCTTATTATCAATACTCCACTTGACAAGCGACGTAAGGTCGAGCTGTAACAAATTACAATCATCATAGGATCGAATTTCTCTAAAGATTTTAAGGTCGTCAGCAAAAAGAAGGGAACTTGAGTACCCTATATGTAGTGGCAAGTCATTTATAAAAACAGAAAACAACAAAAAACAACAAAGGTCCCAAGTTGCTGCCTTGGGGTACCCCTGAGGGAGTTTTAAAATGATCAGAAGTTAAACCTAAACAAATTCGAATCTGGTTGCTAAGTTGTTTGAATTGTTTTTTGTTTAAGGAAAGTAGTTTTGATACAAAAAGTTACAAACAGAATAAAATTTGATATTAAAATTAATATTTCTTAAAACTAAGTTATTGTTTTTGAATCTTATAATTTAAAAATGTCTCTTTGCGTTGCACTCACAAACGTTATTTTAATCACGGCTCTGCTCTGTTTTCACTTTGTTTTTATAAATGCACTAATTCTTGAGTTCCTCACTTTTATGTCTCTTGCCACAAACTGTCGCCATTATTTAGCCATTTTTCTCTTGCAATTTCTTTCTATTCTGCTTGAAAACTGAAGTGAAAACGATATCAAACAGGAAATACAACAACACATATATATATATGGCTCTACATTCCTTTAGGAATTGTAGCCGCTCATTCATGTGAGCTCTGGAAACTCATTTATTGTGGTGAGTTAATCCACGTTCTTCCATTCTTCATTTATTCTAGTCTGTTGTTGGTCTTTGCTTCTTCCGTTAACTTCCTCCACCTGTCTCACAACAACACATACTAGCCGGAAATAGAGCCTACTTCTCACTTTCACATAGGTATATTTAAGTCCAAATCGGCCTTAAGAAAAACAAAAATCACAATCTACAAAGCCATGATAAGACCAGTGGTGACACGAAAGAGAGACTCAAAGGAACTGTTAACAAGATGAGGACGACGAATCCTTAGGAAAACATATAGGCCGGTGCTGGAGAATGGGGAGTGGAGAATCCGATGCAACTACGAATTAAAGCAGAAATACAAACAACCAGACATTGTCGAATTTATAAAACTACAAAGATTAAAATGGGCGGAACACCTGGGGAGAATGGGTGAGGACCGAATCCCAAAGAAAGTATACAATGGGCAGATGGAGGGTGCAAGGGGAAAAGGACGACCAAGACAGAGATAGATCAACAACATTGAAGAGGATGCCAAACAAATACTGAAAGTTCGCAATTGGAAAACAACAGCAAGGCAGCGTGACGTCTGGAGGCAGAAAATACGGAAGGCCCAGGTCCAGATGGGACTGTAGTGCCACGAAGAAGAAGAATATTCATTAAGTAAAGCATCAGAGCGGCAGCTTGGTGAGAGTAACTTAGGAGCCAGAACAAGGATAAAGGTACTGCGAAGTCGTCAAACACACCAACAGACATACATTGCTCGCAAACAAAAATTGGAGCTTGTTGTATATAAGCAATCATTACTCCAAACAGAAACAGCAATTGACTTGTTGAAATGCTGCATAAACAATGGAAGTGCGAAGCTAATGTTTATCAACTGTAGAAAGAAGCATCAAAATCATATAGCTGACACCAGCTAAGAACAAGGCTACATTGGACCGGTGCGACGTCATTCGAGGCTTGGGATGAAGTAAATTCAATCAATGGCCAATTTAGCTTCCTTGTTCTGATGTCCCACCGGAACACTCCGGCCTTGTTTTTCAGGTGGTATTGATATAGCACACAATAGAAAAAGGGGGTTACTTTGTTTTTTATTGAACCATCAGACTGGCGAATTGTAATTAGAATTTCATAACAGTTCCGTTTGTGTGAATAAAGTTAAAAGTACTAATCAACAATACAATAAAAACTGATCACATGGCCAACTAAGCCATGAGAGATTGTTAAGAGCAAATACATAAATAAATAATTATTTTCTAAAATGTAAAATTGAGATACATATTATGTAAGACACCTTTCCTTTACCACATCTGTTGAAATGATTCAATTCGCAGTGTCGCCAGACGAATTTGGTGTCTCTCCATTCTAATAAATAAACCGTTCGTAGTGGAGTTGAGCACCTCGGCGACGCCGAATGATTACAAATTAAACAGTGGCCATCTGCTTGATGTAATGCGCCTAATCTAATATCTGTTCCTTTTCGTCAATTGCGCGATCTCTCTCTAGTTAAGAGGCTGGCATAAATCGTGCCAAAGGCGCATCTGCGCTAGGGGTTACTGCCGTTCAGTTCTGTTTTTGCACTAATTCTGAATGAAATCGCGCATTTTATTGGACTCTAGATTAAGTTACAACAGACATGGACAGATAAGCCGGTGCTATATTAATTTATTCGCACTCACATTGTAATGTGTCAATTTCATGACATGACAACAGCTGGGAACTAGATGATTACTTGAAACTAGCCAGGAAATTATTACATACCCCGAAAAATATTACATACCTGAAGAGTGGGGTGTTTCCATGGTAACAAAACATTGAGTGGGTTGTTTTCATGGTAACAAAAATATTAGCTACATCAAGATATCTATTATTCAGAATTCAATTGTAGTTATTTTTATAATTAGATTATTGCAAATAAAATAGTATACATACCACGGTGGAAAGTTTCATCCCTGTCTCGAGATAAAGTTAACCTCGACGCTACACGTCTCGGTAAACTACCTAATCTCTCGACAGTAATGAAACACTTCCCACCTCGGTATGTAATATACTATTCCACAGCGCCGATCACACGTTTACTGAGATTCCTCCTTGGGATTGAGAAAGCCTGTGCTGAACAAGGGTAGGCCATTTATACATTAGGTCTCCAAGTTACGATGTTTCGGCCTCAGTGCTTGCGCAAGAAAATCGTGTTCTGGCCACAGCCACCTAGGTGGCTGTGGTTCTGGCTTTCGTTAAGCTTAGTTTATTATGCTTTTTCTAGGGTTTGCTCATCGGTCTCCAAACATCACAATATTGCAATTTTTTTTATTAACAACTTTGCATATTTACAATCTACTCGTTACAAGGGTAATAAGTAAATGTTATAAAGTTAATTATATAGCATGGGGGGGGGGGGGGGGTCGGCCAGTGCCGTTACCCCATACTTATTTTACTGGTTTTGGTTGCGGTCTAGAGGTAGGTCTTGTGGCCATTTTCTTTTTAGCCTCCTAGTGACGGTCGGTTGGTTAGACAGTTGATCCACGAGTTGGTTTTCATGCCCTGCCAAGTTATTGGTGTACGGTTTGCAAGCCTTTTGATCTCGTCCGCCACATATGGAATTCCTAGGTCGTTGTGGATGGTTTCATTTGTGATGTACCACGGAGCATCTGTTATGGTTCTAAGGACTTTTGATTGGCATCTTTGTAGGATCTTGGTATGTGATGCCTTTGTGCATCCCCACAGCTGGATTCCATATGTCCATATTGGCTTTAGTATTACTTTATATAGAAGTAATTTGTTTTGTAAGGATACTTGGAATCGTTTTCTGACCAGCCAGTTCATTTGTTTTATTTTTAGATCTATTTGTTTCCTTTTTGTTTTGATATGCGTGTTCCAGATTAATTTCTGATCCAGATGTAGTCCGAGATATTTGATTTCGGTCTTCTGAGGTATTGGGGTGTTGTTAAATATGACATGTGGACACGTGATGCGTCTATTGGTAAACGTGACGTGTGCAGATTTATCGCTATTCAGTGTTATTCTCCACTTGCCAAACCAGTCTTGAAGAGTGTTGAGGTGATCTTGCAGGTGTGATGTTGCTGTTTCCGGATTTTTACTGATTGAAAGAATAGCCGCATCGTCGGCAAACATTGCAATTATAGTGTTGTCTACGGTAGGGGTCTCAGAGGTATACAGCAAGTACAGTAAGAGTCCCAACACGCTGCCTTGGGACTTCAGAGGTAATCTTCTGGTAGTTAGACACAGTGCTGTTGATCTTAACTTGATAGATCCTATCGCTTAGGTATGACTTTAATAACAAGTACGATTGGCTTGGGAAGTAGAGTTTAATTTTGAATAATAGGCCTGCATGCCATACCCTGTCGAAAGCTTGCTTGATGTCTAAGAATGCGGCTGTGCAGATTCGTTTTGTTTCGAGACTCTCCATTATGTGTGTTATGATTCGATGGGTTTGGTGGATCGTTGAATGATGTTGACGGAATCCGAATTGGTAGTGTGGTATTATGTGTTCTAGATCTACGTCTGTATGTATTCTTTTTAGCAGTAGTCTTTCGAATTCCTTGGCTATTGAGGGTAAAAGACTGATTGGTCGGTGGGAGGAGGGTTGTGCGGGTGGTTTTCCAGGCTTAGCGATTACAATAATTAGAGCAAACTTCCACTGGACAGGGAAATGGTACAGTTTGAGGATGCTGTTGAAGATGGTGGTGAGGAGTGCTATAGCTTTTCTGTGCAGATTTTGTAGGACTTCTACTATCAGATCGTATCCTGGGGCTTTAACGGGTATTGGTGGCTTGTATTTCTTGTCGTACTTCACCTGATGAGAAGGGTTTCGCTGGTACTGACAATTGGCACGGGCATCCAGGAATGATATAATTTCAGTATCGTCGTCATTTTGCTGAGGTTGTGGTGTCGTGAATACGTTAGCGAAATGTTCAGCGAACGTTTCGGCCTTTTCTTCTTCTGATCTGGTCCAAGTATCGTCAGATTTCTTGATGGGAGGTATAGCTGCAATTGGTCTTTTGAATCTTTTAGTTGCCTTCCATATCGTGTGATCGTCGGGTGAAAGATTTGCAATATATTGTTGGAATGTAATGTTTCTTGATTCAATTAACACGTTGCATAATTGGTGCGTAAGTCTATTGAGCGAGGTTTTTGTCGTTTCTATTTTTTGTTCTTTGCCACTTTTTTCATGCCCTTTGCTTCTGGACAATAAGATCTCGTATGTGGCGGGGGATATTGTGTATTTGCGGATGGTTCGCTGTGCTGGGCGTGGCTTGCCAGATAGCGTTTTGTATCATTGTCGTCAGATATTCATCAAGATCTTCAGCGTTTTTAATTCGGATAGTAAGGTTAAGTTCTTCTTCTAGTAGACTTCTAAAGTGGTCCCAGTTGGTGAGTTTGGTGCATAGCTTTAAGGTGGGTTCTTTGTAAATGATTGTCGTACTAAGGGTGATTATGACCGGGGAGTGATCAGATGATAGGTCGTGATTAGTTTAAACTTGTGTGAAAGTATTTGTTATACCGCGTGTTACTGCAAAATCAAGTAGGTCTGGCAGTTTGTTTCTATCAGCGGGCCAGTAGGTAGGCTGACTAGTTGAGAGATAACTGCATCTGAGGTTTTCAATAGCCAGCAATAGGTTGCGGCCTTTCGGGTTATTCAGCCTGGACCCCCACGTTGCGTTTTTAGCATTCCAGTCGCCTCCTATGATGAATTTCGTATCAAAAGTATTCAGGAACTCTTCGTATTCTTCAGTATAGATAGGGTATCTGGGAGGCTGTAGATTGCTGCTATTATCAGTGGATAAGGGAGAGCTTGAACCTTTATGCTTGTGCTTTGTAGTTTATGCATCTGATGAGATTTCCATTAGTGATGATTGATTGTGTTTTTGATTATAACTGCCGATCCTCCGTGTGCCGTACCATCTGGGTGGTTAGTTAGATATACAGTATAAAGTGGAATTTTTATTACTGTTCTTGACGTTGCGTGAGCTTCTGATATTAATAGTATATCAATATTTTGTAGTTGCAAAAAAGAGGTCAGTTCTGGGATGTGATTAGCGATGTCATTATCGTTCCAGATAGCAATGAGCAATAAAGCCGCAATTTTTAAGCTAGTTTGTTGATAACTGTTGAGAGCATGTTTAGAACCATGCTGTTTCGGCTAATTAATTGAGAAAACATTGATTTAAATTCAGTGAGAAAGTTTGAAAGCATTTGGTTTATGGATGACGCTTGATCATTATTTGGGTGGTTATTAGTTCTTCCTTCTGTTATTTGTGAGTAGGGCAGTTTATTTTGAAAGGAATTTGTGGTATCGTTATTTATATTGTGGATTTGGTTCCGAAGTGGGGGGAGTCGCTTATATTCGTTATCTGTTGTGGGCGAATTTGGTTTGGTGCTCCTCTGAATGGTGCATTCTTGGCTCTCTGTATATTTTGGTACACTGAGCATCCCTTATAATTAGCCAGGTGATTTCCACTGCAAAGGGCGCATTTGGCTAAAGTGCTTTGGGGTTTCTTACAGGTAGAAGTTTCGTGGTGCCCACCACATTTAACTCAGGCGAAGGGTTTGTTGCAATAACTCTTTGTAAGGCCGTATTCCTGACAGCGGATGCACTGCGGAATAGTATTCTTCTTCCTACTCGGCTCGACTAGGACTTTGATGTTACTGATATGTTTTACATCGAATTTGGTTTTATTATTATCTTTGGGTTGTAAGTCGACCATAAATAATGGTAATGGTTGTTTAGTTAGTCTATGACGAATATTAATGATGTTGCGAACCACGTGTCCTAGTTTACCTAGTTCTTTTATGATGACCTCCGTTGTGATTGTATGATGGAGATTTCGTATAGCCACCCTATATGATCTTTCCTCTTTAAGTTGGTAGGTGCGGTGTACTATATTTTCGTCTTTAAGATACCTATTGAGTTTTCTCTAGGAATCTGACGTGTTGATATTTATTTTTATCGTGTCGTTCAATAAAGCCATTGTGTAGTATTGTTCTTTTTCTAATATTGTACTTATGTTTTCGATCATCTCATTGTAGTTATTCACCCCGTAAATATAGAAAGGTGGTGGTTTTATGATTTTAGGTTGCTGGGTGCTGGGTGTTTGCTCCGGGTTAGCGTTGCTACTTGTGGCTTGTGAGAGTACCTCGAATCTATTGGATGTATTTGTTTGAATGAATTGTTGACTTGTTAAGTGTGGTTGGGGGTTGTTTCTTTTTTTTTTATTGTTTGCAACACGTGTTTACATTTTTTTAAGTTTGAATCGCTGGCTCCGTCATCCATGTTTACAGAAGTAGTGTCGGATTCGTCGTTTTCCGGTGGATTTTCGTTCGAGACTGGATTGTTGGATTTATTTTGCCTGGTAGAATTAATTACTTGTTGGTTTGAACTGGTGTTCATTGTCTGCAGTGATACGGGAGCATAGGGGTTCATTGCATAGGAGAGAGGTATTGTTTGGGTGTAGGTTGTGTATGGGAGCTGTGGGTTTGGCTGACTACTGTATTGGTTTCGTTGTTGGTGATATCCCTGATAGTTAGGGAAACTGAATGTGAATCCGTAATTCTCAGGAGTAGGTTGCATTAGCAGGCCTGGTGGGCCAGGACCGTACCCAGTTCCCATAGGGAACATGGGTTATTGTTAATCTTTATGCGCACAGAATTAATAAATTAATGTTTGTACATACGGTTTACTAACAGCGAGCCGCGCGATTATTGCTTATCAATTGAATGTCACTGAACTGAGTTGAACTGAACTTTCACTTTCAAAGATAGCAGAGCGTAGCAGGCTTGTGCTTATTCCTCAAAAGTCAGATGGGAATTCCATATTGCAATTGACGTCAGCAGAACTATGAACTATTCTTTTAAGCTAAAAATAGCTCGACAAGGCTGAGAACTCTAGTAAGCTATAGCAAATAGCATATATAAGAGCTCGTGCAAGCGCACAAATTAAAACTCTTTTCCTCTAATTGGCTTTTTAAAATCCGCATCAAGAAAGCTAACGTAGACTTGATTTTTTAGAGATGACGAAATACAAGCATGCCGAGTTTGCGGACTGTTCACAGAAGGTATGATCTTCACCCTTTTGTTTGCCTCTAATGACCGTAAGCGCCTTTTTAGACATTACCAGCAGCGCTACCCACATCAGATACTACACTAGTACCAGCATGTGGAAAAAACGATCGATGCTGGAGAAGTCCCTCCTGATTTTGGTGGCTACTCTTCTGTTTGTCATCTCCGTAGGTGCCGCCGACACGAGGATTAAGGAAGCCACAGTAAGTGTGAAGCCGTATATTTTCTGGATGATTTGTGGGAAAGGACAAGGGTTGATTCTAAATATAAAGATTTTAAGTAGCAGTGGACTAATTTGTTATTGTTAGTTGATTGATCGTATTTTTGGCCAGATTCTGAATGTGGAATCTACTACAGTTTCACCATGTCTCACAGAAGATTGCATTAAGATAGCAAGCAACATCCTCGAAGCCATGAACACAACTATAGACCCATGCGAAGACTTCTACGCCTATTCGTGTGATGGGTGGATCAAGAGCAATCCAATACCAGAAGGCAAAAGTAGTTGGGGAACGTTCATGAAGCTAGAGCAGGAGAATCAACTTGTTGTCAAGCATATTTTAGGTAAACACAGCATCTAATAGTAATGGCAGTAGGTAATGACAGTCTTATTTTACAGAAAAATCAATAGAAAACCTCAAATCTAAGGCAGAACAAAAAGCCAAATTGTATTATGAGTCGTGTCTAGACGCCAACGATACCATAGAAGACCTAGGGGCCAAACCTATAATAAACCTCATCAATAAAATCGGGGGATGGAATGTTACCAACAGTAGTTTTTCCTTTTCCACGTGGAACCTACAGAACGTCATAGAAATAATACAGAATGAATACAACATCGGCGCTTTGTTTTCTTATGCAGTTGGAGAGGACGACAGAAATTCTTCCAGACACATCATTCAGATCGACCAAAGTGGATTGACTCTCCCGACGCGTGAACATTATTTAAACAAACGCGAGCATGGCAAAGTGTTAGCAGCATATTTGGAATACATGACCAAGGTAAAGTAGAGGAATACAAAGATTGGACAGTCAGTGCCGTCATGAGAGTGCTCACGCATTAAACAAGACAATCCATTATAGCTTAATGACGTTTCGATTAAACTGGATCACTGACTTAAACATCTGTTAAAGTAGAGCTGCTCGAATAATTGATTTCCGTATTTGCAGGTAGGAGTTTTGTTAGAAGGAGAGCCAAATGCAACGCAAGCTCAGATGCAAGCTGTGATAGACTTTGAGACCAAGTTAGCTAACATTACCACACCAAACGAACTCAGACTCAACGAGGAGTCGCTGTACCACCTCATGTCCATAGCCGAGTTGCAACAGCGAGCCGGATTTGTAAGCTTTAAGCAGATAGACCCCTTGTGACCAAATGCTTCAAACTTGTGTTACAGATAGATTGGCGACAATTCTTCGAAAACGCTCTGAAGAATGTCGATAAGAAGCGAATCACTTCCAAGGAGAAGGTAGTTGTGTACGCGCCTGAATATTTGGAGAAACTCGCTTTGCTGATTAAGGAATACGAAGAAACAACCGACGGAAGAATGTATGTAAGGTTATTCGAGTTAGCAAAATTTACATGGCGATAACATTTTAGACTACTTAATAACTACTTTATGTGGCAAACAATTAAAACATTCACTGGTTGCCTTTCGAAGGCATTCCGGGACGCCTATAAAGGTTTAAGGAAGGTGCTTCTGGGTTCCGAAGGAGGCGAGGAACCTCAATGGCGATATTGTATTGCGGATACCAATAATGTTTTAGGTAGGAAAATTTGAAATTCCACAACAAAGACAGTTACTAATATTTTCTATAGGATTTGCTATTGGAGCTATATTCGTCCGAGAAGTGTTTCAAGGAGACTCAAAAACCCAGGCTGAGGAAATGGTCAACAATGTCCGCATGGCTTTCAAGAGCAACTTTAGAAACCTCAATTGGATGGACGTTGAAACCCGAATGGCCGCAGAAATGAAAGCAGATGCCATATCTGATATGATAGGTGAGTTATTTTAGAAAAACCACTCACTGGTTTCTTATATACCATCTTATGGTAGGTTATCCGGAGTTCATCCTGCATTCAGACCAACTAGACGAACGATACAATGCTTTGGAGATCCGCCGAGATGCATATTTCGAAAATAACATCAATTTAAACCAGTACACCCTACGGAAGAACCTAGAAAAGATCAATGAACCTGTTAATAAGACTACCTGGAGTAAGTAGATTACGTACAAGGTTTCTTAAAGTAATATTGGAATTTGTAGGTATGTCTCCGCCTACTGTTAATGCTTACTATAGCCCCACCAAGAACCAACTGGTGTTCCCTGCTGGTATTCTTCAACAGCCGTTTTATGACTCAAAGTTTCCAGCTAGTTTGAACTATGGAGGAATGGGTATTGTAGTAGGTCATGAACTTACTCATGGATTCGATGACCAAGGAAGAGAATTCGATAAGGATGGAAATTTACACCGATGGTGGAATACTAGAACAATAGAAAAGTTCAAAGATAGAACTAAGTGCGTTGTAAAGCAATACAGTGAGTACTTAGACCATATTTATTGTTTTTCATATATTGCGCATTTTAGAACAAACAAAAAACAAAGCGTCAGTTCCAAATGTTAAATAAGCAGTAAAGTTATTGCTGTAGTGACGCAATTCGGTATTATGTATATTTGTTATTCAGATATGTATCGTTGATTACTTGCAATATTGATGGACTTTTAATACACAAAATACACTCACTGTTTGAATATTTATAAAGCCAATATTTACATGAAAAATAAGTGTAGATATGCAAGAATTTTATTAAATGAATTTAGTATGCCTTTGATACACATTGAATAGTTTGTCATCTTCTGAATCTAGTCTTTACGTTAGGAAAACGAATCATGACCATAAACATTATCCGTCAAATGTTCGTACAATATTTAGCTTACATAGTCTATACCAGAGATGAGCAACCTTTTTTATAATGGGCCAGCTACAAATTTAAAAGTGTTGTGAGGGCCGCATGTAAGAAACGTATGATAATACAAACACTGAATGGTGAACTCAAATTATCTCTTTGTTAACAAAATAAACCTAGTATAAAAAAATACAGAAATAAAACACTTATTAACAGAAATACTATTAAAAAACGGCGAAAGATATATGTGGAAAAAAAATATTTAATGAGAAACTTGACATTGCTTCTCTACCACCAATTGGTCTATATTTGCAGATATAGACGACACAGCAACTTGCACGCAGCTTTCTAACCGTAGATCATTTAATCTCGATCGGAGATGGCTTTTAATTATTTTCATTACGGAAAATAATTGTTCGCAAACACGGGTGCTTCCTAAAAGTGTCATTATTTGCTTTGCATGTGCACATAATGGTGGGAATTTTTCTAAATTCATGTAATTTTGATAGAAATTATGTATGTCAACATTTTTTTATTTATTTCTTAAATCCGTATAACGACACGAATCTATGAATTCCATTTGTAACTCATGTATTTCCACTTCTAGAGTAAATGGTGAAGAAAGTGTTAAAACTAAGAACGGTTTTTTCTGATCTAAATATTTTAAATCGCGATTCAAATTCCCTTATTAATTTTTGTAAATACTGGGCATATTTTCGGGTTTCTAAAGAAGTTGAAATACCATTTGAAGTTTGACTAGCGTCAAACGAAGAAATGCCGATGATAATTTTTGAAAATCAATGCAACAGTGCCTATCTATGATGTCGGCATCATTTCCAAAAATTAAGTTAGCACGCCTAGGGTACAATGAGGCTGCTGGACACTGTAGGAATTTTTAAAAGTAAAAATGTAAAATCTTTCAAGGGGCGCACGAGAAAGTGTGGAGGGCCCCATGCGGCCCGCGGGCCACTTACGCCTCAAGATAGACTTGTTTTCCTGCCTCAGTACCGATCCAGACTGCGGAAAAAGTTCAGCCCATTCACAGATTGCAAACCTGGCACACTACTCACTGCGCCACCGAGTTAATAAATAAAGACGAGTTTATGTTTTCTTCTTCTTAGTTGGATTCCTCTTGTCATTTAATTGTCGACGATACTCTTTTTAGTTTCTACAGCTTCCCCCAGCAGAATTAACGCCATTTGACTCTATCCAGTGCTAAGTTTTGTACTTCTTGCTAGTTTTGACAACGCTTCAGATGTATTTTGCTTCCTGTTCATTTCTTGTTATGGATGACTTTACCTTAGGTCGCTTCCTACATACTTTAGCCTCTCAAACTTTTGTAGTCGGTTTATCCGCTTTTGAGAAATTTCATCTCTGTAGTCTGAATTCTGCTTTCTTTATTTATATGTTGATAGTTTTGTTTTCTTGAAGATTTTTGCTCACAAACGAGTTCTTTAAATCATGGTATAACTTAGTGCTATTAATCCTGTTGTTTACATCTCCTACGTATTTCTCCCTATTGCCCAATTTTGCTTTTAGACATTTCAAACTTTGTTTTCTCTTTAGTCTTCCACCACTTGCTTCTATACACTCATTAATGTATGTATGTTCCACACATATCGGCAAAAGCTACGAATGGATTTTCATGAAAATTTACATAGATGTTTTATGAAGCTTTAGAACGTTGTTACCAGACTTTGGTTTTACTGCGATGCATCCTTCGGTGTGAGGATGCCCAAGTGCCACAAAAAGTGTTGAAAAAATCAATTTTCTTGTTCTCAAAAATTACTTTTAACGATTGTGATCATCTTTACAGACGAAATTTTCCTCGCACTCGTAAGTGACACCTTATAGTCAGTATCTACCCAAAAATTTCAGGAAGAGGGATATCTGGGGTGGGGGGGAATTTCATACATACGTTTTCATAACAATCTATGGAGATGCCCTATGAAGCTTTAAAACAATGTTATCAGATCTAGGTTTCACTTCGGTACATCGTTCGGTGTGAGGAGGCCCAAATACCTCAAAAATATCGAAAAAACTACTTTTTTTTATCTTCACCGACGAAATTCCCCTCGCACTCATAAGTAACACATTATAGTCACTATCTACCCAAAAATTTCAAGAAGGGAGATTTCTGGGGAGTGGGGGCTCAAAAATGACAAACGATTTTGAAAATCTTCACCGACGAAATTCCCCTCGCACTCATAAGTGACACCTTATAGTCAGTATCTACCAAAACATTCCAGAAAGGGAGATATCTGGGAGGGGGAAGAGGGGGGCAAATTTCATACAGACAGCTTTTCATAAAAATTTACGGAGATGTTCTATGAAGCTTTAAAACGATGTTACCGAACCTAGGTTCCACTGCAGTGAATCTGTCGGTGTGAGAAGGGCCAAATACCTCAAAAAATGTCGCAAACGACTTTTTTTTCATCTTCACCGACGAGATTCCCCTAGCACTCTTAAGTGACACCTTATAGTCAGTATCTATCCAAAATTTTCAGGCAGGGAGATATATGGGTAGAGGGGGCTCGAAAATGACTACCGATTTCGAATATCTTTACCGACGAAATTCCCATCGAACTCATAAGTGACACCTTATAGTCAGTATCTAACCAAAAATGTCAGGAAGGGAGATATCTGGAGGCGGGTCCGAATTTCATAAATACATTATCATAAAAATTTATGGAGATACTCTATGAAGCTTTAAAACCATGTTACCAGACTTAGGTGTCACTGCGGTACATAGTTCGGTGTGAGGAGGCACAAATACCTCAAAAAATGTCGAAAAAAATATATTTTTTAATCTTCACCATCGAAATTCCCATCGTACTCATAAGTGATACCTAATAGTCACTATCAACCTACCTTATAGTCAGTATTTTCCAAAAAATTATAGGAAGAGAGATATCTGGGAGGGGGAACAAATTTCATACAGACAGATTTTCATAAAAATTTACGGAGATGCTCTATGAAGCTTTACAACGATGTTACCAGACCTACGTTCCACTGCGGTGAATCTTTCGGTGTGAGAAGGGCCAAATACCTCAAAAAATGTCGCAAACGACATTTTTTTCATCTTCACCAACGAAATTCCCCTCGCACTCATAAGTGACACCTTACAGTCAATAGCTATCCAAAAATTTCATGCAGAGATACTTGGGGGGAGGGCGCTCAAAAATGACTAACGATTTCGAATATCTTCACCGACGAAACTCCCATCGCACTCGTAAGTGACACCTTATAGTCAGTATCTAACCAAAAGTTTCAGGAAGGGGGATATCTGGAGGGGGAGGGCGAATTTCAAACATACATTATGATAAAAATTTATGGAGATGCTCTATGAAGCTTTAAAACCATGTTACCAGACTTAGGTGTCACTGCGGTGCATCGTTCGGTGTGAGGAGTCCCAAATACCAAATGTCGAAAAAACTATATTTTTTTCATCTTCAACGACGAAATTCCCCTCGTACTCATAAGTGATACCTAATAGTCACTATCTACCTAAAAATTTCAGGAAGGGAGATATCTGAAAGGGACGGAGCTAAACAATGGCTAACGATTTTGAACATCTTCACCGACGAAATTCCCCTCGCACTCATAAGTGACACCTTATAGTCAGTATCTAACTAAATATTTCAGGAAGGGGGATGTCTGGAGGGGGGAGCGAATTTTATACAAACATTATAATAAAAATTTATGGAGAGGCTCTATGAAGCTTTAAAACCATGTTACCAGACCTAGTTTTTACTGTGGTGCATTGTTCGGTGTGAAGAGGCCCAAATACCTCAAAAAATGTCGAAAAAACGACATTTTTTTTCAAAAATGACTAACGACGAAATTCCCCTAGCACTAGTAAGTGACACATTATAGCCAGTATCTGCCACAACAATTTCAGGAAGGGGGATATCTGCGTGGGGGGGGGGGCGAATTATATACATAAATTTTAATAAAAATTTATGGAGATGCCCTATACAGCTTTAAAACGATGTTACCAGATCTAGGTTTCACTGAGATGCATCGTATGAAGCTTTAAAACGATATTAGCAGATCTAGGTTTCACTGCGGTGCATTGTGCTGTGTGAAGAGGCCCAAATACCTCAAAAAATGTCGCAAAAACTACATTTTTTTAATCGTCACCGACGAAATTCTCCTCGTACTCATAAGTGATACCTAATAGTCACTCTCTACCCAAAAATTTCAGGACTACATTCATTCTTCCATGGTGGGGGATATCTGGCGGTAGGGGAAGGGAAGTCACTATCTACCCAAACATTTCAGGAAGGGAGATATCTGGAGGGGAGGGAACTCAAAAAGGGCTAACAATTTTGAACATCTTCACCGACGAAATTCCCCTCGCACTCATAAGTGACACCTTATAGTCAGTATCTACTTAAAGATTTCAGGAAGGGTGATATCTGGAGGGGGGAGCAAATTTCATACAAACAATATAATAAAAATTTATGGAGAGGCTCTATGAAGCTTTAAAACCATGTTACCAGACCTAGGTTTCACTGCGGTGCATCGTTCGGTGTGAGGAGGCCCAAATACCCCATTATGTCGAAAAACGACAGATTTTTTGTTTCTCGATTTTGATCATTTTACAGATGACATTTCCCTCTTACTCATATGTGGTACCCCACAGTCAGTATCTACCCAAATATTTCAGGGAGGGCGCTATCTGGAGTAAACATTTCATTTCAGTGCTGAACTTATGGGGTATGAAAACTGGAGTTACGCGAGGTAATTGATCGCAGAAATAGTAGTGCTTCTACTTTTGTATGGTCCACTTTATATCTAGTATAAATACCTCATTCCATAGTATCTGCATCTCAATTAACCTCAAAGCCTGACTCTACATTTATTCATCTTATCTATGAACGCACATTCCCCTAGTCATACATAAGTACAATTTTTTGTATCTTCTTGTATTCTTTTAACACCCACTTCGTCCATTAGAGTATATTTTTCTCTCTACCCTAACCCTTCTGCAGTGAGGTGTTCTTCTAACTCTATGTTCAATGTTCTTAAATGGTTTCCGTTGTTTAAGTATAAACTCCTATCTAATTGCCATCATCAGCTCAGTTGCTACTCCCTTATTCAGTAAGCAGTCTCTCATCTTTTCCCTCTATACCCCATCAAACGACTTTTTTTTATCTTAATATTGTATAATTTCCTGCACAACTTCTTATCTCCCATAAAAAAGATCAAGTTGCAGATACCGTCATATTCCTCTTCTTTATTAGTACACGTCGTCTAAGACCCCCAGAGGTTAAAATAGTTGCGAGTAGTCTATTTTCCTCTATCTCATAACGGGCTTGTTAAGCCAGCACTGAAATAATAATGATAACATTCAAGCATTAAACATAACAACATCGATTAACGGTGTACACAATAGCCACTTCTGTTTATCCCTTTGATACCAATAAAAGATGTTCTCGTCGGCGTGCTATCACTGTTCTTTCAAAATTACTTTCTCTATTGGTCCCTAAATATGTTGAACAATACAGAGTTGGTGACATTAAATCACATATTTAAACACATGAATACCAAAAGAAGTTACCGACAGCACCCTGTGTGCCCTTGCCATACGACGCCGCTGAAAAGTAGCACGGCATCCTGTAGCAGTGTAGCAGTAAAGTGTGTACTATTGCTGTTAGATGGCGCTGAACGAAGTAAGATCGATCGGGGACGGGTATGCATGCCGCTTCGTTAGCTTTTATATATAGGATATTAACTTCTTCTTCTACAAAGAATCGTGTACTGCAATTCAGGAAAGCCTTTCTAATTCTGCGATGAATTTGTTGAGAAATTAATTATGTTTGTTGTAGCTCAACAAGGTCTTGCTATCATGTTCCCCTTTTGTACAAATAATATCATCTTCTTCTTCATTTTTCCGATATCGCTTTTTGTTTACATCAACCGTCAACCCTTTAAACTGAATAAATAAACGCAATGATATGTTTCAAACCAAGAATAAATAACAATACTGTCTTAGAAATGTAACAAAAAAAAATGTTATGTTAACAAAAACTTGCCAATTGATAATAATTTACTACAACTATTGTTTCAGATGAATACAAAGTAAACAACAAAAATATCAATGGCATTCAAACGCTCGGCGAAAACATCGCCGACAACGGCGGTCTTAAAGCAGCTTACCATGCGTATTTGGACATATCCAAGGATCAACCAGAACCAGCCCCTTTGCCAGGGTTGAACCTCACCCATCGACAGCTGTTTTTCGTAGCATTTGCCCAGGTGTGGTGTTCGGCAGTGACCAACGAGTCGGCGAGCTTGGAGATTGAGAAAGATGCTCATTCCCCTGCCAAAATACGGGTACAGGGCTCTTTATCCAACTTGAAAGAGTTCAGCGACGAATTTAAGTGCAAATCAGGCAGCAAAATGAATCCAAAGGATAAATGCGAGGTGTGGTGAATGGGAGGAAGATAATCTTGTGATTGTGATTTACCATGAGTTTGAACAAACAGTTGTTTAGTAATAGCGTAATGAGAATGAGAAAAGGCGTGATCACAGAGTCGTGGGTTTTTGATAGCATGTAAAGCCAAGTAATGATATAGATCGGACATCCTATAATATCTATTTTTAAATTTTTGTAGCATGTCTCCGCTGAACTGTGTTGCCTTTAACATGGGGTAATTCAATTTATTATTCATCTGTTTTCAGTAATTAAATCTAGAACTATGGTATAAAGTATTATTGAATGAATACACATCGAAATTGAATGCCCTGTGTTATATCAAAGGATTCTAGGAGGAATGATCAAACGAGTTCGCTTGTCTGCGATAATTTTCTATATGCGGTTATTCAGTGTTTTATAACCTTTTCCCAGTGTTTTATAACCTTTTTTCAATGATTTATTTGTATCTGTCTAGCTAGGTAGGTATCAGATTTGAGGTTTTATTGTTATGTACAGTAGGTCAACTAATCAATTGTGCTATTATTGGTAGATTTAAGTTTCTCCAATCGCATGTATTTTATTTAATTGGTGTATTATACCTCTAAGATCTGAGTTATACTAAAGATGTACCTATTTTTAAATATACACAAACAAGTTGTGTAAGTAAATACATACAGGATGATTCAGTTCTTTTATTTTGTCAACAGTCTCACCAATTGGTTTATATAAAACTATAATTTAATTATACTTTACCTCTTCGTACTTTTTTTGAAAATAAAAACCGGCGTACGATAAAAGTCTAAAAGTTAGAAAAAATTTAAGCTATCATACAATTTCAAGTGTCCAGTATCTTCGGATGAGATAGCAAAGATATACATACAAAGAAAGAGACCACCGATTTTATGGTATAGATTTCACGATTTCTCGATTTAAAAAAAAACATGATGTATTTCTCGGCACTGAATTTTCTTTTTATCTCTCATGTAGTTTATTTGCCTTGGCCCTACCGGCCTCGACAACTAAATCCACATTCGTGATAAAAAGCTAAACTTCAGTGTCTTGGTATACCAACTACTATTTTCACTTGATATTCAATATATTTCAAAATCATCTGGATTTTAGTAATTTAAATTCCGAACTTATTTTTTCTCATTTCCATCTTTACCTTATCTTTCTTATGCTTTCTTCCAAGCTGTACATCAGTTCTGAAACTTATTTTCTCTAATTGTCCGCCATATTATCAAAATATTTTCCGTCGAGGCTGTTGGAGAAGAAAACGACAACGCTGAATGCCAGTTCTGACAAGTACAGAAGATGGTCAGCTGCAGTAGTTGATTGATCAACTAAACATTTCGTGACCTTTAGTCACCTGTCGCTAACACGTTGACCTAGAGGTGTAAAGTAACCAAAAACAGCATATTCTCGACTTCTGACTTTGATTACTATTTTTTAGGCAATAAGAATTTCCTGTGTTCTCATGATTTTTGCTAAAATGTTTGCCTGTTTCAATGTACTTACTGGTCGTTTTATCTGTGTGCATTTTATCAGCAATGTTTTTAACAATGAATCTAGGGTCACTACCAATAATTTGTCAATTTTAGAAATATTATTCTTCTAAATTGCCGAGCCAGTTTATTCTAACAGAAGGTTTGATGATCGTTTTCAACTCCAACTCAAGCTCAGATATTTTGATGCAACAGAAAATCGTCCATGAAGATACGTTGCTGCTACATGAAAACAGTGCAACTAATTCAACTATACTATATGTACCACGTAGGAGTCGAGTATGAGCAGTGATACAGTGCAGACGTTCCCTGACCTGCCCGATATCGGTGCGATACGCTTGACCTCTAAGACTAATCGTAGCAAATATTGTAAGCAAAATTTATTTTACTTATTATCAACATAAACATTTCCGTTATTGATTCAACAATGAACAATCAAGCGCCTAATAAGCGCAAACCGGATCACTTCTCACCGCCTATTAACGATGTACAAAAACGGTACGCATGGACCACCCAAAATTTACTAGCAAGCAACAAATTCTACCTTCCAACCAATCTAGAATAGAAGCTAACTAGTGGCGAATTCCGCAGCAGCAACACCCCAGGGGTAGAAAATAAAACACAGCCAGAAACAACAACACCAAATAAAAAATTCCACCAATCTACTTACCGAATTCCGTAAATCACAATGCCCTAAATGAAGACATACAAAAACAAGCAAATTGGACTTTCACTACAATGTATAATACAACTACCTTACGCATCAACCTAACAAAAATAGAAGATTTTCGAATCACTCACCGACGAAGAAATAAAAAAGGAACTAGCTGGTCAAGTACGCCTATACACCAAAACCTCCTTACCAACAACGAGGAATCAAAACGAATATACTCTCTAAAAAAATCCAAAAACATCCCGCAGTGCCACAGGTGCTAGCAGTACGGCCACACAAAAAACTACTGGAGCTTAAAACCTACATGTGTAAAATGTGCAGGGCACCACTTACATCATCATAAATCAACCCTGTGCGTCCACTGTTAGACATAGGTCTCACCCATTTTCGTTCATTCAGTTCTACTTTGGGCTGCCTGAATCCAGTTTCCGGCCATTCTTCGGATATCACTCGTCCGTCGTGTGGGCGGTCTTCCTCTACTCCTCGTCTCCGCTCTCGGCCTTCACTCAAGTAGCCTTTTTGTCCATCATCAATCTTTCCATTTTACACTGTGCTGTTCTTAACTTTTTAGCCGTTGCTTTGGTTAAGGCTAAAGTTTCGGCACCATATGTCATGACCAGCCAAACGCACTAATTGAAGACTTGTCGTTTTAAGCATATCGGCAGATCACCTTTGAATACCTCTCTAAGTTTTCCATACGCAGCCCATGCGAGAGATTTGTATTTCGTGCCCAAGGTATATATATTTGTTTATTCGCAACCGTATATGGAATGTTAACATTCCTGACCTCATTTGAGTGGGGGAAGTCGTACATTTCAGCCCGCTACTTCCCGCACTCACTTTCCGCTCAAGTGCGGGAAGTGAGTGCGGGAAGTACATTCCCGACCGCTGAGTAGGTAGGGACACTGGGAATCTCGTTGATCCATTCATGTGCGTCACAACCTGTCGTATCATAATATAATAATTTTTCCAATTATTGTTTAGAATAAAGTGGTTGCGAATAAAATAGTATACAAACCTCGACAGGAAGTTTCCTTAGTCTCGAGATAATAGCTGATTTCGACGCTTCGCGTCTCAATCAGCTAGCTAATCTCTCGACAGTAATGAAACACTTCCCATCTCGGGCTGTAATATACTATTATTAGTTCTACTTCAAGAGGTATGTAATGAAGTGGGCTTAAAAATAAATAGCTCCAAGACAAAATTTATGACCAACTTAGTGCCTAGTGAGAACTTAAAAATTGACAACCGATTACATACCGATTGCCAAAAGAGACCCAACGAACCACCTAAATGCGCCAACTGCGGAGGCACTCATAGTGCAAATTACCGCGCCTGCCCTCACCACATTGAGCCACTAAAACAACGCAAACGAACTCAACCAGCAAACTCGTACGTAAACAATGTAACGTTTTGCAATTTTCTAGGTCCCTGCGAAGGGCGCTCTAGGTTATCACTTCGGGTAAACTCTAATTGGATGCAGGGTTCGAACAGCAGCAGCGTCATTTTTACGTTCCTGGCCATAAATTAAAAGCATATCTGTGTGTTCTGCAAAACTGAACAACTTTGTGGTGTCTCGCATGAGAATAACAAATTCAAGAATCTTCAAAGTACTATTAACTCACACGAAAACGAGCATGAACTAGTAAAACAGGTTACTTAATAGTAATCAACAGATTTAATGGCAGATGTTTAATCAACTGTTAAAAAAATAAACGATATGCAATTGACGACTACTTGATTAACTTCGGACTTTTAGCTATTTATCATTAACTTTCAATATCTCGGTAATAAATTATGTTAAGCCATATGTTTTTATGAACTTTTTTGTTTATTTCGTGCTGGAGAATACATCCCTAAAATAGTGCCGTGCAATTCCGAAACACCCTGTATATAACCAGGAAAACACCAGAATATTTACCATAGAATGATATATTATGTTTAACTATATGTACAAAATAAATAATCATTTAATGTGAAATGAACTGTATATTACGAAAATAACAGTTTCGCTTGGGTCGTTGCGTTTCGTTATTTCCTGGAGAGCTGCAACTTTCCTGACACTGGTGTATAGCTGGCGGCCTCGATGGGTTATTGAACAAGTTTATTTTTACGTGTTGGGAGAGCAAGCTAGGAGTCGGGCACTATGGGATAAAGTTAAGTCCGTGGACTTAATATCGGGACTGGGCAGGATCAGAACTGGTGGACTCAAGAGGGAGAAGTCTCAAGTCTGAACTGGATAGGATAGGTGATCTCAAGTCAAGTAAACTGGTCGCGGAACCTGCTTTCATATATTCAGACATCCTTAGGTGGGAGGGCGGTGCGAGGGTTGAATCTTCGTAGATTTGCGCATAGCGGGTCCGAGTTTGTTATCACTTGTTCGAGCGTTGGCAAGATGTAGCCCGTGATAACGCTTAAATAAGCAAGGCAAAAATAAATACATTTGTAATGTTTGTTTTTTAAATGTATGCAGATGCGAGCGTTACAACAACACGCAGACTTTTGCAGACAAACTCAAAAGTGGTCTAACCCCGAGTAATACTGCTACCTCACCAAACGCACCCTCAATAACAAATAACCTCATTCAAATCAACATTATGAGATTTTTTGACACGTCCGAACCAATGCTAGTTCTAGGCGACTTAAATTCCAAAAATACCATATGGGGTTGTAGAGCTTCAAACCCCGAAGGTAACAAATTAGAAAACTTGGCCATAAAATAATTCGTTCCAAATCCTAGGACCTAATGACTACACCTATTTCCCGTATCGGGCTGATCATCAGCTTGATATACCTGGCATAGTCCTCCAGAAAAACTTCAATAAACCAATCTTCCAAAGAATCATAACCGAACTGAATTCGGATGATTAGTATCATTCATAAACGCATTAACCATCAAACAGCCCATTCCAAAACTAATCAATGGCAAAATGGGCTGGAACATATTCGAAGACCAGATGAACAGTAAACTTCACTGCCCAAGAAATCTTCAAACAGAAGAAGACATTGATGCAGTCATAAGTCATCTCACCTCAACGATAGAGGAAAGTGTCAGGCTCGCCACTATAACAATCCCCAAATAAGCGGATCAGACCGATCACAGTCTTCCAAGATACGTTATTGACCTAATTAAAGTGAAAATCCAACTTCGACGTGAGTGGCGAAGAACCAGGAATCCCTAACTCAAAAACAGATTGAACAACATAACCCACCGAATCAGACTAGAGATAGATGCCTTAAAAATTAACGCATACGAAAAACACATAGCCGACTTTAGCACAGGAGACTGGGGCCTATGGAAAACCACAAGGAAAATACTGAATCAAAACGAAGAGTTGCTCCCAATATTTTCCAAAACCAATTATACCGGGTGGCCATAAATATCTGAGATCCCGGTAGCCATGGAATTAGCAACTTATAAATGTTGGTTAGCATTATATTTCAATTACGATAAATATTGGTACCTATGTAATGTAATAATATGCAATAAGAGGAGGGGAATGTGCCCTGGATTCTGCAGTTTAGCCTACGACTCGATTATAAAAATCTCCTGTTCTAACTTCAATACTTATTGCAATCTGAAATAATTTTTGACAGACATTTAGTTTAGTTGAATTCATCATTTTAATAAAGCGGTGTTGATTCCAAAGGTGATGTGATATCAGATATTTATGGCCACCCGGTATAATCTACACCTCAGACCATAAAAAAGCTGCCGCCTTTGTCAGTCATCTCGAAAACAATTTCACCCCTGCAATCACTTGTACGCCTGCCCACAAATTACAAATTATCAAGGGTAATACCACAAGTAGTGGATATATTTTTGACAAATATTTTGCCGTTTCCATGTAAATTATTGCGTTTAAATTTCACGAAACAAAATCATATCAAAAATGTCACGAGCCGAAGGCGAGTGACATTTAAGTGTCATTTTGTTGAGTGAAATTTGCAATGATTTCTATGGAAATAGCAAAATATTTAAAAAAAAATATATCCACTTCGAGTGGTATTTGGGACTACTATTTAACAATATTAATACATAACGATTAACTTTATTGAAAATTAATCCAACAATTAATATTCATCCTCAATTAAATTCAGCAGAATACTTCCGAAACACAACATTTTAAAATTTTTAACGCAAGCCAAATTTTGTTCACACAGTTTGTTGGTGTTTAGTTTTACGTAACCTAGCGATATCGCTAAAGACAGAACATCGTTGGTAAGCGATATTTCGCAACAAGGCTATTTAGTTTTTGAGTACGTACATTGTTTTGTGAATATTTTGCATGGTGCCCAATATTCAGTGATATACTGCTGTTATTGGTTGAAAAAAGCAAATGTCTGCAATATGATTGGCTTATATGTTATAGTGTTGAATAGTCAATGATATCGAAATAAGAGCACCAATTCCAGATTGTATTCAACCAACATCCCGGGTGGTGTAGCTTGAACAAGCGTCCACGTTCGATGAGTAGAGTTAAGCAACGCTCTTTCTGGTCAGAACTTGGATGGGAGTTCCACGGCTGCATCTCTCGGCGCCTCGTGATACGGCTGTCACGGAAATAGTTGGTCCCGGCCGTCATAACAACATCATGACAGTCGTTAGTGGGGTTGGAAGTCCTCATAAATGCACAGCGACGCCTATAATTGGCCTAACGGCTGTTGGCTGAGTGCGAAATAAATTAAAATTAAAATTAAATTAACGAACCCACTAATATCATACAGAAACTTCCAGACAGATAATCTCCCGGCCACGACTTAATCACCAATACAATTCTCAAACACTTTACGAAGAAGACAATAGCTTATCTATGCTCCACTTTCAATGCATGAGACTGGGCTATTTTCCACCGACCTAGAAGCACGCACACATCGTAATGTTTCCAAAACCGGGTAAAAACAGAAAGAAACTAAACAGCTATAGACCCATTAGCTTGCTGACATCACTTTCAAAGTGAAAAAGTCATTCATAGTCGACTACTGAAGCATATTGAAAACCAAAACACAATACCAAAATACCAATTTGGCTTCAGGAAAGAGCACTCAGCGACTCACCAGCTTCAAAGAATAAGCGAGCTTATTGAACGAGGCTTTAACAACAAACAATATAGGGTAGCAATTTTCCTCGATGTCGCGCAGGCTTTCGACAGGGTATGCACAGAAGGCCTTTAGAAGAAAATCCTAGATATTACAATGCCCACTCATCTCAAGGCAATCATCTTCTCCTTCATAGATAATAGAACATTTGCAGTAAAAGTCAACGTAACCCTGTCTGAAACCGCTAAGATCCGAGCTGGAGTCCCGCAGGACAGTATTTTGGGGCCGGTTCTCTTTAGCATATACACGTCCGACCTGCCAGAGCCGTCAATCTTAATAAAGCGATTACCAAATTACACATCGAAACTGACAAACTCCTGCCATGGTTCAAAATCTGAAACATCAGAATATACCCTGAAAAATGCTAAACCAACATTTTTACGCTAAGAAGGCCCAACAATCCCCCCTGTATACAAATCGAGAACAATGAAATACTCTGGAATCCCAAAGACAGCGCTGTCAATACCTAGGATTATACTTTGACACTCGCCTAAGCTGAAGCGGAAAAATTCATCTCGAACGCGAGTGAATGTAGTGGTGCGGTATACTCTTCAAAACGAACATTCACTCCAGGCTTAGACGCAAAGTACCCCAGGACCTAGTTCTAACAAACCAAAGACACAATTAAACAAAATGTAAGCTCACTATTACTCTGTCGCACAATATTATAATGTATAGTCTTACTATTATGCTACAAAATCTTTTACCTACGCCATGTATAACAAATGGTTGTTGATCTGGCAATAAACGATACTTAAAAAAAAGTACCACGTAGACTAATAAGATAATAGATTAATGTTTCTTTTCCTATGACTCATTGTCGTCCAGTTCGATAACGAATATTCGAATTAAATTGACAAGCTTCATGTTACAGTTGTTACTACTGTCATTTTGCAAACATGTAGTATAGGGTGGAGCTATTGCTTACTTAACTAATAACAATCCCTTTGTTTGTCTATACTTGATATAATATTAGGAATTATCCATCCTTGTTCCCATGATTCACCACATTAAATAATCCATTTAGTATAAACAAAGTCTACATTCTTCCTCATTGCAGGTTTTTGTACAATCCGTTTAAAAAAATGAGCTCTCACATTCGTTGTTCATTCTTCATATTTTCCTATAGTGAGGTAGCAGCCTATACAATATCGAATATTACGGTTTCTTCCATCTCTTATTATAACATTATTGGAATTAAATAGTTACAATATAGCAAAATAACAGTATTAATTTAAATAGAATTATCATAAAGTTGCTGATTATCCATTTTATGTAAAAAACTATTTTTAACAATTCAAATATCGCAATTTACAAAAGCCTGTTAAAGTTCGAAACACTTTCCAAAAACCTGGTTCAGGTTGTGTGCAATACCCTTCATAGTTAATTGTTAAGATGTTAAATACTGTCGGTACTTTTATTCATCATATCAACACCTTCAATGATCATGACTCCTGTCCAAAGGGACCTGATCATAAAGTGTGGTTAGTAATAGGTTATCCGCCTCCATTAAGAGACCGAAAAAAAAGACGTTCATTCAAAAGAACATAGCCAAGTAAGTATTATTATAATATTAGTCTTGTATGGTTCCTAGTTCCTAATCTACCTTTTACCTATAATGTTACGTTAACTTTCCATTTACGGGGTTATATGAACGATTTATGTTTCTTTACACATTTATTTCTATGAGTACAAACTAAACATATCAATAAATGGTAACGAAAAATTAAAGACCACAAACATCTTGTAACAGTAGCTGAGGTTTGGCCCCTCGCGTGGTACTTTCAATTTGGATAAGAAGTCTCGTACGCCTTAATATTTGAATGATTTATTGTTCTGTTTATCCGCTTAGTTAGCTCAGTGAACATGAAACCCTCTTAATACCCCAGTTCGTGGTTATGAACGATCACTATTTGCCAAAACACAGGAAACTAGTCTACCCTTCAGTGTTCTCGGCTGAAACGTACTTCAAAAAGTCAATATATTTCCACAACCTATTGACTTCAAAATACATGTAAAAACAGAGAGATGACACGAATAAAAGCAAATACAATAGAATTAAATCCTAAAAGTAACCTACGTGGGGGATAGCTGTGGCTACTCGTACGTAAGTACACGACGTACATATATACCATTAAATATAGCATTGAAATAATTGTCTCGACAACGCAATCAATATATTCTGTTCACATCTTTTTGGCATAAAGGTTGGCCTTGGATTTCAGTTGTTAAGTTGCCTATGAACAGATCTGTAATTTTTATTTTGTTGTAAGTATAACCTGCATAACATCCAACAAATTTACTGTCACTTGACAGAACAGAATATTCTTGCCAGATGGACTGCTTACTTTAATAGTACATGTGGAGAAATATTTAAAATCTGAAGTATTGCAAGACCTTCCACGTACTTAATTAAAAATGTTCCATTTTCTATTCTGCTTAAATATGGCAACTTTGCATTTGACGGTGTTTTGTCATGTTTTCTAACCTAAAAGCATTTGGTAACCATAAAATCAAATGTCAACTTCTTTTAAACACAACAAAGTAATTTTACATAGCTAAATTGGGGAAACTGTCATGGCCAACCTTCATGCCAAAAAGATGTGAACGCATCAAAATCGCCTGTATCCCACACTTTTTGTCCGGCCTTATTCAGATTCAAGTGCAATAACTGCACACAATTTGCGTATGTACACGTATTCCTTAACTCACATAATTTTCACGACTCAGCTACAGTATGTGAATCCCCTCATATAGGAGACGTGGCGTCAACTGGCGCCGTTCGTCCGGATGTCGTCACAAAGTATTCGATCGTCGCAAATGCCCCCTTTGGGTGTCTTGATTTGCGTACACTTTTTGTACACGCTGAAGAAGACACCAGCAAACGCTGCCTTGTAAACCCCACAAGAACTGATATGAAGCAAATTACTTAGCCGCTGATAATTACTTCGCTCTTCGTCTGGCGAAATCCATTTCGCCCCAGCCCAGCACCAGAAGATGGGCACGTACGCACACGGGCAACGCTAATATGCCTGCTTCTTCGTGAGTTGAAACTCCACTCATCCCGCTGCAGGATTCTACCTGCGTTTAACGCTGCATAAGCAAATTCAAATTCACAATTCCTTCACTAACCAAGGTCGGACATTTGGTTATACTAACTACAATGCTTAAATCTAATACATATAAAAAATAAAAGTTGGATTTTGCTCTTAGGTATGCAGTGTGTGCTACCTGTGCTTACGTACGGAGCCAAAACTCTCTCTCTTACAAAGCAATCTGTGAACAAGATACGCATTGCTCAGAGAAAGATGGAAAGATCAATGTTGGGCATTTCTCTGAAAGACAAGGTATCAAACAAAAATGTTAGGGAAATATCTGGAGTAACTGATGCTGTGGAACGGATAGCCACCCTAAAATGGAACTGGGCGGGCCACGTGACAAGACTTACGGACGGACGTTGGACGAAAAAGGCTCTGGAGTGGAGACCGCGCCAAGACGCATATCGCAGCAGAGGACGACCACCAACAAGATGGTCCGACGATATCAAGAGAATTCGGACAAACTGGATGAACACAGCACAGGACCGGCAAGAATGGATTAAACTACGGGAGGCTTATGTCCAGCAGTGGACGTAGATGAGCTGATTGATGATGATGATGTAAATAAGCATAACAGGCAAGTGATGCCAGATGGTCCGTCTTCATCTGCATTAAATGTACAATAGATGCGGGATTTATATCTTTCATATTTCATGTATAACATACAGTTTTTCAGATTGCACGCACCTTCCACTTATCAATTGTAGAATGTTCAATTAGGCATTCTCATTTTACAAAATCATGGACCTGTTTCGGTCGTTATAATATGTTATAGATACCTTCTACTACACTAAATACAAAATGTATCGATAACGCATCTGAAACCCAATCACAGGGAAGTATTATTATAAGAGAGCGAGAAAAAGTACAAATAATCATTTATAAAAAACTAAAATAATTAGCAGGTATAAGATGTAAAATCAAAGCACAAAGAAATTTTCTTCTTCTTCTTTCCCCAGGCCAGTGGCCAGTGGTTCTATAAACCCTCTTTGCTCGTAAACGTTACCCGTCGAAATCGAGGAATAGTTCCTGCGTTAGGGGTTGACAACTACCATAGGTGTTAGCGTGATAGTCGGGAAGCATACGAGTTTTAAAATCCCTGTGTAGTAACCGGGAATCGGAATTTCAGAAATATCCCGGATCGTGTCATTGTTGATATGGAAGAGCTCAACGTTTCGCCCGCTTTCGTAAGGGCTTTATCTGGAGAAAGGCAACAGAGCACGGTAACTCAACTTGTAAACAAAACCAGAAGAGTAACTCTTTTGCTAGAAAAAGGATGGAAGAGCACGGTAATTCATCGTGTTAACTACGCCAGAGGCGAAACTCTTCTAGCGATCAGAAGGAAGAAAGCGAGATTTACAGTCGTCGCAGTTGACTAAAGTGGGCGGGATTTAAAAATGAGCACTTTCCACATGGAACGAAGAGGGTAACCTTCGCATCAGTTGAGATTATTGGGGTGTTTTTAAATCTTAATGACTTCGCGAATCTTTCTGATAAATAAGAATGGGGACTTTTAGATAATAAAAGTTCCATCAAAAATGATCTTATGACCGGTATGACGTTGGTGGTCGGTGATTGTTGAAGATGACAAGAAGTCCAACCTGGAGCAACGCTGGTGTTCAGAGATACGGGTTTTTAGTGAACGTCCTGTTTCACCAATGCACACAGCAGTGCAGAAGCAAGGGACTCTATAAACACCATATGACATTGTGTTTAATTTAGCTTTCTCGGAGGTTAGAACACAGTTTTGATGTTTTGCTTTTGAAGAAACATCCCTACGCTATTGGTGGCTTAGTGAATATAATTTAAAAAAAAGACTGATGCTGTGAAAGTATCGACTTTTTAAAGTTAGGGTGACTGTACATGAATATGGCAAACCGTACATTCCTAGTATGGTAACCAGTGTTTCTAAAAGCGTTTTTTACACGTCAGCATTTCATCATAATCGTTAATTTATTATTTCGATATCGAGGGGAAATCATAGTGTACAGGAAGTGCAATGGCGAATATATGCGACTTATATTACACTTCTGCACATTTTAGCCACGCAACACATTCAACTTATTATATTTACAAAACATTAACTAATTTATACTGGATTTTACATTAATGCACATTTTGGAGCTAGCACATATGTTTATCAAGTAATCAGTTTAAAATACTTAGTTGCTGTGCATTCACATAAAAATGCAAGAGAGTAGACAGATAAGAACACAGAATGACGACATAAATATTCTCATTTGCATTTTTATTTTAGTCCATAAGCGAATGTGTAACCTACACTAAAAAGTCATTCATCAGCCATTCCAAACACGTATTAGTAAACAGCATCTAGTCTGTCACATTAAAAACCAGATTATTTACAAGCTTCTCCCAATTTCAGCATACGTCACCTAGATGTCATCCATGGAAATGAGCTATCACGATTATTTCACATGGCCACATTTCAATCCCTGATGGTATCTAGTAGTAGTGTATAAATATGGATGACATTTTGCTACTGAAATACTTTTGATGTTAGGACTTCTAACCGAATATTAGACTCTTGAGGCAACGTAATAGTTATTTATGTATTTAGTGTCTAAAAATTAGTTGTATGGCTTGAGGTTGGATGATTCGGGACGACGTGTAACGAAATTCCTAAACAAATCGAATGACAGCCATAAAATGCATTTACACACCTATTGTATACAAGACATTTTGCAAGAGCACAACAAACAAAATACAAATCACAAATTTTGAAGCAATTAAACGTTCGCAACACGATATGAATTTTTAACAGATTTAAAAATAGTTTTTGACGTAATACATTATCAATCTAGTCATGCCTGTGCTTATAATGATTTTTTTATGCATTCGATACACCTTAGATACGGTAATGTCAACTTTAAAGATAAGAATGTAAAAAGTACTTTAGATACTCGCGTGTCATAATGATAACATTATGAGCGTCGGTTTGAATATCATACTGACACTATAATAATTAAATCATTATAGTCTTCAGTACCATAATGAAATCATTACGGCACTCTAATAAATTAGTTACTAACGTTACCAACGAAATGGCTAACGGATGTATGCACTGTTTTCGTTTTAAAAGTTTGTGTTTATTTTTATATTAAATTACTTTTTTAATTTTTGCGAGCAGATAAAGTTTTGTATGCGATTTGGATTGTAACTAATCATTATGGTACACGTAGTGTTATTAGACTCGGCTGAGGTAGCGTCTGATAATCTTCACGACTAGTACAATAATGATAGGCGTTACGATATTTATAACATAAACATTTAAACTATTTTTTATAATGAGAAGTTGATCATTATTCACCAGTGGTTAATAATAATTTATTATTGCCCATATTTAAGCCTCTTCCTTGACAACGGTCAACAATGGAGTCAACATTTTAAATTCAGCCTACTTAATTTTAGCGAGTCTTAATAAACTCTTTCATTTACCGCGGGGTATAAATGCTAAGATTTAAGGTGCTAGTAGTGCAGAAAATAGTATGTAAACCCTGTTAGAATAGACTATTACAGCCCACGCGCTTTGTACACCTCGCTCGGGATACAATCTTTTCGCTTGGGCTATAATGATAGTATTCTCAACCTCGGTGTACAATATACCATTTTTAGTTTATTCTTAACAAAAAAAAAATCTCACAATTAATTTAATTTCATGTAAATAAATATAATAGTCATCAAATCAAGAAATTAACAATAACATTATTTAAAACCAAGTCCATCACTACAAAGGCTAGGGGCACAGACACTGATGTAATGTAGGGGGTAAAGAAAACGAAACAAGCGTTTAGAATGCTCAAAGAAATATAGAACTCTTCACAACTCACTAAGAAAACAAAACTGCATATACTGAACACCAACATCAAGCCCGATTTACTATACGGATGCGAGACCTGGAAGAGGGCCCTGAATATAAAAGATAAATTTCAAGTATTCTAAACAAAAGCCCGAGAAGGATAATGAAATTAATAATATGATCGGCCATTTAACAATGAAGAACTATGGCGTAGGACAACACAAAAATAACTCAAATTAGAAATCCCTCTCTTCTTCTACAGCCCTTGACAGTCCACTTCTGAACATAAATCTTACCATGCTTTTTCAATTCTTTTCGTTCTTATGCCACCTGGTGCCATTCTTTCCCCACTATTTCTTTAATGTCATGGAGCCAACGTTGTTGCAGTCTTCCGATGCTTCGTTTATGTAGTCTAGGTATCTACTATACAATGTGTTTGGTCCATCTACAGTTTTCCTGGCGTGGGACATAACCGACCCAGTGCTCTGAGACTTAGGCCCTACATAAGGCGTTTGAATTAAAAATAAGACCACACAAATGGAACTGAGCAGGGCACACTCTCAGAAGACAACAACACAACAGAACGAAAAGACACTGGAATGGAATCCACAAAGCAGCTGGAGAAGACAAGGCTCAAAATAACGTGGAGGAGAACACGAGCTGAAAACACAAGGCAAGACGTGGCGGGAACCCAAATAGATGACCTAGAATAGAACCAGGTGGAAACTATTCGTCGAATCCGTATGCTCCAAATAGCGAGTTACTGGACCACTACATATACCTATTGCCGTGCAAAACCGCAACAATTATTATTTTAATGCAAATATCTTCGTGTAACAAAACAAAAAACTTTGAGACTCTATGAAATCTAACTAATGACACCATAGGCGTTCTCTTACACTACAAAAATAAATGAGTTGAGGGTTCTATACCAAAGGTCGGTAAGTATCACTTAACGTGACCTCTACAAGGCATGTTAGATAAAGTATTACTTAAGAAACACAATAAACTCATATACTAATTAAACAGACAAATGGAAAATGTCTATCTTATTGTCTCGTTGTTAAATGCGTGCTAGTACAGCCACAGTAATTCATTTGCAGCAGCAAAATGGCCGCTTGTGATAATCCATAATATTGAAGTCAGTGAACGTTTTGCTACAAGACTCACCAAACCCCAGGTGAGTAGACTTTTGGAACAGCAAACTGGTTTACGGTCGCTTGAGACGCCTATCGGTAAGGTCTGTGGAGTTACCAATATCTGCTCACTCTTGTTTATATTTACTTTAGGTTATTGTTGAGCCACCTCATTTCGTTGACTCGACTGACCCTATAGATGTACACGAATATTTAGTTATGGAGACCCACTTACCTGCAGTCAGGCGGTTACGTCGAGCTGCTATTTCTTAAAACTATCACCAGCTGCTATTTATTTTCTCAACCAAGTGTGGAATTAAACACTGAATGCTTCAACAAACAAATGTCCTTTTTATTTATGGAGAAATTGTCACTTAATGTATTTAGCAAAACAACTCCTTTTTATTACTGAAAAATATTATACGCATTCTTGTGTTTATTGGAACAACAAAATTATGCAGCTTACATAGCAATAGCAGCACCACAACTATTTTCAAGCATTAACGTCAATAGTGTATATGTACAAGATCAAAAAGGTAGGTACTTAAAACTTATATTTACTAAAAACTAACGTAATTGCTATTTAGTAAAAAATAAATTATATCATCACTTTGCTTGCAAAAATACAAACATTTTGATATGTCACTTGCACTTGCCTGAAGTTCGAAAATTTATATTATGTATATTCATCATACATTTATAATTAAACCTATTTAATCTGTTGTAATATTAATATACCATTATGTCCTAGCTCTGGGCAAATTCATTTATAAGTATGACAGCTGCAAAGCATGTTTATTTCATAATTTTTGCCATAAAAACCTTATATAGGCTTAAACTAAACATACACAACGACGAGCTAAACTATGGACCATGAAATATCACTCGAGGACTACATGTAAATAAAATTTCATCCCATTCCGATGTGATCTGCCTGAGAAACTCAAATCGTAAATGATTCAAGAACGGCATGGCATGTTAATATAAAAGCTGACATAAAAGCTACAAAATAACCCAAACTAATACCTATACTCTAAATTACTCTAATTATGTGCAATTTTTAATATTACTAATAAATAAGGTCGTTTCAACTGAACGTCGCATAATCTTACTTATAGTCACATTTAGTTTCTTTGGTAATTTCTCTTTGAAATCTTAATTGTGCACGAGTTGTAAAGTTGTTTCACACCACCTTAATTTCGTCTACTTTAAGTACAAATTTACTTAGCAAGGCCACTCAAAACTGTCTTAAAAACCATGAGAGAACATTCTCGGAAAGCTAATCCAAGATCGAAGAGTTTTTGATAATCAATTTAAATTTCTAAGAAATCCAGTTTTTAAAAGCTTTTTAAGTTTTACAATAAACAAAACAATTGAATATACAAAGTTTTTGCAGTATGTAGGTATGTGACCAATAACAATATCTCCCTAAGTGGTTTAGCCGTTGTAATGGAATTTGGGGCCTTAAAACATATACTTGTCACCCTGGAACTATTCAGTTCACTGTGATATTTAGTAGCACAATGTACTCAACCTGTTCGTTGCATTTCAAAATTTTTCAAAAAAACTTGGACATTCATGTAATACAGGGAAAGATTGAAGGTTTGGTGGTTTGCCCACTGGAACTATTATGTTGTTTATTACTGTGGAATTAAGTGCAGTAAAATACAGCCGTTTGTGGAAAACAATAACATTCCAATAACCAATACATACCCTACTTACTATATGTAGTTTAGAGAGTTTAGAGAAGTTCTCAACATTATAACATCATCGACAGCATTAAATATTCCATTTCTGGATGTATGCCTCCCTAATTTCTCTCCACCTTATATGGCTATCTGTTGTTCCCAACCACTGTTCTGGCTGTCTTGGTTAAATCATCCTTCCATCTGGCTCTAGGACGATCCCAATCTTTTGTTCCAGTTCCTGATACATCTGTTGTAATTTCTTCTGATAATGTGTTCTGCCTATTGCCACTTTAAGCTTATGATGTGGGTAGCTACATCTTCTACTCTGAATTTATTTCTGAATGCAACAGATTGGTCTTCTGTCCTGTAATTGTATTCCCAACATCGATCTTTCCATTGCCCTCTGTGTTACATTCATCTATCCTATAACATAAAATCGTTGCTCTCTTTCTTTCTTCGTATGTTTGCATATATGTTTGTTCGCTATCTCGTTTTAATTTCATTAAATCATGTAAGTGGCCGTGGGCTGCACTGCGGCAGCTGTTAGCTCGGGTTATTCACTATGTTCATATACCATTATAGCAGCGCCTTATTCTACCAAGCATAAGTAGTTCAGTGGTAGAATCCTCGCCTGCCACGCAGACGGCCCGAGTTCGATTTCCGGCTGATGCATCCTTTTTTAAAATTTATATTAATGAATCTCTTAAATTAGCGAACCGAAGCGTAGTTCGGGTGATTCAATAGCTTTTATAATATTTTCTGTCAGAGGCTATGTCTTCGACATATGTGAGCACAGGGAGGACGCACTGGTTGAACACTTTAGTTTTGGGACTTTGGCTGTATGTCTTTAACTTAAACACATTTCTTAGCTTTCCATAGACAACCCATCTATTCTAATCCTTCTCTCCATTTCCGCCTTTTAGGTATCTGTTCAAAAGGTTCATTTTTGCCCTAAATTTATATATTCATTTACCACTTATATTAAGTTGTCTTTTATCCTAATAGATGCATTTGGAGAACCACTGCCTGTGCTGCTTTTTCGACATCTTTTATCCTTGTTGATAAGCCCTCTTTGTTGTCTGTTAACAGAATGATGTCATCAAGGAAGCAAAAGTTGTTGAAATATTCCCCTTTAATGTTAATGCTTGTCCCTTTCCATTCTAAAGTATTGAATATGTCTTCCAGCAGGTTTGTAAATAATTTCGTCTTCTTAAAAGCCTGTATTGTCTTGGTCGCATTTTCATATGTATTTTCAATTAGTTGTATATACTTCTATACCTCTTCATTGCGTTAATGAATGCTAATATTTCTGTTATCAAATGCCTTCTCGAAGTCCATTAAGGCTAGGTACATGGCAATTATATTCATGCGATTTTTCCATCACTTGTTGCACAGTATGCATGTAATCTAATGTGCTAAATCCCTGTCGACATCTCGTATGATCTAGCATTTTGTTACGGTATCAAAATGACTTAGCGACACCCACGACTGTGTGAGTATCAAATAACTAGACAAGTCCGGGTAATGGGCACGCTCACCCTGAGAATCGTCAAGACAAGCTAAAGGCCTCGGCTCAAATACGCTCAGGGAGATGGGCGTGGTTCAAAACGGTACACCACAGGGCAAGCGTGTCGAGGTATATATAGGGTGTTACCAAATAAAAGGGCGCCACAAGAACCAAATCAGAGAATCCACGTTCAACTGGACCTTGAGGTTCAAACGGGGCGAAAAATACTCAAATAACTATTACTGGAAGCCACGGCGCAGCGCGTGACCAAAGTCGCTGAACGTGTCATCGCACGCCAGTGAACTGAGCAGAGGCCGTCCTTGTTGCTCTCACGGGCTGAATTTTAAATAACTCGAAAATCAAGGTGCTTACAACTGCGGAACATGCAGCTGCGAGAAACAATGATGCCAGGGGTATACAAAGATTGCGAATTTGAAGCAGCGATACCAGGAGTGTACAAAGTTTACGAATGGGGTAAGTTTGATGCTAAACGTTGTAATATTATGCGACATACTATGGCTAGAATGGACTCGAAATACAGGCGACATTATGTACCAAAACTGTTTTAAAGGTTTATGTAGTTAATTAAATTACTGAGAAATATAAAATGGCCTGACAATTTGAAGTGCATCCATGGGATTTGTAATTTGGTTTGTTATAATTTTAGTTAACAAGTTGCATACATACGATAAAAGTGAAGGCGGGCGATAATTTTTAAGGTCTCTATTGTTGCCTTTTTATGTATTAGGACTACAATGGCATTTTCCAGAAGCCAGGTGTTGTTCGTGTACCTAAGCATTTGTTGAACAATACCTGAGAATATCTTTACGATTGCATATTGTAGTTCCTTCTTCATTAGTTATTACTCTTTTTCCTTTTGCACTCTTTTTCCTGAATGCTTTAGGCCCTCTGTTTTCTTTGTTAACTTTTTTTATAGTATTTTCATTATATTCTGTTATGTCAGTTCTTGCTTGTCTTCTTATAGTTTTATTTTTCTCTCTTACCGTCATATTTTCCTCTTATTTTTTGGCTATTAATTTTCTTGTATCTATCTTAAGTGTTGTTGTTTTATTCTTCTTAGATGTCTCATTGCTTTTTTAAAAATTAAATAAGAAACTGTACAGGTTTAAAAACCCTTCGTTTTTATTTTTCATTTGTAACATAACATGGGAAGTTCGATATTAAACGGTTTTAGAAAGAATGTCTTGTAAATGTTGTTCTCCATCGTCAGTACACTGGTTACGTCGAAATCGAAAGTTTATCTCCACATTTTGGAGCATGGCTACCGGTATATTGGCAATTTCCGCTTGAATGTTGTCCTGTGGTGCTTCCAGGTTCTGAGGGAGATTGGAACCCCAAAGAAAGTAATTGCAGGAGGATACATCAAGCAAGAGTGCGCGTATAATCACGTTCCGTCAGCTGTTGAAGGACAACCATTTTGTACGGGTGCAAATGAAGTTCATCATGAAGAATGTGATGAAGAGAACGTCTTGAAATGCCAAGAGCAACCAAATGTTTCCGGGCAGATCGCCTGGGACATAGCAGCATTGACAATCGAACTCGCTCGACGTTTTCCGGTTTTATAACTGCTCTCTGTGGTCCTCTTCTTACCGTGGACACATTCCTTGAACCCCTGAATGCATCCACCCACGATAAAATTTGATTGCCGACCAGGTATATGACCTTGCGGGGGTATTTCGAACCGTAAACGAAAAGCACG
Organism: Agriotes lineatus; assembly: GCA_940337035.1. Classification (NCBI taxonomy): domain Eukaryota; kingdom Metazoa; phylum Arthropoda; class Insecta; order Coleoptera; family Elateridae; genus Agriotes; species Agriotes lineatus. The sequence continues at coordinate 54,028,684 of OW679203.1, forward strand.
TTACACCGCGATGATCGAGCGATTGTTAGAAAAATAAGCCTCAACGGCAAAAGCGCGCTCCTCCACTCACCACTGCATTTTTGTGATTAAAACGGGTAGGAACGCAAACTTCCCATCTGCCCCCCTCCACTGAGACCATCTCCCATCCTCAGTGACCCTGTTAGACTTCACGCCGTCCTTCTAAAAAATACGAGTTCCCGCGCTCCACCGTGTACTTGTATAAATCTTCAAAGGTTGTCATTTCAGTGATTTGGTTTTGGCATAACTAAACTGAAGGTTGGCATACTAAACACAATTAATTTGTTATTAAAGTAAACAAGAGTGCATCAAAACGTTAGTGCGTATGACATTTTATTCATTAGTAAACAAATTTTGATGCGCTTTTGTTTATTTTAACAAGGAATTAAAGTTAACTTCAGATTAGTGGTCTTTATAAGACTGGCTGTAAATGGGATATAGTAGGAGTGACTGAAACTAGAAGAAGAAATACTGCGAACAAGAAATTTACTATATTGCAAAGGAGAAAAAGAAGGGAATGAGAATAGAAATGGTTAAACACATAGTATATCACACTATATCACTCAAAATATCTAGCAGATACTACCTAAAAGTCATACAGGTATATGCCCCCAGTCCAGTCACACAGATCAAAAAGTAGAACAACTATATGAACACTTAGACAGTACAATTAATGAAAATAAGACTTATTATACGTTGATACTTGGAGACTTCAATGCCAAATTAAGAAAGAAGCAAAGGGGCAAAAATTGCATCGGACACATGGTCTAGGAATACGCAATGATAGAGAACAAGAGTTGGTAAGCTTCCTTGAGGAACAGCAATTGAGAGCCATGAATACCTTCTTTTATAAAGAGAAACATAGGAAATGGGCATGACAAAGTCCTGGTGGACATTCGAAGAATGATATAGGCTTTATCATCTCAAATCAGAGAAATACAATATTAGACGAAACAATGCTCAACAGAGTTAACATTGGCGACCATAGGCTGGTACGAGCTTTAACCATATTAAATACAAAAATAGGTAGGAAAAAATTAATAAAGTGAAGTTAAACATTAGACCAAAGGAAAATATTGAGCAAAGAAGACACATACAGAAATACCCTAGAAAACAATTTATAAAAAACCAAATCAACAGTAAATAAATAGATACTAACATTTTATCTGTAGTTATCTACAATAAAGTTTCTTAGAGCTGTGCCTAAAAAAACAAATTTTTTTAAAAATATACAGACTAGGAATGTAATTTTCATCCGATTACGTATCAGTGCCCAGTAATGCTTCACATCTATCTCAATTTTTTTTCAAACTTCTTGGATGTTACCATGATTTTATATTTGTAATAGTTGTTTATTTTACAAGCAGCGTTATGTGGCCCACAGGGCCGTAGTCCGTGCGGAAGAAGCATAAAAACTAAAATTTTTGTTTGAAATCACAGTAGGTACCTACCTGTTTGTTTTAACCTTTTCGGTTGCCAGGTGACATCAAAACACAAATAGCATTAAGCATTATTGTGTAAACTATAACTCACTAGTTTAGTTATGGTAATCATAAAGTCAATTGTGTGTAATATTGATATTGCAATTCTTAAAATCTCTATAGTTATGGGGCGTTTATTGAGAGGTATTGAATAAAAGTAGGTGCCTATCTAATATGTTCAATTGGCCTATTCTGATAAACATTTCGAGGGTTACTCTTTACTCTACATCCTACATCTCTACTTGCCCCTTCCAGCTTCAGTTAGCCCACACACAAAATGTGTAGTGTTATTGGCATTTATCGCTCAAGGAGCAAAACCAGGCGCTACATTGTAATATCTAACACAAAATATGAAGTGGCTTTCAGACCGTAAAATACCAGTCCTAAAATGGGTTTCTAGTGGTCCTGACCTTTCGCCCATTGAGACTTTGTGGAATGTGATGAAAAAGCGGTTGCGATCCAATCCTGCCAGGACTGTGCAAGAACTCGAGCAAAGACTCCTGAACATTTGGGATAATTTCACTCCAGAGGAGTGTCAGAATCTAGTAAATACTTTGCCGAGAAGAATTGAAGCAGTTAATAAAATGAATGTTAAGTTAGTCAGTGATAGAATGAGCTATATCATAGAGCTGAAAATCACAAATTTCGTTTTTTTAGTCGTAATCAGTTCCAATTGTTGTAATTAGTTCCGTTATTTTTGTGCAATATATTTTCAAAATAAAAATGGATTATCCTTTATCTAATAGACGTGTCTGTCCGGGACGCTGGTCTGTCCGGGACGCTGTTTTGTCTGTCTGGGACGCTGTTTCAGCAGCCAAACCGTAAGAGATAGAGAAAAAAGTTATTAAAGTTATATGTTTGGAATGGTCATGTCAGGTCAGGAACCGAATTTCAGTCTCTAACACTAATTATTACCTTAATTATCCTAATCCTAACTTTTTAGGTTAGATTCTAGGCAAATTTTATCAAGGTGAATGCGACTGGTAGTTTGCTACCAACAATGACGTCATATACGTACGTGTGGTGAATACGCGTTCTATTTGCAAAACGGTCTTTTTTGTTTTATTAAATGAGACATTTGTCTCACTGGACTGCTAGTTATACCTCTATTAGTTTAAATGATCTTCAATACACGCTAATAAATGAAATTTTATCGGTTGGGCCAACTGAAGCTGGATGGGGCTCGTACATGTCCGATCAGTCTAGAATATTAAATATTAGTTTAACATCAGAATTAATGTGTCTATATGACTAGCCAATATCAGGATCAATAAGTTTGATCATTACATAGTCACACATATAGTTTTACAATCATTTTAAGTCTTGCCGCCATTATAATTCATTGTCGATTTCCAAGATGTAAAACTTCTCTGAATCCATAATGATGATTTTAATGACATTGAAATAATAAAGTATTTAAGAGAAGGCGACGGACGTCTTTATGTTCTTTTCATCATGCCTGAAAATATTTTAGACATTTAACTAACTTTCTTCTAACATCCATGAAATTATCAACCGTAATTACATAAGTGGTGATAATTTTTTTTTATAATTTTAACTAGATTCACTAATCTTTGTTGCTATTAAGAATTCTTAATAGCAACAAAGATCAGTGCTATTCTAGTTAAAATTATAGAGAAAAAATTATTACCACGAATGTAATTCGACGTGATTATTTTTTAAACAGTTCTGTTGTAGATAGGGATTTAATCAGTGGCGAAGTTAGGGAGGTGCTTGGAAAAGCTAGGCCCCCCCAAACTTGAAACTAGCCCCCCTAAAATTTTTGAAGTAATTTATCATTTGTACACGTCATCAAACATTTTTCAACGTAACAAAAGTTTAAAATAAATAATTGTCTGTGCAAAACTGTAAAACTAAAACTTAACGTTAATCTAGTTAAAAGTGATAACATTGTAACACAACACGCCAGTTTGCCGTCCATCAACCATCCGAGCAAAGGCGGGAACGAACGGACGATGGTCGTATTACATGGTAGAAGGATTCGTGAGGTTTTGTAACTACAAGTTAGTTAAGCCTGAACAGCAAACGTGTGATGTGTCGGTCCTAGACAAAACACTGTGCACGTGTCCGTAACATCGGAGATCGACTGAAATCGCTAACCTGTGTTGGTGTTGTGACTAAACTGTTTTTATTTAGCCGCTTACCTTAGTAAGAAAGAAGAAAATAAACAAGTTCTCTTTTTTCTTGTTTTTTTAGACTTAATATTCAACCAACATATTACGAGGGGTCGTTTCTATATTCCCGGACTCGGCTGTTTTGAATTTTGATGCAATTTTCGATGATGTTGTTTTTTAATCACATATTCCTTGGTAACTTGTGTAGCAATTTACAAAACAATTGCAACATTAGTAATTTTATTATCTGTCAGTTTGTGTCGTCGCGCGTTGTATGTGTATCGAAATGAATAAAATCGAATACCGGGCTGTTATAAAATTCCTAACAAAACAAGGAAAACCTCCAAAAATTATTCTTGAAGAGATGTTGGCTGTATACGGGGATGATTGCCCTTCCAAGTAAACCGTTTGCGAGTGGCCAAAATTGTTTAGACATGGTCGAGAATCACTGGATGATGATCCCTGTCCAGGGCGCCCTGTTGACGTGATCACTTCAGATGTTGTTGAAAAAGCCAAGTGTTTGGGACTTGAGGATGCAAGACTAAAGAAACGACAATTAGCAGTTTCACTAGGAATTTCAGAAACCACAGTTTTCAGAATTTTACACGATTACTTTGGGATGACAAAGGTTAGTGCAAGATGGGTCCCACGAATGCTTTCGCCATTCCAAATGCGTGTCCGGGTAGAAACCTGTGAACAATTCTTGGCGCGCTGTGGAGATGAACCAGATTTAATTATCAATCGACTTGTCACTGGAGATGAAACCTGGGTTCATCATTATGACCCTGAATGGAAACAAGAATCGATGCAGTGGCATGTTAAGGACTCCAGCCCTCCCAAGAAGTTTAAAGTCACCCCTTCTGCAGGAAAAATCATGGCAACCATTTTTTGGGACTCCCAGGGAATTTTGTTAATTTATTATATGAAGAAGGGTAGTACGGTAACGGGAGAGTATTATGCAAACCTGATGCATTGACTTAGAGATGCTATTAAAGTGAAGAGAAGCGGAAAACTGACGCAAGGTGTCTTGTTGCTCCACGACAATGCATCAGTGCACAACTCCAGACTTTCAAAAGCTGCTGTAGCTGATTGTGGCTTCGAAGAAATTGAACATCCGCCTTATAGTCCAGATTTGGCACCCAGTGACTATATTTTGTTCCCGAATCTCAAAAACACACTAAGGGGGACAAAGTTTAGGGACAATGCGAACTTATAGCAGCTATTGAGGGCCATTTTGCGGAAAAACCAAATAAATATTTTTATACTGGATTAAAGATGTTATTGAAACGGTGTTATACCTGTATTCAAAAGCAGGGGACTATATTGAAAAATAAAATTTTGTTGTTGCTCTAGTCTTTTGTGTTCATGCCTTGTCCGGGAATATAAAAACGACCCCTCGTACATAATAATTATTGAAGAAAAAAAATTAAGAAAGCTACTTTAGACATCAGATCCTTTTTCAAGTGAAAATCATCGCCAACTGGGCAAAATGTGGAAACAACAAATAAAATGCCCGAAGGTAAGCATGTAAGCGGAAGTTTCATATCCAATAGGTCAAAAAGGTCACGCGCACATATTCCTTCTTATTGTTTATTTTAATAATAACATAGAGTGATGGAATGTGGTAGTCAGGGTATTTAGGTACTTATTTATTTATTCCAAGGTTTTATCGCTGAGTATATTTTTTTGTTAGGTTAGATAGTATTATTGATGCCAATATTTGATATTTATTTGCGAATAGAGAACTAATAATGATACTTGACAACATCTTCATAGCACAAGTAAAAGAAATTACATTCCATCACTCTTATGTTATTGTTAAAATATACTATAGTTAAATGAGTGCTTTTCATGAAAGATTTTGAAACAAGTCGATTTTTTAATTTGCCGTATTTTTAAATAAAATCTCAATATACATGGTGACTCGTATTTTGTATTAAAACATCCCATAAACTACTCGAAGTTTTTTTTACAGGATCCTCCTCCTGGACAGAACCTCAACCTTCTTCTAGTACTATCAATTCGACTGAACTCCTCCATCAGCCAATCAATCGTCAAGAATCTACCAATATCACAACTAAGTATGACAAAACAATCTCTTCAAACAGATTTAGGCACTCTACAATCAAATTCATCACAACCAATACTCCATACATATCCCCTGACCAGTTTTGGCCAGCAAAAGAGGGGATTTTCTGAAAAATATTTCATGTTATATCTTAGTTATATCCATGGCTGGAATACAGTATTCAACGAGATGCAGTGTACTGTTACTCTTGTAGACTTAATGGTGAAACAATAAGTTACCAACAGATTTTTACAATTGATGGATTTAAAAATTGGAAAAAGCTTTGCGAAAAATTGAAGAAGCACTCAGAAAGTCAATACCATATGAAGAACAACAGCAAGTATATCCTATTTCTACAATCTAAAAAGGACGGAACTGTAGTTGATAAAATGTCTTCATCATCTGATGAAGTAATTCAGAAAAATAGAGATTATTTCAAAATAATGTCTGATATTATCCTAACATTATCACAACAAGGAATACCATTCAGGGACCATGACGAATCCGATGACTCTACAAACAAAGGGAATTTCAAGGAAATCTGTGAATTAATTTCAAGACATAATAAAACATTTTTTTAGTCTTACAACAAATACTTTAATCTTAGCAGTTCAGATATACAAAACGAAATTGTCAATGGTGCTGGAAACATTATACAATCCAAAATAGTTAGTGAAATTAAAGAATGTGGAGCCTATGCGATAATGGTTGACGAAGCGAGGTGCTTCAAAGAGCAGCAGTTAACATTTTGTGTGCGTTACACAAAAAAACTTGATATAGAAGAACGGTTTTTGGGATTCATAGAATGCTCCCAGCATCGTGACGCATCAAGCTTGTGCAATTTGATAATAGATTTCCTTAATAAAGTGGTTCTAAGAAATATACCAATAATTGCACAATCCTATGATGGTGCAAGTGTCATGTCGGGCAAGAAAGGTGGCTTACAAGCAAAGATTAGGGAGAAACATCCTGAAGCAATTTATATTCATTGTATGGCCCATAGACTCAACTTGGCTGTAGTTGATACATGCAGTGACATACAGGGAGTCAAAGAGTTTTTCAATATCTTAGAATCTTTATTTGTGCACTTTTCCCAGCCTTCAAACCATAAAGCCTTCAAAGATGTACAAAAAGAATTGGGTAGCAAGGCACTTGAATTGAGTAGGATTTCAGACACAAGATGGAGCTGCAGGAGCAATAATTGTCAAGCGGTTAAAATAATTATTCTTCAATTATTGTGGCTCTAGAAAATGAAATCGAAGAAAATTCCAACAGAAACATTGTCGAGGCGATTGGTCTTTTATCAAGTATAACAACCAGCAAATATCTAGTGTATTTAGTTCTGCTGACTGAAATCTTGACAACTGTGAATATTTTGAGCAAGCAGTTACAGGGGAAGGAAAATACACTAGGAGCATCCACAAACATAATAAATAGAACAATAAAAACCCTGGAAAAGAAAAGAAACGAGGCATCATTCAATAAACTATGGCAAGATATTAAAAAAATAGCACAAGAAAATGAGGTTAACCTAGATACTGGAAGATCTTGCAAAAGAAAGAAGACGATGTCAAGTAATTTGAGTGAATACGCTGTAATGTCGACTATAGGTCGGGATGGAAATGATGATGCTCCTACTAGTTCAGGAACAACCTTGAACGAAATAAGGAATTTCTGGCTGATCAATGCACATTACCACATGCTTGACAGTATCATAAATCATATGAAAATCCGATTTTGCGAAGCCAGTCAACGGCTGGCTATTTCAACAGATAAATTTTTAGAAATGGATCCAGTAGGAAGCCAGTTTTTCATAGAACATTACAGGGGTTTATTTAATATTATAAAAGATTCACTCAAAGCGGATATGCATGTAATCAAAAATTGCCTCGAGGACAATGTCGGTGATACTTATAAGTTGTCAAACCTAACATTCATTGTGACAAAAGGTACTTTCCCAAACACATTCAGACTGCTTCAAGTAGCACTGACACTTCCTATTAGATTGACTACTTGTGAAAGATCTTTTTCAACCATGCGAAGCATCAAAACATGGTTACGAAGTCGAATGGCGCAAGATAGGTTTAGTAGCCTTTCACTGCTTAATATTAATAATGATATGGCAAAAAATATTGAACATCAAGAAATAATAGACGAGGTTTTGAAGTCAGGAAACCGAAAATGAAAGCTTTAGTGATATGTAGTGACATGTGACGTGCCTAGTAAGGAGTTATTCATTTTTTAGCAATAAATATTCGTTTGTTTAGAAGTATTTCCATTAAAATGTTGAAGTTTAAATGCTGTTTTTTATCTTAAAACTGTATTCCCAAGGTCATGGGGCTTGAGCCCCCCAAAATTAGAAGGCTGACTTCGCCACTGGATTTAATGGAGCTTCCAGATGAGTGTCCTGTTATTTTTAACAACTGCTGCTCACCTACTCCACTTTTAGCTAGTTGTGTTACAGCAGAAGAACAATTTGAATGGTTTGTGAAAAAATAGTCGCTAAAATCAGCTACTAGCAAATAGTCAGCGTAATTTTGATGCTATTGGTCGATTTGAAATTTTTTCTCATTACTATTGGCTGATAAGACTGTTTAAAAAATAGTCACTTATAATAACATGAGTAGTCAAAGTTATGTCCAATATTTTTGCTGTGGTATCACGAATGTCCATTGCGCTTAGGTTCGATTAGGACGAGTGCGCTAGCATGAGTCCTAATCCTAAGCGCAATGAACATTAGTAGTTATACCACCACAAAAATAATCTACTTAACTTTTACTAAGAATGGCATTCTTGACTATTCAATGACCCAAACTACTTTTTCAAACTAGTTTTCATTAAATCTAGCAACAAACTACTTCTATAGTAACGGAACACTAATATCGATTTTTTCTAATAAAAATCACATTTGTTTAAAATAGTCACTTCTAGGAAGATATATCCACTGATATTTTTTTGATTGGTCAAGAAACGTCAAAATTCTGGATTTTCATTGGTCACTTTTTGACAGATGACAGGTGAACTGAATAGTCAATACAATTTTCTTCTATACTTCTTCATCACTTAATTACTTGTGGGTGATGATTCTAGAAGCTAAAAATGACTAATAGCACTGCCTCCTACACTTACAAGCCATGCTGTTGGAGATTTGGCAACGCTGATCGTAGACCAATTTTTGTACTGTTTATAAAAACGTCTGTTCACATGTGGCGTGTAAGTAAATATTAATATGTTGGACTGCTCTAAGTTTGACGAAATACATTTATGTAGATTACTGTACTGTTCGTGATAAGTGAAAGTAAAATTGCTGCTAGAATTTATGGGTTTTCATAAGTATAATCTAACCTCATTTTTAGGGCATTTCTTGTAAGTTTTAATTTTATATTTAGAATGCCACGAAGACGCTGTGTACCAACTACAACAGTACCTTACAAGAAAATCGTATGCAAACTATAACAACATTTTCTTTTCCAATGGACGAGACCCGAAAGAAAGCATGGCTTCGTGCAACAGCACGAGAACGTTGAACCCCAAGAAAAGGTGCTGTCATGGGTGAAATACATTTTAATGGAAAAGACATTTGAAAACGTTAGAAATGAGAGTGCGGATCTGCAGAACTGTTGTTGCATTACCCTTGATTAGCTGACAATGCTGTCCCAAGCGTATTTTCAAATTTACCAACATATTTGTCGTCGAAAGCGCCTCAAGAAAGGACAAATCCTGAATGTAGAAGTAGACAAGTATTGGAAAGACATGCACAAAAAGTGAAAGTGTTTTTAAATGATGACATCAGCAGTTTTTAGAAGTTTATGGTACAATTTACGTCACACAAATTTAGATGTTACCGAGCAGATAAGTTTATTATGTTCAAATAAGATTATTTATAGCAGTAGCACCATAGTTTTTGCATATATGTTGCACTCTCAATCAGAAGTGGTGTATAGAAAGTTACAAACTTTAAAATAATTACAAAAATGTTCTTTTATCTATGTGTTACACAAGTTAAGTTGTTTTATTTTTACAAATATACTGTTACATGTTTGTATTACTCGAGTATGTAAATAAATTCACAATTATAGAAGCTATCTTTAGTTAATTACAGAGTAAAATATGATAAATAGTAAAACTGTGCTCTTTAAAGCAAAATTATTTCAAATTGGAGTATTGTAATTTAGGACCACCAACTACCAGAGATGCAATGCTGTCAAGTCTAACAGCATGGCTTGTAAGTGTGCTATAGTCGTATGCTCATGACAATGCAAAAAAACATCTTACGACATAGATATGCGATGCATGCATGCTACTGCACAAAAAGATTGGTCACTATAACTTTCATGGCTCAGAGATTAGATTAATACGCGTCTTCAGCTTTAGTTCCCTAATATCAATTGCACAATAGTGTTGCAAAACTAATTTGCCCAACCTCTGTTAAGTATCGGGATATTTCCTTCATGCATTTGCTAATTTTAAAACAACTTACTCCTAGCGTGAATTGTAACATAATTACAAATACGGATGACCACATCCTGTTGTTAATAGTGGAAATAATTGTTAACATTTCTTATCTATGACGTAAGCCCCTTAATGGGCTTCTGCGCAGAATACAAAATGGAATTCACTATTAATAAGGGAAAATAAATGCTATATGTGTTTTGTATTTGTCTCTTTCGTACGGGTTCGACATAATTAGTTTAAAAAATTAATATGTTATAGCTTACCAACATTATATTAGTATGTATTAGCAGCACAGCAAAGAAACAGCGGCAAAATTTAATTAGGTCACAGTTTAATGATGATAACAATAATAAACTTTATTGACAATATGCAAATGTGTATTAAGAAACATAATGATGGAGCATATATTTCGATTAACTCTAGTTTCGCTTAACTCTTACAACACACGATACAGCTGCGTACAATAAATTCGACTTAGATTAGCATTTACATGTAGTAAGACGATGTCCAGTTGTTATAAGCCTGTCAACACACCTGAATCTTTGCTCACCTAGGATATTCTCAGGTAAAAAACAAAGTTCAAGCGTGATGACTCTGGATTAGAAGAATTCTTGGTTGTCCGATACTGAGGACTGCTCCAATTACTTTCATGACTGCTACATACTTATACTGCAGCAGCGACTAGGAAACAAATTTAACACAACATACTAAAAGCAATTATTATGTATTATAAACATAAATAATAATATTTTGTAGTACAAATGTACACATTTGCTAATTAGTAAATTACAATGACAAAAATAAGTGTCTCATACTCGATATACACACACCGGCAAAATTGGAGGAACACAAAAAAAAGTCATATTTTGGGATGTTCTGTAGCATTATTTAACTGAATTATGTTTTAAGCTTTAATGTTAGCAATACACACCTTCAGACAATAACAATTAACGATATAACAGATGAACCTACCTAATTCAAACAGTTTACTGAGTACAATGAAAAACTTCAGAACAAAAACAATTGTCTTCTCCTTATAAAAAGTTTTTTTTTTAAATTTTGGTATTAAACATATGAGTGTAATTAATTACGCATGTTACCCCCACGAGCTCTGATTACTGCTTCCATACGTCTATTCATACTATGGATGATGCCGTCGATGGTTTGTTGAGGTGCCGTCTTTAGCTCATCTAGGATTTGTACCGATGGATTTCTGGCCCAGACCCGTCTCCCCAATATATCCCATACGTGTTCGATGGGATTTATATCAGGAGAACATGCTGCCCAATTCATGGCATGAATACCAACTTCGAGTAGGTAATCCGAAACACAGCGAGCAGCATGGGGGCGAGCGTTATCCTGCATTAAGACAAAATCCTCACCTATAAATGAGGCACAACATGATCTTGCAGAATGTTTGTAATATACCGTGCACTTGTCAGGGAACCTCCTGCAGTAACCACTAATTCCGTACGTGCTCCCAAACATATCCCACCCCAAACCATAAGCCTCCTCCATATGAAACTGTGGGGACAATGGTACATTGTAAATATTGCTCCCCTCGGCGTCTCCACACTTTCTACCATCAATCACATTTATACAAAAGTGGCTTTCGTCGGTGAACAGAACTTTACCCCACTGTTCCAAAGTCCAAAATCGGTGTTCACGTGCAAACTCCAGTCTTGCTGTACGATGCCGTACGTCAAGTTTTGGCCCTTTTGCAGGAATTTTAGAAGTCAATCCAACCTCGTTCAGTCTTCTCCTGACTGTTTTTTCACTTACACTTACGTGACGCACATCTTCTAAAGCATTTCTGGTCTGAACAGCCGTTAAACGTCGATTTCTGAGAGTCTGGAGTGTAATAAAGCGATCATCCCTTGCAGTTGTTGCTCGTTTCCTACCTTGGCCACGTCTTCGTGTGAAAGTACAGGTCTGTCTTAAACCTTTTTACATTGCGATGTACAGCAGATGCTGATACTGCTGTAAGTGTAGCCATTTTCGACCATTGTTAGAGCCCTCGCGACATCAGTTGCTGTTAAATCGGGCATTTTTCACAACAACATAAAACTAAATCATAATCCCTCGTTGTAAACTAACCAAGAAATAAGCACTTGTTTTCAAGAACACAAAAACCCAAGCAATATGTCAACAATAAAAGAAATGATAATTAGGCGCAAATGGGTGGCTAGATTTAATGTTAGATTGCTATTTTTTATTCATTATACCTGCAGAAGTAACATTTATAACTAAATTGAGCCATATACAGATTGTCCGAAATCCGTTTTGAACATAGGAAATTAATGAGTACGACAAAGAAAACATAAACAAAATGAGTAGCAGGACAAAGACAGAACGTAATAGTGGCTAGCTAAATTTTTAAACTAAAATTAAGTCAATGAAACAAACAAACACCAATATTTTAGCTGTTGTTAAGAGTATAAAGTGAGGTTTAAATATACTTTTGTTTACTATTCATATAATTATTTTAATTATTTAAATCTCACTTTATACTCTTGATGACAGATAAAATATTTGACAAAAGTGTTTTTGTTTCATTGACTTAATTTTAGTTTAAAAATCTAGCTAGCCATGATTAAGTTCTATCTTTGTCCTGCTACTCACTTTGTTTATGACCTTCTTGTCGCACTCATTAATATCCTATGTTCAAAACGGATTTCGGACAATCTGTATATGCTAAAACATAGGGAAAATATGAGTTTTTTTTGTGGTCCTCTAATTTTGCCAGTGTGTGTATATACTAATCTACGTAGTATATGAAATCTGTTTAAATTGCATACGTAAAATCTGTTTTTACTTAAACAATAATAAATGTTTAATAACTTTTTTCAGGTTATGTTGCATGCATAATAAACTGTTAAAGCTAGTTACTGTATACACGGTGAGTCAATATTTAATCCCCAGCTCTCGCATATGTGTTCTAAAAAGGTTTATTTTACTGTGCCTGCCGGAGTGGATGACTTTATTGCACCAATAGCAGAAATAAATGATGATAATTTAAATTCTGTTGCCAGGAACTTTAGTCATGTATTAACAAAAATGGTAACATTTTTGAGGGTTTTGTAACGAATTAGATGTTTTGCTGATGTTTATCTCGACCCAGATAGTTTTATTTTTTTAATATTTCAAGTTTTCTCTTGTAAGTGAATTTATTGAGATTAAACGAAACTTTAAAAAATTGTTTATTTCAATTTTACTTGAAAACGGCTGCGCTTTCAGAATGTTAGTATTCTTCATTTTTGTCTTATTTTTAATTGTAGAACAGATATCCGAGGGTTGGGGAGTGAATATTGACTCACCCCGTATAGATATAAATGCTCCATTTTGTAAAGTGACAAAAATTAAAACAGAGTGCAATCTATTCTGCACATGCTATAAATGAGTTGCAATTAAATAAATATCAAACAATACTTATAATTAAATGATTACATTCATTACACATTCTAATTTATAAAACGGTTGCTTTTCACGTAATGCCTTCACACACCTGAAACTTTGCTCACCCTGCAGATAAACGGGAGGGCAAAATTTCAAGCTTGTGAGTGCCACGTTTAACTCCTTTAACGATAATCCATGGGCAGCGTTCCTGTTTGTATTAACTTCCATCCATTGGCACCTGGGTTTCCCCAGGTGAAGAAAGGTGTGATTGTTGAGTTATTGATACTACCACGATAGTTCAATAACAAAGCCCTGTCTCCTTTCTAATTTCATGGTTATGATGGATGAGCTTGAAGTCATTGTGCTAGGAGGGTGTTCTGCTCTGCTTGTAGTTTCATTTGCCCAACCCCTACAACAGAAAATAAGATAATCAATAGCAGAAATATGCAATACAACTTTCAAAACAATGTAAAATGTAAATACATGGTTTCAAAATTGTGGTCTGCCAGTGACAGCTTTCGGTGTTTCCGGATCGAGTTTGCACTCAATTTTAGGAATGTTTGCAAGAAGCACATTTACATCTATTTTTTAAGCTAAATATTTTTATGAATGAGCTTTCTTTGTATTGATATAAAAAACAACCAAAGAAGTTAGCTGGCTTTTCAAGCCTGACCGAAGATGATTATTTTCCACACTGAGCGAGCTACTGCAAATTTCATAGGGAGGAAACACTTAATATAATTCTTCTCACAGCTTTAAAAAAAATTACACATACACATTCAAATACAATTGTTGCTGTTTTTAACTGTTTATAAAACCTTGTTAACTACTTACCCATTGTCAATAAATAATTAAAAAAAAGGTTAATACTTGAAATAATTGCTTTATAAAATCTCTAGATGTGTTGGTCAAACAAAAACGTACAAAATTATAACAGTACCTACTAAAAATACTTTTCAAAATAAAAACAGGAACTGAAAAACAGATACAAAAATAGCTTTGCCATTGTAAAGTCAATCCAATTTCCTGGCAATTCAGTTAGGTATTTCACAGTATATTCGAATATTAAACTAATACTGCCCTTATCTAAGATTGAAATTTAAAAAACCGGATCGACTTTCTATATAACCGTTAAGAGATTAAAAAAATTAAAGCAACGTTAAAACTTTTACATAAATAGTAAACCTCAAGAATTTTGAGTTGGTGTGATGCATAGGCCTTTCATAACAGACAAAAATAATTGTAAATTTCAAAACTGAGTTCAAAGGTAGGCAACCTCACATACAGTAGTTTGCAAGGAGTTGCCTACTGGTGACCACTGCACAAATACCTTCTATTATTTGCCACTGCATCTTCATTAAATTGGCGAAGCTGTTATTTAGTGTCTAACGATGTCTTGCAAAGCACAGCGCCGGATTAAGGATATGCCAGGCCCACGGCTAAATTTTTTTAGAAGCCCCATTCCCATTTATGCAACGGGTACAAAGAGATCTAAATGATTAGAAACCGCACTAGATTATAACCTTCGAATCTTTTCGAGGCCCCCGAAATTCGGTGGCCCGGGGCTGCAGCCCCCTTACCCCCACCCCCTTAATCCGGCTTTGGCAAAGCACCAGATACCTTAGATACCGACTACTATGATCGTATGTTTGAAAGTCCTGTTATTATTTTGCCATACTACAGATTAGCGTTTTAACTCATCTAAATAAGAGTGGTTTGCTCAAATTAGATTATTGAGTTTAAAATGGAATGAAATTCAAAACTCGAATTAGTGAATTATATGAAGTATTATACATTTTTTAAAAATCCGCAGCAAAGAATGAATGATTCACACCAACAGCTTTGCAATGTTGAAACACTTCTATTAATCATCTACATCTCATGAACAGAGTTTCATTCTCATAAAATATTTATAAATCTGACGACATTAATTTGTGTACTATACTTGAGCCGCCGAACAACCCAAATAACATATTACAAAGGTCACTCGATACTATTTTAATTATAATTACTAAATGGATCAGAGATGGCGACCCTTACAATTAGAACTAATTTCAATTGACATTAAATAACTATTTGAGGTTATCATGCAAATATCAAGAGATCAAATGCGAGGTTAACAGGTTAAGTTTTGCGTCAGTTTTGACACAGACTGACGCAGAGCCTAAGCTGCTAATCTCGAATTTCACATAGACTTACAGTGCCACCAACACATTATTCATACGTTTTAATTTCCACAGCCCGCTGAGGTTCAGTTTTTTTAACTCTTGATATTTGCATCTCAAAAAGTTATTGAATGTCAATTGAAATTAGTTCTAATTATAAGGGTCGTCATCTCTGATCTGTTTAGTAATTATAATTAAAATATTATCGACTGACCCTTGTAATATGTTATTTGGGTTGCCTGCTCAAGTCTATCTGTTCGGCAGCTCAAGTATAGTACACATTATAAGAAATTAAAAATACAGAAGAAAATGGGACCACACAAGGTCCTTTAAGTCTTTAAGTACTATGTCTAAAACTTTACAGCAGCCTTTTCTTTAAAAAGTTTTTCAATTCTGAAGCGGAAGATATTTGTTTGTATCAAGCTTTTAGCTCAACGATACCCACTGCTACATCCATACATGGTATAAGACATACCTACCCATTACTCGTTTTCCGAGTTTCAAAGTATGTACTAATTCTGGTCTAGCCTGTGCGATCTTCAGTGGCTACATAGTCTGATGTATGAAGATACAACACAACCGCCTATATCACACAGGAACTGTCGCTGCTGGCAAGGCCGGCCAGGTCTTCTTCTCCGGTTACGTAAGCCATCATAGGCTGCTGATCCGTTTCTCCATTCCACCCTGTTTTGAGCGAGTTGCTCCCAGTCTGTAGAGGAGTTTGTTTTTTTCAGTTTTATAGAGGATATCTTTGTAACGCTTAAATTGTCCTCTTGGTCTGCGATTGCCTTCAATTAGTTGACCGTATAATATACACCTTAGCAGACAGTTTTTGTGCATGCGAGAAATGTGTCCCGCCCACCAAAGATTTCTTGCAATATTAATATTTTGTCGATGTAATAGATATATTCAATATGTATTGTATTGATAGCCCTCCAAAATAAGACTAATATAAATAAATAAAATAAATAATTAAGGGCGAATCGCCACAAATACAATTAATAGTTTTCATCAGAATTCAAAAGTTGAGAAATCTCAGGGCTCATTAAAAAGATGTTTGTAATAATTACTTACTGCAAAATAAATGGTTTATTGCCTTTACTATTTAATTCATTGGCAACTTATTTAAATAATGCTTCGGATATTGCATGAGAAATCTCTTTTCAAAGGGTTAGGTTTTAACACCCAGTTCAGTATAAATTTTATTCAAGTATGGCAAATACTCGACATTCTTACATCTGACAGTTTAACCTATCACTTGACGGCGTAAACACACATGAATGATCGTACAAAAATTAACGTAATTTCAACTCAAAATACCAACAATCAACGAATTTCGCGACAGGTAAATATGCAATGCAATTGTGACGTAATACGGCTAATCGGTTTTGTTTCTCTGACATAAAAGAGACGCCGACTTGGCAACTGTTTACAATTTCCGGTTCTGGGGCAAAATTTGTTGCTACCCGCAAAATCAACCGACGCTATCATGATAAAAATAACTTCTGGAACGACCCTGAGGCTGGAAATCTCTCTCTGGACCTTGTAAATTGTCTATTCTTGCTGCATCCCAAAACTAGTGGGCTTCCGGATCGGATTTCCTGTTGGAATTTACCTTATAAGTTGAGGTACGATGATTGCTCGCCAAATGAAAGGACGCCACCGCTCTAATAAATCTGGCGATGGCCCCCTGCTCCAAATCTCTGCACGCTGTCACCACGGAGGGTCTGTTCTTCATGCTGGATACCAATTTCAGCCGACCTCTGCTCCGGAACTCGTAGAAAAGTGCTCTTGATGTTGGATGCACTTGGTCAAATCTTGCAGCACAGATCCCTCTTCACTGGGATATTTTAGCACAATGAATTTATGTACACAGATGCTCTGCTCACCGAACAATATCAAAAATAACTTTTCAACTTCAACAGCTTACTTTTTTATTCGAAAATTTAGAAGATTATGAGGGCTTGCACACAGCTCAAATTTTTTATGGCTTGGGTTAACAACAATAATAATTGAACATCAGGTAACTTAGCAATTAATACATCAATTGTTCTGAAACCACGATTTGATACAATTATTTAACTTAGAAACTAAACCGTTTTTCAATAATTGTCAATCGTAGCACTTTGTAACTTAAATCTCTGCTTTTACACTATTAGTCTTAATTGCACTGTTGTTACGAGTTTTGATTAGCACTGACAACTGTCTTTAACCTTTAGCAGGTTGCCTTATTTTGCTATTCGCAATCTATGCTTGATTAGCGCTGCTTTGTACCGTTTCTTTACCCGTCAGATGCGTTAGTCGTTTGCTGAACGATAAAATTTAACTCTTAACGCTTCCTTTAATTTTCTTACATCTTAAACATTACTGTCTTGAATTTTCAATATTAACTATGCCAGTCCACATAATTTGAGTACATCTATCATAACCAGCACGTTTTATGGAATTTAAGTTAAACGTAACCCCTTCGATATTGTTTAATGTACTGCCAGAGCTGGGCAAATTACTTTTAAAAAGTAATTAATTACTAATTACTAATTACCGCCCAGTGCAGTAATTTAATTACCAGAGATTCAATTACTCACGGGAAATAGTAATTCAATTACCAATTAGATACTTAGTAATTGTAATTGTACAACATCAATTACTTTTTCAATTACTTTCAATAAAAATTATTGTCATATACGTAGTTTTATTTAGTAGAACCTTCTTGCAAGTTGCAACTATCATTAGTGTTGTGTCGATTCGTAATCGTAATCTAAAAATGCTTAATTTTTATGTTTTGTTAGCCATAGTAACCTACATACTCTTTCACTTTTGAAGGTTTTTTAATAATTAAATCTTGTAGCTACATGCACCGTTCACCAAAACCAAAAGTTTTTAGTTTGTTTTGAAGTAAAATGTAAGTAAATAAATAAATTCAAGGATAACAATTATACAGGGAGTCCCAAAAAAATGCGACACCGATTTGGCATAGATTCCTTAGGTTATAATAAACCGTTTAAACCTAATATACCTTAGTACAAAGTCCCTTCAGTAAGAAGGTAGAGGGACTTGAAAGTTCAAATGTATAAATTTTTTTATATTAGCTTCCACATAGGTTATCACTGAAGTTGAGCTTTTTATCACGATTGCGGATTTAGTTGCCGAGGCCGATAGGGCCAAAGCAAATAAACCACATGAGGAATAAAAAGGAACTTCCAGTGCCGTGGGATACATTGTTTTTTCAAATCGCAAAATTACAACATTTTAACCAACTTTTGTAGGTTATGTTGACGTCGGTTGACGTTTACCTATCGTCCAGCAGCCTAAAAAAAGTCGTAGAACAATGGATTACTTCACTGCCCATTTCTGGTATTTTATTTGAAGAATTCGACCTTCTTCACTGCCGATTTCGACGTTCTTGATTGCCGATTTAAAAAACAAAACTTTTATGTGAAGAAATGTCGAATTTCATTTTGGCTACATTTTGTAATTATATTAGAAAAAATTGCACGCTGAATAGGTATGTTATAAAAGTAATTTTTGTATGTTCGTAATAAATTAATCCACTCGTTTTGCATCGCTTGCTCGTAAATTAAACGTTGAAAAACTCTCACTTTTCTTAACTTGTATAACAATGTACTATTAAATACGCCTAACATGAGGCCGAAGAACGAAGGATGGAGCATTGGATTTTTTAATTGTTTGACAGCAAATTTTTATTTAGATTTTGTAGAACACTACGTGGTGATTCAATTGGCGCAACTTGAGTACTTTTTGTTGGCTCAGTTAGAAAATAATCTTTTACACGTATATACGAAAGTAACATTTTTTGTCGCCTATTAGGGGTTTCCCGAAAATATACGTTTGGGTCCCTGATCGGTTTTCAATGGCAGTGGGAGGAAATATAATACATTGACTACCGTTGCCATTAGAGACGGGAGGCAATGTGATTAATAATAAATCAACTAACCTCCTGGTTTTCATATTTAAATATTTTTGAATGCAGCTGAATACAAGAGATTGCCACATCAAAAAATGTAAAAGTGTTGAATGTATAACTCTGGACTAACGTAATTTCCTCCCTTGCATGATTACAATTGATTAGGTGCTGTTCTCGATAACGCTGAAGAATTAAACTACATCCGCTGGAGGGAATGATACATTTTACTCCGCAGTAATACAAATAGCTATAAAAAATGTATTAGGTAACTTGAAATTTTAAAACAAAATATCAATTTGGTGTTGATCAGGGACTCTTGAACGTTGACAGGTGACTGATGAACCTACTTGAAAACCGCTGATTGAAATAAGAATTTGTACAGCAGATACAAAAACAGCTACAAACTATGAAAACTAACAATGTTTTATCTAACGAGATCGTATCAACAATAAAAGATGTTACCATTCCAACTACTTAAACTTTTTGAAAACAAAAGACAGGTAAATTGACATAATTGAGGATACTTATTCTTTCACAAGTCCAAACACTAATATGTACCTATATTTTACAGATTGTTATAGTAAATGTTTTTTTGTCCTATATTTTAAAAAAATGTTTCTGATGAAGCTAACAATGAATCAGCGAAACGTAAAAGATATTTTTAAATAAAGATCATTTTAATTATGTGTAATGACAAAAACGACAAAAATTTTTACTTACGTTGAAAAAAATTTAAATTATTAATTTTATTTTTAAATCTGTAAAATAGATGTTTTTTGTGAGGAAAGTAGAACCCTTTCGGGTAGTCTTATTTCCGATCCAGCGAACGTCTGTTTTATAATTTCACTTAAAAAAATACCCAAACACGAACAAAATTTTCAAACGAGCCGGTACTTCACACCATAAAAAAGTAAATTAAGCGTCCAAAATCCAAACCTAATCGGCGGTCAACAGCACTTTATTTGTGGACTTTGCTAAGTATTGCAGAAACTGCGGTTTGGATTCGCAGCGATTAATAATAATGGCAAATACGTGACATAAACATCATTCCTTCACCCTAGAAAAGTAGCTAATCACATTTTACTAAAGTTTGTCGTTAACAGCCTCTTCAGATCCCCTAGAATTAGGAACTTGTCCCCAAATCTGGCAACACTTCTCGTGACGCGTCTTACAAAATGCGATAGTTGCTGTTTTCGACTCGCCAGATAAATTAGGCTTCTATTGTCGGAGAATACCCTATTGCGGTTTGATTAATATGTAACTTAACTTATTTCTTTTGCGTTCTGGAGATTTGGCACCCAATCGAGGTCAGTAATTCAGTAATTGAAATACCACAAAGTAATTCAATTACCTCGAGTAATTTCAATTACCACAGGTAATTAAAATACTTGTCAAGTAATTTAAATACTTTAGAGTAATTTAATTACACAAAAGTAATTGAGTAATTGAATGAAGTAATTAATTACTTTCAAAAAGTTATTTTCAAGTACTTTTTAACAAAACTGGCAATTCCCAATTACAATTACCGCATTTTGAAAAGTAATTCAATTTCAAGGCAAATACACAAAAAGGAATTTAATTAGTAATTTAATTAAAAAGTAATTAATTACTGCCCAGCTCTGTCAGTACTGCTAACCTCTGTCAATCAAATTCTGGCTACTGGTAATCATATCTTGTGCATTTATTAGTGTATAACAGTTACTTTAATGTTGCAATAAACAAAATATCAATTCTGTGCCTATTCGAAGCTTTATTTCATTTTCGTCTTAGTTGTGCAACAAGAATTGCCGTGGGCATTAAACTATTGCAGTATATGCATGTAATCAGTATATTCCATATTGCACTGTATCAATATATCTGATATTGATTTTTCTATTATCATCCAGCTCTAGTCGTGAAAGGGGCGTTTCCCCCTTGCCTGAATTGTTTATTTTAATATAGCCAGTTTGCGTTTGCATGATTTTTCATTGTTAATTAGGTTTAATGATTGTTTCTATAATAACGAAAAAAGCGAGTACGGCTCTGCTCAATGTGTATTTAGCATTCGATCGGCGGTCGTGAGAAACTTTAATTTAGTCACGGTAGTGCCAAGCCTTGAGGAGCACGTCTGTCTATAGTGTTTGTGTACTACAAACCAGTGTTTATACTCCCAAGTATCATTTTAATCGTGTACAGAACAAGTACGCAATTGCGAAATGGCCAAAGAGTTTCTTGGCGTCAATTTGGTTCCATGACGCAATCCACGAGAAAGTCGAATCAACGAGCGTACAGCTAGGTGATTCCCCCGCTGCATTCGTGGAAATGTTCCGTACATTGAGTCATCTAAGGTTGGTGGTTCTCAACCACGAGCTTAAGGAGCTGACACACGGTATGGTTGCAGTCTGAGCGATAAGCATTCGCGCCGGCTGTGTAAAGAGTTCGTGACCATAAAAGAATGCGATTAATAGACAAATACATACGTACGCGAATCTCGACGGCAGATTTCGATGCAGCTTAATATTTGTGTATAAAAGACCGTTATTTTGGCGTTTTTCAACGTTACTTAAATGTAAATGCGTGTAGCAATGCGCTATTGCCTGTTAATTATTCATTCCTATTTAAAATCGCCAGTTATTCTAGTGTTTAATCCTGATTTTCTTTATTTTTTTATGTGTGTGTACTTAAAAGGTCATTATATCTTCATTATTTGTGTAAACAAATTAGCTTTTTTGGCGAGTTGAAGTTGTTTTCAGCACCGAGTTATAGGCCAGCTTCCTGTTTTAGCAAACATCGACACTTCCTATTCTCGCACGGAGACAAAGTAAAATTTCATGTGTACTGAGGTGGTTAGCTGAACAACAAGGGCAAATAATTGATAAAAATACCAAGGCGTATGAGACATTTCATCATAATTTAACGTCGTAACGAAGAGGCTATGAAAAGCCTCATTTCAATTGTAACTCTTCAGTACAATATTTCAAAAGCTTTTGAATATAACTGTCAAAAACTTAAAATACAAAAACAGCAGTCTTTACTATTTCAACTACTTCTGTATGGGTTCTTCGTTTAGAAAGTCATAGAACCTCTAATTATTATGTTAACAGTTGTTTGTAGTCAATCCTATGAATTTGAAGTTTCGGAACTTCTGGTCAAGAAAACAGTTGTTTGTGGGAGGCTAGTTATAACTCTGGTCACGATAATTCCTTAAAAGCGGGCACGAATTCGAGGCAATAAAAGTTTACAGTAATAACCAATCCCTTGTACAGCAAATTATAATATTTATTAAATACAAAAACAATCTACAGAGTGCTTAGCTCAAGAACGCCGTTCTTTTATATTTACGAACAGCGACTTCCATTATTCTTCGTCAGAACTTGAACCGCCACTTTACGAGCTTGTTAACTTCTGAAATAAAATTTAACAATGGTAGCCATTCGGGGCCCATATCGATCTCCTCGCTCGTCCGAGGCCCCAGCGGCCTTTAAAAATGCATCCAGCAGTAATGGCACTTTTCATTTGGGGTCCAAGGCAATTATCGCAATTTGCGTGCGATCTAGCAAACAAGACAAAGCGAACAAAGCGGGCAGGAAGTGGGTCGTTGTAGAAACCTAAAAATGCAAATTTCCTATTCAGTGGTCCAGGTTCTAATAATTTTTGGCATTTACATAATAAGCTCCGTCGTGCTGTTGAAGTTTGGCGTTTATCGCCAGCGGAGATCTCTCTCCTCGTCCATTGGCACAGCTTAGTTTTACCACTGGCACTATATTGTTCAGAGTTCCAACAAAAAGAACAGTTAGACGCCCATAATTTATAGGTCGATCTTTGCGCTTGAACTTTCCTCCGCAGCTACACCATGGTTCGGACGCGATCCAGGTCCGGAGTCGCGGAGAGGTCAGAGCCTTGAAGCCCCTGAAGATATAATGGCGTTCAGATCATGATCATGAATAGTCAAGTTGCTCGTGGATCTTCTGAAAAGTTGCGCTTTTAAAACTCTTCATAAACGAACCATCACTGAGATTGGGAAAAATAACATTTCGACACAACTAAAATCCAAATTGCAGACAGTTGCAGAGATAGGAAACGATCACCATAACTTCAATTTTCATCACAGTCGTCTTCTTGGAGAAGGCACAGAATATATAATCAATATTAGAAAGTTATTAGCTAACTTTCACAGAAGCTTCTATGTTAATTTAAATGGAAATATACCCGAACATCCGTCAACTCCAAAATATCGATATGGAGTAATAATCTCGGTAGATTAAATGCCTTAAACATATTCCGGCAATTGTAAATAGTCCAACATCATCAAGGATCTTCAGGAGATTATGAATGAGCCATCACCAAAGTTGAGATTATTGACTGCACTATTAAACCGTTCTGTTAATCAAGAAGGAAAATAGCGTAAAACGGCTAATATAACTTCCAATTATCGCCATGGTCTCCCTCTTGAAAAAGATATTAAAAAACCAATTAATTTTGAGTTCTGACAATTACCACGAACATCTGTCAATCTATCCATGGTGTACAGTCGCGGATAGATCCAAAGCGATTGTATTTCACGAAGATATATTGGCGTTTTCATTATGATTATCCAATGCCCTCCAGGGTTCCTGAGAAAAGCTGAGAACTTATTATTTATCATATGCACTGATAACAGTCAACACAATCGTCTTCTTGGAGAAGGTATGGAAGAAAATTATTAATAAACCATTTTATCAGCCAATTTCCACAAAATCCTTCACTTTAACTTAAGACGAAAGTCATATACACATCTTTCAATCTAACGTGCAAACTAAATTTTTCTATTGGAATCCATACGTTAGTTATGAACAGGCCCGTGAGACTTTCAGATAGCAAATTGAGGTGCCGTCTTCAGCGACCTACACGTCATGGGAGTTGACAGACCGGAAATTGATTATTTGTTTATTCAGTGGTGTTGTGGAGCTACAATCGTGAGTGGGAGAGTCGATTGTAATACAGTAATTATAACAAACTGTGAAAAGCACGGCTTCCAAACATCTATTCAAATACCAAATAATTGATCACATTGTTTCTAGAAAAATTTGTTGAAAACTATGATCAACAGTTCACATGGCAAATATATTGTTATTACTTGTCGTGGATATGTTGAAGAATATATTCTAATTTTGCGGAAAGTCGACGTTAGCTTGCTTTACATATGGCATTCCCAAATGAATTTTTATAGATGGCCTTTGCCATATTTTCAGTTATTCCAAGAGACTATTTTACACTGATTGCACAAGGGTGATTTCAAATATAGCAATAAAACTTTGCGTAACGGCTTCAGATCAGTAAAAGACAAAAAAACCGCTGGCGTATATCACATTCATTGTTCTTGCGGATCGAGTTATATTGGACAGACTGGTCGTTCCATTGATCTAAGACTTCAGGAACATAAAGGCGATTGCAAACATAAACGCATCACAAAATCAGTCGCAGTTGAGCATATATATACACATGGGCACACCTTAGAATTTGAGCACGGCAGAATACCTCACTACTTCCCACGAATGATACGTGAAGCCAGAGAAATAGAAAAACATCCAAATAATATAAACAGGGAATATGGTTTTAAGCTTAGTAAAATGTGGACTCCTGTGATATACGATCTAAAGCATTACAACCGCTGTGCGTCATACGGCCACGCCTCACAGATTACGCTGCACTTGAACGACCAATCAGCGTTACGTCGCTCCGAGCGGCTGGCACAGAAGACTATAAATAGATCCACACCGACCACCAGTTCTTTGAGCGACTTTCATTCTGATGCTGCAAGCTGCAAGATCTTGCAAAACGTTACTCAATATGGCTGCAGAAACAACAAAGCCAAATCTGTCTAGGCATCCTCGAGCCGCCAAAGATCATGGCCATCGCGTGGATACTTGCTCGAGTTCACAAGGTGCAAAGCATATTAAGTAAGCCAGAGAATGCTGGGTATTTATCCACAAAGACTACGCGGTCTAAGCCGAAACTCTATGTTAATAAAAATAATTCGAGTAACCTTGAGCTCTCCATTTCGCAAGAAGTTGAAACCAATGAATTGTTTTCTCGTAATTATGCAGTACTCTCCGCCTGATTAGCAGGCAACCTTCGTTGTTTCTCGAACAATACAATCGCAATTGAAACAGTTCTAGTGGAAATACAGGTTTCTATTTTCGCTTTGGAAAGTTCGTGTTTAAAAGACCGGTTCAGGGCTCTGTATTATCGGCACCAACAACTTTCGCCGTTGTCGTGAGATGGCGTTAGGGAACCGTCCTTTTGGTGAAAAGTTGCTTGCTAAGATGTCCGCCCGCTAAATTGGTCGTTTTTGGACAATCTTCGAGGTGCATCGTCTCCCATGTAGGAAGCTGAACTGAAAGAAGGGTTCGTAAAGGACGCCCAAAGAACCTAGTTGTTGTGGCAGCCGCTATTTTAACATCCTTTCCGTCGATGGGCCAGAAAAGTTACCAAGTCCTCTGATTGTGTAAAAGCACATTTTTCTGTTAAGCGAATTCAGGCTTTTCTGGGTAAGCACGCTTCTCTCTTTTTATTCGACCACTAATTTTGGTTGTGTGTTTGCTCAGCTCCTTGCTTCGGGCTGAGATCCTCCTTGCTTCGGGCTGAGATCATCCCAAAGTCGATTGCTGTGGATCCTCGCACACCCCTCGGAGAGATTTGAGGCAGAGTCCTGTTTGTGGTGGCTCACAGCTTCCCTGAGGAGCAGCCCCCTGGTGTTTGGAGTGACCTCGTGATGCCGAGTCTGGTTTGAAACCTACCTCGATTATTTTGCATTTTGTTATACGAACTCTCAAACGATTTCGTTGTGCGGCATAGTATTATGTTCGTTAACTGCTAGGATGCACTGGAATTTTTAATTGCCTGCGTTATCTTGTTTAGCAATTCATATAGTGTTCTTTCATTAGCGGCTTCACCGCAAGTAATTGTTGTAATCAGGTGTCACACGAAGTGCGAGCTTACGCTGTGCTTATTTTAAAGTAATGTCGCCGAAGCTCATTTTGGATTGAAATTTCGCTGAGCGAGTGGCAAACCTAGTTGCGATAGTTCCATGCTCCTTTGGATTAATTAAAATAGCTGGAACAGTATTCAGCCAGCAGTGCTTATTTCCATAGGGCAGACAGATCTGATTGCTTACGTGGGTATTCGTAAATTATTAACTTGATACATATTAAAAAGTGGAACGCAGTACAACGGTAACATTCTCTTAGCCTTCGGTTTGCTATTAATTAATGTGTTTTGGCCAAATTTAGTGCTGAAAGTAAGTCCATTTAGAAATTAGTTACGAGGCCGCCAGCCTAGCTGCGATTTCGGATGCACCCGATTGAATTTGTGAAACAAGTAACAATGTGATATATATTTGCATACTGTGATACATATTTATTTTGTGCTAGTCTTGTCTGTGTACTTTATGCCAGTAATTACAAAACAATTTCATGCCTCCCTGTTATCCGATTCATCATCTATTAGAAATATTATACGATTTATTACTCTGTGGGTTTTGTTTTATTGTTTACGTTGCATTGCTATCTTGAGCGAATTTTAGTAGGTTTGTTGCTTAAACGAACAAGTGGAACATAGGCTGTAGAAACCTCTTGGCGCCCTTATCTGTTCGATCTTTAGTTTTTCTGGAAGGTAAGTTGCCCACGACCCTTCTCCTGAGTTAGTGCGAGCATGTTCCGATTTACCATCGGCAATTGTTGATGTAACAAAGGAACAAAGCCTTCAGAAAACCGAATCGACGCTATCGAGCAAGTGACACAGCCGACGATCATTAACTTCCCGCCGGGAACAACTAACGTCCCCGAGGACACCTTAATTCGATTATCTGTCTCATAGCATTATTTCTAAGCAACACAACGTACTACAACACACTGAACAATCCCTCATATCGGATGCCGTGCCGAACACGTCCCTGCGCCCCGACGCTGTGTAAGTCTCGAAGGTCTACTTCTCAGATCAGGACGCGGATGTCAACTACAATTCAGCTACAGGGACACTCCACCCTCATAGCTAAGCAGTTTGGACGTCCGGTGTTCGACGCCATCCTCAATCGTGCACAGGCCATTCATACTTAAGGACCGCAACCACTGAAGCAAAGCGTGCGTCCCATGAGAACTCCCGAATATCTCCCTGTACGTAGTAGCACCGATGGGCACCTTCGCCATGTTCTCCTCCAGGTCCAAGCACGAACACATTACTTTTTGCATAATCTCGTGGTTTAAACTACAGGCAAGGGGTCCTGCAGTGGAGCCCATAAACCAAGGAATGTCAAAGCCAATTGTGCTCAGTGATTTGCAAAATACACTAATAAATTCGGGGTGCTGCAATTCGAGTTAAATCAATTGTGTGCGGGCCGTTACGAAATTTCGATAACGTCAGAGTTGATTAATGTACGTCGCGCTAAGCGACCTTTTAAAAACGAACTTTCTAAAACGTCGGACGACAGTTACCTTAACAGCAAGCATTCCGTATCAACACAGCGGGTCTTCCATCTACCCTTTTGCGTCATGGACCAAAGGAAAGTGAGCAAACCCTTACCCGACGAACAATGAATCGTAAACCCGATCCAAGAAAATGCGAGGCGAAAGTTATAGCTCGTGCCCGGGCTGGACAATCCTAGTCCATCAAAAGAATGGGGAATCCTTTGCCTTTGCGACCTATATAAGCGTAGACACTCTGGGATTCCAGCATTGCATCTCCATCCGTCTTGTGTCTCTCTGACCTAGACGAGGGCGCGGGTCAGATTCCTCAGCCTCTAATTACCACATCAGATTACGGCGTTCGTTTACATATAATTCGCTAACATTGACCTAAACCATATTTGTTTTTTAATTTTCCTTTTCGCCAATAATACATTGTTGAAAGTTTACAGGTTTTCTTCGTCTCCTACAACGTTGCATTCTACAATATAATTTTCCTCCTTTTTTCTTTAGGTAACACAATTTTTCTACTTCCAATTACACATAATATGCGTAGGAGCTCCATAGCGTGAGCTTCCTTGATAGCTGCTTAATTGTAGAAATATATAAAAGTAATAAAGGAAGTCAGAGTGAACGATAGAGTACCACATTTTCAAATCGTAAAATAAATTATCCATTTAGA
This sequence comes from Agriotes lineatus, assembly GCA_940337035.1. NCBI lineage: Eukaryota > Metazoa > Arthropoda > Insecta > Coleoptera > Elateridae > Agriotes > Agriotes lineatus. The sequence goes on from OW679203.1 coordinate 54,057,429, forward strand.
GAAAATTAAAAAAGTACACACAAACTTTGAAGATTAAGAGAAGTTTGTATAAAACATCGTATCTGGCCATTTTCATACAATTCCGAAGTATTAGTAATAAGATTCAAAAACCATCGTCATCATCATTATCATATTAGCTTATTTTCATCCACTACAGAACATACGCCTCCTTCAAATTGTCTTGTGCTACTCCGATTTATTTGTTTCCGATGTAACGTTTTAGGTCGTCCGTCCATCTCGTTGATGGTGGTCCTTGTAGTCTTTTGTTAGCTCTTGGTCTTCACTGCATGATTCTCTTTGTCCATATATTATTTTCCATTTGTTCAACGTGTCCCGCCCAATTCCACTTCCTTCGATGTAGATGTTAACTCAATGTCTTGTACCTTACTCTGCTTTCTAATCCATTTGTTTCTCTTACGATCCCTTAAAGGTTACGACGAGTTCAATTTTTTGTTGTACTACTCTTAATTTAGTAACAGAATTTTGTGCCAGAGTCATTGTTTCAGCTCTATAAGTTGTAATACGTAACAGTTGGTAATCCTGTTCCTGTAGAACTCGGTCGGCTGATTGTGACATCAGCGTCTAACTTGTGCCTTTACAGCATCATTATTCTCAAAATGTATACCTCGTAGATGCTCACTGAGCTTTCCAAACAGGTGTGAAAGAGTAAGATCGGGGATGTAGGAAAGATGTGGAATAACATTAAAATGGAAAGATGCCATCTATGATAATGTTTATGCACTGGTGTGGGAATGGTCATTGTCATGTTGCAACAAAAACTCGGTTCTGTCTGGATGCATTCTTTTGAACCGCTTCTTCAATGCTTTCAAGGTTGCTGAAAAAACAAGGAGAGTGGACTGTGGTGCCCTTGGGCATAAATTCCATATGAACCAAGCCTTTGGCATTCCAGAACATAGTGAACACCATTTTTCCAGCAGAAAATTTGGAACTGTAGAGCCTTTGTGTCGGTACTCCATTGACTGACTCTTGCTTGCAGCGTTTTAGCTTTCGTCTCCAGTCGTAGTCGCAAATAAAAATACTAACCTTCAGCTTGATAACGTGCAAGCAGCTGTTAATAAACTTCCAATCGGTTTGGTTTCATTTCGTATGTCAGCTTGCTAGATACTCATCCTTCTGTATTTCAGTGTATCTAAAACTTTCTGGACTCATTCCCTTGAAATTCCAATATTTAAACGTATATTGAATTGAGATTCTCCGATGTTTCTTTAACAAATTGTCAGTTGATGTTCTTGGGTCGCCACATCTTGCTATGTCCTGGAAATTTGATTTTTTGGTCTTTCGACTACATAAAGCAGCCCAACGAGGCCCTTGGAGGCCTTACTTACAGGCTCGTGGTAAAATAATATAAGAATAATTGGAAAGCACACCTTTAAAGCATAGAAAACCACACGATACACAATACCCAAGAGACATTGATGTATAGAGCACAAGGCAGAAGGTCATTAGACAGATCACGCAAAAGATGGAAACGCTAAGAACGAGGGTTGTAACAGTTTCACACTCTAAACGAAAGGGAAAGGAAGAAAATAAATGCCTTCGAAACAACTATAATGTTAAGAGTATTGTAACGACCTTGAAATCAGGCAGCTGCAAACGCGTGAGGTACAGCCGCCAGGAGACGACCTTGGGGCCAGCTGCGGACGAATGAGTCATTGTTCCGGAGTTTCGGGAAGCGGCCTTGGACCCAGCTGCGGGCGGATAAGGCGTTTCTGGAACCTCTCCCCAGCGAATATAAATACACGGCCGTCTGAATTCAGGGCAGTTCTCATCAGACTCGAAGCGCGTAATATAAATGAACCCGTATATATAACCATATAAATCCTTAACGTTTAAGTCGTGAATAAATAGCCACATAAATTAATTGATGTTTAATCCAGCGCATATAAATAAACAGTGTATCGTTGTTAGAAATAGTTCGTAGTTTAAGTAATTTGTGTGTTTGTAAATAATAATAATTACTCGTTGTAAATAAATGTTTAATGCAAGAAGCGTCGTATATTTTTTAAATAGCCCGAACGTAAAAACGTAACAGTATTATACATGGACAAAATAATTCAAGCATTCATTTTAAACGATATAGACGAGAAATATTGCAAGCTACTTTGGCCAAACAGTCGGACGATCAGTCACATACATAGAAAACCTTATGACACAAGGCACGGTGCACGGCAACACGGAAAAAGGAGAATATCCAACTTGCTGGCTAGATGGAATAGAATAGTCCACTGGACACTCGAAAGCTTAAGATCATCAAAGATAGCGCCAAATCGTCTACCATAACCTTAAAAGAAATGACATCACGACATCTCTTGTAAGACAAATGAAAGCCAAGATCTGCCTTGTCTATCTCCTTGTGGATACGAGGAGGTATCCTTTTAAAACTGTTAAACGCACAACACTTAACATTTAATAAGTTTATAAGGTATACTAGATATATGAGGTTATGTGTATAACATGGGGCAAGATTGATTAATCATTATTTACAGGGTGCTTCAAAAGTAAACGTAAACCGTAAAAGGGCGTGTTCCTCAAATAAAAATAAGAGAAAAAGTTCTTATAAACATCGGTCCGTAAACGCTTCGTTTCCAAGATACGAGGTGTTAAAGTTAAAACAAAATCCCGGACGCCCCTGGAATAAATAATTTAAATCTAAGCGCGGCAAAACATGATCTTTAATAGCACCAATAAACCTTCAAAGTTTCACTAAAATTTTATTAATCTTTAGGTTCAAAGAATTGCAAAAATGTGGGCTTTATTTTTTGTTGTTGAAAACAAAGCGCTATGAAACAAACTCAGGCGATAAAAAAATTGTATTTTTAGTTGATTTATTAAAGAAAAATATGAAAATTGCAAAAAATTTGCTAAGCGTTTTTTTTTTTGTGAAAAAGCCAATTGACATGTCCTGTGGGCACGCCCCTGGAGTTACTGGATCAACTGTAATAAGTCCAAAACATACTTCATAAAGTTATAAACAAACTGTAAACATTTCATTAAAATCGCCCAAGGCGTTTTTTAGATAACAATAAAAAAGTGAATTTTTTGAAAATTTTAACACCCTGTATCTCGGAAACGAAGCGTTTCCGGGCCAATTATTATCAGAACTTTTTTTCTTATTTTTATGAGAGCACCACGCCCACGTAAGTTTTACGTTTACTTTTGAAGCACCCTGTATAATAAAATAAATGTTTTTCAGTTACGTATTCAACTCAATGGCTTATTTTCTGGAATCACTATTAAAAATGTCTATTTATTGGTTTACATGGTGTATGGCAGTATTACAAAAGACGCACCATATAAACCATCGCTAACAATAATTTGTTTATGTGAATGTAATTAACTCACGGTATTCAAGTTACCTACAATTAATCGAGCTTGTAATTTACATCGGAACAATACATTATGCGTACAGGTAATTATGAATTGATACAAACAGATTGTTTAGTCGTTATTTCGTTGGAAGTGCAGCAATGAATAGTAGGTGCCGACTTGCACTTTGATGTCACATCATACCGTATGCATACTATTATTATAATAATTATCGTATTGATTTGGTCACGCTGCGCTGGTGAGTAATCGTTCAAACAATGTATTGCGGATTTCAAAATATGTATTTTGCTTTTATGTGTCATAGCCTCGTATGTCGGTTATACGGTAAAAGTTGCAAACTGATGTTATATGAAAAAGTTGTTATTAAATTCTGTCATGAATAGACAAACCATATACATATTTATGACACCAAAAATATTCATCTTTTACTAAAGCAGCTGTTTACACTATAAGAAAAATATAGCAACGCCAGAATTAAATTAGAAAAATGAAACGGCTACGTAAACTAGTTCACAGCAATTTTGAATCGACAAAAATGTGTTAAGGGGTTTATACGGAACTTCCCTCGCAACTATGGTGCAAATATGTTAACGTTGCTAATAATACCGAAACAATACAAGGAAACACTTCGTAATGCGTATTACATCAATTTGCAAATTTAAAAAAATCTGCCGGCGGTGAGATTCGAACTCGCGTTCTAACGCGGATGCCGATTGTTAGCCAGATGATTTAACATCTGGACGAGACCTGACGTATTACAACAGATAAGGTCACTAGATTACTACGCTAAGTGTAAGGTACCGCCATTCTATTACTCGCGTAAAAATGTGGGAAAATTGTGAGATAAAGGAAACAAATACAAATTTTCCAAGTGCAACAGGGAAGACACTAGTTTTTGGGGATTTTCTTTTTAGTGTAATGACACTGCTGTAAAGTCAACTTATTGTTAGATTGTGGTTGTATTCCCAGTTGGAGAAGATTGTGCGACAAGGATAGACATAAAAAAATCACTAATAGCGGCAGTTTACACTTTAGTGTGTTGATGTAGTGACCTTAACAACAGAACCATTGTAGCATTGCAGGCGACAAAAAAACAGAACTAATATTAGAATCTAGTCATTTCTAAGCTTCATATTGATAACAACTATCAAACTGACATTAACTTGTTAACCTAATTTAGATAAAATGACAGGATACATCAGTAGCGTACTACAAACTTGTAAATTCAAGTAATTATGCTAAACAATAGAGTTTATGCGCATTAAAGTAACAAACATGGCTGTAGTAACAGCGAATTATCTGTAATGCGATGATTAAAACTAAATTCTTCGAATAATCCTGTACTACACATTGCAGTGTGAAGACAATTTTTATTAATTCCTGCAATTGCCGCTACTGCTTTCTTAGCATTTACAACATAACCACACTTTATGTATATGACATTTATTTCACTTTATGTATTACAATATACAAGACGCGGTGACGACAAGATCGCTGCAGTGTGTCCACCTTAGCTATGTGCAAAATTATGCTTTTATCAATATTTCTTGAGTTAAAGCAGATCTTTTTTAAGGTGCTCACCCTGTATATATCTGACCAAAAGTATATTCGATTTCGAGCGAGATAGACGTATAATTCGCATGCAGAATAGTCTTCCACCAACAAAATTTTTAAGCTATACCGCCAACAGACAGACGGACAGATATATAGATGGAATTGAGAAAACATGTTTTTCGTCATCCAGGGACACTGCAACGTGAAGATCGGAAGAAATCTAGGAAAGTGAATTTTTCACGATTACAATACTTCCTTCGTCTTTCACACGAGAATCCCTCGTCTTTTAGATGAGGAAAGTAAGGGTTTTAGTGCTCACCCTGTAGGTATTCATTCACCTTGTATAGCCCTGTGTGTCAATTGCTGATTTCAATTTGAAGTGAATTCATGGAGAATTATTTTTATTGTATTGATCAAAAATGGATATAATATGATGAAATGATAATTCTAGAGAAACTAGTGCACTTGATCGAGAAGAATATATACACGCCGTTATATTGTAATGACAGCCCGCTTCTATTATGTAAAAATATAATAAGATAAATACATACGGACGTATCACACAGATTACAATCAAATGGTTTAATAATAGAATTCTATGTCAATCGCAAGGCTCATCAAAATGGCTGTTATAATTATTTGCAAAATAAATGGTTTAAAGCTCCGGTTTAGCATAAAATACTATTAAATCAGGGGTAGGTTCAACAACTTGTATTTGAAATACTTTTGTGTATGACAAATTCACTAGTATAGCAATTGCTTAAATTCATTTCTGACAGCTATAACCTTCAAATTAACTGTAACCACAAAGTCTACACGTATAAAAATTTGCAAATTATGTGATGTAATTTCCGGCTAACCTGGTATTGTTTCAGTGACGTCAACCGACGCTCGATGTGCATTTGTGCAGCCAAACGGTCGACATCTTTAGTCCAAATCCCAAAATGGAAGGACGCCACGTCCATTAAAAAATCTCTGAAAAGCTTCTGAGAACTGGTGCCTGGTGCTACACCTCGTAAACAGTCTAATCTTGATGAAGCCAAATTTTACGTGCCTGCTGCAATGGCTCCCCTGTGAATTTTACCTTGCAAAGGGGCTTCGTATGCTGGTTTCGCCCAATCGAAGATACGCCACGGCAATTACGGACTTGGTGATGGCTTCTTGCTCCAAATTTCTGCAGTCAGGCATTCAGGAAAGTCTGTTCTACACGTTGCACAGCAAATTCTTGCTGGCCGATACTTCTAAGTAGTCGAAAAAGGGCTCCGAAGTTGATCGCACTTGGGCAAATCCTGCAGCTGGATATCCCTCTTTACTGGGAACTGTTATCACTATGAAAATGACACTTGAAGATGCCCTGAACACTGGTGAATATGGAAAACACTTTTTTTATACAAATAATTTTTTGATTAACAATTTTTCACCAAAACTGTGAGCTCAACTGGCACAGAGCACAAATTTTACAAGCTTGTTTTAGATATTAAACAATTGACTGTCTCGTATCTTAGTAACCTGGATTTGCAATTGTTTTTATGAAAAGAGTATTGATATCATGGTTTTACTTATGAACTATAGTTTCGATAAACTGTCTTTCCTTGGGAATTGTCACTTTTACACTTTAAATCTCTGCTTTTTTATCAATTCAGTTTTAAATGCACTGTTTCACATGTTTATTTTAGCACTGCACGATGTCTGTTTCCTTTGATAGGTAGCCTAATCGCTCTTTGCAATCTTTACTTCCTCGTACTGCTTTGCACCGTTTCTTTACCCTTCAGTTGTCTTGTCATTTGCTGGTGATACAATTTTTAATCATAACGCTCATATAATTTCACCAAACTTAAATCTGTCAGCTACATAAATTAAGCCATTCCTAACATCAATTATTAATAAAATGCTGAACGCAACCCCTCCGAATCCTGCCTTATCTAATGCTAACCTTTCTCACTCAAATTATAATTACTGCTACTCATTTCAAGTGCATTTATTAGTGTAAAAGTTACTGACTTTCTTGCAATAAATAAAATATTTAATTCTGTGCTCATTTTGAAATTATTCATTTTTAGTGGTATTTATGCAACCAGAATTGCTGTGGGCACTAAACCATTACATACATTAGGTCCAACCGGATGGAGCTCCTGTTCATAACGTAAGGAACGTCACGAATATTTTAAGTTTGGTGAAATCAAGGACCTCATAATTCGTATAGGTGGACCGCATAGTGAAATGACAGCATCCCTGTTACAGAAGGCACGAGGAAATTTAATAAGGCAATTTCAAAAATTTCTTGGGAACAAAAGAAGTTATTCGAACAGCAACTGTTTTTTACCGAAACTTAAGATTCATCTTTCATACAAATTTATGGTGATTTGTTCTTGTTATGTAGCATTAATATTGAATTATTTGTGATAAATGCTACGACATAAATCTAATAACTCGGCGGCAAATTCTTCGCCTACATTAATTACAATGTAAATGTAAATTTTATTTGAATAAAACCGTAAGGACAACGAGAATCAGTTTTAACATTAACACGATTTGGTTAATTGGCAGAAATAATAAGAGTTTAATCAAGTTCCTTTGCATAATTTAAATTACATAGTATTGCAGTAATGTGTAATAAATGAAGTTGATATAGGACATTTTTCATAATTTTAAAGAACCATCTTTGTATTAGAATAAAATTAAAATCATTGTATTGATTTAACCAAACCCAAATCTGTCAGCTACATAAATTAAGCTTCGTTTGCCATTCCTAACATCAATTATTAATAAAACGCTGAATGCAACCCTTCCGAATCCTGCCTTATCTAATGCTAACCTTTTTTACTTAAATTATAATTACTACTACTTATCTCAAGTGCATTTGTTAGTGTAAAATTTACTGACTTTCTTGGAATAAATAAAATATTTAATTATTTATTATTCATTTTTCGTGTTAGTTAGGCAACCAGAATTGCTGTGGGTACTAAACCATTATATACATGTAGGTCCAACAGGATGGAGCTCCTGTTCATAACGTAAGGAACGTCATGGATATTTTAAGTTTGGTAGAAGTTCCTTTGTATAATCTAAATTAAATAGTATTGCAGTAGTTGATATAAGAACATTTTTAATAATTTTAAAGAACTGTTGGCTTACGTACAATGCAGATTAGCACGTTTTTATGTTTATAGGGAGTTTTCATACTTTACTGCCACTCATAACGTTTAAATTTATGTGTATTGGCATATTTTATGTTCAAATATTGCAAAAGCTGTTTAAAATAATGAGAGAAGATCCACCGTAGAGTCCGTCAAATGCCATTTTGCCATGTTTCTTACTGTAAGCCCCTTTAGGGCCAGATTTCGTATTTAGGCGTTTGACGTAGTAAGGGGTGGAATGAACCACATTTGTTGATGCCATAAATGCTATAAAATGCATTTTTTCGTGATAAATGCTATATTTTGAATAAATGCCATATTTTAATGCTATATTTCAATCAAAATCAATATTATGTGGCCAATTCACGACAAAAGGGCTTACAAATTTCAAAATAGACATGCAGAAGTTTTGGTAAGTGCCAGGTACTAAGGTCGATGACCCAGGGCGGGGGTAATCACTCGTCGCGCCCCTCAACGCTCAGGTAAGTATTCCGTCAAGTCTACTCGTCAACAACAACCCCGCGCTCTACCCCTTCCCTTCAATGCACCACGGATACCAACGTTCCACTTATTTGCCATGTGTCCGTCGTTTTTATCAGATCACTTTGTCTTTTGTATTTGTGTTGTAGGATTTTTAATATTACTGGTGAAATTTTTTCTAAAATTTCAACTTTCTGAAATAAAACTAACCATTTTTTATGCTTTATTTTGAAGTAAATGCCATTTTATATACTATATTTTGAAAAAATAAATGCCATTTTGCTATGCTATATTTTGAAAAAATACGGGAATATTTTGACGGACTCTCTAATCACCGATTATGTCTTCAATGGAGTTGTACAATATATAATGCTAGGTACTTAAATAGAATACGTTTTTCAACGTATTTGATGCTGATTATTTTTCTGTTTATGTTAAATGATTAGAAATAAGGTTTCTAAAAACTTCCATAGAAAAGTGTGCTCGTCACGCCCATAATTTATGAAATATTACATACACAGGGGCAATGATAATATTTGGAGGATGTATTTGTTAAATCCTGTTCTCACAAGCACCCAAAACGTCCTTGTCCGACGATCCTTCGCTGGATTAGCAACGGAATCTCTGGGCTGCGAGGATTTTGCTTCTTTAAACGAGTTCAGAAAGGTTAATGCTTCACTCTGAACTTCAGACAAAGGATGGAGATGACCTACTGAAGCCGCAGGAGAGCAGCGATGTGCACGGATTTTTTACAGTTTCTAGTTTAGCGATCGCCGCGAGATCAGAATTAGCGTTGGGAAATAGAGAAACTCCGTTGGCCTAAACGAGGCACAGCGACAAAGAACTGCACGCCTCTGCAGGACTGACAGCCGCAAATTAACAAGAAACCGACTTGATGGGAATGTCAGCTTTGGATTAGTTTTGTGCCTTGCGTAATCCCGGATCTGCATAATTATGAGAGCAACACCTTTGTGCGGGATGCTATTTTTACGGCCATAAACTCCATCTGGCGGAAGCAGGAACGGCCCAGCAGCACGAAAATGCCCCGCGAAACCGCGACAGCAAGGAACGATTCCGTGGCAACCAATTTGAGCTAAATGATCGAATAATTAAAGAATTTTTTTCCTGCCCACTATAGGGAAACGAATGTACATTAGTTAATATTACATGAGGGACCGAATTTTGACAGAGAATAATATAGACTACACTAATCTGTTCTGATCTCATAGTGTTGGGTGTCAGTGTCATAGTAGTTTAGTGATTACTTTTGAAATTATTTGAAGATAAAATACAAGTATTTTTTTATTTTTGGCACCAAATATTCAATTAGAGAATATTACCCTAATATTAATGCTCAATATTTAACTATTAGAACATAGTACCATTAGACCACCCCTTCCGCCAGTTCCCTATGCTCTTTGGGCAACAACCAATAATTTATCATTTCAAATATTAGCACCAACAAAAAATGGGCAAAAATAAATGACACGTAACCAAAACACTTCCCTACTCAGTTATGGTTCCCTTTACACAAATGCAATATTACGTTGTATGTCTAGTATCTACAAACAGCACTCATTGGCTTGAATGTAACACTGCACATGTCGGTTCCTGAAAGTATTTACTCTTGGTGGGTTACGATTTAATTTTAATGTATTCCCTAAGACTGAAAACCACAAGATGCTTCCAAAGGTAACAATGGATTTGGTTAAAATCAATGGCTACAACAGGAGTTCCTCTTTCTACTAATTGGTCTACGTTAAGTCGAATTCAAGAGTTTACGAACTCTTCCACCCCGTGGTGAATTGCTAAAAAAATAGTACCGGAATACGCGGTTCATCCAAGTTTTCAAAGAGATGCTCTACTCACATCAAAAACTGATGATAAAAAACTCCTTTTTTTAGTACTTCCCTCGGCTAAAAGACAACGGAAGTGTTGTATTTGCTGGAGGAAGATGATATTTTGCATACTACACATTATATATCAACCTGACATGACCGATAAACTTTCATACCAATATATACAGGGCGAGCAATTAAAAAAAATAAAATGTTGTTTATTTTTGCTTTAGCAGAGAAATAGATGAGAGTAACAATTTGCACATAGCTCAAGTTATCCTTGACGAAAATGGGACCCAACAGATATAGCGTAAATGCTGTAAACCAAAAAAAGGGGTAAACCAAAAATGCATTCTATTTAAAGCAGCCTCGACGTAAGGAGACGCGAGAAGTGCTCCGTGTCGCATGTAGGGAACGGACGATGTGGCCAAACGTTGGAATCGTATTGGCAGCTGCTGCCGTTGGAATTCGATCGCCGATGTTGATTTATTTGAAAATTCATGTAATTTGCATTACCAAGAGTTTCCTTTTATTGCTTTAGTATTATTAAAATCGTGAAGATATTTTTACCCCTGGTTTCCTTTGACTTTTAAAATTATTAAGAGTAACAACGTGAATAAAGCTTTTTACAGAGTTTTATTTAAGATATTTAAAAGATCACGGCCTGACGAATTGTGTGGCAAACGTTACTTTGACATTTGTCAAACAATTCAATGGGTCATGATAAAGATAATATCAAACCACTCAAAAATGCTAAGCCTAGTATTGCCAGACGAACTTATAGACAGAATTTTAACAATATTTTTTAAAAATCGTCATTTTATCCATGTCCCATACGAATGTTGTTTCTTCATACATTTCTTTTATACTTTTCCATCTTCTACTAGAATCTGAAGTCAAAAAATTCAGAAAAAACGCACAGACTGAAAAACACAACAAAGTGTTTTCATTTGTCCGCCATTTTGTCCTAGTAGCTTACGAGATAGAATTTTGCTTCTTCAGACATTCCTATTCTACTTTGATGGCTTCTATCCGAATTTGTACAGGTTCAACAAGGGCGTGCGGAATTATTTATGAAAATGTGACCACAACTTTGGATGATAATGGTCACGTTGATGATTTTCTAATAGGTTTGGAAAGAAGTTCCGGTAGGCGTTCCGTCTCCATAAAAAGTAGTCGCTCTGCTGCGTTCCGGCCCGAATACACTACTGCTTCCATCGAGATACAGTGCAGATGACGGGACTATCTTGTAACAACATATTCAAAGTCCGTCTCATACAATATCTACTGCAACGCCCTCGACAGGTTTTAGACACATATGTTACTTTGGTGCAGGACTCGCTACGTTAGCTGTATGATGTTTGGTAGCCCGTCTTTTCCCTCGTTTAGAAGTGACGTTCTGTTACTGCCGTTTGTACATTTTCCCTTTGAGGCAACGTGGTCCATGGATCTTTAGTTAGATTAGGTGAATTTATTAATGGCGAGTGTGGACAAACGTGCGTGAACTGTGCGAACGTTGCCCATTCACGATTCAAAACTGTCTTGCTACTCGGGACCACATCAACACGTGTAGAAGGAATCTGGTAGGTTACATTTTAAATATACTCTATGATCATAGTGAAAGAAATTAAAAACTGACTAACATATTCTCATTCTTAGTTGACGTCACCTATCCACTTACAACTTCATTGTTTTGGCATGGTAAATACACTCACAAATCAACGCGTCTTACGTAATGATAGGATAACATCTAGTTTCATGAAAATTTGTTTAAAATTAAAAAAAATGTCCACTATTTTCTCTTGCGAGATAGGAGATTGGTTCTTTAGACATTCCTCTTCTACTATTCCATCTTTTATCGGAATCTAAAGTCAAGATTTAAAAATTGCGAAGAAACGCGGACTGATAAACATTTTAAAAAAATTGTTCGCCAGTTTGTCCAAGTTCCTTACGAAATTTTACATATTTTATCCGAATCTGGTTCAGGTTCTTCACCACAGGCGGGCGTGCGAAAATATTTATGAAAACGTGAAAATAACTAGATGATATTGGTCACTTTAATGATTATTACGAGGTTTGGAAAGAAGTTCCGGAACGCGTTCAGTCTCTAAAAAAAAGTACCGAAGCGTCGTTCTGCTGCGTTCCGGCCCTAATGCACCACTGCTTCCACCGAGATACTGTGCCCTATGCTAGAGGAACATCTAACAACATATCTATTGTAACGCCCTCTATCGGTTTTAGACACAAATGTTACTTAGCGGATGCATTAGGTACCATTTGGTGGAGGACTCGCTAGGTTCGCTTCAGGATCCCTTGTAGTGCGTTTTTTCCCTGCCCGAGAGTGGCTTTCTATTGCAGTCTTTTATACCTTTGCACTTAAATGCAGTATGGCACACGGACCTGTAGTAAGTCAAATTAGTTTAATTAATACTATAAGTGTGGATAAACGTGCATGAACTGTGCGAACGTTGTATATTAACAATTTAAAATTTCCTTGCTATTAAACTCGGAACCACATCAACATGTGCAGAACAAAGCTCTTATCAGGTAGAATACATTATAAATATCTTCGATTAATCGTTGTGGATGAATGTAAGTACTAAATAAAATGTCAACGGCAACTTTGTTTAAAGTTTGTTGGGGCCACTTGACGAGGGCTTCAGAGACACTGTATATATAACTTTATTTCATTGTTTTGGCAAGGTGAATATAATAAAAAGTTTTTGCTTTCGATTTGCATGAACAAGTTAATCTATCTCTTATGTAATGACAGAATAACATCTAGTTAAAAAAATTGTTTAGAATAACTTACATTGTTACAATTTTTAAACTTTCAAATCGAATAAGATCATGTTTAACCTTTAAACTCAGAAAGTACTTGGTAGATTATGTATTAACACATATTAGCACTTTTTTAATACAGCAGACAATTTTTTCCATGACGTTTATCAGCAATGCTCTTGGTTTAACCTTATCGCATACTCCTCCACACATAGAGAACTACAAAAGCCTTCCGTTGTTCCAATATCTTCTTCAATACACGAAAATTTCATACGAACTAAGTAGGTCGAATCGGAACCAAAAATAGATGAAGAGTACAAGAGACATGTACAAACAAGTGGGCGCCTTATCAAGGGAAGACAGCATTTTTTGGCTGTACCTTGTCTTTCCTCACTATTTTTACTGAGTAATTGCTGAAAAACGTAGAGCAATAGCAATTTATAATTATCTTGCAACTCCAGAAGGGTGGTGGCATAACTATGCCAGCTTATGGAAGTGTAATGGTTTTCTTCGGGATATGAGAGTTGATTTGTTCTCATTCTTTTATTTCTTTCGTATGTATGCAACGGCGATTGATATAAATCTTGTCTAGGAATATAAAGATTCATAATGAACCGTTCTTCTTCGTTTGATTAGTTCTTCTTATCTGTACCTTGATTTTCTCTACTTTCCTTGCTATTTTGAATGGGCAATTGCTTCAAAAGATATAGTGTCGGCATAACTACATACGTCAGCCTATGGCACTGTGTTTGCTTTCTTCGGGAGATGAAACAGAGTTGACGTATTTCATTCATTCTATTGATATGTATGCAGTGACGATTAATTTATTTCTGGTGTTTAGAAATATATATATGCAATAATAGAAAGTTCTTTTTCGTTTGATTAGGTCTTCTTCTTGACTGCTCCTTGCCTATCGCACCTGGTGAAGGAGCCACGTCGCGCCAGGTCAGGACGGAATCTCAACGTTTACTACAGAACTACAAGCGAAGAGAAGCGCTGAAATAGTGGCCGGTGAGCTTCAGACGATATATGAAGTCCTGTCGGCAAAAGACGCGACAGCGATAAAGAATGGCGCAATAGCAAAAGCATCGCCGTACAGCTGTGAAACCTAGGCCCAGGTGTCGGGTAACATTAAGTGAGTCATAACGTTCCAACGCGCGTTTTCTGTGCGTCTTCATTTGATAAGGCCTTCTTTTCCACTTTCCACACTATTTTTAATGAGCAGTTGCTTCAAAAGGTGTAGTAGTAAGTGTAATCTATTTGATATCTTAAAAAAGTGACGGCATTTTATGCCCCCCAATAGAAGTGTGTTTGATTTCTTCAAGAGATGAGAGTTATTGTGTTTTCATTACTTCTATTTCTTTCATCTCAGCTATCTATGCAGTGCAATTAGCACGTTTATGGAAGCTCTGACCACTTAAAAATATTTAGAACAAAAATGCATTCTTTCTCAATGTATCTTGCCTTTTCCCACTAGCTTTAATAAGCAACCGTTTCGGAAGGTACTAGTAGCAACGTGATCTCTTTGAAATTCCAGCACAACGCCGGCATAACTATGCCGATTTATGTAAATAAGTTTACTTTCTTCAAGAAATACGATTTCATTTGTTTTCTTCTCCTTTCTCCTCTTAGTGTAGGCAGAGAGCCTGTTATTACTACACTGAGTGAGATTTTATAAGCCATCTTGACTAGCCTAACCCATTGATAGGAGGAATGCCCTTTCACAGGGATTACGACCACCAAAACGATGGCCGAAGTGCGTAAGATGTAACCACTGTATGTGTGTTAGGTTCGTACTCACCACCTGCCGACTGCTAACGCAAACGCTCTACCAGTCGACTACACGCTCTCCATTTGTTTTCATTACTTGTATTTCCTTTGTCTTCGTTAGTTATGTGTGGCGACGCCTGCAGTCACGAATCTCCTCGAGATATGAACAAATTCAAAGTAAAATGTTCTTCTCCTTTTTTTGATTAGATCTTATACTTCTTTCTTAACCAGCTCTCAATCTGGCTCTTGCAATGACGATGTTCAACAATCACGTCATATTTTTGGTGTCTCCCTGACGGTTTGGTTAGATGTGGCATTTTTGCCCTGGGGATTTTCCGGTCTTCACGTTCCTTTTATGTTTCATTTCTATATTACAATATTTTCTTCATAGAAATAATTCTTAAACTTGATCTCCTTGATTCGTGTTAATTGCTCGAGTCATAATCGCTGACATGTAGCTTTGTATATTTTTACTTTACTCTCGATGTTGTTGACATCACCATGTTATGTTTCTCATTGCTCATGAGATGGACGCTTGTACCGGATGTTTGTACGTAGTGACTGTGGATATGGTAACGCATTTCCTTTTTCTACATTAAGGTCACCTTGTCTTTTTCTGCACTGTTGTTCCATTACTGGACAAAATAGGTTAATTCATATTACGTGGTAAAGTAAAAATCAATATAAATGTTACAATCGCCTAAATGCGATAGATCCCCTTTCCTTAAGAAAACGTGAACAGTAAATGCGACACTACAGAATCGCATCAACCTACTAAATTAAATTGCAAATGTTGTTGATAATCTTTTGGTTTATTACTGTTGGCAATCGTCACATCCGAGGTTAACTCTCAAAGCTGTGCTACCTATTTTTACCAAGTGCTGATGCCCTTAAAATAGCATGATCCACGCCGATTGGTGAAACCACACTTTTCTCGACGAATTATTTAATGGCTATTTTTAACCAGCTGCGAAGAGCTACAAATCTAAAATGATGGGCATAAATCAACTAGTTGCTCCGGAAGGTGAAAGGTGGGACCGTCAAAAGCAGTTAGGCGGCATCTTTGTGCCAGTTCGCGAACTTAGTGAATAAACCTCGTATGTATCAATATCCCAGTACTAAATTTGCACTTCATACAATAAATCAACCATAAAATATTTAATTTTTTAATGTTTTGATTCGATGTACTTTGAAATTGCACTAATAAAATTAGCTTTCCGGTGTACGGTGCTAAATACACAAGTTTTGGTAAGAACCTCCATTGCAATTCACCCAATAGTTCCGTAATATTGTAGAACGGAAACCCTTTACGAGTTAATCCTGCAGTAATTAAAAGAGACACGTTTTATTGTTTCCTCCACGACCGCTAAGACATAAAACGCGCGCGTGAATCTATGTTTAGGGATAATGATAACGTTGGTTGAGCAACATGACTGATTTTCAAACATCAATGGAAACAATTAAAATTTGCAAAATAGATTAGTATTTACAAATTACATAAATAAAAACCCAATCTTCATTTAGGCTTTCTCATACCTTCAAACATTTTGCTTAGGCCGGAAAAACAGTGGCTCCTAGTGGTATTGTATTCAACACTATATAACCTACGTATTGCAATGGTTTTTAGTAGAAGGGTCCGATATCAGATTAAAAAGGTTAAAGAATACAGCATTAAATTACAAAGATGAATTTAAGAAGAAGGATATCGACATTATTAAAATGTATTTGGTAAAAACATGAAATAGAATTTAAATTCATTGATGCTATATAAGAAACAGAAAGATTCTAACATAATTTAATTATTATCTTAAATACAGTGGAGGATTAATGACAAATACCTATTCGAGAAATATCATTCAACATAGTGGGTGTTAGATAAATATGATACAGATTATATAGAGTATTGGACTTTAAAACATATGCTAAACAATATCACTAAGGAGATAATAATATTTATCAGCCTGTAAAATAATTTGGTACAAAAAACATGTAATGCCTTTATAAGTGGCTAAATTACTAAAATAAACCTTTTATAAAAGTTATAATCTGTTTGGAATATAAAGGGTTGTGAATTAAACTAGAAATTTGCGAGAAGATAATTAAAATAATATTTGGAAAGATTTAAAGATGTGGAGATGGTAAGGAGGAAGAAAATGGATGTGGTGAGAGTAGTGATGTGGGTTGGGTAAATACCCAGTGGGTAGGGTATTTATAAATGGGTATTTACCTGGGTATTTACCCCTGCCTTGGGTAAATACCTAAAAACTGGGTATTTATCAAATTTGTAATATTTAGAAAGCTAAGCCAATTTTTACTCACATAATAATGTTATCTTAATAAATAAACTACATATAAATGCACTGGAATATTTTATGTAAAATAATAATTTAAATGGAACATTGAAAAAGCATGCACTCAGGTAAATTAATCAGGAAAAAACATTGGCTGCCGAAGTTTATGGAAGTAAACAGAGACGCAATAAATTCTTTATACTATGCAACCTCAAAAAACCAAAACTTTTCTGCGTTTTTTTTCTAGCAAATCTGAAGCAGAAGCTTTACGCTTTGACGACAACGTTTTCCGTGTTTTAAAAATTAAACTCAATTGAATTTTCGGCAGAAACGCTCGAGAAGACAGTAAAGTTTGAACTAAAATTCCATACGTAACATAAGTCTGCCACTTGAATCTAATTTTACAATTTATTTCAGGTCCCATTTGGTAATAAGAGATTTAAAGAAATAGGCTCAATAAGTGTGTTTACAAGTTCGTGATAAATAATGTCATTTAGGTTTGTATGACATAAACCACATACGTCTGCTTTATTTACTTACGTCCGGTTGTATGAAGGTCACTAACCTGACGTTAACTTTAAATCGCTGTTAAAATAAACAAAAGCTCATCAAAACGTAGGCGCTTATGAAATATTATTCATTAGTAAACAAATTTTTATGCGCTTTTGTTTATTTTAACAGCGAATTAAAGTTAACGTCAGATTACTGGCCTTCATAAGACCGGCCGTTAGTGTGTGAAAGTTGAAACAGTTGGCAATTCCATCCGCGAACGGCAAAGCAAATATCCGCGAACGGCAAAGAAAAGGGAGCACAAAGATGCCCTGCGTAAAATCAAATCAGCGAACCGCAAAGCCGCAAACGGCGAGGTCTGACTGTAACAGCAATGAGATAGCATTAACAAAAGCACATAATACGTGAGTAAGAAAGAGATAACCCTACAAAAACGTAAATTTAATAAGCATATTTAGTTGACATATGCCATAACTAAAATGAGTGTCAAGTATACTCAAATATTTGTATATTCATCTCTCTTACTCAAGCATTGAATTCTGTTTTGTATTCATGCTATCATATTGCTGTTACATACAGGTTGCCTAAAATTGTATGGTAGACTTGTATTAATTAGAAAAGAACATGTCACATGACCGGGACAGTCTACTAAAACGCGTTTAGACAGGTAGCTTGCTGACTTAGGAGAGTTCGGACCGCTCTGTGATTATTTCATCATCAGACGTGGCACTGTATTTGTTGTTTGTTCCCAAAGAAACCTATGCTTGAGGTGCTCTGCTCTAAATAATGCAAGTCTACATAGCAATTCTATGAGTTAGAAAAGAATCAAATATTATGTGCCATACGAGTAACCAAAATAGAAAATGCAGTAATTATTTTGGTAGCTAGGCAACAAGTAGGCACAATAGCTACTTGTTGCCTAGCTACCAAGTAATTATTACATTTTTTATTTCGGTTACTCTTATGGAAAATATTATTTAATCCTTTTCCAATTCATGGAATTGCCATGTTCCATACAAGTTTAGGCAACCTGTATAGTTATGTCCCCATCGGTATTTTGGGCAGTAAATGTCCTCAGTGCAGCTATTTTATTCTACATTTTTATAAAATTCGAATAGAGCACCTTCACTTACCAATCAATTATACTGGTTAGATTAGCTTTATAATATTTGCAAATCAGGCTATAAATACCCGTTTAAATACCCATTTTGGGTATTTACCCGGGTAAATACCCCGAGTATTTACCCCTAAAAATAAATACCCGGGTAATTTACATCACTAGGTGAGAGTGCTATATGTAATACAGTTATAATCTGCAAAATCAATTTCTGAAATTGGATGCCGAACTAAGTGTATTGTCAATGAATTACATCATATGAATTGGATAGCAGGGAATGGTTGTTCTTGAAGTGGTTTACATCGAGTATGTTAGCAGAGTGAGCGTGTTATGGTGTGGATAGAAGGTTGTTCATCTACTGGAGTTCTAAGTCGCCAAGCTTGTTCTTGAAGTGACATCTTGTAACTTGCATCTAGTCGAGGTTCGTGAAGGTCGTCGGTGGCTGAGAATTTTGGAAGGAAGACGTGAAAGGCGTTTACTGCTGATTAGTTTTTGGAAATTCTGTTGGATCAAGGTTCCTGGTGTTTGGTTGAGGCGGTACTCGGATTTGTTTGGACGTTGGGAGATTTTATGAGATTGCTGGATGCGTTTGACTTGGTAAAAATAGACTAAAGTATAATAAAAGTCAGACGTAATAGCTAAAGAATAATAAATATTGTTATAACATACAACCATTTACATACATAAAGACCATTATAACATAGTCAATTATAACAGTATATTAACAGCAGTATTTAGTTAAAATCACTTTTTGATATAGTTCGGCAAAAATAAAATTTTAAAAGTTCCATTTTGCCGAATACGACTCTATTTAATGACATTTAGATTTCAATTTGATATAATTTAATTAATTGAATCGTTATTTAATGCGATATTAATATGATAATTACAGGCTATTAAAGCAATTTTCCTTCTATACATTTCAAGTGGTTACATTAGCTCTCATAAATCCAGTGATTGGCATTTAAGTTGCACTTGACACTGAAACTCGATCGCGCTCGTCAATTTGTATATATAATGTATATCATGGCATTTTCCGAGCAACTACCTACGCTAGTAAATTTAATACGAATTTTCACGATCGGAAAATCCTCTCGCTATTGTGAAATCTCACACAATAATGACTGCAGGAAAAATAGACAAAATGAATATATAGTTGTGCTTACTATATTCAATAAAACCCCTCGCCCGCCTTGAAGCACTATTTCAACTGGGGCGAAAAGTGCGACTATAAAACCTAATTTGTTATATTTAATATTCCACTATTCTAATCAGGGTTGGTAAAGAACATGTTTTTTTTTTAAATTAAACATAAAATATGTTTTATTTGTTGAAAAAAATTTTTTTTTTCAATTCTGGTAATCGTCGTAACCAACTTATATTTAATAGATAGCTCATGTGATTAGGAAACTGAATTACTATTATGAATAAATGCAGTAAACATATTAGTTTCAATTCAACTTTCAGTTACTGTTTGCATTTGTCGCTTGACGCACGATGTTTTTTATCACATTTTTAAGTAAAGCAATATCTTAAAATTTGATAAAAAATACTAAAAACTTTTATTAAAAATTGATCCGAATCATGACTGGACGAACAATAAATGCGTTAAAGCAAAATGTAACGAATGTAGTAAAAAATGAGTTTTTTGTATAGCACATGTTAAAGTGTGCTTTTATCAACTCAAAACAAAAGGTCAAGTTTTACTTTAACAGCAAGGGTAGATAAAGTAATTTAATTTTCTAACTTTTGTTTAAATTAAATATGACAGCTTCGTATTATCGTAGCAACCCAATCTAGCTACTGACATTTTGAAATGTGATTGACTGTCCTTATTTTCTTTTGAAATTGTTAGAGTTCTTGCTATAGAAAAAAAAAATTTATTATACACGACGATAAAGTTATTTCTATTCACTCTTGAATCATTAACGTCTCGACTTCGTCACGACGTTAAACGATTCACTCGTAGATAAATTTTTACTTTATCGTCTTGTATAATAAATTACTATTACCAGCGCTCTTGAAAACGCAAAGATAAATTAAACACCAAATCATCTAAAGGTATTTATAGAGTCCCTTGCTCGTGTAATACTGTATACATCGGTGAAACAGGACGTTCAGTAAAAGCCCGTATATATGAACACCAGCGTTGCCTCAGGTCGGGTCTCGTTTCATTATTAGCCATCGTCGAACACCAACGCGATACCGGCCATAAGATCAATTTCGATAAAACCTCTAATATCTGCAAATCCTCATTCATCTTTAGCAGAAATATTTGAGAAGCCATTGAGATTTCCAAACATTATCCCCCTTTCTCCATGTGGAAAGTGCTATTTTCTAAACCCTGCCCACCGCTCTCTTCACTCAACCGCGACGACACTTGCTTATAAATTTGCCTTCCTCCTTCCGATCGTTAGAAGAGTTTCGCCTCTGGCGTGGTTCACACATTGAGTTCCCGTGCTCTTTTGCCTTTCTCCTGATGAAGCCTCTTATGGAAGTGAGCGAGGTTTTCAATCTCAATAACCACGCGTTTCAATCTCGGATGTCGTTCGTTACATAATGTAAAACTTGTCTCATGGTGGATTAAAAGCAATCTTAATAAAGTAACTTTCAGTTTAGCGATACAGTTACATACTGTACTTGCTTCGTCAGCTGTAATCAAACGATTTTCTTGTTTTGGGATAGTTCACTCAAAACTAAGAAATCGAATGGGGGCCGAAAAAGCATCGAAACTAGTTACCATTTTTAAAACTCTTAATAAAAACATGTTTTCACTAGCGGATGTAGAAGATCAATGTTTTTATTTATTTTGTTTTAGGTGTTGCAGTGCTTTTTCTTATATGCATAATTATATTACTGTGTAACTACGTTAAAATACATATATACTAACTATCTACAGTATCCATTTATTTTAATTTTTCATTAAATTTAAGTCGGAAAAATGTTTAAAACATGGCAATTTAAAACACGCTTTAAACATTTGTTAAAACATAAGGCTTTGTTTTAAACATGTTTTAAACATTTGTTTAAAACGATGTGTTTTAAACATGCCAATCCTGCTCCTAATATACGAAATATTGTTTGAATTTGCAAATCGTCATCCTCGGTAAAAATAGTATCCAACACGACAAAACATGCCCAAACCGAATTTGTGTACGCAAAACGAATCCATTTAAAATGAACTGCTTCCTTATTTTGCAGACTCTGCGTTCGGTAGGAAATCAATTTTAGGGTTTGCTCGCTTTTACCTTTCAATCTTTCCAAGCGGATTACAGTTCTCGGCAATTTTTTAAAGCCATTATTAGATCACCAGCAATAGGTAAAAGCTCGATTTGTGCGAACGTTTTTTGGAATTTCAGGAGGCAAGGGAGCGTAAAAGAGTGCTAATTCCCAACGAGGACGGCAATGTCCATTAACAGCATTGGCGGTAAAAAACTAAACAGATCCTGTTACCAAACGCTGTCTATTTCTCTGTTGTTCCGCGCCCATCCTTGTCCGGCGACAAAGACAATTGAAACGCGGTGAGGTAAGCAACAAAGGCGCGAAAGTACGCAGCCAAGCGCAGTTCCTGTCACCTAAAATAATTTAAATAAAGTTAACACTGGTAAACTGCGCCAGATAACGATGGTGACGCTATGATTATATACCGCGCGTTCTCTTCCCGGTCGCTGCTGGCGGAAGAACTTCGACGGAAAGATTTTGACAAAACCAACGGGCCATCAAACTGAAAAAACGCGATCCCAGCTAGCTCTGCGCT
The DNA here is from genome assembly GCA_940337035.1 of Agriotes lineatus. Lineage (NCBI taxonomy): Eukaryota > Metazoa > Arthropoda > Insecta > Coleoptera > Elateridae > Agriotes > Agriotes lineatus. The sequence goes on from OW679203.1 coordinate 54,080,012, forward strand.
ATAAAAACGTCCGCAGGAGACTTGATGTTACCTAATAGCAATAATACATCATAGTGTTTCTAAAAAAGGTAAAATGTGCCATGTTCGTTTCGGCTGCAGTTTCACCAGTGGCGTAGAGAGCATGGGATGTTACAAAATAATTTAATTTTTTTATACGGGAAATTGTCAGGCTTTCTCTTGCAACCGTACAATGTACCCAACACAAACAAAGAATTATTGAAATATATCTAGCCTATACATACTTAAAAAACGATTAAAACTGGTATAAGAATTGTACTTTCACCCAAAGTTCGAGGAATTAATGACTTAAAAATGATTTGAACGGAGCTATATAATTTCAACATTTTGGAATAATTTCATAGAATTTCATGACATTTCAAAATAATGTCCACGCTTTTCATAAGAGTTACTTATGTTTCATCATAATTCCATGGTCTCCTCATAATGATTTCAGTAGTTTCATAGCATTTCATAATAGAATAGTTTCCGAGCTGGTCATAACAATTATTTGTGCTTAATAATAATTACATGATATTTTTATATAATTTCGATAGTTTTAATGCATTTGATCAGACAGTTGCTTAGCACAATTTATAACGGTTCCTAGCAGTTTCGCAGTAGCTTTTCATAACAATTACTTGTCTATCATAATAATGTCAGTAGTTACATATAATTTCATATAGTATAGTGCCATTTCATAATAATTTGATAGTTCCCCATAACAGTTTCAGAGCTATTCATAACAACTACTACTTGTGCTTAATAATAATTCATTGTATTTTCATATGACTAGTTTCATAGCATTTTATCATAGTTTCATGGTATTTTATAATAATTGCAGTTTTTCATAACAATTTCCAGAGTGATTCATTAGTCTCTTTACAAATTTTGGCAATGAAAAGTAGATTTAATTTCATAAAGAAATGTTCATATAAATATATGTCCTATCTTTCTTTGTTCAGAAGTTATAGCGCTTTTAAAATGTTTAAGTTGAAAAATCGTAGTAGTCATGATGTCGCAAAACAAAATTTAGTAACCGTTATTTTAAAAAATCACCTGTAAAAATAGTTTGTTCATGTTAATGCTTTCTGTCACTATTTGTAAAAAATGTGTATTTGTGCAATTTTACTTCGTAATGAATCCATTTTTTAATGAAGAATATACTGACATTGTATATTTGTGTATGGACATTGCAATGGAAATTCTCGTAATGCAGCGAGAGAATATCGAAATAGACTTCCTCATAGACGTCTAACCGTCGCATCCCATATTCAGTACAGCACTTAGAAGACTTCGCATCACTGGTACTGCCGCTCCTCCTAGACCCATTCGCCCGCATGATGTAAATGTTCAAGATCGTGAAAATGTAATCAATGCTGGAGAACTGGAAATTAGTACCAGACGCATAGCACGAAATTTAGTCACAAAGTTTTGTATGGCGAACAATAAATCAAGAAATGCTGCACATTTATCATCGACAAAGTGTACAAGCGCATTGCAACATGGAGATGCTGAACTACGATTAAATTTTTGTCACTGGACTTTATAATACGTCCAAGATACCAACTTCATTTCAAAAATTCTATGGTCAGATAAATCCAATTCTTCAAGAGACGGTTTTAAAAATGTCCATAATGACCATGTTTGGTCTTTGGAGAATCCACATGTGACTAGAACGTGTAATTTCTAGCAGAGATTTAGTGTAAATGTTTGGGGTGGCTTACTTAATAACACATTACTTATAAATGTATTTAATAGAAATTTCAATGCAGAGAGGTACCGTAACTTTTTGCACACCACATTGTTTGATCTTCTGGATGATGTTCCACTCCACCTGCTACAAGATTTGTGGTATCAGCATGATGGGGCCCCGTCTTGGAAATAAATGATTGCAATCAGTTATTGCAGATGATTCAAGATGATGTAATTCATATTAGAAATAACATGAATTTATTACGCGCGCAAGAGAGTTTAATTCGTCGTTACACATTATGTATTCAGGAGAATGGACTACTTTTTGAACATTTACTGTAGGTAAATTTTGCTTTCTATTTGTTACAATAAATGTTTCTCATTTCTTTAAATTATGATTACTTATTAGTGTCCAAAGAGAAAAAAAATTAAAAGCGCTATAATTTCTGAAAAAAGAAAGATAGGACATACGTTTATATCAACATTTCTTCATGAAATTAAACCTGCTTTTCATTGCCAAAGTTTGTAAAGAGGCTAATGAATCACCCTATACTATAATTATAATGGCACTTTTCATAATAATTTTAATAGTTTTATAACATATCTCAATATTTTCTTTGTATTTCAAAATAATATTGAAGCTCTTCGCACCAGTCAATCACTTGTGTTTCATAATAGTTTCATGACATTTTTATAACAATGTCAGTAGATACATGGCATTTCATAATAGTTCAGTGATATTTCATTATAATCTCATAGTTTTTCATAATAGCAGTTTCACAGCTGTTCATAAGAAGTGTTTGTTTAATAATATTATCACGACATTTTCATAATGATTGCAGTAGCTTCATAGCATTTCATAACAGCTTAGAATAGTCTCCGAGCTCGACATAACAATTATTTGTGGTTTATAATGGTTTCATAATTTCAATAGTTCCATAGCATTCGATGGATCACATTTGCTTGGTATTTTATAGTACATAATTTCGAAATTTTCATAATAATTACTTGTGTTTTATAATAATTCATGGCACTCTCTACAATGATGGTAACAATTTAATAACGGTTCCTAAAAGTTTCGCAGTACTTGAAAATTATATCATAGCTTTTTATAACAATTACTTGTGTTTCATAAGAATTTCATAGCATTTTCATAATAATGTCGGTAGTTACATATAATTTCATATAGTATAGTGCCATTTCATATTAATTTGATCATTGCCGATACTATAAATATAATTATTGCCAAGTTTTTCATAACAATTTCTTGCGTTTTATAAAATTTTCAATAGTAATATAACAAGGGCGAGACATACTTACCGATAATTTTGCACACGCCAAAGTTCGAGTGCTGGTTGCAATGAAAACTGTCCCGAGGGCTTGCCCGAGGGCAGTTTTCTAAGGGCAACCAGCACGATGACTCTTGGCACGGGCAAAATTATATGTAAGTGTGTTGCCCGCGTTTATATTTTGAAGATTATTACGCGAAACCCGTATACGAATTATGATTTAAAATTGATATAACAATGCCAAAAAACTCAAATTGCTTGTTTCTTGCATTTCTGTTTCTAATTATGACACCATCCACGGGGTCGATAATCATCCCTAGGGCGCTTATCGCTTGGTAAGCAGCCCACGGGCGCTTATCAGGTAATCAGTTCGGGATTGGTCGATTTTCAAAAATGCATGGTTCTCATTGGGTGATATCAGTCATGTGACAGTTGTGTGTAATAATCATGGCACTTTTCATAATAATTTTAATAGTTTTATAACATTTCATAATATTTTCTTCGTATTTAAAAATAATGTTGAAGCTTTTCGTACCGATTACTTGTGTTTCATAATAATTTCATGACTTTTTCATAACAATGTCAGAATAGATACATAGAATTTCATAACAGCTCCATGATATTTCATTATAATTTCATAGATTTTTATAATAGCAGTTTTAAAGCTGTTCATAACAAGTGTTTGTTTCATAATAACTTTATTACATTTTTATAATAATATCAGTATATAAATAGCATTTCATAATAGTTCAGTGATATTGCATTATAATTTCATAGTTTTTCATAATAGCAATTTCACATCTGTTCATAACAACTGTTTGTTTCATAATAATTTCAAGCTATTTTATAATTTCAAAAGTTTCATAGCATTTGATTCTAGTTGCTTGGTATGTACTTATTTCATAATAATTTTAAAGTTTTTCACAATAATTTCTTCTTTTATAACAACCTCATTGCATTTTCATAATAATCTTATAAGTTTATAACAGTTTAGTGGCATTTTATGCTATTTTCATAGTTTCAGAGCTGTTCAGAACAATAATTGCTTGTATTTCATAGAAACTACATGGTATTTCTACCTTCATAATAATTATTTCCATTTCATCATAGTTTGATGGCATTTTCATAATTTCAAAAGCATCAGGTTTTAATAGTAATTTTAATTGTATTCACAAGTTTCGTAACATTTTAAAATAAATTCATAGCTTTCCATAACAATTACCTACTTCCGTTTCATCAAAATTTTATGATATTTTTTATTGGTTTCATAACATTAGCGCGTATCATAGCATGTTATCATATTTGCATTTTAATAAAAATGTCAAAGTTTTTCATAATAATTTATTGTGTTTTATAATAACCTCATGACATTTTAATAATTTTAATAGTTTTATTACATTTCCTAACAGTTTAGTGCTATATTAAACTATTTTCAGTTTCAGAACTATTCAGCACAATAAAGTCTTGAATTTCATAATAATTTCATGGCATTCCTATCTTCATCTCAATTATTTCTATAGTTTCATATCATTTCAGCTTAGTTTCATGGTGTTTTCGTAATAATTTCAATAGTGTTCTAGGATTTGATCATAGTTGCACTGTATTTCTTAAAAAATTAATTTATAATAACTTCATGGCATTCTTCATAATAATTTTAACAGTTTGTTGATAAGTATTTCAAAATATTTTCATAGATTTTCGTAACATTTACCTGTGTTTCATAATAATTTCAGTATTTTTATAGCATTTCACAATAGCTTCGTGCCATTTCATAATAATTTTAATAGTTTTATAGGGTACCATTTAACAGTAATTCATGGTTTTAGAGCTGCCAATAACAATAATTGCTTGTGTTTCATAATAATTTTATGGTGCTTTCATACAAATTTCAATAGTTTGATGGCATTTCATCATAGTCTCGTGCTCCTTTCATAATAATTTCAATAGTTTCATAACATTTGATCATAGTCGCATTGTTTTCTTCTGTTTTATAATAATTGCATGGCATTAGTATTAATAATAATTTTTAATAGTCAACAACAATTTCGTGGCATTTCAAAATAATTTCATAGCTTTTTGTAACATTTACTTGTGTTTCATGATAATTTCATGATATTTTCATAAGTTCATAGTTTCCTAGCATTTCATAATAATTTTAATAGTTTTAGCATTTTAAACTTATTTCATAGTTTCAGATCTGCCAATAACAATAATTGCTTGTGTTTGATAATAATTTTATGGTGTTTTAATATAAATCTCAAGAGATTGATGGCATTTCATCATAGTCTCGTGGTATGTTCATAATAATTTCAATAGTTGTACAATATTTAATCATAGTCGCATGATTTTCTTCTGTTTTATAATACTTTCATGGCATTATTCAGGTATTTTCATTACAATTTCAATAGTTTCGCAGCATTTTATCATAGTTTCATGGCATATTCATAATAAGTTAAATAGTTTTGAGCATTTGATCACAGCTACATGGTATTTATTAAAGCTTTCATGCTGCTTCATAACAACTTCTTGTATTGTATAATAATTTCTTAGCAGTCGTCGTGATAATTTTAATAGTTTAATAACGTTTTGTAACAGTTTCTCCGCATTTCAAAATAATTTCATAGCTTTTCGTAACAGCTACTCGTGTCATAATAATGTCAGTAGTTTCATAGCATTCGTAACAGATTCGTGGTATTTAAAAATATAATTTTATTGCTTTTCATAGCAATTACTTGTGTCATAAAAATTTCAGTAGTTTCATAACATTTCACAGTAGTTTAGTGATAGGTTTTCATACTAGTTTCAAAGCTGTGCATATCAATTTTTTTGTGTTTCATCAAAAGTTCATGGTATTTGCATAATTGCAATAGTTCTATAGCATTTCATCTTATTTCCATGGTAGTATCTCACAGTAATCTCATAGTTTTTCATAATAATTGCTTGTATTTTATATTAATTTAATGGCTTAATTTCAGTAGTTTTGTACAATTGTATACCACGTCATAATATTTTCAACTAGTATTTCATGGTAATATCATAACAATCCCGGATTTTCAACGATTACCTTGTAATTTCCTGATAATTTCACAATAATTTTATATTCCATAACCACTACGAGCACAACAACGTTGAAAATCTACGGAAACTGTTTTGAAATTCTGTAAAATATTAAAACTACAAAATCATTTAATCGATTATATGTAACGTATATTTTAGAAGTTTAGAACTTTCGCACGATAACAACATTCGTGATGATACAATGTTGATATCTCACACTAATGTGAACAATTTCAAAAATTTCATACATAAAGCTGTAATGTTTTCCTAGTAGTTATTATCCTTCTGCAATCACGCTCTGGCAAACATAAATTAATTGAGTGATGACTTTCAAGCTATTTAAGACACAACTGGTGGTTTTAAGCATTCCTGGCCATATTTGAAGACGAATTACGCAAATTATACTCGACCTACACAACCAATTTTTTAGTCAGTAGTAGCAGAGCATATAAACTACTTCCCTATAACAACATCGAGCCAATATGAATATTACATTAGCAATATTTTGTTAAAGACTAAGAAAAGTTGCCTTATTTCCATATCACATATTGAGCGTTGTTAAAAAACTTTGATTAAATTATACGAAGGAAATTCATTAATTTTTCACTGTTTATAAAAATAACTATATAAATAATAAAAATATTATAACTAATAGTTATATACCGTTTTAGTTCAAATACAACTCGACATATACCGGTATGTAGTCAAAACGCATTTTTTAAAGATTGGAATGAAAATGACAAAACATAAAAAATCATTCAAATCTACGCTTACCTAAGATATTTCACCAGCGATACACGACAGTCCTTTGCATCGTCAAGTTTGGCCAAAAGCTAGAAAAAAAGAAGAGATTAAATTGGATATTAAGGATACGGTATAATGAATAACTGACAAGACACTTTGCATAACGTTTTAGAACAACAGAAAAATCATTCTATCGACATACACTTATTTAAAAACGTACGCGTACTTAGTACCTAGTTTGAAGAAGGCAAAAATAAAAGAGAAAATAATAAAAGTATAAAAGTCAATAAACTAGTTATCAGACTGAGATACATAAGCAATTGACAAAAAGCAAGGACGAAAAAAATAGATGCCTTACTACAACACTAGCAGAAGCCGGTGGAAAGATACATGGGAAAATAGAACTAGAAACAACAAAGAAGCACGCACTATAAGCTGAAGAAGAAGCAAACAAAAAACCATAAAAAAGTTAACTTAAAATTAACGACAAAACCCGCGAGAAAAAATTAAGGAAATACAGTAAATGATGTTATACAGAAACAGTATGCAGAACAAAAACAGCAATGAAAGATAAAGAGGAACCAGAGATTAGAGTTAAAGTAAGACATACCAAAACAAGCAGAACGAAAAGTAATACAGACAGTAGTCATAGCAAACTCGGTAGATCTTCCTAAACTAACAACAGGAACTGAGGAGTGCTTTAAACGAAATAAAAGATAATTGAATACCGGAAAAAGAGAAGAGACAACATTTCTGAAAAAATTCTGAACGGGGAAGGTGATATGGTGCTAAAACTTCTAATAAAAAATTATAAAACTGTAGATTGGCGCCCATAGTTAGCACAGAGCAAAAGAAGAAAGTCACAAATAACGTGGATGGATGACATTAAAAGAGAGATTGGGGAAGTCTACATCCAAAAATGGATCGACGAAGGTTAGACAGACAAATAAATATAGACTAAGCCCGTTTGATAACTACACCACCGATTCACGTAATGATATACATATAACTAAATTGATCTTTAATTGTCTCGACGGAAATTATCAATTGGTACAAATAATGCAAATGCAATTCTCCATAAATACCCACATCTAGTCAGCCAACGTTTAGTACACTTGGACTTGGGACAATATTTCTAAAGTTAGTTTTTTCTTTTGCAACTGCGCAACGAAGCATAGTTCCATTGAACTCACTAATTATTTCCACGATTTAACACAACGCAGTGCATGTTATTTAATAGTAATTTACGATACAAGTAACGTTATCAAGCTTTTTACATTACGAGAGAATAGTTTGAATGAACGAGCGACGTTAGGAGCGAGTTCTTTAAAATTCTCGAGTAATGTAGAAAGCAGATAACGTTACGTATATCGTAACACGGTTTATTTTATCCTAAAATACTAATCTTATTAAAAAATAGGAAAAATGGTTATTAATGACACTTACAACAGCGAGTGGTGGTATCACTAGTTAGAGAAAAACTCAATACTGTATTGTTGGTAGCACTGTCAGGTTATGTTAAATTTGAGATTTTCAGGTTACGTTTTGCGTCGGTTTGTGTCAAATAACAAACAAAACCTAACCTACTAACATCGAATTTGACATAGACTGACAATACACTTCAGTGCTGTCAACATGTGATTAAATGCTAATAAAATATCGTTATGTTATTTTTCTTAACAACACTAGTGCTGTTAAATGCATCTTAACGCAACTTGTTGCTAAGGAGTTATTGTCATAATAACATAATAGGATAAAATAAAAAAAATAACAGCATTAAAATTTTTCTCATAAATGTGTGGTCCGTTAATGGTATCTAATTAATCTATGGAAGAATGTGATGTGAAACATTGTTATTAATTACTTTCATAAGGCTGGTGTCGATTTTAAGTCAATCAGATCAACTCATGCATCTGTTGGTAATTTCACATTCGCTTGTTTATACGAGTATAATATTAATTAGAAAAATCATTTCAGCCAACAGAACGAAACAAAATCTACTCAATAGCCAAAATTATTCAAAATATTACCTTTTTCTTTATTACAAATGGCTGTAAAATAGTTCTTATGAATAGCATCACATAGAACGGGTCTAGGACATCCCGGCGCCGTCACTTCGGCGCCGCCATCTGGGTGCAAGGCCAGCTCGGCGCCGGGACAACTCGGCGCGGAGGCATCTCGGCGCCAGCCAACTAGGCGCAAAGCCATCTCGGCGCCGAATTCAAATTCAAAAACTACAGTGTGCACTACGTAAGAAAATTATTATAAACAAATAATAAATAAAGTGATCGCCAAAAAGCTGAAATCAAATGAAAAAAAAAATATTTAGAATTTCTTGGAAAATCAAACACTGACGACCAGAGGTGGTTGCAAAGTGATTACAAATGGGTCAAAACAGGAGTTGTCACGTGACTTCCGTTACGAAAAATGCATTTACTAGCCAAGATAGGGACAACAATTACGAAAAAAGTTGTTTTCTGGCCTTGAGATTGTTGAGTTAGCGAAAACTAACGCACAATAAAAAATCGTATGGAAATCTTGCTTAATTCCCGAAAAATTGTACTTTTTGGATTTACACAATTTCGAAAAACGCCATTTTCTAACAAGTAAAAATCACTCAATATATATAATACGGGCTAAATAGGTTTTCGGACAAGCTGTCATCCTGTATAAAGTATTTTTTCATGTACAGTATGTCCCGGGATTGGGTTACAAAGAGGGAAAAAATAGTAATTTATTATACAAGACGATAAAGTTAAATTTTATCCACGAGTGAATCGTTTAACGTCGAGACGAAGTCGAGACGTTAATGATTCAAGAGTGGATAGAAATAACTTTATCGTCGTGTATAATACAATATTTTTTTCTATAGCAAGAACTTTAACAATTTCAAAAGAAAATAATGACAGTCAATCACATTTCAAAATGTCAGTAGCTAGATTGGGTTGCTACGATAATACGAAGCTGTCATATTTAATTTAAACAAAAGTTAGAAAATTAAATTACTTTATCTATCCTTAATGTTAAAGTGCTACTTTATCTACCCTTGCTGTTAAAGTAAAACTTGACCTTTTGTTTTGAGTTGATAAAAGCACACTTTAACATGTGCTATAGAAAAAAGTTTATTTTTGACTTCTCAAAAAAATCACTCTTTATAAAAAACCCTGCTTGTTCTCAAACTAAAAATGCACTTGCCAAAATTTAAATATCTCCTTCCGTATACGGGGGAGGTTCGAAAATATGAAAATGGCTCAAGAATAAAGTCCCCTTATTTTTTAAAATATACAATCATGTTAATTGGAAATATTTGCTATAACATTTCTATTGAAAATTATAATTGCTTTGAATTGCTATTGATGTTTGGATCGCGTATTATTTTTTTAAGATACCTGTGTTTTTGTTGACACAAATATGAGGTTTTTAGCATCAATTTTGGGTCACATAAATTTCAAGTTAAGTGAACGAAACTGAAATTCGACAATACACTCTTATCGTATCCGTCAATAAATTAACTTTGAAGTATCGCGTTTGGTAATTCTCAGAGTAGTAGAAGAATAAGAAAAACCAGCAAAAATTGTTTTTTAGAGCAAGTGGCTGTGACTTTATATTTGACACCTACTTTTAATTCTAAGGAACTTTTTCAAATAACATTATAGTATATTTTGCAAAATAAAGATGCTTTATTCTTGAGCCATTTTCATATTTTCGAACCTCCCCCGTATACGGAAGGGGATATTTAAATTTGGACAAGTGCATTTTTAGTTTGAGAACAAGCAGGTTTTTTTATAAAGAGTGACTTTTTTTGAGAAGTGAAAAACAAACTTTTTTCCCTCTTTGTAACCCAATCCGGGGACATACTGTATATGCTAGCCAAAGTGGTAAATGAAGAAAAAAGCTTACTTTTTTTAGCTTTATATCCTGGTAAAAGGAAAGAATCAACTTAAAAATCACCCTATATATACACTGTGTCCCCGGATACGTGAAACGACTCTAGTAAAAAGTAAAAAAAAATCGATTTAAATTTTCATTTTTTGTGGTTCAGCCCTGCTTAGTTAAAGGAGAATTTCTAACAGCATTTAAGTTTTGAAAAATCAAGTATGCCTTGGAAATCTTCAAAAAACCTATTTTACTATAAAGTAGCGTGCCTTTTATGTAGCAAATGCGACAAAAAGTTGTTAAGAGAAGTTGTTTAAAATCAACATCTAGGCTTCCATACCAAATTTCAAAATCCTCGGCCAACTTTAATCTCTCACATTTTCTTATATGTTTAGGTCCCATATCAAAGAATTTTACTTTTAACAAAGACTGCTATCGAAAAACAAATATTTTTAACAAAGTTTTATTTCATAATTTCAACAAAAACACAGGTATCTTAAAAAAATAATAATACGCGATCGAAACATCAATAGCAATTCAAAGCAATTATAATTTTCAATAGAAATGTTATAGCAAATATTTCCCATTAACATGATTGTATATTTTAAAAAATAAGGGTACTTTATTCTTGAGCCATTTTCATATTTTCGAACCTCCCCCGTATATACGGAAGAAGATATTTAAATTTTGGAAAGTGCATTTTTAGTTTGAGAACAAGCAGGGTTTTTATAAAGAGTAATTTTTTTTGAGAAGTCAACAATAAACTTTTTTTCCCTCTTTGTAACCCAATCCCAATACTGTAATAAAAAAAATCTGGTGTGATACACTCACACAACTTCCTTTTACAGTGATCTTATAATTAGTCAAAAATTTCATTTTTAATTTTTAACCATTTGTTAAAAATTTTCAAAAATTACAAATTCTACAAAAACGGTACAAAATCGAGTGTTAGTTGAAGAGACAAATTTTCTCTAGAATTTTAAGGTGAATTCAAAAATGTAATAATATACCGGGTGTTTTATTTAAAATAGGAGTTAATAAAAAAAATAGAAAAAAAAACAAAAGAAACCCACTTTAGAAGTATTCAACTGGAAAATCACCTATCTCACATCAATACACATTAAAAATGTAAGAAAAATGTAAAGTTTAAAAAAAATCGTTAGAGCCGTTTTTGAAAAAATCGAAAAAAACTGAAAAATCACAAGAGTAAACACCTACTTCCGGTTATGCGTTTCTCTTCAAAAGCTTGCTGTCTCATCTACATAGTACACAAAACTTATATATGAAGTTTCAACGCCATACCTCTTTTCGTTTTTGAGATATTCTGTTCACAGACAGACAGACACACAGACAGACACACAGACCAATGAAAAAAAATATGTTTTTTGGGATCAGGGGACTCTAAAACGTGAAGATCCGTTGAAAACTCAATTTCGAATTTTTGGGGTGAATCCAATACTTCCTTTATAGTAAAAGGAAGTAAAAATACTGGTAAAGTTTACATTTTACTTTATACAGGATACGACTTTTTATTGTGCGTTAGTTTTAGCTAACTCAAGGCCAGAAAACAACTTTTTTTTGTTTATGTTGTCCCTATCTTGGCTAGTAAATGCATTTTTCGTAATTATTTTAAAAAATGTTGAATTTTACCGATAACGGAAGTCACGTGACAACTTCTGTTTTGGCCCATTTGTAATCACTTTGCAACCAGCTCTGGTCGCCAGTGTTTGATTTTCCAAAAAATTCTAAATATTTTTTTCATTTAGCTTTTTGGCGATCACTTTATTTATTATTTGTTTATAATAATTTTCTTACGTAGTGCACACTGTAGTTTTTGAATTTGAATTCGGCGCCGAGATGGACTTGCGCCGAGTTGGCTGGCGCCGAGATGGCTCCGCGCCGAGTTGTCCCGGCGCCGAGATGTCCGGCTTCGACCTAGAACACACTTTATTGACTTAATGTGGCAGATCTTTGAAATTGAAAAGCACTTAGAAAACAAACTATTTTAAAACATGCAACAGAAACAAGTACATTCATATTCTACACCGTTGAAGTAAAAAAAAAACGGTTATCCAATGTAGCTTTCAGTTCGAAACAATTTTGTGAAACTCTTAAAATTACACTTCATCCGTATGCATCATGTGCCCATATGAAGTGAAAATGAGTTACAATTTACCTATTTATACTTAAACTATATTTGCTTTTAAATCATTATAAAGATTCGGCTCACGAATTTCTTGTTTATATAAAAGCGAGGGAAGCTTTTCCCTGGTCTGAGACATTGACCACTTGATTTTAGGTTTCTTATTTGAGCTTCAGTTTAACACAACACTATTGGTTATTAAGTTATAACATAATACAGTGATTTATAATTCTGTAATTGCGAATTAGAAAACAGCATTAATTTCTACATTAATTCCACATTAATTTATAATAATAATAATTTATAGAAAACTGTAATTAGTTTGCTGGCCTTACGCCGGATGGCGCAGGCGTCTACAACTAACTTCAGTGCGTTCCGGATCGATATATAGATCTGTGTTTATACCACATAAAAAATATTCATCAAAGTGACTTTAGGTAACAATTACGTATGTCGACGCTTGCATTTTGAACACTTGAACTACTTCAAGTTGCATCTACTCTGTAAGAGTAAACTCAATCTGATTTTTTTTACCGTTCCACGTTCTTAAACTGAATTTCTAGCATACACCGTATTTGATGATGATGACCAGTAAGAACTATGACATAAAATATACAACATTAAAGGCTCCGTCTGAAAAGCGGTTTGGGACTTGTCAAATTAAGCCGACATAAAGTGACAGTTGTGATGGTTAAAATTACCTACTTTCTGAATGAACACTTCACATACAGCGTATGCCAATCTTTTTCACCTAATTTTATTAATTAAAAATCAAGAAATTGTTAAAAGTTAAAAAAGGCAGCACAAATAAAGAAACTCAAATTAAATTTGTTAGAAGACCAACACTAAATTATGCGATTTTGCCCCAATTTAACGGACGTCATATCTCTTAAGATAAGCGAGATTCCCATATAAATACCCGAAAACCCCGACCATAATACACTAATTTACGTCCGTAAATCGTTGTTATTACCTTCCCATAAATAGCCTGACAACCGTCAGATTCTACAAACGGCATTAAATAAATCATTAACACCCCCGTCCTCCCCACGGGCACGGCACTGTGCGAGTTTCCAGTGCTCACAATCCCATAGTTTGCCTATCCTCGAACAAGGTAGCTTATAGCTTGCTTCGGAGCGCGTCGGAACAGCTGTGCGATCACTAGAGAGAGAGGGCAGATCCGCGTGGAGCGGGAACAAGCGGGAACGCAAGATGCAGGTCACCTACGATGTCATGTATTAACACACGGTTACACCTACCCGCCCACGCCTGCCATGATGCATATAATAATTAGACGTGCTCAAGTACCGTTTCAAGGCTTTATAAAAAACTGTACGCAGGTGCACGCGGGCTCGGATTCACCTCCGCCTTTGGCGTTTTGCAAAAAGCGATCGTTAGTCATAGCCCCATAGCTCCTCAACAGATTCGCCGTTTCTAAAACGAGGAACCGTTAGCTGGAGCTCTCGTGAGCAAGTATTTGCTTTGCAGAAGCCCTTGAAAATCGGAATTACAGTGGTTCGTCAATTGAACATAAAATATTAAAATATACAAATACATACATATAAAATTAAAGTTTGTGTCCAGTTTCAGTATAGTCTATAGTACCGTGAGTCATTTAAAAACCGCGCCAGAGAGTGCCATGGAATTTCTGTTTTAGATTCGAATTTTGGTTAACAGCCATTTGTCAATTTATTAACTTAACCTCAAACAAGACAAGCTTTATTAAACGTCAAAAATTACAGTAAATGATCAAACACAGAAATTCCTACGCACTCTCTTTGAACATTTACTGTAATTTTTGACGTTTAATAAAGCTTATGTCTTGTTTGAGGTTAAGTTAATAAATTGACAAATGGCTGTTAACCAAAATTCGAATCTAAAACAAATTCCATGGCACTCTCTGTCCCCGTTTTTAAATGATCTCTCGGTAGAAAAACCCATTGCCTATAAACACAAAAACTTTATTACAAATCACTGCAACACTATCTAATTTAAATGGACACAAGGGAACTTATTCAACGTCTATTGTTCAGTCACTTACACTACTCGTGTAAATGTTGAAACTGGTGGTTAAACTTTTTGTTCAAAAATATCGACATTGCATTATGCTTGATTAAATTGAGCAAAAAATTGCCATTCAAATCGATTTGTGCCTTCACTCTACCTACTATTTATCTGTCAATTTATGACTACTATTTTATGCGTTCTTATCATTTTGGTCGAACGAACTAAAATTATCCTTGATGCGTTCCACCTTCAGCGCATCGCCGCGAAATTAAACAAAATTCCCGTAGAGTAGCAACAGGTGGTTGCAGGCACGAAGTGGGCGAAGCTGCCGCCAGCAGGCGGGTGCACATATACATTTTGCACGTTTTATGGGAATCCCCTGAGTAGAAATTGAGCAGCGTGACAAACTAAGGCAGTTTTAGGCTAAACAACTATCATTGGATACAATAGAAATTAGAATCTAAATTTTTTATCGAAGAATTAACATGCATCAAAAGAAAGAAGCAATCTAGTAAAGTAAAAGACAAGGATGGATAACTTACACTTGATTCAAGAGATGGAACGAGTAAATATAGTAGGTAACGATAATTCACGGGGCGAGAAGATACTGCACACAATAAATGGTACTAACTTGCTGCTAACTACATGTTTTACAGAACGCCAAAGTTCGTAAAGCTGTTGGTGCTGATGAAATACCGATCGAATTCCTAAAGCTAATGGAAGAACTAGAACTACAGACCATTGTTGATTTCTGTAACGTAACAAATACCATACTGGCAATATGGCACAAGAATGGCTGACGTTACTACAAGTTATATATTAAAAATACTTCAGCTTCCGAAGAGACTCCTCTATAGAATATAGGGGAGAGTGGGGCACATTGGAACATGGGGTTTTGACATCGAGACGTGATTTAGTTCTCTTAGTTCAACTGTCCAATAATCTGGAGTTTTCGGTTAAACGATTGTTGACTACGGAATCCATGTATAACATGCTGGAAATGTCGTCGAACACTAAATAATATTTTTGCAGAAAATACAAAAACGGATACCTGGAAAAGTTTTGGACAAAATTATGCGGCACTTTGGTGCTGTCTAAATGTTTATGTGATGATTGAATGTTACAGAATTGTTCGGATGTTTCAATTTCTTAAAAAGAAACCCAACAAGCTACTCAGCAAGATGCACAAAACAAGAGAACAATTTTCAAAGATGAACAGCTTACACCACCCGCTTGCAAATATAATAAAATTAATAGGTAACGACAATGAGTCTGGCAAGGGATCTGATAATGACGACAACATCTAAGACGACACCAAGTCTAGACAAATATTTTCTGTGCATGCATATGGGGCTCACCTTCGATAACACCCAAAAATTAGCATGCGAGTTTGTGATAAGGTTCCATGATAGATGGAAAATCAAAGCTTTAATGGAGAGACATTCAACTTTATCTCACAGGAAACCTGAAAATACAAGTTTTGCAATAGCAAGTGTTCAGATCTGAATGTGGCCTTCTATAATGATACTAAAAACGATGCTCTTGTAACTCTACTGGGTGATTCAAATATGAACAGCGATGACTATGTGCTGGAGAGATGTTTATTGATTGACGAAAGATAATAAAAAAAATATTTTTTATTCAATTTATTACCTTACGGGTTACAAAGCAAAAAAAGTACAATGTTCTAAGCACGAAGTCTGCGATGCAACTGAACTAGTGATAAGAATTACGTGGGACATCCGTAAGACAAGATAAACTCATTATCAGCGTTCTCACATGTGTCGACAGATAATGCGTTTATGCAAGCATGTAATTAATACGTAACACCTCCCCGACCGAGATTGGAAAATCATCTATGGAATAGGATTTTTCAATTTTTGCAGTTCTAAAGGAATCTCTTTTGGATTCGATTTATTTATGATGTTGGTCAACTTGTCTAAGAGGCAGTTACGTTTACAATATAATATTATACTAAACATAACAAAAGCAAACAAAAATATAACTACAAGTGTTAAAGAGCTTATTCCGAAATGCGTGGGCAGTACATAGTCATTGTGGACAATTTCTTTAGATAATTGAGTGAATTGATTTTTTATTGACTGAAAATCATTTAAATCGATTTGTTTTTAATTCAATGGTAGGTGTTTCTGGAAAGTAATTTTTAAGTGTATACATTGTTATGTTTAAAGAAGGCAGGTTAATATTTCTAATGAATTCATTCTTATAATTATTTGTCGATAAGGTATATTCATGATTGGGTACCTTGCATTCTTTCGGCAATTGTATTAAATAGGTTCCAAAAAGAGGTTGTTTGTAAGGACTATTATTACTGCAACTTACCATCGAATATTAATTCTTTAGGAGTGATCAATAACCAGGCATTATTACTTATTTTATGCATTTTAACTGTATTTAACTTAAATCTATAGATTTTACAATCTGTGGTTCCCTTAAAATTAAGAAGGTCAACCGCACATCTTTCGTCTTTTTCTAAATCTTGATCAACGTTTTCACAGAAATAGAGGCCTTGTTTCACTTTTGTGCACATATTATTAATTGTTACACCTGAATTTATTATTGAATAGGATGTATGGTTTTGAAGGAATTATCATGTGGAAAGTGTCGTTGTTTGGTATTGGTAAGGGAATCAATTGATAGTAGTCGTAAGTGTCATTAGCACTCAGAGGTATTTCGAGTATGAAGACTAAATTAGTTCCTTTTCTATATGCCTTTACGTCGATTAAATGATCGTATTCACTAAGATCAATCGAAGGTTCATATGGGAGTCTGTATAGTATATGTTGTTTTGAGATAAATTCAAGTTCAGTTCGTAGATCCTTAAGTTCTACGATAGAAGGGTGTAAAATATTTAATTTAGCGAAGGTGATTGCTTCTTCAAGTGTATCCAGAATTTCTAACAGAAGATTCAATAGAGTGGCCAACTGAAGTTGTACCGAATGGAGATTAATTAGTGCATAATTTTCGATATCGTGTAATGCTGTAGTTTTGATGGCTGATTCAATTTGTAGAAGTCGAAATTGAAGAATTTTCTGGTTAGTTTCTAATTTAAATAATGTTTGATTGTACTTGTCGATAGCTTGGGTCATCAATGACGTTTGGCGTATTGTGATCTCTTCTAATTTATGTTGATTCTTTTGAAGGGAATTTAAGGCTTGATCTATTCTTTTTCCGTCTTCAGCATCGAGGTTACCGGTAATAAAGCTGATTAGGCTTCCTAAACCGTCTACTTGCACCTCTTTTGACTTTCCGAACGTGATTGGGAAACAAATGTTCAATTTTCTTTTGAATTTCTATTAATAGACTTTCCAAAACGAGCAGATAATTATGACTTTCTAATTTATATATGGGTCCATGATTTTCCGATTCTAATGGTTTTTTGAGGTAATTTACATTTTCTTTTAGTTTTTCATATTCGATTAATAAAGGTGAACAATCGATAGTCTTAATGAGGGTCCATTGGTCCTTTTTTATTTGTGCTGTACCAAGCCTGTTGAAGTAAAGACCTGGATTGTTTTTGAGGTTCGTGAATCCTGGTTCTGCGGGTAGCAGATTCTAAAGCAGAGGAATCTGTAACAAAGGGTCGTAAATTGTTGACATGTGCCTGTCTTGTTCCTTTATTATTTTTAAGTGTGCATACATGATGCGGCGTTATAGATATAATTTCGTAGGGTCCGATAAATTTTGGTTTGGCTTTTCCTCTTCGGGAATCGGTTTTTAGTAAAACTTGTTGTCCAACTTGGTAGGAGTGTTTTCTATTTTCTTTTGCATTCAATTTTAAAATGTAATTTTCTTTTAATTGCTGTTGCTGTCTTTAATTTGTTCATATAAATATTTCATTTTTTCAGTGTGATTAGCGGTGTAGTACCATACTCGTTGTTGTTCGAAATCAGCTGAAAAGGGATCCTGTGACATAGTATGTCCGAAAAGTAATTCGTGGGGTGTCATTTTGGTGCTTGTATGAATAGTGTTATTGTATGCGATTATGGCATATCGCATTAAAGTTTTAGGTTCTTCCTTAGGATGTCGACTTTTCAATAATCGATAGTGCTCTATCAGGGTTGAATGTAGTCTTTCGATGGGACTGTTGGATTCATGATGTCCAGGCGTTGTAATGTGCAAATTAATTTTGTGAAAAGCAAGTAGTTCTTGTATTATTATTCCGTTAAATTCTCCGTCTCCTATAATTTTTATTGGTGTACCATATTGTGATATAAATTTTGTTATTTTCCGAACTATGGTTACGTTGTTTCGATCTTTCAGGTGATATACTTGTGCAAATTTTGAAAGTTTATCGATAATTGTTAGGAACATATTATTGTCGATATAAAATATGTCTATGTGGCATTCCTGCATCGGTTTATCCGGAGTGTCCGTGACATTATAAGGGCTTTAGTAGGTTGTCTATCATATTTTTGTTTTTTGCATTCTGCACAGTTATTAATGTAGTCTGAGATTGATTTTTCCATGTTCTTCCAATAGAATTTACGCTTTAACGCTAATAAAGTTGCTTGAATTCCACGGTGATTAGTTTTTTCCTTCGTGGTAAAGTTTTATTTGTCCATATTGTTCTTCTTTGTCGATAATATGTTTAACTCTATTTAGACATCTAAATAATCTTGGTTTGTTTACACTGAACAATTCGATTGTTAATCGGCATGTAATCTTGTATAATTCATCTTCTGGAAAGAACAGGTAGTATGATGTGTCGGGTTTGCAAAATTCTAAAAATACTTTTCGTAGGGTAGGCAGAGGATTCGTTGTATTTATTTCCACATCCAAAATCTTGTGTCCTTCTTGCATTTTAATTTTTGGGGTCGATGGCTCGTCGTGAACCATATGAAATATTATTTGGTTTTCTTTCGTTTCCAGGGCATCCTCACAAATAGGTATTGTAGGTGTCGATGATTCCTGGGTATGTTGTGTATTTGAATCTGTGTCTTCTGGTTGTTGGATTCTTGTTATAGGTATTAATTCTTCGAGATCGATTGGTGTTGGTATTCTTGCTGGTCGATTTATTACAGGTCGTGGTTCAGGTGTGTTTAAGCGTTCACTGTTTACAATTTCGTCCAGGAGTTGGTCGAGTTCTTCGTCTTCATTTGCTATCATAGAGATATTTGTTGTATGTGTAATGGGATTAATTTGTATGCGAGAGAGGGCGTCAGCATTAGAATTTTTGGTTCCTTTTTTGTAAATAATATCGTAATTATATTCTTCCAGTTTGAGTCTCCAACGTGTTAGTTTAGAATTGGGTTCTTTAAGTGAATTTAACCAAATGAGTGGTCTGTGATCTGTAACAATGGTGAATTTTCTTCCATAAAGATAAGGGCGGAAATATTTGGTGGCCCAAATTATAGCGAGTAATTCTTTTTCTATGGTCGAATACCTTTGCTCCGTTTCGTTGAGGGTTCTAGATGCGTATGCTACTGGTAGGTCTTTTCCAGGTGTACCTTGAGATAAAATTGCTCCAAGGGCGACATTGGATGCGTCGGTTGTGAGAATAAATTGCTTATCAAAATCCGGGTATTGAAGTATCGGGTCATTTAGTAGTATATTTTGTGCACTTTGAAATGATTTTACAAAGTCTGGGGTGTGTTCTACCTTTTTACCTTTCTTTAGACAGTTCGTAAGAGGTTTAGTCATTTTAGCGAAATCTTTTATGAATTTTCGGTAATATCCCAAAAGTCCAAGGAATCCTTTGATTTCTTTCTGGGTTGTTGGGATTGGATAATTTTGTATGGCTTTTATTTTGTCGGGGTTTGGTTTAAACTCCTTGTGGTGTTACTATATGTCCAAGATATGCTACTTCTTTACGTAGGAATTCACTTTTGTCTAGCTGAATTTTCAAATTGTTTTCTCTGATTCTATTAAATACGTTACGTAATCTAGTAATGTGTTCTGGAAGTGAGGTAGAAAAAATTATAACGTCGTCTAAGTATACTAAGCATTGGCTATCTGTTAGTCCTTTTAGCACGTTGGTCATAATCCTTTGAAACGTAGCTGGGCTGTTTTTAAGGCCAAAGGGCATGCGTAAAAATTCAAAATGTCCGTCATCTGTAGAAAAGGCAGTCTTTTCTCTGTCTTCCGGGTCAATTTCCACTTGATGGAAGCCTGAAGCTAGGTCTAGGGTGGTAAAATATTGGCTTCGTCCTAGTTTATCCAATATATCGTTGATATTGGGGATAGGAAACTTATCTTCAATTGTCTTTTCATTCAATTTCCGATAGTCCACTACTATTCGCCACTTTTGTTGTTTTGATGCATCCAATTTTTTGGGTACAATCCATATGGGTGCATTCCAAGGCGATTCGCTAGGTTTGATGATGTTGTCCTTCAACATTTTGGCCATTTGAGTTTGAACTTCTTTTTTATGAATGTATGGATAACGATAATTTTTCGTAAATACGGGTTCATTGTCAGTTGTTCGAATTTTATGCCAAATTTTATTAGTAAATGATAATGGAATGTCTTTGCAATAAAATATATCTCGGTATTCCTCACATAAATTGGTTATTAACGTTTTCTCTTCGTCATTCATGTGATCTGTTCTTAAATTGTTTAAGTTTTCTCGTAATTTGATTTTTTACATCTTTTGTACTAATATGATTTAATTCGATAGTCTTAGGTTCAACTATTGGTTGTAATTGAATTGGTTTCTTTAAATTAAGTTGAATTGGTTCGTTTCGTGTATTTATAACTGTAGTCAAAAATGCGTTATTCTCAATCTTGACATATGCTTCTGGGATTATTAAATCTGGTCCAAAGTTTCTTTTTTCACATAGTGCTTCTTTTAGTTGGCTGTCGGTGGGTAGTCGAATTATACTTTCTGATCGAGGTGGAATATTTATTTCAAATTTATCCTGTTTCCTTGTAGGTATTTTTTCATCATCTGATGGTTGAATATGGAGTGGCAAAGTACAGTTACTTGTAATTAGCTGCTTAGTAGATAAATCGATTCTTGCGTTCAATTGTTTTAACAAAATCGAGTCCAATGAGTCCTTCGTAGTTGTCATTAAAATTGAATAAGTAGATTTTGTGCATTTGATTTGTCTTGAAGGATCTTGGTAATGGTATATTAGCTACTTCATCATGAATTGACGTTGCATGTGCAGTGCTAATTTGGAAAGGTTCGTTGTAAATATATTCGGAGTAATACTTGTGTACGAAAGCGGGATTTAACAATGTTTTCATAGATCCAGTGTCAATCATGAGTTTTGCGTTGAGTTCCGGTAAGTATATGTAGGGTAGTTTAGGTGATGCCGAATTGTTAACGTATATTAGGTCAGGTTGTTGTTCGGGCTGGTCAGTGGAAAAATCCTGTTCAAGGTCATTTTCTGATGCTTGGATCCAACTGTGGTCTTCTTCGGGTTGTTCATAATAATTACATTCAGCGTCAGGTGCAGGTCCATAAGCGTTATCTTCTTCTTGTACTTCGGTTTCGACAGGTCCTTGATCATGGTAGAAAAGTTCTTCGGAAATGAAGTTCCTAGGTTGATTGGATTGTCGAATATAATATGGCTGTTTAATAGTACGCGATATATCCATAGGAGTAGGCTTCTCGAGAGGTTGGATATTTCGAGGCTTAAATACGTTGGTTCCTGTTGGTTTCTGGTTTCCAAAAACAATTGGTTGCGATGGAAACTGCTTTGCTGGGAATTGTTTTGTAGACGATTGCTGTGGTGGTAAAGCAGGAAGTGTCCTTATTGGTGCTGGAAAATGTTGACGTTGTACTTGGAATTGTGGGTGAACGGGCTGCATCATTGGTCTATACTGCGTTTGAACCATTGGCATTGGTTGACGATGGAAGTAATAATTTTGCTGATTTGGCTGATTTGACTTCTGTGTCACATTTGGTTTGTGATGGGGTTTTGCAATGCTTTGATTGCCTGATTGCAAATGCCATACGTTTTGTTCTTCGTTAATATATTTAAGGGCATTTTCCATAGTGGTTGGTCGTTGACTCCGTATGAATGATCCAAGGGGGTTTCTTAATCCACTTAGAAACGTCTTTAAAGTTAAATTGGTGTACAAGTCTCCTTTAACCTTAATTGTAGCT
>OW679203.1:54102996-54566447 GCA_940337035.1 Agriotes lineatus
CACAAAATATGTGATGCTGGCAGACCAAACCGAATTTCCACCACGTCCTCCAGCTGTTTCAAAGCTTTTCTGAAGTATGATTTGACCAAGAAACTTTAGGTTTTAGGATACCAGCAGTCAGGGCCGTAGCTACCACCGGGGCAACCGGGGCAGTGCCCGGGGCCCCGAACATAGGGGCCCCCGAAGACGGAGGAAGCTTTTTTACGAAATTGTCTT
This sequence comes from Agriotes lineatus, assembly GCA_940337035.1. NCBI lineage: Eukaryota > Metazoa > Arthropoda > Insecta > Coleoptera > Elateridae > Agriotes > Agriotes lineatus. The sequence goes on from OW679203.1 coordinate 54,103,213, forward strand.
TAAAAATTTTTGAACTAAACGTAGCCTGTTTTAAACGTTAAATACAGTTTTATATTAAACTCAATGTGAAGTAAATATGTGTTTTGTCTGTTTTTAAGTACCCATTCTCCTATCTTAACAGAAAAAAACACCAAATAATACCCTATTAAGAATGTCTTACTAAATGAAAGTAATGTAGAGGTAAAGGGGCCCCATAATTATTTGTTGCCCCAGGGCCCCCAAGCCTGTAGCTACGGCCCTGCCAGCAGTTTGGAGTTTCTATCATTCATCGTGCCACTTTCGGTTTCACAATTGTAGTTTTTGTGCAATATTGCCAGTGTGAAATTCATATATATTATCTAGCGAGTGATTGTAGGTCCTGAGTGCGTTGGAGATTCCCGTCTTTTTGTTTGTGCCGCTTTTTTGTATGTATGTATGTATGTATGTATGACATGTTTATGCAGTATACACTCTAAACACATAAAATGTAAAAGTCAGGTCAATATGTTTACGTTATAAGAGAACTATTCGGCAAACATTATATAGTATCGCAATTAAGAACATGTGAAAGTGACTTACACTAGTACAATTGCAATGAATCGGCAGAGGATTTTATTTTTTCAAGACATTGTTACCCTTATGTACTTAAAACAGCCTCCTTTATGAGGCCCAAGTAGTTTCTTCTTCTTTTCAGTTGTTTTAATTAAATTATCAATTAATAAATAGCGAATACACCGCTCGAAATTAAAATTGTTGGGATCTACCGGTTAGTGGCTCCATCATGGAGGAATTAATATAACACAATACCGTTAAAGGACGAAATAATAATAATAATAACTTAAAATCCACACTTTTTCTGAAAATGTTAGTGTTTGCGGTTATTTATTGATTTTGTTTTGCTATAGAAGTAAAACAATAAAACTACCATGTGTTTCAAATTCAGTTACAAAGTAAAACATAATAGACTAATACTTACATTCAACTTCCTGTCATAGCGTGTTGATTTTCTATCAGTTGCACATGAAATCCACTGCAAAAATTCTGCAACAAAAGAAAATACCATTAACCTAATCCAATATGTAAATTGAGTGAAGTATTACTTCAACTTGCTGCTTCAGTGTTTAAATAGCGAAATTCTAGAACAGTTTAACACGTTCGCTGCTAACCATACTTTTTTGCATTTCAAATCTACTTTTTAAAAACTTACTGGGTGGCGTAACTATAATACGCGAACACAGGCGGATTAAGGGGGGGGGGGGGGGGGGGCTAAGGGGGCTGCAGCCCAGGCCACCAAATTTCGGGGCCTCGAAAAGATTCGAAGGTTATAATCTAGTGCGATTTCTAATCATTTAGATCCCTTTGTACCCGTTGCATAAATGGGAATGGGGGCCTCTAAAAAAATGTAACCCTGCGCCTCACATATTCTTAATCCGGCTCTGTACGCGAAGGCGTGCGAAAGTACGCAAAGCGCTGGAATCCACGATTTGAAAATTATGTAAAAGACAGGTAAAACATTTCTTAATGTTTCTAGTAGTAATACCAAAAAAGTAAGAGGAAACACTTAGTAATGCAAATTACTAGCTAGACGCTCTACGCGCTTGGCTAAATTCCGCTGCATCATAAAATACACGGTGACGACAGGACCGCTGGCAGACGAACTGGGCCCGATCGTTGACGATAAAAATGTAACAAACGCAGATAACCACATGAACAGGAGCGTTTAAAATAAAAGTTGTTCTTTTAATGTTTTTATTGTGTGAGTACATCACATAATCTTGTTATCTTAGTTATTGTAGTCAGTCGTTATGTCGTAAGAATTGTTTCTCAGTTGTTTAAAAAACTGCATTTCTTTTATTTCTGCTTGTTTTTGTTTCCAACAAAAAATCGTTGGGGTGTAGGTGGGAAGGGGGGGGGAGGGGTTACAAATGTAATGGTCATTTATGAGGGCGTCCATAATGAAAAGTTTATTCTCGCTACGCTACTGAACTTACTGAGCACTTCCTGTTAAAAAAAAACAGTTATTCTCTCTTCTACTGCTACTCTTATTTGTTTATTAAGATAGTATTTTCAGTTGTTTCTATATTATTTTATTATTTCGTTAATACTGCGCACTCCTAGCACCGTTTTTATATTCAAATATCTTTATTGGCCGTAGCCTGATGCTCTTCTAAAGAAATTTGCTTTTGAACGTGTCCAGTTTGCACTTCCGTGTATGCCAGATGGTGCACCCATCATTTCTCTTCTTACTTTGTGACTTAAAGTTCTATACCATTTTACCTATCTTTTTATGTATCTGTTTCAGAGCAGGGCAAATTACTTTAAAAAATTTAATTAATTACCAATTACCGGCCAATGAAGTAATTAAATTACCAGATTTTCAATTACTCAAATGAAATAGTAATTCAATTATCAATTACTTGGTAATTGTAACTGAACAACACAAATATTGTCATATATTTAGAGCCATGTATTAGTAGATACATTGTTTAAACACGCAAATTGATATAAATAAATAATAATTATGAACAAATTTTGTATAATGAGGATATTTGATGTCAATTGTTATGGAAAAAATTAACTGCGCATTTAGAGCAGACATATTTTTCGCTTCTTACACAATAATTATTAACAAACTACAATGCTGCATCCTGCACAGCCTACACTACACAAGGCACACCACATGCACATCTCATCTACAAACGCACGTGCCTGCACCAAATATCTCTTTGCTCGTGCACAAAACTAGCTGTTATTCGACTTGTCAGGAAATCATAAATTATATTTATATTGTTCCAGCAATGACCTATTAGCATTTGCTTAGCATGAAACTTAAAAAGGCCTTATCTAATTTTTTGCGTTCTGGTCATTTAATACCCTATTGAGGCCAGTTTACTTCGACACGAAGTGTACGAAGTATTGAACTTCCCTCATATCGAAAACCACTCTGAGTCAAATATCTCTAAAATTCGTGCCAACCGACTAATGAACCCACTATATCAAATCTCCGTCTCGGCTGTGCGGATCTTTTGGTGAAGACCCCAGCCCACTAGATCCCTCCCCCGTATTGGGGGGGTGCCCTAAACGTGCTGTGGCGGGGGTATGTATGTTCGTATGTGTACACGATTCCCGTCGCCAGGAACCTTCCTGAAGTCTTGGATCGTTTTCATACGATAGGTCCTCCGAAAATGAAGGCAACATCAAGTTTTGGGGTATGGTCTTCGGCAAAAAAAAATTTTTTTTAGGGTTTCTTTTTTTTATAAATAACTGGTTCATAACATTTCATTGTATTAGCGAAACGGAGTGATGTTGAGTGTCGAAGTATTCTTGGAAAGCACGGAAGAGCGCTTTTCTTGAGTGGGGGGTACCGTATATTTTAGTAATTGAAATACTTGCAAAATAATTTAAATACTTTAGAGTAATTTAATTACTCAAAAGTAATTAAATATTTGAATGTAGTAATTAATTACTTTCAGAAAGTAATTGTCAAGTACTTTTTAACAGAAATCGCAATTAGCAATTACAATTACCGTATCTTGAAAAGTAATTCAATTCCAAAACAAATCAACAAAAAGGAATTAATTACTGCCCAGCTCTGAATTGTTTCTTGTTCGTGAGATAGTGTGGGGCCAAGAAAGTTACATGATGCTACTTGTTCTAGTATGTTGCTATTAATGACTATTTTTGCTTTGACTCATCGTCGTCTGAATGCCATCATTTTTGTTTTTTCGTCGATATTGTTGAAGGGTGAGCTTCTGCCATTTTATTTAGTTCATAGATAGTTTTATGGGGGGGTATATTCACTGTTAATAATTAATATTGTTGTCCGCAGGGTACCGTTCGTACATATTTTCGTTCGTATAAATTGTGCGTTTAAAGATTTTGATCTTCCATCCACTGTAGTAACAAGTCGTCAACATACATATTAACAGTGCAGCGAACGAGCTGCATCCTTGTCGAGTTCTAGTCTCTTCGTCCAGTAATATCCTCTCTATTATTTAAGTTAATCCATTTGTTATTACATACTTTAGAATACACCTTGTATTCTGTGTTCAACAGAGATATCTGTCTACAGTTTTCACAGTCTATCCTTTCTCCTTTTTTTAAACATTGGTGTTATGGTACATGGTACCTACGAGTCACTTGTGAGATATTGTTTTTGCTTTCCAGCAGTGGCAGATCGTGGAGAATTGTGATGGTATAGCCAACCACCGAACATATTCTATCATTCATTTTCCACCCCCACACAAATATTACCAAAATTTACAGGCAAAAAATTTGAAGAACTGATCGAATATCATTTTTCATTTGAATGTATAATTAGGCCAAACAAAATTGGATATCCACTGTTTGTGTGGCGCGTGACGCGTGCGACAATTTACCAGTAAGTTATGAGAATAATATACATAATGGTAACAGTAATTATTTTGCGAAACCCGAACGTGCAACGTCTTTTCTGTCGGAATTGTACACACGGCCTTCTGAATATGCTCCCTGAACGCGGCCGTTCTTCATCTGAACGAGATGAAGTCAGCGTACGTGCGAAAATTCTTGACGCGCGCGCATCATCGCAGAGGTCAGGTCGGATTAAGGCTGCTGGAGCCTAGGCGAACGTGGTTCCCATTGAATTTTAAAAATATTCTTATGCAGTCTGTGAACTGTCACAAAGTGAGAGCCGCTTCGATCTGACACTAATGAGTCCGTGAAAGCAAGCAGCGTTTATAATATAACTTATATTAAGGAAATAAAAATTACTTCTGCTATGTTTAAGCTTTAAAATGAGAATAATGATGAAAAATAAGCACAAACATTTTTTTTCCGAATAAAGTTTCTTAATTTACTGGCTTGTTATGGTCGAGCCATGGCTCACTGGCTCCTTATAGCGAGCCGCCACTGCTTTCCAGCACTCATCAATCAATTTTAGAATCCTGGTTTTAATTTCTGTATTTGCTTATCTTATGAGTTCGGTATTTATGCCACCACAGTCGAGTGCTCTTTTATTTTTATTTTTGCGCATTTAATTCCCGTAGCCCTATCTGGTCTATGGTATACCTATATTCTTCTTCTGTTTCTTCATTATCACCTTCTGCTATTTGTATGGCACCATATCGAGGTTTAAGGAAGTCGATCATCTTGTAACCAAACCCTTTGCCTCCTGTGAGTATCGTCTCCTACATTCCACATAAATCTCTCCCTGATTTATGTTTTTACCTTTGCTGTTAATTTCTTATATTTTTCTCTATTTTCTTCGGTTTTATTTTGTGGCCTTGCAGTTTTTATTATTAGATATCGTTTTCAAATTTTTCTATTCTATGTTTAACATAATCACTACTTATTATTTCTTCCTTCGTGTTATAAGGTTTTGATAGACTTTTTGTGTAGAAGGTGAACATCTAAGTATTATTTTTCATTGGTTAGTTTGTTGATTTTATATCATCTAGCTATTACTGTTATTGTTTTAACAGATGATCACTAATAATTTACATTACATTCGTGTGTCATCAACGAGTTTGGCAAACTTGAAGGGTAGCCAGCCGCACTTTGGTGGACTCTGAGGGGGGTCACGAGAAACAAAATATTGAAAACCACTGCTCTAGCTAACCAGGTTAGTTTATGTTTGTTTTTGTGTCTAAAATATGTGTGTAGTATACGCATCTTGTTAAAACTAGCAACATCTGTTACTTAGTTCTTTTCCATTATTACTTAACCACGTTCCTCCACTGTTTTCCATTACAATATCTATTAGGAAATGACGTGTTATATTCGAACTTCTCTCTCTTAATTTTATAACACTTTTCGTGGGGTAGCACAGTGACATCATGCTAAAAACTATTTAAAACTTAATTTGTTGCAGATATAATGTAGGTGGGCATATCGGGTTAGCAAATATTGCAATATTCTGGAATAATAGTTCTATTCTATGCCAGATGATGCATTACGTTATGTATGTACCAAACATAACGTAATGCATCATCTGGCATACTTTGAGCATATATTGAGATGGTATGAGGCCCACGACTTGGCTCTGTTTGCAGTGCAAGATAATTGACCGATTCAATAAGCACAGAGTTGGGATGTTTTATCTAATTGCAAATTTTAAAACTAAAGTAAAACAGTAAATGCATTGATAATGAGATACGAGAAAGATTAAATTAGTTGGAGAAAGGTACGCAAAAGCAAAGCAAATTTCAAAGGGTTTAGATTGGCTTGTGACTAAATTAATATAATTCGAGAAAGGTTTGTGCACATGTAAAGCCAGACCAATTTATAAAATGTATTTGACACAAAAGGTTGTTGGATGCATTATAAAAGTAGCGCAGTTTATTAAGTCAAAAGCAAAAGATAGTCAAATTAGTAAGCAAAACAGAAAGGTAAATTAAGCAGGATAATATCATAGAAATATTGCAAACGAGCAATACAAGCGAACAAAAACAAATGCACATTTTGGCGTCCCTTTTGCGTCACGAAACAAGCAAGGAGAGGTGTTCCTACGTCATCACTGAAACAAAACAGTGCTAATTGTTGCAAGCGCGAAAATTTGAATAATTACCTGACGCGTTTATCACAGTAATTTCACTTTTAAAACATTCAAATACGCTGTCACCACTAGCGACATTTTGTGTCATTTGTCAAATCAAGGATTTTTTTTTATCTACCAAGAACCGCTCATTCGAACTACTGAGTTTACGAATAAAATAAAGTCCGTTTATGAACCCAACCCAATGAAATTTTAGTTTCATGCTTGCCTTGTAGTTAGCCAAATCAGTTTTGCAGATTGGATAAAATATAAAAGGGGGCATACAACCATTTATTTGTGTAATCATTTATTACATTTCGCTTTTCACCAGACACAATTTACCTTATTGAAATGTATTTAAACGGAATTCGTAATACCTTGAAGAACACCCACGTCCGAAACTGTAGAGCCTTGCAAATAGTTCAATTCCTCAAAGAATTTCGACATTTGTTACTGCTCTCTATCTAGAAAGTTTGGGAAGCAAAACAGTTAAAGGCTTGCCGAATTCTGATGAAACAGACAATGGGCAGTACTGTATAAATTTTGTTAATTTACTTCGCACTTTACTTACGTACGTGTAAAAGAACGCAAACCGTTTAAATCCACAACCTTCAGCTCCAGCTACAGATTTTCTCATTTCTCCTCAATTTTAAAATATGTGAATCTTACTTACTAGTTTGCAAACTAGGGAAGCTAAATTCGCAAGTCCTACATTTCCCAGTTTTTTAAAGAAAACAGTTTATTATCTCTTTTCAGAGTAGTATGGCGCTATTTTTTAGAACTTTCGTAACGCTTTTTTCATATACATATATATTAATGGCGTCGTTTCAGAACAACTTTTATAAGAATATTGTTGAACCAAGTCTTTGTAAATATCAGGCGATAAGTGGAACTTGACAATTATCTCCTATTTACGTTAGTAATAGTCATTTCTGTATTTTTGTGTTTTCAATACGTGGTGCTCAATAAATTCTAGATTTTACAATAAAAATAACATTGGTCTTTGGGAAAAAGTCGTGATTTAGGTTACGGAACTTGTATCTGTTATTGTACTACATACAAGCCCTCCAGAGTCGTTAACTCGTTATTGTAATTTTTTTCAAAATAAAAATAATACAAAGGACTTCACTATTGTTGTTGCTGGCTGGCGCCTCTCGGCTTTATTGTATGTACTTATACATATTCATTCTTCACCGTTATGTCGTTGGATTCGTTAAAATGTCACTTGTAAGCACTCCATAAATCATCTTTTAAATTCAAGTGACTGTAGAGCTAATACGCCAAAGAATGAAATTAAAATTATGTAATATCCAAACCTTGCACCGCTGAAGGCGTCTTGAGCCGTTTACCGAATTGCCATTTTATATTATTTATTGCTACAGAAAATTCTCCAGCTATAAAGGGAACCAGACATTTAGCCATTTTGCACACATCAATTTGATTTCACACCTTATAATGGACACCATCTGGTTGAAATTGTACTAAAATGTCAAATTACAACGATATGCCAAGGGTAATTTTTGAACCAAACCAGCACGATTGTAAAAATAAAAGAAAATCATTCTAAACCTTCACACATCAACGGCTGGAAGTGAAAATCGCCGCAGCTTTTCCCATGCATTTAGCTAGAGAAAGCATCCACTTCCGTCCAGTGCCAAAAGCTGCAGTTCCGGATTTTAATTTACGGCCCGCCGCAATGTCAAATTATCGCATTGTTGCACAACAAACGGTCCTGATAGCATCATGTGCTATCACAATTCATTTCCTCCGCGCATAATTTCACCGTTCGCGTGGTATTTATAAAGATGACCGGCTGACAACAGTCCCTGCGGCACACCCACCGCCTCCTGCGCCCGATACCATTTTTCAATTAATTATCAGCTGGCACGCTGGAACTGTATGGTAATTTAGGTAGGTCTGTAGATTAATTATTAATTTGCTGTTTTAGCGAGATCAACACTGTAATAATAGTTGTCTATTTCCAGCACGCACTGGGGCTTTTCTTAAAAGCAGGGCCGGACGAGGGTTTTGGCCAGTAGACATAGGAATGTGAAATTTTTAAATGTAGACACAAAAGATCTTCCATATATAGTTACACTTGTATTGCAAAGATCGGCTCTATAATCGGGACATACATATTTTAACATCGACATATGATATCTCAGTGGGTGTAACATGGTATCAGTGATAAAATATACTTGTGATCTAAAAACAACTTTACAGTACGTTGCTATTTTTGTATTCCTAATGGTGTAAATGAGACCACTATTCCAGATAAATATTTGCATATGCATATCCATAATAAAAAATGGAACGGCGCAAATATTAGAATTTTTATCTGTAGGCGATATGGTAACAATTGCAATTTAGGAAAAAGACTTAACAGTATAATATGGAACTTCATACTGAGAAACACCGATGGTGATAACACCAGATGGAAGCATCTCAACACCACGTTAAAAGACTATGATCTAAAGCAGCAGGGCAGACTTCAGTAAGGTGTGTATTGGCAGCAAGAAAAAATCTAAAAAAAACCAGCTGAACAAACTGCAAACTAGGATACATTTTATAAAAGCTAAAAATCGTCCAAACTGTGAGAATGGATGTTTATAAGAATGTTGTGATTGTTATATCCCAGCGTACGATGTAAAGTTGCCTTTAGGAAGTAGTTTTAACGTCCCTTGTGGCAATCATATGGATTTTGCCGGATCAAGCACGTTTCCAAAAATTTCATTGTCGAATTAATCCGGATCCAAAAGCGCTTTATCGTAACCTGATTGTTGTCAACACATATTGCGGCCACCGTCGGTCCACAATTTCAAGACCGAAGATTAGGGCAAATTTCTGGCCGATGGTCCTGGGTTGCTGCCCGCTAACGTCTTAGACTTCCCCGTAAGCTTGGTTGGGTCCGACTGCATTATAGCTGAAATCGCCCGTTCATTACATAATCTTGTATCATACCATCTCTGTTATACTATTTGCAAAATACTGGACTCCAATTTGGTCCATCCCCGTGTGGGAGGGCTAGACCTTATTTGGAACGTTGGATGGTTTGCGGCCAGTGCATCAAATGTATTTCTTACAGGGCATGGCCGTGATATCACATTTAGGAAAATCCCCGTAGTAGTAGCTTTGGAACTGGCCAGCCCCAAGCTGACTTCGGAAAACTTTCCGGTAGTTTGTGAGTTAATATAGCTGTATTCGATTACATCTTGGTTACTTGCATTGTACAGAAAAATGCCAGAATTGTAAGATTTCCAAGTGCACGAAGGGCAAGGGTATGTTCATTCACAGTACCAAACCACCTTCACATGCCCCGGCGGCGCCTTTGTGGTGAGCTTTCGTAAGTCCTCCCAGTACACATTAGGCCAGTAAAAATAACTAGGGTGGCGCCCAAATAGTAATAATAATAAACATATCTTAATGTCTGTAACAATTGGACTTGTGCAAACAAAAACCTGCATTTTAAGCTTAAAACCTTTCCTTTTCATCCACAGCCAGCTCCGTGCACCTTCAAGTCTGTTACAGGCAGTAAAGAGGTTTGCACTTGTAACAGATCATATTAAGAAAATGGGTGAAGGACGATTGGCAGAATGAGCAAAGAGCAAAGCGAGCGATCACCTAAGAGATAGAAGGGCTGGACTAAAAAATAGTTTCAAAAATAAAATCCATTGCAACATGACAACGTCCTACAATAAATGAAAAGCAAATGATATTTCTTTATAAAATTGTCAAGACAGAACCAGACATCTAAGACACAAAGTACCATAAAGCTAATCGATGAAGTAGACTGTAACACGGTAAGAAGGAACGTGTAAGATAGAAAGTAGTGTAGAAAATCTTCAGACGACGGTAGGTTAAGATCCCTACTCCATCAAGCTCAACACCAGCAAGCTTTACACTTGACCATAGAGACCACTGCGCGTTGTATTCGACGCATCCACTCAATATGTTGATCAATCGGCAAACCATTTCTTGTGTTTCTCTACCTTTCATTAGCTGTAACTTGGTGATTTTTAGTTTTTCACATTAAGATGTTTCAGTTGTTTTTGTCTGATCAATGTTTTATATTTTTTAAAATTCTATTTAAAAAAGTAGGCTTTTTTCAATTAATTTCAGTGTATGAAGTTGCACTTTTTTTCGCTTGGTGAAAAAAAGTGACACTTTGCTTTCAATTTAGGAACGAACAATTTTAGAAAAAATATTTATTCGTTTATACATTTCTAGTTTTATTTTGACGTGAAGAAATTACAGATTTCAATAAATAAAGACGTTTCATTAGTTAGCAAAATTGACCAACGCACTTGACTAAAATGAAGGCAAATAAAATGCTATACAAAAAAAGGCTTGGATTTGAATATTTAATGAAAGTTAAATTTTTTTATAGACAATTCATGTTAGCGTGCGTATTTTTCACACTTGTGGAATATTAAACTGGGCTCCTCCAAACTTGTGAAAAAAAGTTGCACTTCTAACACTTGTGGTGTAAATAACTTACTATTCTAGCATTTGTGCAATGTATTTTATATATTTAAATAAATTGTTCGTTGATGTAGTAAAAACAGTGTTATTAGAACATTCGCGGTGCTTTTTGCGCCCCCTTGATAGATCCAATGCCGCCCTCTTGAGGGTCGCTACTCTCAGATTGAGAAACCTCGATATAATGGGTATAATTATTTTCTTACACCATTATTCTTGCATTCTAAATCAGATAAATTGGTGCTACCCAACTCACACACATTTTAGATAGTTGTGGAGTGTCGCCCACATTGTTTGAAAGTTCATCTACTGTCTGAGATGGCTCTCATCAGCCTGAATAATAAATATGCTTTTCTATTATTAAAAGTAAAGTTCAGGACGCTTCATTCCACACGTAGGAATATGACCTGAGACTCGGCAAGTCAGGGTCGCCGAAATAGCTTTTTCCGAAACCCAGGCAACTGGCACAGCCTATTGGGCGATGTGGTTAGCATCACGCCATCGACGACTGCCTTACTTTCCCTAATTCCACAACCGTGGTTTCGGTACCCAATTTTTAAAACGACTGGATGGGCCGCCCGCCCGTTGCCAGATGTGGGAATTGAACCCCGCACCGTAGCACCGCAGTCGAGCTCCCTAACCGCTCGGACAAGCTGGCGATTTTTTCTATTATTATATTTAAAACAAAGCGCCTGTGCAGTGTTATGCCATATATTATTTGATATATACATGTAGTCAACAGTTTATATCATGATTGTCGTACGTTTGGTAGTCAACAGTTTAACATCATCGTTACCATACGTTTGGTATTTTTACTAATGCATTCTCTAAACGCAACGTTGCAATGTATTCTACTACTATGTTCTATATTTGCTTCCAATTACCTGGTAAATGAGATGGGGTAAAACTGTGTATTACTGTAACTATATCGAACAGACGCAAATAGAAATATTTGTATCGTCTAGTTAGCGATTCAAAATTTGTTGAAATTTCCGCATGAAAAAGAAAATAAAGAGAAGAAACAAATGAGCAACACATTTTTCCTTAGTTTCTTTCAAATGAACGGCTACATTTGCTAAGAAAAATTATAATAATTTTTAAAGGTACTGGGTGGGCCGCCCGCCATTTGCCAGTTTCCTAACCACTCGACCACCTTGGCGGTACTATTCCCTAATAATCAAAAATTAATATTGACAATTATTAAGCACTTCTCAAACACGCTACAAAACTAGACATTAAAACAAATTGGTTGAGGGAATATCTCCTTAATGACGACCAATACTAAAACCTACTAATAAAACTATTTAAAAAAATACTTCCACCAAGAAGATTTGAACCCCAGTTTGTTTTAGAAGCGACACTGAGCGACGACTAGCTGATGCATGTCGTGCTTTGTCAGTGATGCAACAAAGTGGCATCGTGCTATTTCAAATGTTACTGTTACACACTTCATGCGTTCAATTTTGTATCGATAAAATGTGTCGCGAAAATTAGTTTGATGTCCATAAATTATACAGCACTCCAATTAGCATTTAATTGGTTATTCCACTTTATGAAAGAAACCATCAAGGCTATATAATTACATTTATGATACGAATAAATATTCCCTCAAAATTAAATTATCGAGGCTTAGTACAGCAAAAATTTCAATGTTAACAAAATTGGTATTATTTTTTCTAATTTTTCAACTGTAGGCCACAGCGTATTTGTTTGTATTTCGTTCCTAATTGCTCTTTGCCTACTCTACCTACTAACAAAACCACAATCCCTTTTTCCTTAAAATGTTCTCCAAAATTAATGGTTGTTTAACTGGGAACCGAAAGTGCCTGTATTAAATACAATTTCTAATTTTTTTAGCACCCCGTATGTAAATCCAATTAAAATAAAATATTTACATTCTACAATATTACTGTATATGACAGATAAACTACATCAACATCTTGAAACTTTCTGCATTACATGCAATATTTGAATATAAACTACAAAAATCTTCCAAAAACTATGCATCTGAGACTAAAGTGTTATTTTGCTAGATAACGCGCCACCACAAGCGGCAAAGTAAATTTTATTACCACCGTATATCTTGAGGTGGTTTTAAGTCTACAACTTGACTCTGTTTGCAGTGCAAAATATTTAACCAAGTCAATAAAGCACAGTTAGGATATTTTATGAAATTGCAATTTAAAACAATAATAAAAGTATTAAATGCATTGGTAATGCGATGCGAGAAGTAGTAATTAAACGGATAAAGGAACGCATAAGCAAAGCATATTTCAGAGTTGGAATAAAGTAATAAATAAAATAGGTTTGTGCATATTTAACGCCAGGCCAAACAAAATTAATTAAGACAAAAGGTTTATTATGTGCAGACTAAAGGAGCGTAATTATTAATAAACGTACAGGTCAGTGAATGGCAAGCAATCTGAAAGGTAAATGAGATCAGAATAAAGGATAATAGAAAATTGCAAAGAGCAATCCCGAATTTAGGCAACGGGAAAGAACAATTTCCAGTGCATTCATAAAACAAAGTGAAAAAACAGAGCAGTGATGTTAAAACATTTGTGTGCGTAACGCAAAGAACAATGATAGTTATAAGCAGAGGACAATTTTTTTAGCTTTAAGAAAATGTTAATTTAAGATTTATGTAATTAAACTTTACTCCATTTGTGTATTTTGCTATCAAAACTAATTTCTAATTAACAAAAATTATCGCGGTAACATAGCAACTCGATGCGCTTTTGTAAAATAGAGAGAACAATTGAAATGATAAATTAAGACAGTTTTAGCGAAATTGTGCTCTTAAAATTAATATTTTGAGTTTACCAGTTATAAAAAGTATTGCATTTTATTGTGCTCCCATGTACTAGTAGAAGTGTTTGTGGAACTTTCTGCCTCAACTGCGACTGAAGATGAGCAGCAGACACTTGAAATTTTCAAACATCGTTTCCGGCCCAAGGAAGCATCTGAAGCCGGAGATCTGCACGGCATCGCGTCAGCGGGGTCTGCAAGAGCATTCCGATCATCTCCGAGCAAAGTTGAAATCTTTACAAGGTAGGAATTAGCTATAAATTGAGTGTCAGAGTGCGGGAAACTTATGAAAATACGAGATTGAACCTTGCTGAAGAGGCCTATCACATATCTAATGGTACAGCTACACCGTAATAATCCAAAAATTGCATAGCATCATCAAATTTTCTGAAATTGGCGGATTTTCAAGCGTCAGTAACAAATGAAAGTTGGCGTACTACCTACGTCATTCCTGTAACAACGAAGTGGAGGTTTTGTTGCCTAAACCGATAATTGAATCAAATTACCTGACGATTCTTTGTTGGTTTCACGATTTTTTTGTAGCATTCAAGTAATCGCTGTTGCACTAGCGAAATTTTTGTGTCATCTGACAGATTGTAAATATTATCTACCAGAACCGCGTATATGAGCTACTAAAGTGAACTACTAATTTGTGAATATAGTGAAATTCTGAACCCAACCAGAGATATGCAGTTTTGTGTTTGCCGCGAGCTAGTTAAAAAAATATTAGAGTTTAATAAAATAGTAAGAAAGGGACATTCAACCATTTTATTTTGAACATCAGCTAATACATTTCATTTTAACTTACCTTAAATTACTGCCCTAATTTTAACTTATTAAATTTTGTACCGAAATTAAACAAACAGATAAACAATTCAACACAAACCGGCACCGCAACGTGGAGCTTTTAAAACAATACAACACAATATATTCGTCATATTGGAATGCACTACTGTTTCATACATTATAAAATCTTGTACATGTAAATTAAACGAATCAATCTGTGTACATGAAAGTCTATTATCGCCTCCTTACAACCTATGACCTGACATTTTCAAATTCTAGTGGCAAGGTTTCCACCTGCTATACGATACGGCTTGTACATTGCATTATGAGAATGTCACTCCTTCAGTCCTCAAAAGTTCAATTTTTGACATTTAGAATTATTTTCTTTCGGATTATAATGCATTGATATATTAAAGCTTCGACGGGTCATAGAAATGTTGACTACCATGACGCAATAATATTGTTTCTCTTTTACAATTTTGAAATTAATTAATTTGCTGCATGACAAGCCCAAGTTTGTCAAACTTACTTGCAGGCCGGTTAAACTATTTAAAATCTCAAATTTTAGGGTTGAAATTATTATATTTGCTACGAAGCGATGGCCAAACACAAATAATGGCAATCAATATCTACTACCTCCGGTAGTAACATTTGATGGCAATCCCGCAGAGGTGTAACACGAGTGAGGCTGCGCTAGATAAACTCCATTAATTGCTCTAATTAAATATGATGCAATCCTGAGTAATAGTCCCCGATGTATACGGGGTAATCCGTTTAATATAGCCAGCATTGCTAACGACTCTATTGTCTGGTTAAAATGCGTCAAACTGGGACGTTAACCCTGGAAACGCCCCCCTGAAAACTTCTGTTTTTTTGACGTGCCACAATTAAATATTAATATTTTTGCAAGGACAATTTGTATGGGATTTTGGACTTTTCAGTTGCGCCAAAATACTGGCTCACTATTAAATGCAATTTCCTGAACTAGAATAATGATTTAAGTCTCGTATACAAACTATAGTTACACTATAGACAGACTTCAAAACTATTTGTACAAGGGCATAGTGAACTATGGTTTCTTGTACTGTCCACATTTGAATTTTATCTCCAATTTGTTGTTTGTATTTACTAATTACTATTGAACCAAGGTACTTAAGGTATATTTATCTAACTGGCATATAATTTTAAAGAGAAAAACATCATGAGTGCATCAATGTAGCAAGAATCATATGGTTGGGCCACGTCAGGACGACAAGAAAAACCATTGATACGACAGCTGAAAGTGAGATAATCAAAGGCACGCCAAGAAAAATGTGGAGAAACGGAGTACAACGAAAAGTGATCAATGGAAGAACTGAAGCTCATGATATGGAAAACTGGAGAGCAATCATAAAGCAAGCTTTCCTTTATTCAAACAAAAGACGGTTGACTCTAACGAATTTAAGGAGAATATAAGTGTCCATTGAAAGCATCGCAAAGCTACGGTTGCTCCCAGTTCAGCCAAAAATTAAAAATCATTTTATGTAGCTACTATTCTTCAAACCACCAATGTAGCGGCGCAGGAACTATTGCAATTACGGGGGGAGGGGGGGGGGCATTTTTTTTGAATGTTTTAACACAGCTTTATGTTCGACTGTTCCATAAACACATTATTATAGTATTATTTAACGTCCATAAAGTGCCACTTTAGTCCATAAAACATGTCAATATCCAATAGTTATTATCAAAATAAATGTCATTTTATTCAAATCAGGAAAGAGGATTATATTAACTGAAAACTTTTAAAATAATAAAAAGAAATGCATCTTTAATATTATTACGGTAATAGGTAGTTATTCTTGATATCGATAACGCAATTAACCTAGAAGAAGCACACTTCGAAACTATCAAATATTATTCAATAGCAACTTGAGTTTTCTAATGTGTCTAATATAAACGATATTGTATATAAAAAGAAATCTGTAGTGA
This sequence comes from Agriotes lineatus, assembly GCA_940337035.1. Lineage (NCBI taxonomy): Eukaryota > Metazoa > Arthropoda > Insecta > Coleoptera > Elateridae > Agriotes > Agriotes lineatus. The sequence goes on from OW679203.1 coordinate 54,119,747, forward strand.
GGTAGAACGTAAAGCTTGACATGCAGCTCGTACATAATTAGACCTCTTTATCGCTACGCTACACTCGTTCTGCATAAAATAGACTCGTTCAATAAAGTCCTACATTATGTACTTGATACATAAATAACTATAATAGTAAAAATTAAGCTAAAATGCTTTTTAGTCACGTATTGAATGGTCATAAACATACAAAACCTGAAAGGTATACTTCATTTTTACTTTCTTTTACTTCGTAAAATATAGTACCTAATCATGATTTTTTGCGAACTCGATATTTTTGCGGAGATATCCGTTTTCGTGTCGTCTCGTTGAGAAAAAGTGGCTTTCGAAGTGATGTCCGTATGTTAGTTTATGAGCCTGTCAATTTGTGAGTCCCCTCTACAGTCCAGATGGTTTAATTCATCGGCCTCAAAATGTATATCTTTTTTTTAAATATAAATTTGGAGATCGCAGTCATTTTCGGTTAAAATCGGGTAACCGGCAGTGGTACTTTGCTTTTATGTTTTTTCTGTTTTCCTGGAAAATGTTATAATTGTTTGATAAAAATTAAACGTCATAGAACATGATGATGTATTGTGTCGTTATATACAACTTTGGTTCAAAAAGTTTATAAGAAATACAGTTTTTGAAAAAATTGCAAAACTTTCTCCAAAACGAATGGGAATAAAAATGTTTAAAACTGTTATATATTACGTAATTATTTATAACTTCTATCAAAAAAGTTTTTGAAGAATCGCAAAATTAAATTTTTCTAAGCAGTAAAAAAAGTCGCGTGGTGACCACACTTCATTTTTACTTCCCTTGTCTAAAAGACGAAGGAAGTATTGTAATCGCGAAAAAATCACTTTCCGAAATTTCTTCAATCTTCACGTTTCCGTTTCCTAGATGACGGAAACAGGTTTTCTCAATTCTGTCTGTCTGTTGGCGGTATAGCTCAAAAATTATATGTTGGAGGACGATATTTTGCACGCGAATTATATATCTTCCTGACATGAAACCGAGAAAATTTCAAAGAAATATATACAGGTAGAGCACCTTAAAAAATAAAAATTTGTTTATTTTTGCTTTAACTGAAAAATAGATAAAAGTAAGACAGAGTATAAACTCGGCTCAAAATACTCGCCTGGGAGCGCGGAGTTCGCATCCCAGCGGATTATTATTTTTTTTAAATTGATGTAATTCACAGTTTTTGCAAATTGATGTAATTCAAGCGAGGGAAGTTCCGTGTACACCTTTTTATAGATTTTTTTCAAATAAAAATGCAATCTAGGGAAGCCATTGACAACAAGTATTGTCACTACATTGCATTGCGTGTTGGTGTTGTGGACTGGTTGACACCGTAGTAATTTTAAATAATTGTAGTTCTGGCTATTATAAAATTGTTCCCAATACCTACCTAACTAGTTAAAACCAAATTATAAAATCACATTTCAAGTTTATAATAGCCAAAGCTACAATTTAAAATAATGAAATGTCAACCTGCCGACATGAAACCTAACCTCACCACAAAAATAAAAAGTATATGTACAGTCGGCGCCTTAGATACCGGGACAATACTATAATACATTTTGCGTGTATTTTTAAGTGTATAAACTGGGCTTTTACAGTTGTGATGGTTTTGATTGTTGTCAGATTTCTTTATTGTTTGTCAACAGCTCACATTAATGAAGTAACCAGAGCAACCAAATTATGTATGTATGTATAATCTGTAACCTCATTTACCTTGCGGTGTAGAGGCTGGTGCTTTATGCTCAACTTGCCCCGAATTCGGGATACAGAGTTGGGGCGCGCCTTTGGTGCTTGCGCAGCAACCATTGTGTGAGTTGTGTGTCTTGGTGATGTGCTGACCTTGTTACTCTATCTCTTAGGTCTGTGGTTCTGAGTAGAGCACAGTTAATTTGGTGTCCAACTGTAAATGCTCTCACTGAGCCCGATTCTAATCGCCAAGGATACGGAAAAATTCCGACCCCAGCGGGATTCGAACCGACGACTTGCTTAATGCAAGCCTGGCGCTTACCCATCTGCGCCACGCAGCTTCTTGCAACCAAATTATAATAAATAAAATATTACAACACAACATATTACGTGTCCCGATTTCTTAGGCGCCGACTGTACCAACACAATGCAGCCTAGTGACAATGATTTCCCTAGAATTTCGGCATCTGCATTAATATATGAAATAAAAATGGACTATATCGAATTCTCCGCTGTCGACTTAAAAATAAAGACGTGTTTAACAAATTCTTCGTGTTTTATTTCTGCACAACCTACGAATTTTAGCATCTCGTATAGATTAATGTGAAAACCCCATGTCCAATTTTTTTAAAACCTCATAGAATCTATCAAATAGTATAATTTGCCCCCCCCCCTCTTGTTCCTGCGCCACTACACCAATGTCATTCGAAACAAATCCCATATATCGATGGGGCCAAAATTAAATATCACTGCAATAAGATAACATGAACAAAAACATAACACGTATTGTTTGAGTAAGAAGGAGATAAACATAGTAGCAAATATTCGAGTAGGCTTGCCGCTCATTCATGTCAATTAAACATGCCTACTAAAATATTTTTTTCGATAGTCATCTCTTTCTTCCTCGAGCATTCTATTTTGATACTCATGTTATCTCATTGCTGTGATATTTAATTTTGGCCTCATCGGTATTTTCATTGGATTAAGTATACTTATGTAACTGAACTACTACTTCGCAGTATATTATAGCTGTCAGATTATGAAATCGTTGCATCATGCCCCCTTGCCATCAAGAAATGGCTAACGGAAGATTTACGCAAAAAAGAACAAATGCAGTTCGACAGACTGAAATAACATCGGCAGATTTTCAGTTAAACTAGTGCGAGTGGCACAGCTTGGAAATGGGGATCAATGTCTCTTGATAAAGCGACGCCTGCTTTATAAGCTACAGCTACTCCGTAGTTAACGTGGGCATAGTGCGTACTTAATCCGAACAATGCTGAGAGAACCTAGCTAAACTTTTATTTGTAGCATAAAGGTGGAATTTCTAAGCTAAATTGCGTTCTTACTGAAAAAACACGGCTGTTTTCTTAACGAACAACCGTTACCAAACGACCCTAACCTCACTTTCCAATCCGGGGTAGGTACGATAGAGTTTTCAGTAGCACTGTGCTGTATTATATGAACACTATCAATATCATTGATACATCCAATATTGCTAAATATATCCACCGAGCATTTTACTTTAAGTATGTATATCGAATTGTTAATATGTACCTACCTGGAATAACTAGAATTTATTGATGTTGATATATATCTACCGATAACTAGATTCATTTGTTCAGTAGAATAAATTAGCACTCATTTGCATATACGATTCATGTGTCATATGCTTAAATTCTATTTTTAAACAATTAAAATTATGTAACGTGTTTACGAAATGGCAATGTCTGTCAATTTCTTGCCCAATATGAATGACAACAGTTTGATGCCCTCGTTTAGCAATTGAGAATAAATTGACAGCAGTAACTAACTACAAAGAGCGTACTCTTTGGACGGTTCTATAATATGAGGAATGAACAACTGAAGTAGAATAGAAATTCGATAAGATATCAAATATCCTTCCTGTAGTTATGGTTATTACCAGGATCTGAATTCTTATGTAAATAAATCGGCGAACCAATTTCAAAGAATTATGTAAATGATGTTTATCATTTTCAATTATCTTTATAGTTTAATACATTATACATAAATCAATAAGAATAATATTTACACTTACTAATGTCAACATGGGAAGAGAAATAGTCTGAACGCATTACAATGAGACTGATATAGTATTTCACGAATTAATTGTTCTTGTCTTGTTTTTTCTTGTTCTTTACTTGTCCTTGCCTTGCTTTTTCTTGTTCTTGTCTTGTTCTTGCTGCAAGAACAAGACAAGAACTTGATCTGCAAGAAACAACACCAGACAAGAACTGCATGAAGCAAGAACAAGATTTCTTGTCAAGAAATGTTAAAGAAGCAAAATTTCTTGTTATTAGCCTTACTGTTTTTTATACTTTGATATTTCTCTCATTGTTCCACGAATTTAGACATAGGAAGCCGCTTCGGGCTGATTCAGAATTCAGCTGATGTTTTCTAATGACCACCGATGCCTTGACAGAGCCTCGTATCCCTCGATTGTAGCGTTTATTTTCATATTCAAAAATTTTATTTTATTGTAAATTAGAGTTGGCGCTGTAATTAGCATAATCAGCGATAAGCGCACATCCAAGTCTGCTCGCGGGATGAGGGAATTTTCAACTCATGCAAATTTCATGATGAAGTAGTCGCAAGTCCGCTTCTACCGGAAACTACTGTGCTGTGACTCCAAAAGTGTATTGTACAAGGTCGCCTCGAGACTAAATAAATACAAACGGCGGGAGGCCTGCAGCAAATAATTGCTGCCTACAAGCTTAAAGTGCATCGAACAAGCGTTTACGAGTCGCAATTTCACCGTGTACGAGTTGCTCATGCCAATTTGCGCCATATTCAAAGACATTCATTTGGACAACGCAACTTTAGCTGTCCTTGAGGTAGTTTTAATGATTTTTATGTATTTTTACAATTTACTATCAGTCTGCTCGCGGGGTGAGGAAATTTTCAACTCATGCAAATTTCACGAAGAATTAGTCGCGAGTCCTCTTCTACCGGAAGCGCCTATGCTGTGACTCCAAAAGTGTATTGTACGAGGTCGTCTCGAGGCGAAATAAATAGAAGCGGCGAGAAGTCTGCAGCAAATAATTGCTGCCTACAAAATTAAAGTGCATCGAACAAGCGTTTACGCAATTTCACCGTGTACAAGTTGAGCATATCAATGTGCACCATATTCAAAAGAGTTCATATGAAAGACGCAACTACAGCTGTCCTACCAGCAGCCGGGGACTCCTAGCAGCATTCTGTGGTAATTTTCCACACGTCACACCGTACAGGGGCGATGACGCAATCTAAAGCCTGCCTAATTCAAGGGTACACAGCAGCCGGCAGGCACCAGGTAAATTTGATATCGGAAAATGTTTACAGTTTAACGCGATAAGGTTCGCGTTCAGCTGTGAGAAGCTTTTATAAGCGCGAAAGAGTGTGCTTCATAAACGAATAATATGTGTGTAAATGTAGATCTCTATTTAATGACAACTATTTCAACGCTAGTTTTAATTTTTATACGTATGTTTACAATGTACTATCCAAGACAAAGAAACCGGGGCAACTCTTCATTGAGGTTTATTGCTTAGCGATTAAACGAGGCTTTAAACAATTACTTTTAGTATAACAATTTTGTTTCATAGCAACGTCTATGCAAGCTAATAATTAAGTTAAAAATACCTAGTAACTATACATATTAAAGCAGTCACATTCACGATAGAACCTATTAACTGTCTATAAATATAACTACGCTATAACTGCCCTATATTGTCTTTTATTGGTGGGCATGTGGATTTAAGAATGACTAGCCATTTTAGGACTTAATTCTAATTTCCCTTATGGTCTTGATGATTGTAAATGTGTTTTAAAGTCAATATACCGATGGGGCCACAATTATATATAACAGCAATGAGATAACATGAACAAGAAAATAACACATATTGCTTGAGTAAGAAAGAGATAAACATAGTCGCAAATATACGAGTAGGCTTGACGCTCACTTTAATTATGACATATGTCAACTAATTGTGCCTACTAGAATAATTTTGTTGTATGGCCATCTCTTTCTTGCTAAAACATTCTATTTTGTTGTTCATGTTATCTTATTACTATTATATATAAATATGGCCCCATCCGCATTTGTACAAGCAACTTGACTTTTCTTGTGCGTATTGTTTGAAGTCAGTTTCAGCCCGAGAACACTACAGGAACGGACCATATTCTTATTTTCGCAAATAGTGAGCTTCCATAACCGCGAACGAGGGTTTCATGTTCACTGAGCTAACTAACCGGACAAACAGGGCAAATTATTATTTGAATATTAAGACGTAAGAGACGTCTTATTTAAATTTAAAGTATCCACGTGAGAGGCTAACCTCACTGCGCTCTTGCTTACATCCATCCCATGGCGTTTACCGTATGGGCGCAAGCGCAGATTGCCGGCCGCCATCATTACGCAGTCAGGGAATCCCCCAGATAGTAAGAACAATAAATAAGCAAGTCTTGTTGGCAAAACAAGAAATCTTGCTTTGTACATCGCTACTCATAATAGCTAGTATTATGTAGTAAAATTTAGTCTGATGTCACAATAGTGAGTGTCAGTGTCACGGCAGTATTTTCTCGACGTTATACAAGTGAAATTCATACTCTCCAACGACGGGAAGTATTATTTTATGTGAAAAATCAGTTAACGATATAATTTGTTATATGTGAAATGTGATACTTACATGCGACTGCAAATAATGAAAACTATTTGACATAACAATTCAAGTCTATACTGTATTATTTTATGTGAAAAATCAGTTAACGATATCATTTGTTATATGTGAAATGTGATACTTACATGCGACTGCAAATAATGAAAACTATTTGACATAACAATTCAAGTCTATACTATTCGCCTATTCACAATTTTTCAAGAGTCTGAGTCAGCCATTTAAAAATAGACAACCCATATACAATTGAGCTCGGATATAGCAAATAGATCTTAAAAATGTTCGTTAGAAGCGACCGTTTGCTATAAAAGTGAAACTTTGGAAAACACTTCATCAGCATATAGTTACACAAGTTTAAATTAGAAAAAAAATGTTTTTGAACACATATTAAACGAATATTGTATTAACCGATGTTTGCAGTTCATTTTCATTCCCAATATCACAATTTTTTCAAAAAGTAAGACAATAGGCGGCTGTTGGATCCTCTGATTGCATAATATTATAGGGAGCGAGTAAATATTGCACATCCCTATTTTCAGTGTATTCTTTTTAACTGTAGCGGTGGTCGACTTTGTCACTTAAATTTCGTGACATATTTCACAATTGGATCGACCTCTTTCCAGTTTAAAAATCTAATTTTAGAAGACAAAATTTTGAGAACCACCGACCGGTATATTATTTGATCCGCGTGGCCAATGCCGTGTTTTGTGACTTGGTTCGTTATAACCTAACGTTTTGTCAATTTTGCCTCGTCAACTGGTTCGTTATAACCGAGCGTACGCTATAAATGTGTTCGTTATAAACAAATATAGATGCATAGGGTTTTCATCGAGACTTTAATTTTTTGACGTTATGAGCGAGCGTTGGTTATATCACAGGTTCACTATATTCGAGTTCTACTGTACTTGCCCCAGGATGCTGCGATATGTAACCTAATATTAGGCCGAAGCGAAGCGTAAATACCCTTTAGACAGTAAAAAGTTACTATCTGTCAAGCATATGTGAAATTCGTTAATTAAGTGTCCGTGATTTACGACAGCCGTAATATTAATTTATACATACGTAGCAGCATCCTGATGTTTACATTTTTAATCCGGTAGGCTTTAACTCTTCCGTGAGTCACCCTGTATATAAATTATATACTTGTATGGGCTTTATGAAAGGTGTTAATACGATGAGTTATTGATATGACGATGATATTGATATAACGATAACTATTTAAATAATACACATTGTCATCGTTATACATACAAATTGCTGTGGTCTAATAGCTTTTATTTTATTTACAATAAATATTGTTCTCAGGGTTTTATCAAAAATTGGGTTCTAATTCTTACCTTTTCTACAGTTTGAGCATGCAGTAATAATACCTTTTGGTATTAGACTCCTATCTCTGGGTTACTGTTAAATACAATTAGGACATAAACAATGAAAAGCTATAATGCAAAATATGAGACAATTGTGTTTATTAAAAAAATATCCGTCTTTATCATATGTGTATCGCCTTTGTTTGTAATATTTAACAAATACTTAATTTCATTGAAACCAATTTTAGACTAATTATACTGTATGTTTACAATGGTAAACTCTTGATCTCTGCAACAGCCATCCTTCTTGTGGTTGGCAGCAATTCCTTTTGTAGTATAAGTTTATACACTCATTTAGTTTTAACTGATCATTAAATTCAGTTTTAACTTGGACTTGTCAATCTAATTTGTATAAGCTCTCACACCCCATTTGTTCTGTTATTTTAAAATACCCGCCAAAACCATTAGTTATCAAACAATCGATAATACAGATTTCTATTTTAATCGTTATGACTTTTCTAGTTGTTATTAATCATAGTTTTAGGTTAACAGTTTTCAGTTGTGTATGTCTCCTACTACATGACGACATCACCCCTTTTATAAACCAAATATGTAAGAATTAAACTTTTGTGTTACATTTTATTATAATAATTACTTCTTTCAGATAAATCTTGTCTCATTTGTATTACAAATGCAATCATAACTGGACTTTTTACAAAAAAATTAACTGCAAATACCGTTGTAGGAAATAGAAATCCCAATGATAAAACGAAGTTATCACAATCCATATATATCCTTTTAGGAACATTCTTTTAAGCTGCTTTATTATTATGTAGTAATTAAATGCTTTGTCATTTCATGATCATATCAATATATTAATATAGCGAAATATGAAGTCTATTGATTACATTGATATATCATTAATATCATTATTTTCAGAAATTCATATTGTTTTCCCTTTTGTTCACCTAGTGGCTTGTTGTTCCAACTTATTTTTCTTGGCTTGTTTGTGGATAGATATCAATACAGTAATATACTTCATTAAAATTCCACCCCTAGTTTAAAGCATCATAAACGAAGTTAAATTAAAACGGAACTCAAATGGGAGAACTGGATTCGGGTAATATATTTGGCCAGTTTTGTATGTTTTGAATGTGAAATAATAGGGTCAGCGAAAGGTCCAGAGAAGATCTGTTATAACAGCGATAGTTTATGCAAGCTTGGCCAAACAACAAATTAATGAATAACGAAGTACTTCCAAACTGTCCACAACGCAAAGTTACGCAATAACCGCTTTGGTTTCCATGTCGGCTATGATTGTGGTTATGTAGTCGACTCTCTAGATCCCGTGTTATCCTAATTTACCGATTTCGCTTATCTGGGCCCTTCGTTACGCTCATCCCATTTAATCCTTGACCCTCGTTTACCAACAAACCTATCTAATCAAAGGCCCTTATTGAAAAGAAGCCGAATTTTCAAGAAAGCAGCGGTCCCGCAGCACAATCGCAATTAGGAATCGGAACAGAACGCTCGCAAATGATCCCCATTATTTACCCGGCATTTCTAAATGAGTTAGTTGGCGATGATCTTTGGAGTCGTGACGCCCAAGTCGATCTCCGTTTCGCAACAACTTGTCCATATCGGTCCCGGCCCTGATGGGAGAATAAAGTCTGTGGTTGAGCAGCGGAATGGGCCTCATTAAAATTAATGGCCACGCGAGTATGATTTACCTATGAAATATGAAACATCGATTTGCCGAACGACTCGATGCCTTCCTACTTGCACTAGACAATTACTGGCTTTCCTGTCTGACTTTGATTGTCTTTATTAGTGTTTCTATAAATGTACACTACAGCCGTACACAATTCCTACATTTAGTGCTCCGTTCAGCTAAGCCGAATTTCTGACAAGGTTTCCTTTCTCCCACATCTCAAGAGTATCCAAAAGCTGAAGTCTGACATGACGAAATAGGAATGTCATCTTTCTTTAAAATCTACTACCGAAATTAACAAGCACTGACACGATGCATCAGGTTTCTTGCCCGTCGTGTGATGAGAAAAACAACCATATGCGGCTACTATGACTAGAGCAGGGTGTTTCCCTACATATGTATCGATATATTAGTATATCAAATGAACGAATACGATTCTGCAAATATGGTTGTATTGCATTCTACTGTTTCATACATCTATTTAAGTCCAAAAATTCAGCTTTTATGTTTCCACAATTGTAGATATAAATAGACGGCTAATGTTATGCTTACTACAATAAAAAAGGATATTCACTCGCCGATTAACAGCCCAGTTAGCACTAAAAGCTGAACTATTACACCCTACTCCAGTAATGGCCATTACATCTTTGAGAACCGTGCGCATTTATAGGAAATGTGGCTATGTAGGTATTTCGATTAATCGAAAGGTTGTCCATGTAGATGCAATAATAAAACACTAGACGGCTGTTCAGTTTTACACCAGTGAAAAATACAATATGTACGTACTTACAATGCTGTGCAAGTGCAGATGTGGGCTTTCGTAGTAATAAGACATTTAGTGTGAGGCGTAAGTGATTTGCACATTTTATTTTGGCGCCCAACGTGGGGCTTTAAACTGATTAAGTCAACGTTTCCACGACATATTATTTTCGCGCCCAAAACGTGGTGACTGTAGAGTTCCTATATGTTATTGTATAGATTCTCTAGGTAGCTTGTAGAGTAAGGTGTGTTGGTGGCTATTCAAACTAGCAGGCATAAGTGAGGATATTACTGCTAAATTCAGTAATTTTCCTACAAGTGCTTTGATGTAAGTAAAGATTTAAATATACCAGGCATACAAACGACGTCGAAAACACCTAGTGTAAAAAGAAAGGCAAGAAGTGGGGAACGATGTTAACGAGGAGGTTGAACCACCATGTGAAAGGGGTAGATAAAGGAGCTTAATACGCTGTTATCTAAATGAATGAATAAATTGAATGGGGAACTTAGTGAAGAAATAGGTACTGTTAAACAAAATCAGGAACAATTGAAATTGAATGAAAATATTAGTAACGAAATAGTTCCTGCTAAGAGAACATCAGGACCAGTTATGGCTGCATTAAAACATGATATAGAAAACATTAGATCAAGTCAAGAGGAACCAAATAGATCAAATACGATAGGATAATTGGTAGATTAGATGGGCACAAGATAGAAATAATAGCTGAAGTAGACAACAAGTTAAAAAAGTAAGAAACACAGGATATCAAAGACAAATGAGAGGTTGTTAATCAAAATCTGGAGAGTTAAGGAAAGTTAAGAATGGAAAATGGACGCGTTAAAGGAAGAGTAAAGCCACATGTTCTATAAATGTGACTAAAATAAGTATCAGTTGTATTTATTAAAGACGAGTTGACCCTGGGTATCATTAGGGGGATTTTGCGCAACGTTCCGCTAAAATAGCGACCCGGTAAATGTTAGCTAGTGACCTCTACGGTACAGCCAATCCAAGTAAAATTTTTCGAGTTTCGCGTAACGCTATTTTAACGTGCTAAAACTTCCTATTGCTACTATAGTATCTTATTTTAATTGAGCTTTTCTATTCATATAGTTGTAAGTTAGAGTGGTGTAAAAGCGATTACACCAAATTTTTTAATTAATTTTTGTTTACCCCATACCCACAGCTTTAAATTCTGGCGCCCAACGTGGGGTTTTTAACGACTAAGTTAGTTTCCACGAGAATACCTAATAGGGCTTATAAAAAATATTTTTACCTAAAGGCAAAGTACGGGAAAAAAGATAACGCATGGCAGCACAGTGAAACAATAAAGAAAGCAATAATGAAGAAAAGATAGAACCACGGGAACTGGTTCAATAAGAAGAACAATGAATAGCACCCGAATCAAAAATCAACAGAATTGAAGGCGGTATTGTGCTAACACAAGAGACAAAACCGCAAGAACTGTGGAGAAATAACTTATACGATATTATCAAATATCGTAAACAAAAGTTTGCAGGTATATACTGAAAGAACGATAGAAGAATATAAACAAGGACTTATGTCAACTTGCTCCACAATTAACGCGATACATATTTTCCAACAATCCAGACAAGATTTTGAATGTGCTTCAAAAAAGTAGAACGGTTTCTGATGAATAAGAAAACAGATTAGGTGCTGATCTTCACTTGCGCAGTGTTTCGTGCGGTTCCTTTAGAAGTCATTCCTTCCCGATAAATACACCGCTGCCTTCATAAAAGCTTTTGTTCGAATGTATGGCCATCCGAAGATGATATTTAGTAACAATGGTACTAATAATTACGGAAAAATCGTTAAGATACTGGAATGGGAGAATATTACAAAGTTGGATCAACTGGAACCAATCCAGTGGAAATTTAAAGTGGCTACGGCACTCTGGTGAGGCTGATGGTAGAAACAACTCATTAATTTATTAATTTATCCGAACTATGAAAAATTTGAAGAAAATGATAATCGAAGACATCTTACTAACTGTGAAAGATGTGCCATAAATGGAAGTAAATGTGCTCCGTGGCTACCCCACCATTTCGGCTACTGTACATCGTTTACCCACATAGTATTTATTTCCACATATTCAGCAACAATACCACAAGACTCCCTTAATAAATTTGACAATACTTTCTCAAATTGAGAACAAAATGTATTTAAGACATTAGGCCGGTACCTAAGCATTTATGGCCCAGCTAGTACATCACGGTCGAGCCCGCCAGGGCGAGACACGTGAACTAGCGAATACCGGCCGCGTCATATAATTTTTTTTTGCAGTACTGAAGTGTGTTATGTTAACGATGCGACGCTGCCTATATCAAATTAGAGGTTAGGTTGTGCGTCAGTTTGTGTCATACTGACGAAAAACCTAACCTGCTAACCTCGAATTTGACATCGATTGACAGTGCACGAATCACAAACGTTTTTAGTGCTACCGGCCATAATAACGCACCTACCGTACTCGTTGCTAAGCTGGTAGATAGTTGCTACTAGACCAGTATGCAAAAAAAGAAATTATATAACCGCCATATTATACTGGATACTTGGATGCGTCAATAAAATATAGTCGATACATTTAATACTTCGAATGTTGACAATTTTTCAATATCGTCCACCCCTACTAACCATGCCACAGTCTAGTTTCTCTTGGCTCAAAAACATGCAAAAGTAAACTTTTTTGCTCTAGACACAATAAAAGAGATGCAGTAATTTACATTCGCTAGAAACCACGATTCCGGTACGTTTGCCCGTAATTATTTTTCATTTAAGATGGGAAAATACTTAGCAATAATTGGCAAGACACAGAAAGGGGCTGTTTATTATATTAATCGAATAATACCTATGTTGATGGCATTGTAAGTTAGGTTTTGCTTCAGTTTTGACACATACTTTGACATAGACTTGCAGTGCCACCAACATAAACAATGCCAACCTAAGAAAAAAAATCACAACCATTTATGACCACCGGGTACCTCCCGTTCTATTCAGGTACAAGCCATTGCTTATATGTCTAATTTAACAATTAAGTAGTTTACCCCAGGGTTTCAAATAAGTCTAAAATTAAATCCCTTGTAAATTTAAAACCAGAAAATAATGATTATGTACTTGTAGTTACTCAGAATTAATGCTAGACGTACTAACACTATACAATTTGCTTTCTAGACAGCTGTGACATTAGTTTAGCCCATGGCTGTATACACAACATAATAATTATATCAATTACTACCTACGTCTTGAGAATTTAATAAAATTCCAATTATTGTAAAAACAAACAATCTCGACATAACTCAGCGATGTCCAAGGTTTTCATCGCTTTTCTTGGTTGTTTTTCAAATGTTATTGTTTCGGAATGAAACATCGACATACAAAACGTTAGTTATACATGATGCAAGAGGGTGATTTATATTACTTGAAGTATATGGAAATATTACTATTAAAACAGCTATATTTAAACACAAACTTATCACTATAGGAGTCGCAATAAAATCAATATAGTGGAAACATTTAAATCTAGTAAGCCATGAATATTTGTTTCAGTTGCTTTAAACTACTTTACGTACTACGTCATACTGCCTAAACCGCCACTCGGAGCTAGCCGTCATTGTTTAAACTACTAGTCAAAATCTCTGAAATGTTCTTGTACGCGAATGTTTCAAGCTGTTCTCAAAAACGGAAATCTACGCACGATGTACCTGTCTTGTATTTGCTTACTATCATATATAACTACGAAATATTTGTATAGGTGTTTATTTTGGTGCTCATTACGGCTTTGCTAGACGCTTCGATGGCACTTCAGCTCGTCAATTATTTTTGGTTTTCTTTTCCCTACAAGTGGTTTTGACGCAAACTGCGCGCCGCTGATATGTTTACTGCCGAGAAAATGAAAAAATAACGACGAATGCGAACGAGCATCGCCGCTAACTCGCGGCACGTGACTAATGATCATAAAATTAATGATTTAATTTGTCAAAAAGAAAACCGAGAGCCGGGTCATGATGATGCACTTTTAAAGGTCGCCCGAAATTGCCGCCCATTCAAAATGGGGCGGGAGATTTGGAACTGTTAGCCACAATGCCGGGTCGTTAGAACTACCTTTTGGAGTGTTGGTTTAGGCATGGGGCTTGACCTTATTTTCGGTTCAATTCGATGTGGGACGGCCAAGTTAACAGAATTTAACGATATTACGATATGTGACCCCGCAATCAAGGTGCCATCAAAATTTAACTCCCGAGGAAATTAATTTTGATACGTAACTACAGTAGACAGATTTGTTTACTTTTTACTCGATGAGAATGGTTGCAAAAAGTAGGTTTAGTGAAGAAATACAGAGTAAAAGCCAAAACCAAATATAACCTGCCACAAATTAAAATCGCGGCATTGTGTTTTACGATGGTGGGTCCAGGGCAGTAACTAGGTATAGGCCAAGTAGGCCCCTCGCCTACAGGTTCAAGCAGCAAAGGGCGCCAAAATGGCACTGAAAATAAGAATTTCTTTCATACTAATAAAAGAAAACAAATAAAATTAATTTGTATTATTAACGATTTTAGCCTAAATAATGCGAATTGCGCCCAATCTGGTCGATGCATTACATTGCCTTGTGCAATTTGCAATTTTAGCCCACCGCATTGATATCCTTATTCTAACTATAATTTTATTGTTAAAACTGACTGTAATACAGCAGTGGTGACAAGCTAACTTATATTTTAAACAACTGTTTAACGGCTTTACTGATTGCACATATTACATATAGATACATTCACTGCTTTGGGCTCATCGCTGGTACAGTCGTCCATTGCAACAATCAGCAGAACACCACAAAATAATTTCGAGAGTTTACTTCTTCCACTACTATAGCATTTTTCGCTACAATCAGTTGCCGCTAGAATTTCTCCAATTTAAGATACTTCTGTGACCCTACACGATGGCAGCTTTTATTAAAAGAAAATTATGGAAATCAGCCTGATGCAAGGCTCATACTAGGTGCCGACAAAAAATGAATCACGTTGTAAATTATATTGAATACTACAAACCAGTGTGGCTGCGAGTACAGAACTTTCATCTACGATCATACAGTTCTACGCATAATAATATGTAATTATTTGGTCATATTGTATTATTATAACATATTGACATGTCTTGACTAGCTTTTGAGCGTACCACATAAGTGGTCTTATTATAATTAAAATAATTTTTGCATTTTTACAATTGAGTTCTACATAAAAACGTTACCAAAAAATCTTTTTCAACGTCTTTAATACAGAAAGTCCGCTGCAAGAAAAACGACTTTTGCTAGATCGAATTATGGTTGAAGTCTTCAAAATTATCTACAAAATACGTAAAAGTAGCTGCTAATAACGCAGAAACGCTTAATAATGCGAATTATATGAATTTGGAAATCTAAAAAACACATTGCAATCAGTGGGATTCGAACTCGCGTTCACTGATAAATACATATGCTTATCGTTGCATTATAAATAACGCAGCCGCGTTCCGAGTTAGGGCGAAATGCGCCCGATCGGTGCCGATGGAATGGTGAGGCATAGACGCAGGTACACCACATATTTATATATAGAGATCTGTAAAATGTGCTACTGACTACATAATAATATGTACTTTTTACTTCCCTCATCTAAAAGACGAAGGAAGTGTTTATTGTATTAATCGCGAAAAAATCACCTTTCAATATTTCTTCGGATCTTCACGTTTCAGGGCCCTTAAATGACGAAAAACAGGTTTTCTCAATTTCGTCTGTCTGCCTATCTGTCTGTCTGTTGCCTGTTTAACTCAAAAACTAATTGTTGGGGGAAGATGATATTTTGCATGCAGATGATATGCCTTCCCGACATGAAACCGAGAAGATTTCGGTAAAATATATACGGGGTAAGCACCTTGAAAAAATAAAATTCTTTCTATTTTTGCTTTAACTCGGGAACTATTACTTGAATGAAAGTCATATTTTGCACATAGCTCAGGCTTTACACTTGACGAAAATGGGAACCAGCACTTAGAGGGTAAATGTAAAGAGTCAAAAAGGGCAAAAATAAGTGCGTTCAGTGTAATATAGCCGCGCATCGCACATATCCTAGAGATCCTGGATGGTCCAGTGCAATAGGCGGCTGGAACCGAAATCTCATTTGCTAGCGCTGTAGTTTGAATCCCACCGCCGGTAATGTTTTATTTTATTTTAAAATTGATATAATTCGCATTACCAAGTGTTTTCTTTGTTGTTTCACTATTATTAGGAACGTTAAGATATTTTTGCCCTTAGTTTCCTTTGATTTTTAAAATTGTTTAGTGTTATAACGTCCACTTGCGAGGGAAGTTCTTAGTGAAGTCATTGCAGATTTTTTTAGTAAAATTGTGTTTTATAATCTTGTTTTCTGTTCTTATTTCATTTGTGTTGCATTTTGTTATTTTAACATTTACGTAGTTGTATGCCAAGATAAATTTAGAATTGATACAATAACTTGAGTATTTTTTGTCACATATATCGTTAGTGTACTGAGGGGCGCAAAAATTTTGGCTTGTCTACAATAACAGTTTGCCTAGTTACTGGCCTGGGTGGGTCGTTAGAACTACTTTGCTGGTTCTAGTACGAAGTTAGATATTTTTTTCTTATAACGCTGTCATTTTTAAAGTAAACAAAAAAAGAGAGTTGCTTTTACATAATTTGCAATGTATAAAAATTGCTGTTGCAAATGAACCACATGAGGGATAAAAAGGAACTTCAGTGCCGAGGGGTACATTATGTGTTCTTTAAATTGAGAAATTGCGAAATTGCAACATTTTTAACCAATTTTTGTAGATTATGTTGACGTCAGTTTACGTTTACCTATCGCCCCGCTGCGCAACCTACAAAAAGTCGTAAAACAATGGATTACTTCAGTGCCGATTTCTAGTATGTACTTCATGACGATTTTGACGTTCTTCACTGCCGAGTTTTCAAAAAATAGTAGTTTGTATTCCAAGGCACTGAAGTTTAGCTTTTTATCACGAATGTAAATTTAGTTGCCGGGGCCCGTAGGGCCAAGGCAAATAAACCACATGAGGGATAAAAAAGAACTTCGGTGCCGAGGAGTACCTTATGTTTTATTTGAAATCGAGAAATCGTGAAATTAGAACATTTTAACCAACATTTGTAGGTTATGTTAACGTCGGTTGACGTTTATCTGTCGCCTCGCCACCTACAAAAAAGTCGTAAAACAATGGATTACTTTACTGCCGATTTCAAATAAAAGTAATTTCAGGTAACCCTAAGTGAGAATACGGCCCAAAAATGTTCAGTTTCGTTATCAGACTTAAAACTGATTGCATTATAGTGTCATCAATATTTGATTCCCTAGGAAATTAATTTTGATATATGCATATCTACAGGGTGAGCCTTTCTAACCCAAAAGTGAGAGGAGCTAAATAAAATAACAGAATTATAGTGGTGTAGTTTAAATCCCAGCTTCAATTCGAATTTTTTGCCTATAAGTTAAGTGGGCTTGAACTATTTTTAAACAACTTTCTAAATAAGAGAACTTCCATATCTAAGTGAAAATTGTTGGTTGAGAGCATTTCTCATATTGAATTTCATATAAGAAATTCTTAAGTACTTTCCCAGTTGGAACTTTTCCAAAGATATTAAACATTTAATAGCATCAATACCTGCCAATCAAAGAGCGTCTGGTCACAAAAAGCCTGCCATTAGTAATGCTACTGCCAGATACCATGGTAACAGAATTTATTATAATTTAGCACGCAGCAGCAGTCATATCTGATGGAAAAACTGTTTTTATGGAACTGGGAAATCGACTTTATTAATTTTTCTAAAATTCAAATTTTCCTAAAAATCCAATGTTCCACTACCCGGGGAAATACCGAGTTACAGTAACGCCTCATTTTTTCGTTATCAAAGCCGTCGTGATTCTTAGATGAGATCAGAACGATCTATTGTTTCTTGACGACTGCGGTGACATCACGCACAAAATAATAGTAAAATTCACCCATAAACTTTCCTCAAATTTACGGGCGCAAATCTGACCACATATTCACCTTGTGTGAACAAAGGACGTACACTGGTACAGAATTTACAGGTTAGGGTTGCTACCCCTTGTCGCGTGCAACCTCTCAATGCCCAATTAAAATTCAAAAAAGAAACGGGGCGTGCCTACAGGTAGGGCTGAAAGGATGCCAAAATTATTAAAATAAATTTTGTGAGTTATACCTAGGTGCTCCTTACTCATTTATTTTAACGCATACAATTGAATGGTAAAATTGTACAGGACGTTTCCAAAATCTAGTGGTTTATACGATACTTTAATTGCAACAAAGGACGAATTGTTTTGCATTTCCACGACTTCAACGCCTACTTGAACAATTCTATTTCAACTTCAATTAACAACAACCTTGACGGGGAAATTCAGATGTTTCTTTTGCAGAACATTTGAAAAATCGGCACTGAATTTCAAACTTCTTTTGTTTATAAAATTTTGCATAGTAGTCGTCACTTTGGCCTTATATAGTTAAACAAGTCCGTACATATTCCAAAAACTCACCTGGACTTTTAAAAATCCACAACAAAAAAATCGTAAAACAAAACAAAACAGCTGCACAGCGGTAACACAAACGCTTCCTCACTAGTCCAAACAACAACTAGCAACACGCTAACAGATTTGTAAAATTACAACACACGAATGCGATCGCGGCGGCTCGCGCAGCTTCGGAAACTTCCGGGATTACGTCAATAGTACTTCCGTCTCGCTCTCTCAGGTACACCCCCGCAACAATAGCCTCCATCCCGAGTGGGTGCAACACCACGTCCTAACAAAACCCGTTTATGGAGAAATGCCACATGCTTTCCGCCCGTCCGCGAGTGTTGCAATTATATGCAAGTCCGGTCGCAAAATGAAGAATTACCCCCAGAAATGGGGTTTTGCGGATGACAGTACCAACAGCGGTTCATGAACACTTCTTAACATAATAAAACTACTCCTTTATGTCGCTAATGGCAGGAAATTGAGCGACGCGCCTCAAAAGGCCGCAAAAACGTGGGTCATTATCGAAGATCGCACAATATCACAAAGGACACACTAAAAACCACGAGGTGCCTATCGATTGGCCGTAAAATGGAAACCTTTTTCATTAAAAGTGTTTGCCGAATCGATTCTGTACACCTTAAATTTCGCTTACGTGTCACTTAACCGTCTTTGTCCATAAATTTCCACTTTATTAGTTCGCAAACTCATTACCCAGCCTTAGTCTAATAGTTCGCAATTATTCCTGGTGGAGGTGCAGAAATAAAGGCGACAATTGACCAATATCGACACCGCGCGTTAAAAATAAATTGAACCGGCATAATTGCTTGATTTGCTGCCAAACCGATTAGCTCCACAAATTTTCCAGGAGAAGCCGACGGTCAGTGCGGAAAAATCTGACTCTGGCCGACCGCACGGAGCCGAAACGGACATTTCCCGGTTAAACAATGGAACTATGCCGCTGAAAAACGTTGCTTGAATGCTAATCGTACTCGAGCTATAGTACGTTTTTAACAGTAAATATTTTATCACGTACAATGATACAATCAGCGGAACACCACGAAACAAAAAATGTTATCGCATAAGTCGCTATGGTGAAAACAAATGAAATTCAAAAGGGTTCACGTCCAGTCACAGTCAAAAGTAATATTCGGCAAATGAACAGTAATAACTTATACATTAAATTATTATCGTTGTTAAAGAAAATCAAAAATTTCGCTAAAGGTTACCTTAATTATGATGCTCATTATGTAACTACATATACAGGGTGGTCATAGAAGTTACGAACATATTTTACCAACCTAACTACATAAAAAATACTAAATATTTTCCCAAAACGGTTAAATAAAAAATCTGGTGTGATACACGCATTCAACTTTCTTTACAGTGATCTTATAATAGCAAAAAATTTGGTTTGTAATTTTTAATCATTTGTCAAAATTTTTCAAAAATTACACATTCTACAGAAACCGTACAAAATTAAGAGTTAGTTGAAAAGACTGAATTTTTCTCTAAACTTTCAAGCCGAATTCCAAAATATAATAATATACGGAGTGTTCTGTTTAAAATAGGAGAGACCCATTTTCCAGGTATTCAACTGGAAATCACATCAATACACATGAAAAATCTAATAAAAACGTAATGTTTGAAAAATATTGTTAAAGCCTTTTTTTCAAAAATCGAAAAAACTGGAAAACACAAGAGTAAACACCATACTTACGGTTATGCGATTTTCTTCAAAATTTTGCTGTCGCATATCTACAGGGTGGGCCATTTTAATCGACGCATCCGAATATCTCCGTTGGTAGGCCGAATAAAAAAAAATGCGCAAACAAAAGTTATTCAGGGCGATGGAGGTCATTTGACTGTACTAATAACTTTGACCTTGGCGTCAACTTTCAAGGTCATTTGAAGGTCAAAATCTTTTTTTAATGGCAACCCCTATTTTTGAAGCCGGATTCGAAAAGAGCGAAAAGTTTTATGTTCGAAACTCGTTGGAGTGACCTTGGAAAGGTCAAATCAAGGTTAAATGTTGAAAATTCGTCCAGAAGCTGTTTTAACGAATTTGGATGATTTAAGGGCGAAAAAATATTTGAGTAAATTTAGGGGACAATAACCTTGACCATCTTGTTCTTTAAGTCAACTGTAAAGGTCATTCGAAGGTCAAAGTGATTTTTTTAAATAAAAAATGTCACTATTTGCAGTAACTGTAATTTAATTCAAAATTAAATTTAGGGCATAAAAGGGAATTTGAAACGTCATTTTTATCAAAATACAATTATTACATAAATAAAGTGTAAAATAAATGTACATTTTAAACAATTAATATTAATATAAATTATGCAAGATGTATTGAAAGAACTCTTATTTAAATTACATTTATTACAAACAATTAAAACTTACACTAATTACATTGTAAATAATTAACAACGTAATAAAAAAAATTACTGGCAAGAAGAATCGAACCCAAGCCGCGAGTACACTTTGACCTTGGAATGACCTTCACAGTTGACCTAAAGGACAAGATGGTCAAGGTTATTGTCCCCTAAGTCTACTTAAATATTTTTTCGCCCTTAAATCATCCAAATTCGAAAAACCAGCTTCTGGACGAATTCTTAACATTTAACCTTGATTTTACCTTTTCAAGGTCAGTCCAACGAGTTATAAACTATCATTTTGGACATAAAATTTTTCGCTCTTTCCGAATCCGGCGTCAAAAATAGGGGTTCCTATTAAAAAAAAAAGATTTTGACCTTCAAATGACCTTGAAAGTTGACCCCAAGATCAAAGTTATTAGTACAGTCAAATGGCCCCCATCGTCCTGAATAACTTTTGTTTGCACTTTTTTTTTATTCGGTTTACCAACGGAGATATTCGGATGCGTCGATTAAAATGGCCCACGCTTAGATATATACTACACAAAACTTATATATGAAGTTTCAACGTCATGCCTCGTTTCATTTTTGAGATATTATTTTCACACACACAGACACACTCACAGACTGACAAACAGAGAGACCAATGAACAAACACATGATTTTTGGGTTCAGGAGACTCTAAAACCTGAAGATCTATTGAAAACTCAATTTCGAATTTTTGGGGCGATCCAATACTTCCTTTATCGTAGAAGGAAGTAAAAATGGTTCGACACAGCTCGGCTTAAGCGAGGCATTTTCGGCTGCTTCGGGGATTGAGGAATCCGTTAACGCTTGATACTAGCTCGTGCCCCAACCGATAATGCCTTCGGCATTCTAGCGGAAAAAAGACCTCGTCACGGAGGTGGACAGGGCCAGATGGCTTAAACCACATCGAGGGTCTCTACGAAAAATATTGACGCTATTTTAAAAGGAAATAAAAAATTACGGCCCTGGAAAGTTGAATTTGTTTTTAAACACCCTGTAACGTGTCATGAAAGAAAATAGTTTTCTTGAAATTTTTAGCTCAGCACAGTCGTTTCTGAGACACACAAAAATACCTTCCAGTGTGGTATTACTAATTGTACGATGTATTCGATTATTTGTTCAACTAAAAATGTCAAGTGAAATTTGTACGTAGAGTTAATTTTTCATTCATGATACGACTCAGGGAGTTTAAAAAACGTAGATTTCATATTTTTTACACAAAAATACGCCAATGTTAAAATTAAAGCTCTCTTATTACTATCAATTTATAACTTTAGTCACCCCTGTAAAATTCAAAATTAATTTCCGATTAGTTTTAACATATTTAAAAACTCAAATGTTTAATTCAACTTTACAGGACCGTAACTATTTAATTTGGCCCTTTAGAAAAACATTTTATTTGGAAAATCGTCGCCACTTTTTATGCTGGTAAAATCTGCCCCAACTTTTACGACCAGCTTGTCTAGTATCATCAAAAAGTCTTTGGATCGCGATTACTGTGTAACTTCAAAGTCATCTATGATATTATTTACTTCTATTATTTTTGTATCATTGATACCTATATACGTGCGCAGATTGTACCTGATAAGAAACGTTTCAAATATAACAGAAAATTTGTATGATCCAATCATATCACCAGAATGGAAATTGTGGTGAAAACGCTGACTATTACAGTTTTGACTAATGTCAACGACATACAAAAATAGAACTAAATAATTTCATAGATTACTTTTAAATTTCACAATAACCGCGACTTTTGTATTGTACTATGTAACATACGTACATTTTAATCACCGACTCTTCCAAATGCTAAAAAATAATAATAAGTTGGGATATACTAGTTCTTCTTAGAAAACTTCGGTCGCATCTAACTATGACGTCAAAATCCGTACCACCATAGTAATAGAAAACTAAATTTTTGCATAGGGCATAAGATATAAAGGGTGTTTAAAAAAGACGTTCAGAGATTTTACCTGCTTAGAGATTTCATCAATACAAACAAAAAAGTCCTAATAAACATGGGTCCGGAAATGCTTCGTTTCCGAGTTACAGGGTGTTGAAGTTTTAGAAAAAAATCCGTTTTTTATTGTTATCTAAAAAACTCTTTTAAACTTTATGAGGTATCTTTTCGATTTATTACAATTGATCCAGTAATTCTAAGGGCGTGTCAATGGGGCACGTCAATTGGGATTTTTCACAAAAAAAAATAACGCCCAGCGCAATTTTTGTAACTTAGACTTAAATTATTTATTCTAGGGATGGTCGGATTTTTTTTTAAACTTTGGCACCCTGTATCTCGGAAAGGAAACATTTCCGGACCCATTTTTATAATTTTTTTTTGTGTTTGTATTGATGAAATCTACCGTGTGGTTGGTCATACCTCTGAACATAGGAAATTTACATGGCTTATCACGATTATGAATATTCCTGTTCACCATTTCTATGGAAAAAAGTGGCAGTGGTACTAAATTAAAGAGAATAATTTTCCGCGTCGTTTAGTATTAAAAACGTATTGGATAATGTTAAATGTGCATAGGTAAAAATTTTAATTTTCAAATTTAGATATTCCCCTCACTTATATTTGGAAAATCTTCACCACAAGTTTGAATAAACTCAATTCAACTCTTACTGGAGACACTCATTTACCTAATTCAAGAAAGACTGATCTTTTGTTTTCAAATATTTATTCCTTGCTGTACTAATAACAAACAAGGAAAGGCGACGCTTCTCCCATTTTAAAAACACATCTTAAGCTTAAGAATGAACTTATTTTGCAAAAAATGTACTAGGGTAGGTTCCGGAACTCTCCTCATCTCACTACTCAAGTGAAACTCCTTTAATAAAATTACTTATGTATATAGAAACTGTGCAATTAAATGCATATACAGAGTGGAGCATATACACCTAATGGTTTTTAAACTAACCATAAACCATATTGTGTTTGGTACAAAACATATTTGCTTTGAATGACACAGTTTTATGGGGTTTAATTGATTAGGTCCTGGAGAACATTGATGAACAACACCACCAAAACATAAGAGCAAAATCAGAAGTACAGAAATCAGGTTATTGAGACAAATTTATGGAAAAGGCAGTAGAGACAGAATAAGGAATCATGTTTTTAGAGAAATATAAAAAATAAAGCCAATTGAACTGAACATACTCATAGAACAAAGCCAACTAAGATGGCTTGATAGAAGAAAGAATGCTTAGAGGAATGTATTATGAAGCAAGAAGCACGGAGAAGAGTAAACGAGGCTGCCCAGGACAACCTAGCAGGAAGAAATACAAATAGCAGTTGAGAAAATCAGTAAATGGCTTTACTCAGAATTTTGAAACTAAACATTTTGAAAATATCAAAGAAAACTTTTAAAAACCCTGTATATGATGAGTCTAAAATATGACTATTTTCGTCAAGGGTAGACGCCTGACTATGTTCAAAATATTACTTTTATTTAAGTAATTGCTCTCGAGTTATTGTAAAAATGAATATTTTATTTTTTAAGGTGCTCACTCTGTATGTACCATGTGTCCACAGAGTTTCGCACCATGGAATCAGAGCAACGTTAATTTATCCCAAAGATCAGCTCTTGCTTTTACGAAAACAGCTTAATGACAAACTCTATTATATTTATTTCTCTATGGCAATAAACAATTAGTCGTATTCAACTTGACGTATGGTGTCAAATTCGACGATAGCATCTTAGGTTTTGCGTCAGTTTTGACACAGACTGACGCAAAACCCAACCTGCTAACCTCGAATTTGATATAGATTTACAGTGCCACCAACATATTATTCATACGTTGTATAGCCATGACCATTCAAAAACGTTCGAAGGCACTTTATTGTTACTTGCAAATTCAGTTTTAATGGTCAATTCTTAGCAACCGTTGGACTATCAATTCCTACCGGAAGAGTAGATCTTTAAAATAAACTAGCATCACGCCAGCACCATGGTGCGTAGTCTCGTGGACGCACGGTATATGACCGGACGGTTTCGTGCCAGGTAGAAATTTAATCCGCATGCAAAATATCGTCTTCCTCCAATAAATAGGTTTTGAGCTATACCGCCAACAGACGGACAGACAGTCAGACAGACAGACAGGCAGACAGACGTGAAAAATGAAGAAATCTCGGAAGGTGATTTTTCGCTTTAGGCCAGAAGCCACGAACAACAGAAAAACATGGAAGTAAGTTTGGAAGACAACCCCTCAGGACTAGACATACATCCACCTTACACTCAAAGGTAGACAAGGCTAGCCTGCCTTGATGTAAATTTGACGTATTTGTATTTTCCAGGGTACGGAGAGATAGTTGTCCCCTTTTACTCTAAAGCACTTTAGAGTAAGAGGGGACAACGATCAGAGTACGGACACTTTAAAGTAGGTACTTTATAATGAGAGGAAACAACGATCTTTTGGTACCCTGGAAAGGACAAATAGGTCAAATTGACATCAAAGCACCTTAGACAAGGCTAAAGGGTTTAAATCGAAAACATACTAGGGACATCCATCGCAGTCTCAATGTGTTTAGTGTTTAGCTTTATGTTGTTGGTTACAAAACATAGTCTTTCATGTCATCAAGAAATTCCTTCGACTTTTATCATTCACCAGTGACAGTATTATTCGCGCAATTCTCATTTTCAAAGAAGTGTCACTCAATAATTCGGTTTGAAGTGAGTATATCACTGAAACTTTTGCACTGTGAAGTGGCTTCTACTGTAGCGCACGGGGATTGTTTGAGGCTTACTACTGAACTGACAATTTTGCTTGTAAGAGCAACCAAAAAGATGAAAATAAGCATATGTTTCTACCCTTTCTAGTTATTTTCCATTGCAATGCATCCTCTCTTCTTGGCTTTCTTCGTTATCTTGTTTTGTTATTTTCGTTATCTTGAGTTTTTTTTTCATTTATTTTCACACCTTTCTAACACGATGTCATTTGTGTATACGTACTAGCAACTGTCTCCGGTCTCCTTCCTCAGTTTCCAATATTTGCAGTTCTCTTCTATCTTCATATGTTCTTCTTCTTATGTAATTACTCCAAGCTGCTTTCGTTTCTTCACTTCCGTTTAGACTTCGTCATTCCACCACTATGTTAGTTTCTTATCACTTTTGGTATTTACTTTCTTCATTCCACATAACTCTTCTGCTGTGCTGAGAAATACTTCTTTTAAAATGTTCTTCTTCCTGTTTCCTAGTTGTTAATTTTTGTGTAACCATATCTTTATGTTGTTATCATATATCAGGGATTCTATGTTGTATTATATGGATCCGTTGATACCTATATCCTTTCCCTCGTTCTTTTATATGGTCACCATATCCAGCGAAAATATTCCTATGCATCTTCGAAGACAATCTGACGTACCACCTTATGATGCAAGATATGAACAAACTAACAACCCTCCCGAGGGTAATGAATCGGCATATTCAGATCGCAAGCAAAATACCCGCATCAGACAAAAAGCAAAGACATCGCAGAAGCACGTAACAAGGTTACAAGACATATAGTCGAGCACTCTATTGACATAGAAGACTGGAACTAGGCAGAAGAGCAAGAGGGCCCATCAATGAATCGGTGAAACCAATTACAAAAACTTGGATGATAGGTACTTAGGAGAAGACGTTGGTATATTGAAGTAGTTACATTACAGCATCCTACAAGAATGCTAAAGATTGATGGATGGAAATAGCCACTATTAAGCAGTACTGAAAGCAGCAAATAGTACAAGACAAATATGAAACTATGTAAGGAAGAGAAAGAACCAGATGATTGGACACATAAGTAGTGCGACATGACTGTACTCTGAACAACATTGGAAGGAACATCCCTAGGATGACTATAACAGTGACGAAAAACTGATAAATAAAGCAAATAATCAACGTAGCAATGCTGTCATAAGCGGAGAGATAAATTTAATGTTTTCAATTCTGCGTCAATACCCTTTGGGGCAACCAAACTTTGGAAAACAAATATTTTTCACTGTAATTTCTGGATGAATGTTGAAAAACGCAAGTAAAGAGCACCAAAGGTTCCATCAGATTTGTAACTAGATTCCAAGCATCATTTACACGAAGTAAATTAGAACTAATTACGATCAATATGATAAACAAAGCTACTAAATCTATGAAAAAGATAAACACCAAAGTTAACGAAAAATAGGACTGTGAAGCAGAGAAGAATGATTACTGTGATTTTGAACAAATTATTATGTGCTGGTCGCTTCTGCACCGACAATCTGTTTTGCCTAAAATAAATAAGTAAAGAGAAAATTTATATTGGAGATGTATTCATTTCTCGTGTACAGCTTTAACCAAGGCATATTCTTGGAAAGCTTACCTGAGACGTGCCAGTGAAATGCTTTGGGAAACAAAGGACTAAAGCAAGAATTCTGCCTATCGCTAACTTTATTTAAAATAGACGTGGAGTACGCCCTTAAAGGTTGGAAAAAAAGTGCACCGAGTGGGAATACCGTTAAACAACCAAATCATATATACTTTTCAGTTCACTGATGACTATGTTCTCCTAGCACATGATAAAGAGGACCTAGAATATATAACAAGAAAAATAAAGAAAGGAAGCAGGATTATTGATAAATATCGATAAAACAAAGTACCTCAGCATAAAATATCAAACCGAAACTCTAAACATAGGAGATGGAAAAACAATAACTCCACGTGAAAGTTATAATACTTAGAAGTATGAATAAGTTAAGATGGGAGGGATGCAACAGAAATTAATGAAAGGGTTGGACAAGGAAAGAAGGCAATCAAGAGGCTAAAAAGACTAACCGTGATGAAGTTGGATGAGTTGAGAAGAACATGTAGGGAGTCAAGGAGAAAGACTCCATAATGAAACCATCGGCATACGACAGACAATAACAGAAAACCTAGAAAAGCGACAAGTGATCTGATATCATATGATGAGAATGAGGAAATAAACACTGCCAAAAGCAGCAAGAAAAAGGATCCCCCTCACAAAAAAAAAGTGAAACACCCACAGTGACATATTGGCAAACCAATGAGTGAGTGCTCGAAACCTTCAAGGGAAGCATTGATATGGCAGGACGAGCTGCAAGAGGAGTCTGGAGAACAGACAGCGTTGTCAGACGCTATAGAAACCGTTTATATACGATATACAAATTAGAACTAAGTAGTTTCTATTCCGTAATTTCAAAACTATATAAAAGCGTTGACCTAGTCCATGTGTCATGTATATATCGCTATATAGCGGTAGAATGTATCACGAACAGAGACTGTTTTTTCCTCAACGTTTATTGAAAGTTCAGTGGCGCAACTTTAGGCCCACAGTAGGGGAATCACATCGAGACTGAGTTTGAATAGCGCCCAAATTAACTTTTGCTGGATACATTTTCTTCAGTTGAAAAAAATATTGATGTTTCATCTTTCATGAGTGGGTTCATTTCTTACAATAGCAATAGCAAAGATTCACATTTTACGAGAAATCTATGCGTTAGTTCAAAATTTTTACAAAAAACAAAATTATAATTGCAGTTTATCTACATCCGCAAAAGCGATTTAGAAATCCTAGAAGTGAAGGAAACCTACCAAGTGACAGACGCTGTAAAGTTCGAAAAACAGAGAATGCTGGGATGAACACGTTAGTAGAGCAACCAACAAATGGTTAATTAAAATAACAAAGGGTAGGAAAGCCACGAAAGAGGTACGGAGAGAGCGGGAAGTCATCTATAAACTCCACCCTATGGATGGGTGAAGAAAAACAGTTAGAGTTCCTACTATAAGAGGAGAAAAAAAGCACTAAAAGCGATTGTTTCTCGTAGTTGTTTCTAATAGCTTTACGAATATAATTCAATATATGTTATCATTATGTTATCATGTATTTATATATAATGAACTTCAATTACTGTTTATACTTTGGATTCATAAAGAGATTAAAAACTTGTCAATAAACATAAACAATTGTGGCGGGCATAATCTGCTACGTATAGCGACAATAAATACACCGGCGAAATGGGCTAAAGGGTGCAGCTCATAAAAACTTACAGAGAAGATAAAACCGTCTTGTGCCAGCTGGAGGTTCGCTTGAAATTGACAAGCTTTGCTGACGCAGTATCAGTAAGCGCAACAATTAACGCGAGTACTAAACATTAACAGCAGCATTCTGACGCTGCAAGGGCGTCGAACACCCGTTGCAGGAATTTCCATCTCACCAGACGAACGATTACTTAAAAAGAGCCAAGACCATAAAACCCTGGAAAATACAATGACTTCGTTGGCACAATCAGAAGAATGAAGCAAGACCTGAACATTCGGGTAGACGAGTCGGATGGCCATAAATGACTTCGCTGACTCAAAACCCTCGGCGATACAATGGTACTTAGCACATTTGATGAGAGGGGATTCCAAGCCAGCCATATAGATGAGTCTAGGACGCTATAAATGCTATACTGGCGCAATAGAAAAGAAGTAAATGTAAACATGATCGGGGGCAAGGAACAAGACATTCTTTACGTGGTTATCCACCGAGCTCTGTCTTGACGCCCGAAGATTTCACTGGTAGAACGCTAGTTTTAATTGCGCACTATATTTATTTGTGTATTTATTTGTACAATGATTTGACGAGGAAATTATATTACATATCATTGTTGTTGCAACCAGCAACAAGACAATGATAAGACCAGTAAAACAACACTGCAGTAATTAAGCAATGACCACCCCTCCAACCCCTTTCGACGTGCAGGTTTTTCCCAGTGCAATAATATAATACCAATTCTACTATTTGAACTACGGGATTTCATTTGTTATTAAGCACAGGCTAGTGTTGTTTTGTTTCTTTTTCGTTTTTCTACTAACTTGATTAAACTAACAGTTGCTATCATTGTATCGTTGTTCTGCAGCCCCAATTTTTTCTTTCAGTTACGGCATTTGTTTATACAGTTCAAAATAACCTGTGAGCGGATGGCCCTGCGAGCAAATGCTCGCCTCTCAGGCGGCCGGCCCGGGTTCGAATCCTGGCAGACTCTTGTAGGTTTTAAAAATCGTACGCTCCCCGGCTATCACGCACCTATGACACCTGTGGTAGTTGTTAACCCCTAAACAGGGGACTCTTCCTTACTTTCAACGGGCAAGGCTAGCCACCTACCCGGCCTAAGGGTAAAGAGGGCTCATAAAACCACTTTGTGGTTAAAAACAAGGCCACTGGCCTATAATAAGAGGAAGAGAAGAAGAAATAACCTTTTATGTAGAGCCCCCTTTCAGAAATAAATGTTTATTTGTCGAAAAAAGTGAGTAATATAATTTTATGTTTCTATAAATAGTGCCTTTGTGCTGCTCAGTACAGTTTCCAATTGCTATTTGCTAAAGCAAACAATAGGCAAATGAAGTTATTGAAGTTATTTAATTTCCAATTGTTTATTGTATGTTCAAAACATTAAAAACCACAGCATTTATCGGTTTATGTTTGTGTTTTAATAATTTTTAAAATAAATATTTACAGGAATATCCATTTCATTAAGATATAAAATCAATACGCTTTGAGTTTCCCTATTTTTTCAATTTGAAAGCTTACTTGATATGGATTAAATGACATAAATGGCCGTTATTCCGCTATGGTATAGTCAGTGACGGCTCGTGACAATTATATTTGCGTGGCTCTTAATTTTTAACAATAACTAAGCAAATATAATAATTAATGACTCACCTATATTCCGTCGATGTTTTAATCTAAATATATGGTTAAGTTTTAGTTTTAGTAATCTAAAGGAAAACAGCATATGCACAGAACAAAAAGTATTCAAACACAACACGAAATGTATATCAGAGTAAAATTACGAGTTTCAACTTTAGCTTGCTGGTCGAAATTTAATACCGGTGTAAGCCGTTCAACCATTTCCAATGTAAAAGCTTGCGCACTATTTCCATGCAGTTATGCTATCGACGGATCGCATTACATTTTCGGGAGCGCATTATTTGTAAATATAAAGATAAGACTGCGAGTCTGCAGCTCTAAAATCGTGAGTCCTAGCGTCACGTTGAAACTACTATATCGCCGATTCGGCAGCGATCGTGTTTTCTCGTGTTTGGAGAGTCCACAGCTATTGTCGGATGCTTGGTGGATATGGTACGAGCAATTGTGTTGATACATAATTTATATTATGCTGACATACTTTTTGTGTATTGTTTTACATGTTTTAAGCGAGATCGAACAGAGGTTTCCTGATCTCACTACTTAAACCTTGTTATAATATAACGCTCTGGTAGATCATAAAATATAATTTATACTTAAATGTCAAATCTGACTTTATTTTTATGTGAGTTATAGTGGAATTCATAAATTAGGAACTATTCCATAGCCATACTAGATTAAAATAATGTTTGATCGTACCTACTATATGTTCATCCAAACGATAAAAAATGTTCAAGTTAGCGACTCGTTGCATTTGAATATAGAAAATTACACCACGTGCCTTAATTTGTGTATATTCTAACAAACAAATGGTGTAATTTTTCAACTGTAGTCTAGAAATGAAAAGAGATAGTCGATAATTATTATCACTATCGTCTCGCTCTCAATGTAATTTCATTCGTTGTCACAGGCGGATTTTCAAAACAACCTTTCTATTTGATATTTATTTGACTACTGTGTGAAATGCTGGCGAAATTTAAATCCAATAGAAAATGGCAGGTGTTTTGGAAACACGTTTCGATGAAATTTTATTTGAAGCATCGATAGGCAAAAGCAGCTGTTGGCAGGAATCCTTTCTGAAAGCAATTTCTGGTTGTTTACCAACTGCTTAGGGAGTGTCTAGACAATTCGATTTGCAATTTTTAACTTTTTCGCAGATAAGTCGGGATGATCCGGTAATTGCACTAACTTATTGCGTTAATGCTTGGAGTTATCCCTCTTATTAGAGGCACGAAGTGTTCGTTTCCACCGAAATTCTAGGAGAGGTTGCGCTACGACTAAAATTTGTATGTTTTCAACGCTCCTTGGAACAATAAACCGCAAAAAGTGCGGCAACGAGCTATTTACTAACAGTAATGACATCATTGATGATTTATTTTTTTACGAGCGGCTTAGTCACGACATGTATCCCTGTTATTTTCCACCACGGTGCCGCTCGCATTTCCGCAAGAAAGCGCCTGGAAGACAAGGAACGACGCGCGGAGTGGCACCAATTGCTTACGGTTTTTGCTATTACTTGCTCGTGTGCAAGTGCCTAACTTAATTAAAAACAATGACAGTTAATGGTTATGAAGGACGGGCCCACGCACGTCCAGAGTCGGATTCGAAATAATTGGGGGATTTTCCGGGAAATTAAACGGACAAACGAAGCTCGAATTGGATTCGGTGCGTGCGTTCGAAACGCGGGCAGACGGACAGCAACGGTGCCTACACATGCGGAAACAGCTGAATATCGGCAGATGGTGGCGGCAAATTCACCTGCCCCGTATTACACAAAATAACCAATAAAAGTTGCCTTATTTCCACTCTGTGGAGTACTTAGAATGCTTGCTGCCAGACGATGGCGGCGAATTTCTTGTTACCTGTCAATATTGTCGGTGAATTTGTTGGTTTTTTATGTGTGTTTGAATATCGTTAATTTGGTAGTATGGTAATACATGTCACCAAATTCAAATTTACGTAAATATTAGATATTTAGTTATAGGTTAACCATGAACTTCTGGATCCAAAATAAGACGATGTAACTCAGCTTACCTATATCTAAATCAGGGCTGCAGCCATAAACTAATTTTAGGGGGTGCTCATGGGATTACAAGGGGTTAATTTTTTTTTTAAATTAAAAACATACAGCCTTTCCATACTTTACAGCGTAACTACGTTTAATCAGTGTGATAATCCGTAGCCAATTTTAAGAAAAAATGTTCATATAACCAAGTATTTTCTTGTGATTTTGTTATTAGTGCACCCGTTCAAACCAACTCTAGTACACATAACATTTGGGTATGGCCCCTTATTAAATGTGACAACACGCAATTAAAAAAAAATTCATCAAAGTCACCCTGGACAAAAATCACGTGTGTCGCCGCTTGCACGTGGAACATTTGAACTACTTAATGTTGCATCTACTCTGTCTGAGTAAACTCAATCCCAATTATTCTATGACCTTTCACGTTTCCACTTTCCTAAAGTACATTTCTGGCATGACTTAAAATACATAAAATTGGAGAGCTTGTCTGATAAGCGGTTTGGGCCTTGTCAAATTAAGCTGATATAAAATTGTGGTAATTAAATGACCTACTTTTGAATCAATACTACACATATAGCTTACGTCTATATTTCTCTTCCTACGCCCTCTTTGATGCATATTTTTTTGAATCACATATCAAGATCTACACTTAACCAGAGGCGCAGATATAGATAATTAGTGCCATTAATTAAACGAAAAAATAGGAAGGCCCTGCAGAAAATTAAAACATTTGACGGCAAGTCATTTATAATGCTGGACAGAAAGGGTTTCGTCGATTTTTTGCTATCTCTCATAGTTTCTTGGTAAATTTAATTTTTGTACTTTATGATGCAAGGCAATAAGACAAAAAATCTTCTCTCGACGGCAGTTTCTTGTCTTGTCTTCAAACTCAAGATTTCTTGAACTATCAAGATATTTTTGTCATTTGTCAAGCAATTATTGTGTTGAATTGAAATTAATTGCCTTGTCGCGATATCCACAAAAATTATTGCCTTGAATTTAAGACAAAACCTTGAAAATGTTAAAAATTTGTCATCCCTATTCTAACTTCAATATGTCGAGTTAGCTAGGCAGGACTGATGATTACTAAATAATTTGAAACGCTTGCCGGATGTTACTACAGTTTTACACTTTTTATTTGAACAAGAAATATTGTGCCTTGCATATTGTGAACAGATAGACTGGTCGTTCCATTGAACTAAGGCTTCAAGAACGTAAAGGCGATTGCAAACCAAACAAATCACAAACTCAGCCGTAGCTGAGCATACATTTACAAATAGACATACCTTAGAATTTGAGCACGCCAGAGTACTTGCCAGAATACCTCATTACTTTCCACGAGTGATACGTGAAGACATAGAAATAGAAAAACGTCCAAATAATATAAACAGGGAAGATAGTTTTAAACTTAGTAAAACGTAGACTCTTGTGATACACGAGCTAAAGCATAACCACCACTGTGCGTCAAACGGCCAAGTCTCACGGATTATGCTGCACTTGAACGACCAATCAGCGTTACGTCGCTCCGACTGGCTGGCGCAGAGACTATAAATAATTCCTCACCGACCTTCAGTTCTTAGTACGACTTTCACTCTGATGGTGCAAGCTGCAAGGTTTTGCGAAATGTTAGTGAACAAACAGCAACAATGCCAAATCTGCCTCGTATCCCACTCAAACAACACGAGCCACCAAAGAACAGCACAAGCCACCAAAGAGCATGGCCATCGCGTGGATTCGTGCTCGAGTTCACAAGATGCAAGGCACATTAAGCTAGAGAATGCTGGGTGGTTATCCACAAAAACTAAGAGGTCTAAGCCGAAATTCTATGTTAACAAGAGTAATTCGAGTAACCGCGAAAGCATCAAACAGTATAAGTACAACAAAAACTATTGGTTGACCTTTATACAAAAACCCTGAAATAAATTATAAAAATCAAATTTACCAGGAAACTATGAAAGATACTAAAAGCGTCGAAGAGTGCCAACATATTACAAGTATTCTCAAAGGCCAACCGTTGATTATATATTTCTGGGAATACTAGCAGTCGATTTTCTTTACATTACTTTCCCTTTCATTTTTCATACTTTGATGTTGTCTTTTGATGAAATATTTATTCTTATAAGGTGTCAAAATATTTCGATTTATTAAAATCCATTTCATCTTCAATCGAGAAAATAACTTCCAAAAATTGGGAGCGAACCTTATATTAATTTCGTTCAAAATAATGTTATTACTTGATTAAACATCATTCTTAAATTGTGATTGGATATCAAAAGAACATGTGCAGATCTTTCTCGAATACGATCGATTACAATGTGCCTTGCAGTTTATTCGTTGTTTTTCTTCTGTGTTTCAATGTGGAAACAGTTGTATCCTCATCATCAATATGAAATTCAGTTGCTAACATTTCTATTATTTCTATTATTAAGTGCTAGTTGACATTTCGTTAAGAGACTTTATAGTGGCATCTGTAATCTCCAATTAATCTCACAAACGGCACTGAAGGGCTTTGTTCGCAGAGTCTAGTCTAGAGTATTTAAAAGTTTTCATAAAAATTTAATAATAGTCAATAATGCAGTGGCCTCTACCACATGATCTCTATCAATATGAATATTGATTGATGCACTTGACAAAGCCTCAAGAATGGTTGTTTAGTTTTCTAAAATAACAATGGTCGCATTTAGATGGCTATTCCATCGCTGTTTCAAAAGACGAAAAAGAGCTGTTAAGTCACTCTGACTGTAAATAGGAGAGAAACAAAGGCAGCCAACTTCTCAGCCGGAGCTGGCCGTGGCTTAAACAAAAGACTCTAATCTTAAGTTGTAAAAAATATGAGCGCCAAGAAGCAAGTAACCTGGCACTTTGCTAATCAAAAGAAAAGTATACATCGAGAGGCGCTACTAACCAATTCCTGAAAGAGAGGACTGAAAATAAAATCTACAGGCATAAAAATCAGGGCAGTATAATATCAGTCAAAAGTATTCGGTAGTACATACACAAAGCTAAACAATACAACACGACGATCAAGATCACATGTCACAGGGGAAATATCACAGTAGTCAGAGTTGTTTTAAAAGTTACTAAAATATATATAATTAATGTATGGATATTTAGTATAAATAAGTAGTATGAAAAAAATACAAGTTACTATTACTTACATTTTTGGGTTCAGATTGAATTTGACCCTAAACCCACATATACAAGAGCATTTAGACCTCCATAATAATTAACAGAATGGTCCTACAGACTCCAAGATCTTGGTTCAGAGTAGGACATTATCTAACCCGGAATACCCTTAGTAATTAATTAATAATAATCATCAGTTGCACTTTGTCGGATAATAAGAATTATTAACGCAATATCTTGCAGTAAAGAAATAATTAAGTTTAATTCAACCGAGACGTGCGGTCATTAACATGAAGTTAAATTCCCAAACCTTAAACTTCAAATACAACATACAAGAATGCTTTACGCAATCTAAACTTAACAACAATAATAACTCCAATGGTACGTGAGACACATCCAAAATTTAAAGTACTACATTTGACATTGAGAAAATTATTGCATGTAAACAGTGCCCTCAAAATAATTCAAAATAACTGCAAACTGAACTGCCCTACGCAGGTAAGTTCTCTCTATTATACTGCACTTATGTAGTCAAGAAACCAGTCTGGTATTTGACAAATGCATTAAAGCTAACATGAACATATTAAAAATAATTCCATAATTACAAGTTGTCAACGCCGCAGCAATAATGTGACCCAATTCCAGAACACACGTAATAGATTAGTCCAAAGCAAACCTATTGCTGATCACCAGGTAGAAAACAGGCACATCGGATGCTGGTCACCATGTCGATAAGCTACAATAAAAGCCATGTGTGTGCGATAATATATGGTTCGACGATGACATCGAACGTCTTACAGAAACGGAATTCTCAACATACCCATTGTCAAACGAAAATGGGGGCCTTGGATCACACGACAAAACGTATTCCCCCATAACTAGAAGCTAAATTCGCCCGTACTACAAAAGGAGCTGAAAATAAAGCACAATAGAATCGGAACAAATAATACAAAATGAAGCTAGGCCTACCATGTGTTCGGTCAGGTACAAATCCAGGAACATGTCTGATTTTTAGAATTTACGAAAACTATCTCTTTTAGGAACTCCATAAATTCCCCACGAAAGACATCGTAACACCAAAGTGAATCCTCAATGTAGGATAGTATCAAAAATTTCTAAATAAAAAGGGAACATTTGACTTCACAAATGCAGTTCACTTTCCTGATTCAGCACAAATTGGGAAATGGCCGAAAATTTAAAAAACCTTGAGAAATCCAGAGTAGGCAACCCTAGGTCTTGGAACTTGAAATGTTGTAGAAAATAGCTTTAAGACCATTTAAGAAACTTTACTTATAGTTTAAATTATGTAGGTAATATTCTAATTTATCTAAGATAGGGCAGTTAAATATGTAAATAAATACTGGTAATATCTGAAACTCGTTGGCCGGAAGCTGGAAAATTTAGATCAGGACAACAATATACTATTCTGGAAATAACGAAGCTCGTGAAACGTGGAACGGTGTAGTTATCTTGGTAAATAAATAAACTGAAAAAGCAGTGGTGGGTTACATTCCCTATTCAGACAGAGTCATATTAGTGAAGCTCAAAGGAAAGTATTAGACTTAAATACGATCCAGGTCTATGTACTCACTGCTGAGAAGAGTGAAGTAGGAATAGAGACACTTATAAATTGATTTCAGACCTACTGAAATCTACAAAGAAGCAAGGTGTAAACGTTATTATGGGAGATTTTAACTACAAGGTGGGTAATATAACAATAATAGATGTTGGGCCATACGGACATCCAGGAAGAAAAGGGAGAGACGATCGGTTGGTAGAATTTTGCCAAGAAACGGAGTTCACAATTCCTAGCACATGGTTTAAACTCCCAGTGCGTAAAAACAGAGATAATGTTAGATATAAAGAGATATATAGGCAAATATGAAGAAAAATAAAAGAAACAAAGGAGAAATGGATGGATCATCAATGAAGCGAAATTGAACTACTATTGACTTTCATAGCGTACATAAGAAAATTAAAGAAACACCGCGTTTATACAGAAAAAGGGGGAACGCGACATGATTTGATGAAAACAATAGAAAAGAATATATCTTCAAGGTTGAAAGAAAATGTGCCAAACTTCTTCAACGATGATAATAAAGAAGTATAACTCAATCGCAATGACACCAACAGCAAGGCGTATAGTGAGACTGCAGGATTGATTGGAGGAATTCTAAATGTGGATGTATCTTCGAATGTGCCGTATTTCCCTGAGAGCAAGAATTACAAACTAAGAAATCCTGAAAAAGTAGAAACGAAAGAGAACTACATGCAACGATAAAACAATGTTGAACCAAATATTTCGAAAATATAATGTGTGGCCGCAAATACGGCATATTACAATAATTTAATAACGATGGGCAGAATTGAGGAAAGGAGAAGAGTCGGACGTAGAGCACTGTCCTCTTCAGAAATTTGAGAAAATGGACCGGTTTGGTAGTTCAAGAATTATTTAATATAGTCCAGCACCAGGATCGAAAAAAA
The DNA here is from genome assembly GCA_940337035.1 of Agriotes lineatus. Classification (NCBI taxonomy): domain Eukaryota; kingdom Metazoa; phylum Arthropoda; class Insecta; order Coleoptera; family Elateridae; genus Agriotes; species Agriotes lineatus. Next base: position 54,158,143 of record OW679203.1, read on the forward strand.
TATGGTGAAATGGTCGCTAACATCGATAATCGATAGCATCGGAAGAAAACATGTATTAGTCTTATACAGTTATGAATGTAACACGTTCTCTGTCTGGGTACGCTACTAGTACTCAGGCTCACTATTAGCACGGCGTGCAAGGCGTACATTGCACGAGAATGCATAGTATTAGGGGAGTAAAATAATCCTACCGACAAATAAAAGAATCGAATAAAAAAAACAATTACAGACAACTCAACTTCAGCCAGTAGCACTGGATGGTTGGCAGATGAATATTGTTATCAATGAATTGCTACTTTCATGACCTTCTTCATAAGTTCCACGTATTATTTTGTACAAGTTGCAAAGTAGGCCAATTTTTATGACTCCCGGACAATCCGATAACCATCTACCAATGATCTAATGATCTAGAGGTAGTAACACAGTAAATAAAAAATCTTATATATAAACATGTAAACATATGTCGTCACCGTGTCCCTCATAACGCAGCGATACGCAAGTATGTTACGTGGGCGTTTTAGGCAAGGGGTTAAAACATCTGATTAGCGATCGGATTACGCTTGAGAGCGCAGATTCGAATACCACCGACTGCAATGTATTTTTTGCTTTGTGAATTAATGTCATTGACATTACTAAGTGTTTTCTTTTACTGTTTTAGTAATATTAGAAGCGTTAAGGTATTTGTATCTATTTTGTACTACATGTGGTTGGGCCAAAAGCGACCTCCTAAGAGGGTGATAAATTGTAAAATGTGTTTTTACGAATTCCTCAATATTCTTAGAACTGATGAATTATCGACTTCGTTCTTGTTTACAAAGAGTACCCATTCAAATGCATAAAAATTTAATTCAGGATGTTGTCCTCATCGACACCTAAATTATAAAATTCTCTCCGTGCTTCTTTGCAACTTAATATTTTACTTATGAAGCAATAAAACTCAATAGTCTTCTCCACTATTAGCATGATGGATCACCTTCCTATTAATATCTTACTTCTTACTCTCGACGATGACTTAGAACATAGCACTTTGATTTTGGATACTTAACGCGAATTGGACTTGGATTTTGAACATTTATCTGGATTTAGAATGTGATACGGTATTTTACTTGCTGTTCTATTTGAATTTTTAATTTTCTCCAACATGGCAATTACATTTTTTACTGTTAACGGGGACTTAGTGCCCCATCCCACTTATCTTATCGCAGGAGATGGGTGGTGCAAAGTGACGGTCCTGAAATGTAGGTCCACCACTACTTCTAGAAAATGCGTAAAGTAGTAGAAGAAGAAATATTAAAGGTGGAGGAAGGTGAAACACTGAAGGTAGTCAAAAACACCTTGAGGTTGAAACAGTTAAGGAGGGCCTCTTCCCCTTTCACCTTACGATGGGCGTGTTAAGCTAGTGATTTTATATAATTACGGCCGTTTCTTAAAGTTAGTTTGACAATTAAAAAAACAAAAACCAGTGACCTACAATGTCAAAAAATTATATGGTGGAGTGAAAATGTTGAATGGAGTGGATGCTAATCTCCCCCATATAATTTGTAGCGTGAGGGGGCGCCAAATAAAACCTGACATACGGGCGTTCAAACCCTTAGGCGCGGGGCTGCTAATCCAGCATCATCACCACATTCACCATACACTAAGTGTATCAGCATGTTCTTCCACTGCATCTTGCAGAGATTTCAATCTCCATACAACTTTGAACAACGAATCTTCTTGAAAACTATATTTCTAAGATAACAATTTCAAATGGGTTTTTCTTGGTATCTTATAAGCACCTATGATTGACACCCTGTATAACAGAAAAACACGTTACAACCAAATACATGGCCTGAACAATGCATTCAATTACTAGGTGCACAGTTCATCAACTAATTTCATGGTCCATGTGTCCAAGTGTTTATTAGCAAAATCGATGAGAAATTATATGATGGAGGAGTTTCAGTATCGACATTTCGGAAACTAGCAGAGATGGGAATCGGTTTAGATTGGAAAAGAATTTAGTCACAAAGAGTACAGTTGAAAGTGGAATTCCCTGGACAGACAAAGTTGTGGTCCGTGTCTCATAATAAATGTACAACACGTAATCCCACTGAAGTGGGAATTCAAGACAAGGAAGTTGTAGCTGCGGCTTACTGGCTTTATATAAACACTAATAAATTAAGTTTCCCTTGCATAATTTAAACAACGTTGAGTTTTAATAAACGAAATTAAATTAGGACTTTTTTCTCGTCTGTAATAATTTATTGCTAACTTACAATTCACATTAACGCGATTTATTAATACAAACAAATAGTTCATATATTTTGCTATCATTGAATACAAATTTGACTGTGTAGATTATATGTAATCCATAGTTCGCTAGCTTCTTCCAAGAAACAAGAAGTTGAAAAATACTACTTACTTAAGAATAAATTTACTAATCAATACATATTTCATACATATGTTTAGAATGTTTACAATAAACAGGACCAAACTATCTAAAATCCGAACCCATCTATGGCATTTAATCATTTACTGGATAAAACAAGTAGCAGCAACATCTCTACCTTAGGTAAAGCAGAATCTACACTTTGATTATGCGGGTTCAAGCTGAGAAATAAAGGCAGTTTTACGTCGTTCTAGAAGCGGCATTTCTGCACTACTTTTCATAAGACGATTCGCTCATACCAGTTACTAGAATACCTGTTGTGAGTAACGATAATTTAACATCTGATTTCTTAAACTTTTACGAGTTGTTATGAACATTGGTCTGTTAGTTTAAAAATTTGCATTTATAAAATCTGTGTGATCATAAATTACCCATGAAATTCACTTTGCCTTAAACTTTGGTATAAATGTGATTATAGTCCATCTTAGAAACAGGACTGAGAACAGTTTTGGAACATACAAGGACAGAGTAGTTTTAGACCTGGACGTGGGACCAAGATTTAATTTTCACTTTAATGACAATTAACCAGTAGTTGACGCAATATAAAGACTTTAGACTGAACACCAGTTTAATTAGAAGAAATATAAGATCTGACAAATAAATCATTACAACACAAATAATTCCTGTATCACAATGTCGGAAAAAGTGTAATTCCGTGTCCTTCACCCAATTCCTTGGGAAAAGTTCACATTCTTGGAAAATGGCGGCTCAAATATCTCTTGAACCATATAACAAAATGTTTCAAATAAAAGTCACTTCCTATAAAACTATCTGAATGAAAGATTCTTTCAAATGTCTGTCTAGAATCAACGCCTTAGCTACAATCGATTGTTGAAATATCAAATTCGAGGTTAGCAGGTAACCTCGAGTTTGACATTGACTTACAGTGCCTCCAATATTTCCAGCAGGGTAACCAACAGTAACAGTGCCAACCTAAGAAAAAAAAGCACAACCATCTATGATCACCCGGTATAGTATATATACGCTTTCATGAAGTTACTGTATAACTAGATTTGGTTTGGTTCAGGTGAACTAATGTGAATAGGAGCTATGTAACCAGCCACTGATGAGACAGCTCGGTGTGCTATATAAATATATTTTTTGAATAACAAGGAAGTTGTGACATTACATGGAAAGGGTATGCAGTCGATTTTCGGTGTTGCTAATGAAATAATTGTTTCTAATGTTGAGCCAAGTCAAAAGTTTATAAAGATTGTAGCAAAAGAAATATTGAATGTAATAAAAAAGAAAGATAAATGATGAAATGTTAGCATAACTGCTACCATTAAATTACGATCATCTGATTCTCATATAACACAAACAGTTGCATTTTCTGTGGGGAAAGAGCGATTTCAGATCTTCGTCATGCCGATAGGTTGACGTCAGAAGTAATAACTGCTAGCTCAATAAAGTTTAAGTACAATACAATAAAATAAATATTTCTTATGATAGATGATGAATAGGACTGAGTGTATTAGGAAGAACATTATTTTAGATCTGCATGCTGATGATGCTGTTTATCACAGGATATGCTAGACACACTTTTTCGTAGAAGGAAAGATATCCCAAAACAAGTTTCTCCTGAAATGACAGGAGCTACAGAAAACAAACTGCAGAAAGAAAGGTTTCCAGGCACCATCAGATTCGAAGCCCTCCATTGAGCCTCTGACATTTTTGAGAAGTGTCAAGATGTCCAACAAACATTGCAGGATTTTTCTAATGATATGAAAGAATTCTTAGATGGAAATAATTTAGAGCTATACACAACAAAACGTTGAAAAATTTCTACAAGGAACGTATAGAAAGAATGTCATCATATGAAACGTTTTTGGAAAACTAAACGTTATAACATTTATAGAAACTGCAAAATTGATCCCTGATGATTTTTACCAGCAACCAAAAGAAGATGATGTAGACAAAGAAAAGCAAAGATTGATACAGTTGGTAGCAAAGATAACCAGCAATAAAATTAAGGAAAAGAATAGACCTTCGGATATGTACACTGATTTAAACAATTTATCAGTAGCTGCTTCTCTTTGCCAAGCTCTGATGCAAGTATGTAGACCAAGGGCAATAATAACACAAATTCAATTAGATTTGGGTATTCAAATTGACCATCACTATGGATATAGATTTCTTGTTGACATTCTACATAAGTTTGCTTTTTGTTCATCTTATCATGAAATAACAAAATTTTAAAGATGTACGCAGAGATAACTGATAAGATTATACCTTCATTTAATTTGTCGGCTCATACTCTCAAAAATTATGACTACATGGATGTAATTGCCGGCCGGACTACCTCAGTGGAGACGGGGTGCAGTTTTTTAAGTACTAAACGTTAATTAAAAAGCCTTTTCACATCCAAGCATTAAAGGGACTTCGTAAACTCAAAGTTGCACAATAATCTGAAAGAAAACACACGCATTCAGGTAGCAGTAACAATAAACAAGAAGATGTAATCCTATCACAATAGAAAATAATCACATATCAAATTGCATAGAGGACAGGACAAGGTACAGGTAAATATTAAAAAATAAGGTAATAAATGTATGCCAAAAATTGGGTGCGTCGCAAAACAAAAACTCGACTTGCGAGTAAGTTACCAATTACAACATTTTAAAATGAACAAATATAAACTACATTAAATACCAGCAACAACGAATTTAGAATGTCACGGCGATTAAATTAGGCTCTGAGGATAAATAAATCATTAAATGATCTAATTTACTTGGTTCTTTAGGCAAAATGTAAATGACAGCGAACGTCCACAATAAACCCCACGGGATTCTGAAGGAATCCAAGTAGGAACTGCAGCAAATCAGATATCAGTGTACACAACATTACGATAGTGTTAAAAGCAAAAGAGAAAACCATACATATTACGCAAATTTCTTTCGTTGAGCTGCCAGGCCCACTTGACTGCTTTACGTAGGGCCGGCACAGAACAACGGAGGTTAAGCCCAATAGGGTCTAGGTTATTAGCCTCATGTCGAACTGCAAAACCTCCAGTGAACCGCCAAGTAGGTTAAATGGGGCTCCAAACCTACGGCATGGATAATTAGGCCACGTGCAAAATGGGTCACCGGTACGCTCCCAGAAAATCCACCAAGAATTGAAGTGAGAAAAACTTTCTCAATAAATTGCTAGGGCTGCAATAAACCACTACTATCGAGAGGGCGAATTCCATTAAACGAAAATTACATGCCCGCAAAGTTCAAATTATGCGCTATGAACCCTGAAATTAAATATACTGTACATAGGGATCTGCAAAGTTATAGAGACGCACTCTGACCGTAACAAAGAACACTGTTGAAGTTTCTCCCAACAATTTCCCGCAATTTGCTGCTGATAATGTTGATATTAGCATAGTATAGTACACAATAGATAGAAAAGAAACTTTTCATTGAATGGGTATCATTGCATGTCTCACACCAAAATCGCATTTTCGCAGCTATTTTTCAAGATGGCAGACTTTAAAGGAATTGCGTAGTGAATTTTTAGGACATAAGAAATTACACTTGTTATGACATTATGGCACAATAATCATTTGTGTTGCAATTATTTCTTTGTCAGATCGTATATTTCTTCTACTCGACCATCGATTGTGGCTAAGGGATTGGCTCTAGGCAAATATTGGTAAGTACTTGTCTTTTAGGCAATTTTATAAGAAATAACACATATTTGAAAGATTTTTTGATTAGGTTAATCGTACATAAGATATCCGAGAGAAACAGTTTTTGGCCGTCATTTACAAGGTTGCGAACTTTACCCAAGGAATCCTGCTTTTATAGCTATTAAGGCAACTAGTGTTTTACAGAGGATTTAAAAATCGAGGTCGATCATGTTAAAATTCGAGCGAAGCGAGAATTTTATGATCGACCGAGATTTTTAAACTGTAAAACACGAGTTGGCTTCAATATTATTTCTACAGCCGAGAAGTTTGTTAGCTTAAATGCCCTAGGGGCTTCGCCCCTCTCCAAAGCGGCCCTCGGAACTCCACCCCTCTCCAAGGGGACCCTCGAGACTCCGATCCTCTCCAAGGGGGCCCTTGGGGCTCGGCCCCTCTCTAAGGGGGCCCTCAGGGCTAGGCCCCTCTCCTAGGGGGCTCTTGCAGCTCCACCCCTCTCCAAGGGGACTCTTGGAGCTCCACCCCTCTCCAAGGGGGCCCTCGGGGCTCCGCCCCTCTCCAAAGGGGCCATCGGGCTCCGCCCCTCTCCAATCGAGCACTCGGGGCTCCGCATACAAATCGGTCCGATATAATAACTGTACTTTTAATCTTCAAAAATAAGGTTTTATAACCTCTTAAAGTACTCCGTGCTTTAAATGGAATGGCGTGTTTTATAGACAACATAAAGCACGCCGCATATGGCCCTTGGAAACAGTTTAAAATCACGGCTGTAGAAAAACACATATAAAATAACACTTTTTCTAACATTATGGCACAAGAATAATTTGTGTTGCAATTATTTCTTTGCCAGGCAATTATTTTTGGTTCATTAACTCTACTATATGTAGTTTACGTGCATTTAAAATATGCTCAGTTGTACCATTAGTTTGCTTTTTACAATGTTGTTTTCTTACTAGTTTAAAATGTATGTATAATTTAAGTAATTATTTGGCGTATTCTGATATCATATAACACTGTGTATAAATTTAGCTTTATTCACGATTTCTGATTTCTTGCTTATGAATTTGATCATAACGTCCATTGCATTGAGCGAATAAATTTGTTTTTAAGAAGCGTTCATTTTGTGTAGTTATGAATGCGCTTCGTTCTCCAAAGGTCTTTGTGATAACATCGCGTTTGCGAATTACGTGCCCGAGGAGACTATTTTAATTAGGGTTATCTCGGCTTTTCGGATTCGAGCAAATAATTAATTCAATTCTTTTATTTGTTTATATAACTCACATACTACTTCACATCATGATTTTGTATTGGCAACATAATTTTATTAATGAATAATTCTAAAATTTTACTTTTGCATTTTTATTTTTAGAATTTCACAAACACGATTTCAGTGTGAATATAAAAATCTCGTATGCATTTTTATATATTAGTAACTTTCAGGGTTATTGGAATATGAGAAACTTAGTGTTATTTGTGTAATGCCAATTTGGATGCAATTTTTTTTAGCTGTGGTTGTTTTTAGTTTGTTTTAATATGTGATTGCCTTCGCCTTTGTTATATTATTTCACTTTTATAATGTTATTTGCGCGAATTTTCATTGCCGCTTGGCTATTGTTTTTTTTTTATTAAAGCCTTGGTATTTGAGTGTTAGTTCTGTTATTTACCTTTATACCCTGTTTTTTTATAAGTTGGGGTGCTATAAAGTCCTTCAACGGTAGGCGGAGTTTGTTTAGACTCCTAGTTAGATTGAGCTTCTCGTTGTCACTAAACGGTAACTGGCGCCCCCGTTATTTTTATTTAGTAGCTATAATATAATCGCCGCTGATTCGAATTGGCCTGGACAGTATAGAGTTGTGTAGGACGGAACAATATTGTTTTAGCAAGAAATCTCATGTCTAATAATTTTATTAAACATATATTTCTATTTGTACATTTGATATTTAGTTAAATTTGTTTTTCCTTAAACATTTTTGCTTCAATTTATTCCAAACGATTGTGATTTAAATATAAAAGTGTACGACAGGGCAAACGTTTGTATTTTGCGGAATTTCTTAGAAATGCAAATAATAAACAAATGTTTTATAGGTAATACCTTGTATTTTACATATATTTCCTTATTATTTTAAGCTAATTGTTGCCGACAGCGGAAAAAATACAGAGACATGGAAAAAGATTGTAAACCGCGTGATTATGTAATATAGGCAACCCATTTAACACTGTTGGTAACAACGTTTAGTAAATTTAAATGTGACAGTAGCAGTGGCGTGCCACATTTCGCAAAATTAACATATTGTAGGAAGCTATTTACGCGGTCATAATATACAACAAGGAATTCAACTTCCGAAGATATTATAAACCTCAGCTGTGTCCTGTGCCTCGGTCTACATTAATCTTCCTCGAATGTCCTTGTGTTCGTCAAAGCTATTTTTTAGTAGTCAAATGAATTTACTAGTAACGATATTTTTGCTTTATGATCAACTTTTTGACGGAACGCTTGATAAAATGCTATTAATTACTGACAACAAGAATGACCTAATCGTTAAGTACGCCTTTCAACCGCACCGAAATTGTAGGTTAGGATGAAATATAGTCATAAGAACAAGCATAGCAAGAATGCTCAAAATGCATTTAAGGGCCAGGAACGCGGGCGCAACGGAAAGCTCACTTTAAGGCGGACATTTATCAAAAGCTCCAAAGTTTAATAAAAGCAACCTCCACGTCGGTCGTGCAGAAGCTCGAAACGTGCTGAGCACGTCGTTTTCAATAAAATAAAGAGCGCGTAGTCGAGGAGCGAGGACTAGCAGGGTGAACAGACTCGTATAAATGGTTTATGAAAAGCCATGTGGGCAACAGGTGTTTTTGGATAATAGCCGCTAACACACGGGGATCAACTCGAAGGGGCTGCGAAGCGATGCCGGCGCTTGTACAGCCTGCGTCGGAATTATTGCGCCTCGCTAATCACCCCATGCGGTTTCCCTGTTGCGGTTTCCGCCCTCCACAGGCATTCCTGGATTTGTAGATTTTTGTCGCGCAAGTTCTTGTTATTGGGTTTGTTTTTTAGAGAAGTTCCAGCTTTGCTGGGCAATAAGTGGAATTTTATCAGAGCTGTGTTTAAGGATGAGGGAGAGTTTCGAGCTAAAGGGCGTTTGAATACAGATAGCGCCACAGTATGTTATATGAATACTGGTAGATAGGCAACCAATTCATCTAATTGGTACCTGGTAAATTAAAGTTGCTGTCCACGATTTTTAACAATGAATAATGGCTTTGCGAAACACATTTAGACCTAGATAGGCGAAATTAAATCCTTTTCTTTCCAGCCCTAGATAAGCCAAGTCTACATATCAGAGCCACCTGTATATACTATCAAATAACTACAAATTCATACAAACAGCCTATCAGTTTCTAGAAGAAATTTACATTTTGACAAATCACATCTTCACTGCCAATAATCATCACTTTTGTGACACACCTTTAAAAATTCCAAGATATTGATGGCATATCTGCATTTCCATTTATAGTATAATAACATACCACGCAATATTACTGTCGCTCTAGTGTCTGTATAGCATACAGCCGGATATAAAACAAGTGAAAACCAAGCAATAGTCATATTGGTATGTAGTAAACAATTTCGAGAAACGTCGAAATGCTCGACAAATATATTTCATCACCTTACAGTATCCTAATTGACCTTGCCTTTTTATTGTCTTTCCATGGCCAAAATAAGAATAGACGTAGGTACTCTGGAATTAGAAGTATTACACCATGTTTTACCTTAATGCGCCCAAACTAAACTCTATAAAGATCATTCTTTAATTAAAACTTACACGTTGTTGCGCAATTTTTTATTTATAAAAAGAAAGAATTAAAGTCGGCTGCATATTCCTAGTGCTTCAAGATAGCTGCATGAACAACATGCAAAATGAGGTAGTATTCAGAGTCTACAAAAATGCATATCATCCTTTCACTCAAATAAAAATATAGACGATGTTTTTAAACGACAGGCTTCAGTGATAAAGGATGGTTTCCCATTTTCCTTATTGTAACATAAACACTGTTTAGCATAAATTGTGTCTTGTTATAACCATACTGATATTCGTAAGTATGCGCTTTATATGCGCATAATACTTGAAATGATTTCAAATACTGAATACTTCTGTTGCAATAGTTTGACATGCATTTTATGTATAAACTCTGTGTGTTATGTATCTGATCTTCTTGTAACCCATACGAGAATAATAATAATAATGTTGTTACTGTTTTTTTCAATATTCGTAAAGCAAAAACCTGCCAGACTTACGAATGGTGAATTTAAAATGTTGACATCTCTTACTTTCGCCTGCGTAACAACCCTTAAATGCTGTGACGTCACACGAATTTTAACTATGTTGATTAAATTGTAAAAGCAAATACTTTACCTAGAATTAGAGCACTGTTTATTTATTCCTGGTTCCATACAAGCTAACTATTGTTGAAGTTAAATACTAACATATGAGCAAACGAAAATGAAATCAAGCTTTGCTTTGAAATATTTGTTGTATGAATAATATGTTGGTGGCACTGTAGGTTTTGCGTCAGTCTGTGTCAAATTCGAGGTTAGCAGGTTAGGTTTAAAAACGGTGAGTTTGACCATTATAGTCGTAACTATTTTAGTTATTTAAGTTATCTTATATCAAGTATTGCGATTGGTAATAATAATAACTACAATAACAAGCTTTCTCTAGTAATTCCAAACTGATATTTAAAAAAAACATAGATATGGAAACTACAAATAAAGGTTAACTTACGTATACACATTGCGCTATTTTGCAAAGAAATATTTATAATTTTTGCGCAATCACGTTTTAGTAAAAATCCAGCATCAATAGTTTCCTACTCATCAACAACTGTTTACTTACAGCCTACTCTTCGTTGTATACACCAAATTTTTTAGATATCCCCATAAACACTATTCTACAAACATATTTTTAACACAATTTTCACAACATCCAAATATAAATGCTTGATATACTTAGAAGTGGACGGTGTTTCAAGAAGGAATGGCTCGAAAGGTGCATTCAGCAACGTTTGTTCTTTTCTATTCTATCAATTCCAACTGTATCCAGCTCCACAGTTTTTAAATAGAATTTAAAAACTGGAAAATTTTATGTGAATAATCACAGAAATTACCAAAAAAAAAAACAGTCAACGGAAATTAAGCTTAGTTTATGTATGAACCAAGAAGCTTATACTCCTACAAACACTCAGCGTCTACAACGTAATAGATACATCTGAACTAATACCAATTACTCAAATTATGCACAATATTCAAGAACACTAAGAACACGAAGAACAAGTCTTTTTCAAAATATTCTTACAGATAAAAAACATTCCAAAGGTACTCCCTACACATACGTATCTTCTACACAAAATAAAAAGTAATAAAATCAATAATTTGGTGACAAACATGAAGAAAGCTATAAGTACAAAGCTACGTGCCTTGGTATGAGGACGTGAATATAATTCGTTGAATAGGACCTTCTACCATAATGACAATATAGCGCCTCGCGATTTTCAATTTGGTACGAGCTAACTCGGTTTTGTTTCACTTGTCAAATGAACTAATTTAGAAATTTTATTTGATTTTTCTAGGTTAGGTCGTGCGTTTAAAGCTTAAAAGGCAACAAAAGGTGTGCTTGGGACAAACATTGATCATTAGCATTATAGGTACTCACGTAATACAATTGCATTACGCTCTATCTGGTATATATGTTAAATCATTATATTCTCTTAATAAATATAATTCGTAGTACGCTGCTTAAAAATCTATAATTTTTTAAGAAAATCATTTCTTTATAATTCCAATGCGAGAAAATATAACTCGTCTTACGGACCCAGCTTTGGGATTATAACTCATAATATTCATCAAAAAACCATCTATAATAAACATACTACTTATTATATTACCCCTGATAATAATTTGGCAGTTCTGCAATTGACATAAACACCTGTTATACAACTAAATATCTTTTTAGCCCACCACATAGGTGACCGTATTCTAAGGAGAATATAATTCTTTGAATTTTGAGCCAAACATCAGCTTTTAAATTTAGGACATTGGCTAATAGGACCTTCTACCACTGACAATATAGCGACTCTCGATATTCGATTTTCTACGAGCTAACTTCGTTTTGTTTCACGTGTCAAATGAACTAATTTAGTAATGTCAATTGATGTTTCTAGGTTAGGTCGTGCGTTTTAAGTATAAAAATCAACAAAAAGTGTATCTCGGACAAACATTGATCATTAGTATTGATACTCATTACGCTACATCTTCTATATATTTTAAATGATTATATTCTATTCCTAAATATAATTCATAGTATTCCTAATAATCTACAATTCTTTAAGAATATGAACATGAAAATACAGCTCGCCCTACGAACTGCTTGTATTATCAGCTTTGGGATTATAACTAATAATATTCATCAAAACATTATCGATAATAGGCATACTACTTATTATATTGCCCCCGAGAATATAATTCGTTGAATGTTGAGCCAATCAGCATCTGATAAATTTAGTACATTGGCTAATAGGACCTTCTACCATACTGACAATATAGCGACTCGTGATTTTCAATTGTATGAGCTAACTTGGTTTTATTTCATGTGTCAAATAAACTACTTTAAAAAATGTCAATTGATTTTTTTAAATTAGGTGGTGCGTTTTAAGCATCAAAAGCAACAACAAGTGTGTTTGGGACAAACATTGATGATTAGCATTGATGCTCACGTAATTCTCTTCCTAAATATAATTCGTAGTACACCTAATAATCTATATATTTTTAAGAATATCCCAATGCAAGAAAATACAGCTCGTCCTACGGACTCGTTAAATTTTCAGCTTTGGGATTATAACTTCCCGTTGCTTTTAATAGGGAAACAATAACCTATTATGCCTATTGGTGGTGCATTTTTAAACTAAGTAAGAACGGTTCATCACTGCCCTACTGAATGGGACCCCAGTCGCCCACACGCTCTGTTTGAACACACCCTTATTATTTTTCTGATAATGATCTGTGCAGCAGTCCTACATTTTAAATGCGGCATACGCCGCGGGCTACAGCTAGTAAGGGATAAAGTGCAGAAAATGTTGAATGTTATTGGCCAGTAAATACTTTTTGTATTACTATATAATAATTATATATATAATTTTTAAATAACTACAGAGAAATCTTAAAATAGCAGATTAAGAAAGGTCAAATATAAAATTTTAAAACGAGAAAAACATAATTACAATCCAATACGACTATACTAGCAATAAAACGATCAATATTCTTCAGAAAAATGTACTTATTGTGAATGTACTACTACTATGAATACTTCAGAAAAAGTCATAAGCAACACTCGCATTTATTACAAAGTCAAGAAAAAGAACTGAATAAATTAACAAAACTAATATATATTTCGAACGTGTACAACTACAGATTTACCGTAACGTTCACGCGATTGCCGCTGAAGTAACATACCGGTCCAGCATAGCAAACCCTATTTATACAGTGCTGCTCATTGTTTAGTTTCTTCAAAATTTGGTAAGATTTTACCTACTTAGTTTCTCACACAATGAACAGTCGCGTCCCGGATATCGAAGGATTACGATGTTCGTGAGCTGTTTCAAATCCGTTGCTACAGTCCTATAACATTCTCTGCATTCTTCTCTAAAAAATCTGCTTAGATGATTATTTAAATTTTATTAATATACATTCAGGTGAAATAATCTTCAGTCCTTATTATTCATATCGTATGTTTCATGGCACTACCCTTTCACCATGATTCTGCGTCAGGAAAGCTTTATTTTGTTTAATCAGAGGGGAATATTTGGAATCCACTGGAAGCCTGCAAGCTTTGCTGCTTTAACAACTTTAACAACATTTACATCTTTTTGAGGTAAAGGGTTTCCCGTGCCAAATACGTCGACGATACTTTCTGCTTGTTTAGAGCGACCAAAAAAATGTTTTCGAATATATTAACACTTTGAAAAAGTTTTAAATAATATTCTAATCGAATTTGGAGAGAATAAATATAGTTTTGACGTAATACTACAAACCCATCCATACTATATACTTCATTCACGGAATCGAGTCAGTAAAATCAGCAACCGAGGTTACAAATATAAGTTGTAACTAGATCTTTAATATGACTCGACAGAAAATTTGGATCAGAAAGGCATGACTCCTTTGCTGCCTTTATGAATGTCATAATCAATATGTTATATGTTTTTTAGAGAGCGCCGAGTTCTTTAAGCTAGACATCGCGCAATTGTATCGTATCATATTCCTCCAAATTTAACTAGTTAGTGACATAATAAAAAACATTAATTTTTAAATTTTTTAGCTACCCACGGCTGACACTCAAGATTTATGACTTGTTTCAGTTTTCAAATAGTTTCAGGTTTGCAATTTTAATCTTATATTCTGCTTGTGTTCACCAAATTGTCATTTAGACACCTATTCTGCTGCTTGTTCACATTTAATTGATAAAAATATATGTGGGTCGAGGCACAGTTTGTTTATTTACTACTATAAGCCGTACCCACAAGGATACATCAATTAATTTATATTTAAAATAATTAATTTACGAAAATTAATAGATTTTTTATGATCTTTTTTGATGTTATTAACGTTCCAGGATTTATACAAGTTTTTTGCTAAATATTTACACTTTTTTTACTAGATTTTTGATCGCGAGTTGTGGCTACCGAGATTTTGGATTGCCATAAGTGCATCTGTGCCTGAAGGTAGATCTGTTGTGATGCCTCGAAGTCACATTTGTTACGTATAGAAAACGCCTCTACTAGTTTTGCAGGTCTGGCGTCTGTAACGCATGATGTGAAATCGCGCGCTCACCACCCGCTTGCATTTTGGTTTCTACAGGTGCGATAAAAGATTCGTTGGCGCTCATTTGGGCTTTTTGATTTAACCATAAGTACTTAGAGAACTGCACACCGTCTCCCTGAATTAGTCCGGCGGCAATTGTATCCACGTAATCATTAATGTTATATTTTTGAGAGATTTAGCCGACGAATCACTTGATGCTAACACATTGCTATTTATAAGTTTGTGTGTAGTGTTACTACTTTTTCTCAAAGACCAACCTTCAGAGTTCAAAGTTAGCTGTATGAGGATTACTTAATTATATCGTTGTCAAAAATAACGAAGGACAAGCATTATCTCGCTTTCTAGATTCTAGAACAATACTTGTCTGATTGGCAATTTACATGCAAGAGATGCATTGAAACGGACGTGGTTGAATGGTTTACTTGTTATAATAATCGAACATCAGCTTCTATTATAACGAAAAATATATTTAATTAGAGCAACAGGTAACTGAAACGCGTTGTCTAAGGGACTCCCTCTAGTTTCTTTTTACAAGCTTAGTTTATAATGGGCGTGGTAATAATTCCGCAGCTCGACCACCACACCACCCAGCTGGTTACCGGACATGGTGCTTTCGGGGCGTATCTCCACAGGATTGGAAGGCAGCAAAATCCGGCCTGCGCCTGCGGCGAAGAAGACACGGCCGACCACGTCATTCTCCGCTGCCCACTGGAGGATCACCACCGGGGACTGGCAGACGCGCGGCTTGCAACACAGGGACTGAGGTGGCCCACGGACATGGAGGAGGTCAGGACACTTTCGAGGGACCCCCTCTGGTGGAAGACCCTGGTCGAGTTCGCCTCCAGGGTGCAACGGCTGCGAGTGGTGCGTGTGTAGTGAGTGCCGCCTGAGTTACATCAAAGTTTAGGCTAGGGCAGAGATCATTAGAGTAGGGCAATTTAAATTTAAGTGTTGTTTAAAGTTAAATTGTTTAAGTTTAGTTTAGTTTAATACGCAGTTATGTAAATTCGAGCCAAAGCAGGTGTAATGCCGAAAGGCGGGGGCACCGGCCTGAATGTACTCTTTTTGATTAGTACTAAATATACATTGAAAGTTCGATAACGATAACATACAATTTGTAAGGCAATATGTGTTACCCCGGCTGTTTACAGAGGCGGACTGGTCCAGTGCGGATCGAGGTATCGTACGTTATCATCCGTAACCCACGTTCTCAACGAGCCAAGAGCAATTTAGCTATGATTATCGTTTAATTTTTTTTACTAGGCGTGTTTGCTTCAAGGGCACAGCTGATAATATCGCAGTAAAGTGTGGTTTTCGTAGTTGTTTTAGCGTTATTTAAATATAGAATTTCAAAAGCAGTTGGAGCAGGGTGCCGTCTTTCCCCGAAATCTTTAAAACGGAAATCGATAATCGAAGTTGCATATTTTGGCTTTATAATCTTCTGGCTCATCAGTAGCGTTCTATGTTAATTTGAATTAGACAAAATTTGGGTATACGACGGAAAACAGGACCTGTTGTCGTATAATTTATATTCGAAGAAAAAAATTAGAGCCATAGAAACGCTGCAGTGAATTTTGCAATAGAAATAGGTGGTGTGTTGTTATTGCTTATTAGGTTTTCAGTTTTGAGATTGTATAGATATAGATGGTGGCCGTTTCCCACATCCTCTTCTTCAAACCTCCCGATCTATCCAATCTTCATTTACCCTGTTTTTTATGTCTTTGGAAATTCGTTTCTGCCAATCTTCTAGTAGTCTTCCTCGTTTTCTCTTTAAGGGTGCTTGCCACTGTAACGTTTTTATGTGCCACGGTAACCCTTCATTCTTTTAACATGCTCATACCATCTCTATTTCTTCGATGACTTTCCTCTCTACCTGTATTCTTCTTATATATTCGTTTTTTAAAAATATTTTTTATCATAATATACTAATCAGTTTATTAAGGGTTTGTTTTGCTTGGTGTACTTTGGCTATTTTTATTTGCTGGCGCCTTCTTTGTCAATCGCCACCCGTAAGTATTTCTATTCTCTGCAAACTTCGATGACGCCTTCGTCTATTTCTAGATTTGTTGTATGTATGCATGTATTGTCAGTAACCTCATTTTACCTTGCGGCGTAGAAGCTGGTGCTTTATACGCTTGCGTCTGGCGGTGCAATGCTCAACTTGCCCCGGATTCGAGTTACAAAGTTGAAGCGCGTCTTTTGTGCTTGCGCAGCAACTAAATTTGTTGAGTCGCCATTCAGCATATATTTACCTTGTTTTAGTTAAGTTCACTTTCAGTGCTTTTTCATCATGTAATCTGCGTGATATTCATCTCCAGCTATCAGAATCGAAGCGTCTACGAGAAGTAAAGTATGGAGCGGGCTTCCGTCTATGTCTATACCTAAACCATTTGTTGTGACACTTTTCGAAAATTTCATTAACGTATATTTTAGAAGAGGTTGGCGATAAGCAGCATGTTTGTTTCGGACCTTTGGTTGATGATATTGGCTGAGACAAGTCGTTCCCCACTTTTATTCGAGTTTCCAGCTTAGTCCGTTAATATTGCTGTTTTCTAAAATGCGATAGAGATAGATGCTTTGTCATAGGTCTTTCCCAGTACAAGCGACACGAAGTGGATGTCTCTATTTCTTGTTTTTCTCTTCCATCCTGCCGTGAATCCGCTTTATTCTTCCCCAACATTTGTTGCTTCTCTAGTGTCTCTTTGAATATGCGTTCATACAATCTTCCAATAGTCGCTGTTGCATTGATTTCTCCACTCTTTCTTAGAATTTTTCTTATATATGAATGTTAAATCTGCTAGCTTCCACCCTTTTAATGGGTCTTACTCTTGTATTAGGTATTTGTTAAATATACTATTCAACATTTGCAGCACTATTTCCGTTACATTCTTCAGTAATTCTACTGAAACTCCTCTAGAACCTCAGTATTTACCTTTTTGAGTGATTGTTTTATTTCTTCTATTGTTATTTAACGTATTATCTCCCTTATTGTTGTTTCTGTTTGTTATTTTCATATTCTTCTCTGCCTTCCACGAGAATTTAGGAATATACCTTGCCCACTGGTCCATTTTTATCATTTGTTTGTTTATTATATTACTATTATCCTATCCTAATTTGTTAATTGTTATCCAGGCCATCTTAGCCCTTGTTGCTCTTATAAGAGGGCCATTTTCTTGCTTTTACAAGCTTCACGTTTTGTTCTACTCGCCATCTTTCTTAGTTCGTGTCTTACCTTTGCATACTGTTATCTTCATTTTTACAGGGGGTAGAAAACGCGAAAGGAGCAAAATCCGGAGTATCAATCGCAGTGCATAAAAAATGGAAAAGTCATATCAATAACTGGGACTAAATAGATGAAAGAATAATGAAGATAGAAGCAGAAATCTGGTCCCACATAACAACTCAAGCTCCAATCGAGCAGAAAATAAATAATCAATAAGAGATTTGAATGCCAGAGTAGAAAAAAACAAACAATCAGGTGACAGGACGATTGGGGGAAAATGCAATGGATAATAGTGGAGAACATCTAATCGAAGTATGTGAGACAAAGTAACTTTGCATAATGAATGGATAATTTGAACATAAGGACAATCATAAGTAGCAATGAAAAACTTAACATCCATAATAGATTAGGTATTCTGAAGAAGATGTATATAGAGGCGCAGAATGAGGGGACGATCACTTCCTACTAAGAGAAAATGTATATTTAAGGTACAACAATACAAGAAAACAAAACATGCAAAACATAGAAGAAAAAAATGTGGCAAACATTACAATTTAAAATCACTCAAAAATAGATCAGCAAGGTTGCCTTACAAACTATGACTGGCAAACCAATAGACAAACCATAGAAGAAAGTGGGGGAACCATGTATCAAAGATAAATACAATGACATGCTTACTGCTGGACGGCATAAATGAAAGAACTAATGGAACACAAAGGGAAATGGTACAAAAAATGTATGCCTTAAACGGTTTTGAGTTTGCGTGTGTTGCAAACACCTTAATAAAAACTATTTTCTAAACCATATTCAAGCGAGAAACCACTTATAATCTTCTTCTTTTTTCATCCAATCAGATGGGGCAATTCTTCAAACAAGGTCATTATTAAATTTTAGTAACTTTAATACAAGCAAAGTTACGAAAAGTAAAACACAGTAGTCAAATAAAGAGTAGCCTCCCGCGATCCGAGGTATCTTCAGCAAATAGAAACTCCGAGTATAGCCAATACCAGTTGAAAAACAAGGCCTAAAAGCTGCGCCGTGACGTTAGCACAAGTACGTCTCTAGCCTGGAGGCTCGATAAGTTCAGTCATAGGCCAGTGCGACCTATTTGTGCCGACGTCACGGTGGTGCTCCTATGCCTTGTCTTTCAGCAGGCATTGGTACAGCCAGAAAATAATTAATTTTCTTGACTTGGCCAACTTAAGGTCCAAAAATATACTAGCGCTAGAAAATGGAAAAACTGTTGCAGGGGTGGATTGGCCCAGCGCGGATCCAAGTATCGGAACGAATCGTTCTCAGCAAGGCAAAACCAACTCAGCTTTTATAATCGATTGATTTGTCTTCTATATCAGGCTTGTCTGTTACGGGAGCACAGCTGCTAGCTAATTTCCCCGCGAGGTCTGATTGTTTCCGCCGTTGTTGCGTCTTAACCAGCAACGCAATTTAAATGTAAGAAATTGCAAAGGCTGTTCTGAGCGCCCCCTTTCCCCGACGTCATCAAAACCGAAACCGATAACCGCGCTGAAATTTCCTGCCGAAAACGGGAGCGGCTGCGATTGCAGTTATCTCCAGCTACCGGTCGGTCTAATTCTGCATTTGTGACAATGACGCCAGACTTAGATTAGAGAAGAAAACCCACTAGGTATACATACAAAGTTCAGGAAAAATATAAAAAATTCCTCGTAGCGACGATTTTGTCAAAAACTTTTGTGTAATAGTAACTTTGCTTTTTTTATTAATCTATAGGCATTCTCGTTCTCTTTTGTAAGAGTTGAACGTGTTTACACAACAACAAAAACGAAAAAGTTACTGTGGTCAAGAAGGCCATGACTTGAAATACGCGGAAAATTTCTTTTCCACAAGAAAACAAAAATAGCAATAAATTTAAATATATAGCTGTCATTTCTGTTAGGTTTAAGAATTGAGAATGGAAAAGTTGACGCAGTAACTTAAATGGAATGACCGTACGAATGGCACAAAACGGTTCTGTGATTCAGCCGCCCTTTTATAAGTTCAATCGGTGATTTACCCATTTGCTTTGTCGGCGATTTACCCATTTTGTTTTCTCGGAATTGCCTTCCACCTTACTACAACTCGCTAAAAGCCCACCCTTCGCAAAATTATAGCTTTATTAATGCTCACTAGATGTCTCTCGAAATAAAAAAAAACTAAAATAATTTGAATTGATATTTAATTTAAAATCTGATCAAGCAACTAGATTAAAGTTGTTCCCACTAGGTCGACTTCAAATTCTACAAAGTTAGCAGCACTGATGCCGTTTCGGAGTTTTCTGGGCAATAAAGCATGGGGGTTGTTGACAGTCGGGCGCAGGGAGAGGGTTGGTCTGGCCGGTAATGAGTGTATTCCTGTGACAGGCGCGCCCTCTGCCGCACCTTCTGCTTCCGTGGCGCTCCTAAGCATTAGCTAATTGCAGGGCTTGGCTCTATTCCTGCTGCTGGCCCTGCGTCAGTTCCTGACGTCTCGTCGGCGTCTTGCCACAATGGGGCACCCCCTAATTCCTGCCAAGCGTGCGGGAACACGAACTGCTTTGTGTCATTTTTTATCCGAAAGAGGCCGATTCCGCCCCGTCTTGATTGCTGGCGAGATGCCCTTTGCATGCCAAAGCCCCTATCTAAGTTCGAACTCAGACTGCCGGCCACATTTTCTGGACGCCCCCCGTATGAAACGATTGGCCCGATTGTTTTCTGTCAAGATGACAAGGATTTACAACTTAAGACTATGTGCCCATATGCAAAAAAAGTATTTCCACGTATTAATTCTATCTTTTTAAATATTTCTGGCGACATTGTTAATTTTAAATAGAGAATACTACTAAACTTCCAAATATTGTACGAGGACAAAATTGTACGCATTACATATTTACGGTTTCCGATTTTATCTTTAATGTTTTGAAATTACACTTAAAACTAAGCTGAATTAAGAACAGCATGAACAACCCTTCAAAGTGATTAAAACAACGTTGCAATAATGAACTGCATATTTGGCACAGGCATTTCATTAATTATAATCAAAATAATAGCAAGGTTTATTAGTTTTTATATACAGGGCCTTTTATAAGTAATGAACTGTAGATTATAGATCAAAATCTAAAGATTCAGCCAAATACACTGAAGGACAAAAAAAGTGGGCACTTAACATTTTCATAATTTTGAAACAGTCTGAGATACTAGCAGTAAATTATCAATTTTATACAATAATGCAGTAACAGTAAAATATAAAAAAAATATGCAAGATTTTAATCAAAATAAACAACAATTATCAATAAATTAATATATGAATGTATTAAATTGAACAATTGTAACACTAGATTACCATGCATTTGACATAAACTGACAGATACAACACGAAACAACAACGAAAACAATAACTTAATAAAATATGCATATACGTCGATTAAATGGTGTTCGCATTTTTGTTAAAATTTAAAGAAATTTCGAATAAATATTATAATGAACGCTAAAACTAGTGTACCTATTTCGTTAAATTAGAGTAGCAAATAAATATTTCAAGGCACATTGTTCATTTCGTTTTAAGATAACTAAAAAACTAACTGCCCCACTTATTTTGTCTTTCAATGCATTATATACGAGTACCATACCGTCAGACATGTATGTATGGAATAAAATGAGCACTCAAACTTGTTAAATCTAGGCGCAGAATAGTTATCTGTTAGTTATTTCTGGCTTACCCATAGAGGTCGCTGCGTATTACGCAACTGACATCATGTTTGGTCAATTTTTTGCTTCCGTATAGTATCTACAGAGTGAGTTTTTTTTTTAATTTTAAGCATTAGACAGACATAGAGATTCGGTTAAATGAGGAAAGAGTTGTCGTTTTAAGAGCTTTTGTTTTTTGGAAATAAACTACAGTTTACTAGATATGAGCGAAAAACAGATTTAGTGATTTGTCTTTTAAATGTTGTAGAATCGTTATTATTAGGAATACAACAAAATGGCACGAAGAAAAGTTTTAGACATTTTAATGCTTAACATGATGAACATACTAATTTTATTCTCGATTTTACGGTTTTGGAGTTATAATACAAAGTTTAATTTTTTTTAAATGGCCGTCGTAGTTGGCTTTGATATTTTTAAAAAGGAAAGTTTTTCTCCTTATAACGATATAAGGTTTACTATAGGTACTTATTTTGATAAATAAACGCGACGCAGGAATTTTCGTATTATTGAGAGCTAAATAAACAGAGTTTGTCATGGAAAACAATATCTAATGAGATAGATAATACTTTAACTCGACCACATTTAACATATTTGAAGGCCATCTTCGAAAATTAAATTAATAATCACATTCAATACACTATTAAAGGTACATCTATTATGCCATAGAAAACAATAAACAAACAAAATACTGCTGTTCATTGTTTTAGTTGAAATTTTACAGTTCTGTAACTTTTACAATTTACAAATTAAAGACGTTTTCTAATATCGAAAAACTTAATATGGTCAAATGTTTTATTGTTTGTAATACAAATAGTGTTCTTGCTGCCGAACGGTACCATCAATTTTATGAAAATCGACGTCAGCCATCTCTACCGACGTTCAACAATTTATACTGAAATCTGAGGCAGTTTGGTTTTTTTTAAATATAAATTTCGCCCATATCACTCATCAGTAGGACAGACACTGCATCCAGGAGACCATGTTTCAAGAATTGCCTTCAGTAATTGGTACATTAATATGATTCAACAGAATCCAGAGTTTCAAAATCAAATTTTATGGACTGATGAAACCAAATTTACCAATTGCGGTATGTTCAATAGGCACAATGAGCATTTGTGGATGCAGGAAAATCCTAGATGACTTGGTGCGGAGTTATTGGATCGCGAATTTTTGGACCATTCATTTACGACAAAAATTTGACAGGCCAGCGTTATCTTTATTTTCTACAAAATAAATTTCAAGATATGTTAGATGGCTTAGATTTGGAAACATGACGTAATTTACGCTGGTTTCAACACGACGGTGCTCCGCCGCACAAACAACTACAAGTAAGAGAGCACCTAAACCAACTATTTACAAATTCTTGGATAGGTAGGAACGGGCCGGTCTTTTGGTCACCAAAATCGCCAGATCTTTCAATTTTGGATTTTTTCATTTCGGCGCTCTAAAAGATTTAGTTTATCAGTTAACGTATGCGATAAAAGAAGAACTACGTGATTCTGTGGTAAATGTCTTTCGCAATTTAGATGGTCAGAAATACGGGAAGCTGTAAATTCTATTGTGAAAAGATGCCGCTTGTGTGTAAATAATAATGGTGGACATTTTAAATATTTGCCAAAATAGATAATTTTTTTGCATGTGATTACTTCAAAGTAGAAATTTAAATGTAATAATTCATAGTTTCTTTGCGTTGTTCTATTTGAGTAATTACCTACCTTAAGAGGAAAAAAATGTTTTTCATGGCAAACTCTGTTTTTGCTACTCTCAATAATACAAATAGTCAGTACAGCGAACCTTATAACGTTATAACACTTCAAACGAAAAAAAAACTTTTTAAAAATGTCAAAGCCAACTATGATTGCTATTTAAAAAAATGTAAGTTTAATTATAAAAGCAGAATGGAAATTTATAAATGTATTTTATTAAGCGGAAAAATATCTAAAATTTTTGTTCATATCATATTTCTGTATCTCTAATATTAGCGATTCTACAACATTTAAAAGAAAAATCACTAAATCTGTTTTTCGCTTATATCTAATAAACTTTGATTTTTTTCCAAAAAGCAAAAGCATATCTTGCATAAGCTCGACAACTCTTTCCTTATTTAACCGAAACTCTATGTCTTATATGGTTTCAGAGATCCCAATGCTTAAAAGGAAAAAAACTTTTTTCCACATTTTTTGGGATACTTGGACCTCCTAATATCGAATGGGGCAACGCAATGAAACCAAAGCCAAGTAGCATTGTTCCAAGACTTCATAGAACTCCTCCATAAATTTTCATGAAATGCGGCAGTTTCTTTCGCCGCTGTGGGTGGAACATTCATACATGCGTAGGTACTTGGACGGAAATAAACGACTACTTCGCGTAGTCGTTTCGAAAGCCCCCGCTTCGCTCGGTCAATTAAAGCTCTCTTTTGATATTCGGTAAAATCAGCCACTTCCTAACTTTACTATCTGAATTTTTATATTTGGAACCAACCCAAACCCTTGATTTTTTCTAAACCAAGCTTGCGCTAGGTAAAAACGGCTACCAATTAACGTTACATTTGGCCAAGCTGCAGCTAAAGCCTTTTTCAAAATCTACAACAAACTTAGGACAAAAAGATAAACCAAATTCATCACTTTTGCTTCAAAATTCAAAATCGGTTCCCTTATTTGACAGAATACAAAATGCCAATGGAATATAGTGCCCAGTATTTACTAAAGTCTATGTCAAATTCGAGGTTATCAGGTTAGGTTTTGCGTCAGTTTTGACACAGGCTGACGCAAAACCTAACCTGATAACCTCGAATTTGACATAGACTTACAGTGCCACCAACATATTATTCATACGTTGTATAACCATTCTAACCAGTTTTCTATGCAGCCGATGGTACATGTAATGAGCAACTTTGCCGTAACATTGTTTTATGACCAATACTAATTAACATAAGATGAAGCAACATAGCCTTTAAATAAATTTTAATCATTTCCTAACGATATATTTTTAACCTTTAAGGTAACCAACACAAACCTCAAACTATTGCAGTTAAAACTAATTCAATCAAATTATTTGTCAATGGGAACAAATTTGTTTACAATTGTTAGCTTAAATGTAGGAAATCTGCTAAACTGTCAGCGATAAAATGGCTGGTAATACAGATGCCGACAAAATCCATAACACATTCCACAATAGTTAAAAGGCGGCGAGTTTAAAATGTTTGGAAGAAGACAAACATTTCCACCATTTGCCTATTCATACCTTTTACTGTTGCTCAATGAAATACGTATTAATGCCCGTTTCAGTATTATTTAATTCCAGCCTACGCAACATAACCTGAAATTTATATTACAAAGTGACTTCATTTTACAGCCAGATGAGGATCTCTTTATATATTGCAGTTAGAGTAAATATAATTTCAACTTTAACGCCCTGTATCTCATAAACTTACAACATGTTATTTTTAAAGCAAATGTCGCTTACAGTTCACGTTTGTACAATGACTTGGGAAGCACCCTGTACATGCGTCATATGTGGTGGCCGGTTAATATAAAACAAGAAAATTAAAATAAATTTGAAGGTGTTTATGTTAATCGCTTTTGTGATATTTCGCACTTGTGACCAAATGAAAACTTTTAAGAATGATTGATTTTTATGGAAATATTTCATTTCAAACTGTAAGCTTCTCCAAACTCTGTCTTTATTTTGTAAAAAATAGTTTTCCTGCTGACAGTTCTGTATGCAACGAAAACACATTAATAACATCTTATAAAACAATACGTTGAAAAAGTCCATTAATATCTTCTGTTCAAGTAGGTTCCTGAAATTGCCAGTAGGCTTTAGTTGCTTAAGGATATGTACTGACATTCAAAAAAATATTTTCTACGTATACAACTTATGTTTCAAAAAATTCTTTTTCACAATAGCACTATTTAAACGAAATTGACATCTTTTCTAGGTACTACTCGAGGTAAACAAGAAAGAAACCTTAAGAATATGTAGAAAAGAGGTTAATATTGGCACATGGAACGTGGAAACTATGTTCCAAGCTGGAAAAATCCATAATGCCATACAAGAAATGACGAGACTAGAGGTTGATATATTGGCTTTAGCAAAGTGCGATGGGCTGGTACGAAATACTGTACAATTAAAGATCAAAAATGATACTAGTCTGGAAATGACAAAGGTCAACATATTCGTGTAGTCGTTTTCATGCCATCTAAAAGAATATAACAATATGTTAGAAATATCACCCCAATATCTAAAAGGACGGGCCTTCACTTTAGATAAAGTGGCATAGGGGGCAAAAAGGAGTATCAATCGACAGTATTTGCCGAGCTGAGTCGAATGATACCGGTTTCAACTTTTGGAAATGCCCCGGGGCAAAGTTACGCAACTTTCAATTTTTCATGTTAAGTCTATGGAAGATGGATTTTAAGCACCGAATTTGCACCTAACCAAACCTAACCTAACCTAACCTAACCTAACCTAACCTAACCTAACCTAACCCAACCTAACCTAACCTAACCTAACCTAACCTAATCTAAACTAACTCACCTATCCTAACCTATCCTAACCTGAATTAACAACAATTGAACAAAAAGGAAACAGGAGAATGTTTTTTGTTTTGCAAAAGTTTATTTAATTACTATAGACAGATTTTAATAACGTTTAAAGGCAAAAATCTTTATATAAACGCCGAACTGCATCGAGGAGCGCCTCCATTGTGTCGACTCCATTTTTGCGACACCCGCGACGCCAAAGGTATCTATTCGACCAAGTAGTCGGCAAACTCATCCATTGGTGGCTTGCGGGCGTATTTCCTTGTAAATCCCTTCTCCCATAGACTTAACATGAAAGATTGAAAGTGGCGTAACTTTGCCCCCGGGCATTTCCTAAAGTTGAAACCGGTATAATTCGACTCAGCTCGGCAAATGCTGTCGATTGACAGCCCTTTTTGCTCCCTACGCCAATTTATCTAACGTGAAAGGTAGCATCTAAAAGAATGTTAGTTATACAATTAGACAGCTACCCAGTTAAAACCATTGTTCAAATATATGCTCCAATTGCTGACAAATCAGACGAGGAAATAGAAAAATTGCATACGTCACTGTCAGATGTATTGTAACAATTATCATGGGTGATTTAAACGCCAATATTGGAAACGGTAAAAGTGAAAAATTTATTGGTGACTGCGGATTGGGTATAAGGAATGGACGTGGTGTAAGATTAAAGCTTTTTGTGGAAGAAGAAGAATTCATTATGAACATTTTTTTAGACTTCCACCACGTCAACTTTAAACATGGGTTTCACCACAAGACCGACCTGGCAATATAGTCAGGAACCAAATTGAACGTTTTCGTAACATCTGCTTATCGGTTACATACCCTGGTGCGGAGATAACATCTTAAAGCTGTCCTCTTGTTGGAAGATTCAGGATCAAACTTTAGAAAGTCAAGAGAAAATACAAAGGAACAGTTGGAACTTGAGAAAACTGAAGGATCACCAGACCATGTCACTAGCTACACGGCCCTTGAAGGAATTGGAAAAGACAACGAGCTTTTGCTAACAATAAGAACAAGGAAGATGAGTACTTGATACATATTATGAGAAACGCCAAAATATATGAACTATTGCAATTGATCCTACAGGGAAAGATGGAAAGAAGGAGGGTCCCGGAAGAAAGAGAATATCGTGACTAACTAATCTAAGAACTCGGTTCAATACGACAGCCGTGGATTTCTATAAAGTACGAGTTGCCATAATGATCACCAACCTCCGAAACGAATAGGGACTACAAGAACATTCGGGGCTAAACTAAAGAGAAACAAAATTTATTTTATAGAATAAAGTTTTAACATGGCTCGTGGTACAAAATCCTTAGTAAGGGGCGGAACCCTTTATCTACCCAGAACTGTAACCATTCAGCAGTTTATAATCAATTGTGTGAATAAAACAGAAAATGCAGTGTTGCGATGGTTAAGCATGTAAAATTTGACATCTAAAGCGTTTGTAATAGTATATTACATACCGAGGTGGGAAGTGTTTCATTACTGTCGAGAGATTAGGTAGTTTACCGAGACGCGTAGCGTCGAGGTTAACTTTATCTCGAGACAGGGATGAAACTTTCCACCGTGGTATGTATACTATTTTATTTGCAATCGTCTAATTTTAAAAATAACTACAATTGAATTCTGAATAATAGATATCTTGATGTAGCTAATATTTTTGTTGCCATGAAAACAACCTACTCAATGTTTTGTTACCATGGAAACACCCCACTCTTCAGGTATGTAATATTTTTCGGGGTATGTAATAATTTCCTGGTTAGTTTCAAGTAATCATCTAGTTCCCAGCTGTTGTCATGTCATGAAATTGACACATTACAATGTGATTGCGAATAAAAATAATTTCGTTAACAAAAACATGACACGAGCGAAAATCGCTCATTTGCCTCAGGAGAAGCTCCTTTTGTAATAACTATTATATTTTTATTTAGAACATCACAACTAGTTTTAGATCTATTGAATATATTTTTCCTACACGCTAATAGAAAGTTGGATTTTTAATAAGATTTCGAGGCTTAGAAAATTTTACATTTCATTTATAGAATTCGTTTATAGGATTGTTGTTATGGAAATGCTGTTGTAAACACTTCCTGTGCGTCGATTTGATTAGAGGCACAGAAAGTAAAACACTTTCTGTTCGTTCTTAAACGCTTTGTTAAACTGGCAGTTAATAATTTTTGATAAAACACGCTTATTCATAGCATAGCATATTAAACAGTTTTTAAACTTATTTAATTAAATTTGTACAAAAAAATGTATATAATTCCTAGGGTCGGGTTGCAAACGATGCACTCTGTGAAGCAAATTGTACTTCATATGCTTATTATACAGCTAACTGTTTTTGAAATCGGCAGTGAAGAACGCTGAAATCGTCATTAAAATACGATAAATCGGCGGTGAAGTACTCTATTGCTATATGACTGTTTGTAGGTGGCGGGTTGTCAGATGGGCGACGGAAAACGTTAACATAGCCTATAAGATTTGGCCAAAAACTCTTGGTATCACGATATCTCGATTTAAAAAAAAATAATGTGCACCTCGGTGTTGAAGTTATTTTTTATCCCTCGTGTGTTTTATTTGTCTCGTCCCTATGGGTCTCTGCAACTAAATCCACATTCCTGATAAAGAGTTGGTATACAAATAACTATTTCCTATTCACAAATAGAAAATTGATTTTGTTAAAACATTTGGACGCTTAGAAAGCTATGTAAGGATTGTTGTTATGGAAATGCTCCTGTAAACACTTTTTGTGCATCAATCCGATTCGAGGCACAGAAAGTTTAGTTCACATCTGGTCACCAACGTACTTTATCAATTGAGGTAGGTAAGTTATTGATCGCGTTTTAATATACTTGTGTCGTTCATCTTTAAATTAGATTTGCTTACCAAGCGGCTCGTCAAATTTAGGGGAGATAAATGATTGAAAAAATATACGATTAAATGAATAACGATAAATAGAAAAGTTGTTCATTTTTGGTGAGCTCTAACACTGGTTACAATATTTGCACTTATTTTCATAACACCCTGTATAATATTGGCCCAAAAACCTGTTAATTTCACGATTTCTCGATTTAAAAAACCATACTGTGAACCTGCTGATGTGATTTATTTGACTCGGCCTTACGGGTTGCTGCAACTACATTCACATTCGTGATAAAAAGTTAAACTTCAGTGCCTTGGTATACAAATAACTATTTCCTACCCACTAATAGAAAGTTGGTTTTCTTAAAACATTTGGACGCTTAGAAAATGTTACATTTCATTTATGTAAGGATCGTTGTTATGAAAATGCTGTTGTAAACACTTTCTGTGCGTCCATTCGATTCGAGGCAGAGAAAGTAAAACACTTTCTGTTCGCCCTTAAACGCTTTGTCAAACTAACAGTTAATAATTTTGATAAAACCAGTGCATTCAACGCAACTAGATTGTACGTTACGTGTTTTGGATTATTTTTGAAGTACTAAATTATGTACTATTAAACAGTTTTTAAACTTATTTAATTAAACTCGTAGAAAGAATAATGCGTATAATCCTCATAGAAAGTTATTTGCTGAGCTCGTGCTCTTGCACTCGGTGCAACAGATTCTACTTTCTATACTTATTATGTAAATAATTAATTTTTCGTAATTGCGTTACTAATATGTGCGTTTCTTTCACTGTAATTTTTGTAATATACTTTACCGGTCAAAAAAAACATATTGACTGGCATGGCTATCTTGATTTAAAAAAATCCAAAATGTATGGAAAATCAGTTTCAAACGAAGGAGAACTGAATTCCGAAACAGGAATTTGAAATATACTTTTTGTCTCAATCAGACATCAATCTTGACACATACTGTATATATATGTATAAACATTCATATTCTGCAAGCCTACATCCAAAAGATTACCTATATTCAAAGACGAAAATGTAAAATGAATCTAAAATATTATCATCTGAACATTTTCTTTATTATAGCCCCGTTTGTATTTAGGCATTTTAGTTATTTACATATTATTCAACATACAGGCCTATTCCCTAACTTTCCTTGAATGGAATAGAAGTGGTCAAATCGGATCGGAATGTTTATGAATCGAAATTACCGACTTCTACTGCTCCTACAGTTTACGATTAGTGGTATTCCCTAACCGTAATAGAAGTCGGTTACTGACGCTCAGACGATTTCTATTGGTGGCTGTTTACATAGATCTGGCAACGCTGCATTAGCAAGCAATAATAAGCTTTAAAGCAGAGTCCGACATGCGCCACAGAAAAACAGCTGATGAAGCAACGGTCTAATCTAACGGCTATTTCAATTTATTTGCAGTGTTACGAGGATGAATAGTTCCAGTTGGTGGTAGAAATTACAGTGACTATTCAATTCACCTGTCATCTGTCAAAAAGTGACCAATGAAAATCCAGAATTCTGACGTTTTTAACCAATCAAAAAAATATCAGTGGATATATCTTCCTAGAAGGTATTCAAGTGACTATTTTAAACAAATGTGATTTTTATTAGAAAAATTCAATATTAGTGTTCTGTTACTATAGAAATTGCGTAATTTTTTGCTACATTTACCGAAAATTAATTTGAGAAAGTAGTTTGGTTCATTAAATAGTCCCTCGAATACCATTCTTAGTCAAAGTTAAGTAGATTATTTTTGCAGTGGTATCACTACTCATGTCCATTGCACTTGGGATTAGGACGAGTGCGCTAGCACGAGTCCTAATCGTACCAAAGGGCAATGGACATTCGTGACACCACCGCAAAAATAGTCGACATAACTTTGACTACTCATGGTATTATAAGTGTTTATTCCTTTATATCCATAGTAATGCGTAATCACTATGGTTTCTGTCATTTTAATAATGACAAAAATTCAAACGTCAAAATTTAACCCCTGTTAAAAATGTGTCAACATTTAATCTCTTGTGAATAATTTTAGCCTGATTATTAAAAGTGCTTCACCAACTGAATTTTATCTATTTATTTAGGAAATAATCACGCCGAACATCCCGCGTGCATGTAAACTAGCCTGAATAAATTTAACGATTTTCTGTCAGAATGTTTTGCTACTTTATAATGACCTTAATATAATCTGGAACAGCAGTAATTCTTTGTGGTTCTACCAAAAACACGCTAATGTGTTTTATAAGACTGATAACTAAATGTGGTGGTAACCGATATAATTTTATAAATAATCCTTCTGGAATTTTAAAGGGATTGCTCCTATCTCGTATGGAACGTCGTTCCAACTGAAACAGCTGCCTGCAAAATCAAATTAATTAAAACAAAGTTCGTACAGGTTCACAAAGTAAAAACATTTTATAGATTAACTAAATGTGATATACACTTATAATTTATTGAATTCACCGTTTAATTTCTCCTCCAAGAAAAATGCCTGCATTTACCTCGTTCGCTGTCATTATTTATTTCATAAACATAAGTAAATAAA
Organism: Agriotes lineatus; assembly: GCA_940337035.1. Lineage (NCBI taxonomy): Eukaryota > Metazoa > Arthropoda > Insecta > Coleoptera > Elateridae > Agriotes > Agriotes lineatus. The sequence goes on from OW679203.1 coordinate 54,189,993, forward strand.
TGTTCAAACGCAAAACAAAAACAACTGTCTAAACTCATAAAAACCGCGAAAGTCGTACTGACAGCAGCACTGCGCAGGTGTCACAGCAATTTCGATGGGTTTTCAGTAACTTCGACGAGCTCGTACATATCGTGTTCGATTTCTATCGACGCGGCTTGGGTTATTTCTACGATCGAAGCCCAGCGGAGTTACGGAATACGAATTGCAAACCATTTCTATTCGATCGCCCTACCTCTATTCGATTTGAGTCACTTCTATTCGATTTGAAGTTAGGGAATAGGCCTGATAGTATGAAAAAATATCGTTCGCCATTAAACTAAATCGTTAATGTTTTGTAAACATTAATGTTTTCCTTTTATACACAAAGGGTCCGGTTGTAGAGTTACTAAGGTGGGGCATATTACTATAAAAAATACAATATTTCTACTTTAACAGGGTGGCTCCCAAAGGTGTGACTTCAGAAACGGGTAGTTCGAAAGATTCACATTGATAGAATATCCTCCTATCCTCCGCAGTTCCTTCTTATATTTGACATCAATTGTAGTTACATGCACCAAAATAAAATGCAAACAAGCTTGCATTATAATCCAAAATAGAATCGTGCTCATTTATAGTCAATTCTAATACACACAGTGGGCCAAAAAAAGGTACAAATTGGAAATATTCATATTTTCAATAATAATTAACGCATTAAATATTTCTTTTAAAAACAAAATGTTTACACTTTTTAGATTGAAAAAATGATTAATTGCATTTTTGAAAAGTTTTTTCACTGTTATATTAATAATTATTTAAAAATATTAATAACTTACGAAGATATATTAGAGTACAAAGCGTGTACCGTTTTTTTTGCCCACGGTGTATAGAGTAAATAAATCCTATAACGAAAAGAAAATAATAACAGAAAAGGGTTACCTAGAGGTAATCTTCTGAAATCATAGTTTACGTGTGACTTACGACTGCATAGAGTTGACGTAATGTATCAAAACGATTAACGAATTCAATGCGCGTCTTTAAATGGATTAACTTTAAACTATGCAGTCAGCGTTGCAAAGATACAACCACAATTAAGCCAACCTATGAATATCATATGATGGCTGATTTCGGAGGTTTTCATAGCCATTGTCATTAAGTAAGTCGTTTGTTACTTAATCATATGATGGCTGTTGCAATTATCGTCTCCATTTGGTTATACCAAATACTGTAAAATAGTTTTTTTTTAAATTGTCATAAATATTTTTATCTACAACTGTCAAATAGTAAATCTAAATACAAAAAGCGGCTCATATTACACTAGTGGAATATGAATTTCATATTCCCCAGGGTATTTTTTTAATAAGCGGGCTACATTGTCAATAAATGACATTAACGTCGAGGTTAGCAGGTTAGTTTTTGCTTGAGTTTTAACATAGACTTGCGCAAAACCTAACCTGCTAACTTCGAATTTGACATAGACTGGCGCAAAACATAACCTGCTGACTTCGAATTTGACATAGACTTACAGTGTCACCAACTATATACAAAATTGCAGATAAAATATTGTATTTCACACGCATATAATGGCTGTATTACACTTGGATGATTACAACACTCGCCTTCGGCTAGTGTGTAAACTTCATCCTCGTGTAATGCATTATATGCTTGTTAAATAAAATACATACTATTTTTTAATTGAATGTGTTGTTAAAAATAACAAGTGAGCAGCATTAAATCGCCTTATAGAACGCTAAAAGAGATACGTACATGTAACATATGTAACGGCAAAGCACTTTTGAAAGTTTTAAATTTAATCTGCACAAGCAACGAATACCGGGAGATCAAAAATGATTGACTTGGCCGCTCTCATAAATATGCCTTTAGTAAAAATGTGCCGCCTTGCACCCATTGGGTCAGAACTATAGTAGCTAACTTCAAGTCAAATACCACTATACTTATTTAACTAGATTTATTCATTTATAATAAACAACTAGCTTTAAATATATCGCAATTGATGTGCACCACCATTGGCTATACACGAATCTACACTTCTTTTCATGCTTTGAAATACTCCATAAAGCTGCAATTGAAAATTTAAATTTACAAAATACAAACAAGCAGAAACTGACAGCTGGTAAACAGCTAACTTTACTGCAGAAACTTGACGTAGATATTGATAACCTGCGCGGAAGAAAGTTTTTTCTTCGGTCAGTCTTTCTTGAACTCCCGATATAACAATCAACATGTATCACAAACTACTTAGGGCTTCCCTAGTTTTCATAAGAACAGTGTAGATACATTAATCAGCCGATAATCAATAACAAGTAAATAAATAATCGTAATACTCGTAATCTCATTAAAATATGGCAGCAAGTAACAGACTAACAATAAATTATGCGGTACAGCAAAAATTATATAAGCAAAATATTTAGTTAAATACTATTGGAAGTCTTTCATATCTGCAAGCAGGACAATTGAATAATAGACAAAATTGATGGTGTGTTTCTTAAAGATTTTATTGATGGAATGAACTAAAATAAACCAAATAGTTGAGCGATTAAATGCTAATAAAAAACTGTCGAAAGCTGCCGAAAAATTCATGATAAGATTCAACGTATATGTATATTCTTCGTTTGTGGAAAGACGAACTGAGTGTTTTTAGGATATAAAATTGTTAGTGCTTTTTTACTCATTCCTCCGTATTAGAGAATGTCTCCTGCGTACCGAAACCTTCATCTATAGAAAGCATTCGAATCTTGCATGACAATGCTACGCCCCACACCACCAATTTGACCCAAAATATACACACTGAGTTGAAATGGAAAACACTTCCACATCCTTTCTTCAGCCTGAATTTATCCCCATGCAATTACTACCGTTTCAGCTCACTGAAAGAAATTGATGTTTGGAGATCACGACCAAGAGAAAAATGTGTGTAAACCTGGCTAAACACTCAGTAAAAACTTCGATTTTAAAGACATTGGTGAAGTTCCCAGACAGATGGGGTAAATACGTTGAGTAAGATGGAAAGAACGTTAATCAGTAGCAGTCATTGTTCATATCTGAACCATCCTCGTAAAATAGTTCTTAAGGCTATGTATATTTTTCAAACAATAACGATGCTTCAAATAAACCGAATCCCTGCCGTTATGGAAGCGTGTTGACCTTTACAAACATTTCGGTTACGGACCTGGGCGATTGACAGACTCGAAACAGATAATAACATGCAAATTCGACGGCGAAATTAATATTAATCAACGTCAAATTTGGCCTGTCAAAATATTATGCCAGCGCGAAGGTTGGTCTTGTCCCCTAATTGAATGACCAGGTCCAATTTAACAGCTTATCTAGGCGCAACTGCACGTTTTATTCGGGCCCACGGAGCCGATTAGCCTTTTTCGGTAATCCGTGATAAGAATTACAGGCGAGCGAACTTCCCGAAATTTAAAATTATTGGACAACTTCCGTTCTCTAATTAACGACTGCCCAGATTTTTAGCCCATGCAGCGCTTCCTTTGACAATTAATTCCGACAAAACTAATTTTTAAGGCTTTTCTGGGCCGACAGGAAATACATTTCTCTTGATTTTACACGAGGACAAAGTTTTTAACATTAATTGAATTTTTGTACAGTAGCTACGAGAGTATACGAGACATTATAAAAATGCACTACAATTAGTTCTAGCAATCCTCAGATAATTCCTTTAATAACTGTTTAAGTCTTTCATACGAAAAGCTCTAAAAGTCCATATAAGCAAAAACACTAAAATTCCATCAATACGTACATATTAACGCGTTAAAAGCCTTCAGTTGTGGATCGTCTCAAAGCTCCACTTTCCAGAGGAGGACAAAGGCAGTTCCCATCTACATCCACCAACACAGTGTTCCTACCAAATCTTACTACTAACCAGTTTTAAGTCCGTGTCAACGCTCACGGTAACCAAATGCACAACTGCTTGAAGCAGGTTATACAATACACCCAACAGAAAACGTCTGAAGAGCTATTCGATACTAGATATCACGCGCAGATTTGCTTAAATAGGCCACATAATGTAGTATCGGAAATGGACTGTTAAATAAATTCACACATATGGTACAATCGGTCAGCTGTCAACCTTCAACATATATAAAAACATTTAATTTGTCAGGGAAATAGCGAACTCCCAGCTAAGCTACCAACACACCTCCACAGAAGGAGCCCAACAAAGCTAGGAGTTGTGACACTACTTGCGAAAAGATAATGCGAGAAATCATCAAAGTCAAACGTATATCTGTAATGTACCTTAATGATAACCTGTGGCAGTAAAAATTACCTATATTCCTTAAGTTTGCACAGCCAATAAGTAGCTTTGGCTAAGATGAGGCAGAGCATTAAAGCTAACATTAGTAAATTAAATAAAAATTGAGGTTAACGTCAAAATGACCGTAACAAAATCTTGATGTAATCGTGAACAAAACTAAGATACGATAGAAAGAGGCATAGAAGATAAAATTTCCATCGAAGGAAATGTGATTAATCTGAAAACAGGAGTTTGATATCTTATGCTATATTGGATAAAGAGATGAAAGAATAGTCCAGCTACAACTCCAAAAATAAACAAAATATCAGGATAAATAATCAATTATGCCACTAAAATGGTTAAAGCTGGAAAATGAGAAAAATGGACCCCAAAACAGTTTAAAAGAGCTCTATGAAAAGATGCAGGCGTACATGGTGTTCCGAACACAGCGTCGACTAAACGTCGGCAAGAAAATGGAATTAGAAGAGAATATCAGAAAATATGGAGGCCCATAGATGGAAAAATATAGCGGCATAAGCAGTCAAAGAACGAATGGGAGTGGAAAGCAATAAGAAAATGCAAAAATTAACCATCCTGTTTTGAATAAAATGTCCAAATCCTGAAAGATATTAAACCAAGGCATTTAGTGGAGGAACAATCAGCGTACATACATCAAACAAGTAGAGACACTCACTGTTGGTTCCTTTGATGTCAAAATACCGATTTTGATGACCTTGAACGGCTCCTGGGGGGTACTTTCCGATAGTACTAACAGATGGCACCATCACATATGATTGGTAGTACAGTGCCTTTATATAGACAGTGACGACAATACAACTAAGCCACACCCCCGCCGTCATATTTAGGCAAATTTCTAATGGGTGTTCATTTAAATCCGTGATCAGAGTCGACTGTGATACGTGTGTTACGTTTGACAGTACTGAAACCATTCGAGATTTGCAGGTTAAGGTTTGCGTCAGTCAGTGTCAAATAACAAACAAAACTTAACCTATTAACCTCTCGAATTTGACGTAGACTGACAATACACTTCAGTACTGCCAAACGTATAACACGTATCACACGCGATTTAGCCTAAACATGGCTGCTGAACCACGTGATCTAGGGAGCCAATCAAAAATAGGACACCCCATTGTCGCCACTGTCTATATAAAGGCACTGTAATTGGTAGTACAGTGCCTTGATAGAGACAGTGGCGTCAATAGGCACAATTTGCCACAAAATGGGGGCCAATGGCCTACTAACTTTAATAAATTGAACGTTTTTGAATAGTCATGGTTACACAACGTATAAATAATATGTTGGTGGCACTGTAAGTCTATGTCAAATTCGAGGTTTTCAGGTTAGGTTTTGAGTCAGTTTTGACACAAACTGACGCAAAATCTAACCTGCTAACCTCGATTTGATATAACAAACCAAAGCATCAACAAATTTTGCCTGTTAATGGCGGCCGATTCGAGCGACCAATAAAAAAGAATACACTCTATTGTCGCCACTGTCTCATATAAAGTCACTGTAATTGGTAGCAGAGCCAGTAACTGGCTCTGATTGGTAGAACTTTGTGCTGCTATCTGATAGTTAAGCTTAGAAATACCCCCCGAGTTACAGTCCCAGGCACTTTAGACAAGATTCAACATTTGGCATGAGTGTATCTACTTGTTTGGTGTATGTACGCTGGAACAATATGTGCGTAGAAAGTGACGTTTGTGATGCGAGAAATGACAAGATGAGTTGTAAAATACGTTATTATACAGATGTATCAACATTTTCATGTTTGAGCATTGACGTTCGTAATGCTGTCTTGAATTCTCACCTGTTAATTTTCTAACTAACAACATTTTATTTCCTTTTCATCAACAATAGTTACTTACCCTTGTATGAAAATTGTCGATATTGAAATACTGAATTATTTAATATGCGGTATACTACTGCTACTGTCAGATTTAGTTTTATAAACATACTTATCAACAGTGTTAAATGGGTTGCCTATATTACGTGTTTACGTAGTCATAAAGCTTTTTCAATATATATGAATATACAGAGTGGCTATTAATAGTTTGCTTACTTTTCTACTTGCGGGCAAGAGGTGCAACACAAAAAAACTGCCGTTTATCACAAGATCTTTGGCATTTGCAGCTCTATTAGAACTGCTCACCTTAGTTGGATAATACCGTTCTATGATAGCTGAATATTGAAATTCATAATTTAGGCTTAACAGTAGAAATCAGTTTCGAAATTGACAATTGGTGATAATTGTTGACAATTATAAGCAACGTTGACTATTAATTCAGAAATTTTGTCAATATATAGAAAAGTGTCTCCACATTTAACTTTTTATAAAGTTGGTATGTGCATACAATTTTTGTACTAGGGATTCTATATTTTGTTTTGCAAAGGTTTCCATACCTGCATAAGACAGGTTGGAATTCAAAAATGACAATGACAATTAATATTTCTCATTATTTCAGTGTCAAAGTAGATATTTTTTTGGAAGTTCTCGCCTAAACTCTTATAAAATGTAATAAAAATACATTCTAATAAATGCTACGTCAATAGTATTTGTATAATATCCTTAAAAGTAGTTATTTACAACATTTATGACAGATGCTAAGTATAAATGTCACACCCTTAAACTATTTATTTTTTTGAGTAAGCTCTTGGGCAAAGATTAATTATGGAAGTACACTCATGAAATTTTGGAAATCAAAGATCATTTTGTGTTTTTATGTTTACTGAACAGACTATATGTCACACAGAAAAGAAAATTGAAATGTAAGGCCGTGGACTTTTTATGGATAATAAAGTACATAATACTACATTTAACCAACTAAGAGAGTAGAAGCCCCTACCACAACTGAGCGCTAAACTGCATAAAGTGTTGCCAGTAAGCCGGTTGTACACAGCTGAATTTAGTTGACATTCAGCAATTTTTAAATTCTCCAGAAATTTTTAATTTGTAACGTGTTTTTACGTAGCACGTGTAACACACAGGTTTCTGCAATTATTTAAGCTCCTTTAAATTAATCTGTTCGTTAGAGAAAGTATAGTATTCAATTTACCTCACAAAACTGACCTATTCCCATTTAATTGCTTTTCTTAGAAATATTATCTTCTCGACTTAATTATACAGTTTACATCGGGAAGGATTGTTAATACATTTTTTTTAAATACTTAAATTCAGTTTCATATCATCCCTATATCTTTACAATCAGGTTTGCAGATATTATCTCATCAAAATAGACAACATTCCATAGAATGCTGGCTTAAAAACATTACACAAAAACTAATGCTGTATTGGACTGTATCAGAACTAATTTTTCTCTGATGACAGGTACATTATAGATTGTTATCTATACCATATTTATTTTAATTTTCTCGTTTAGGTGCAACAAGTGCTAGAGGAAATGAAAAAGGCATTTGCACAAGCGTATTATAAACTTCTCAAGAAAGACATGCACAACAAAGAACAGTTTCGGAAGCAAATGAATCGGAAATAAGACAATGGAATAAATTCAACGGAGAGTCGGAAAATAATTTTTCGTAATTTTAAGTTCGTAAATACAAACAAGTGAGCAGAATTCTATAAAATCGGCATGTGCTAAACATTTTAATTCATTTAAAATGTATGTTATCTAAGCGAGCTAATCGTGTTGTTTGCAATACATCACTACATAAGTTTTTCATTAAATGCAATATAGTTATTTGTACAACTAGTTTTGAAAGTCATACTTTTTTTTGACGAATTTGCAGTTTGATAACAAGGGCTAAGCTTTCATACGTGTTGTACATTTTGCATTGTAATTTGCAGCGAAGGACTCGGAATGCACAACTGTCAAATTGACAATTAACAATTTCAGTAAAATAGTTAAAAAAGTGTACTTTTTAACGATTTTTCGTTTAAAAAAGACGACTTTCATGATCACTATGCAAAAAATGTATTTAAAAGTTACTTTAATAAAAGAACCCAGAATGTAAATGTCAATCGTAATCTTTACCACGCACGAACAGTATTGCAAAGTGTGCCTCAAGGCTCGATTCTTGGACCACTACTCTATACTTTATATACGTTAACATTTTCTTAATGTGTTAAATATAGGAATATAGACACATATGCTGACAACACGCAGATTTATTGCTCATTTTAACTAAGCGATGGAAAAAATCTCTAGCGGTTTGAATATATTATTGGAAATGTCGACCAAACATTGTTTGTTTGGTGGAAAGGTTGATTGTGTAAATATCAAACCTATAGTTCATATTACTACCACTGGCCTTTGTCTTGGACAGGACTCATATAAATAAGTGTATACAAAACGCATACCTGAATCTAAAGTTACTAGATTCGCACATAGATTAGCTGAGTGAATCTGAATATTTAATTGATAGCTTCCAAACGTCACGTCAATCATGTCTGGAGTAAATTTAGTTTCAAAAACTAGGATTATTTCTTGCTTAGTAAACGGTATAACTATTTAGCAAATTGCACATTTATCAATATTATAATTGTTTTATATTGTAGCTTTTAATAGTAAAATTTGATATGACATAATATGGCAGGTTTGAATTATTCACATGACAATTAAGGTCATTTAATCAACTAAAATAAAAAAAAGTTAAAAGCTTTTGGATTTGGAAATTGCCCTAGTTGTTTTTGTAGCAATACATACTCTTACATTAATTATTTTTTGAGTTTCATGATCCGATTACATTATTACAACTGTTTTTCGATTGCTATTGCCATATGCACTTCTGCAGAATTTTAAATATATGCTAATTCTATTGAATTCGCTGCCACCACATAGTTCTAGGATATAACTTTCCCTATTTAAGGATTCAGACACATTTCCGTTTGCAATAGACATTTCTAATACATGTGCGTTATTATGTGCGTCTTTTCAGCTGTATATATTTTTCGATATATTTCTTTTCACCTTATAAATGCTTTCCGCAAAAATAATTCAGAAAGAATTCGTTTCCGGAAAAACGTGTCCAACTTGATTGACCAAATTTAGTGAGTAAGGTCACACTGGTACAGCCAAATAACGCCGTAAAGGTTTTTTACCTGCGTTTACAATTTTCTAAAGGCATCACAGAACAATAATAAATATTAAAAGCAACAATACAATACTGATCAACAGGGTATTTCAAATTTTCTCTTTCGAAAATCCATTTTTAAGCAAAAAATAAGATTCCAATTAATCGTTTTATTTGAAAACATATTTTTATATAATTATTAGAAATGTGGCCAATAAAATGCAAAATTCTAACGGTATCAGTATTTAGAATACAGTTGTCATGGCGATATGAAAAATATCAAGAAATCTTGAAAATTATGATTTAAATTAGGTAACAAATAAGGTCAGGGCAGATCAAAATTGCACATTTTTGTGGCAACTTTAGAGTTTGTTAAAATGTTTAATATCCAGGATAAAACTAATATAAACGATCAGCTGTAAATTGTAACCTTGTCAAAGGTAAAATTCTTAAGATGAATGTGGAGTAAAACAAATGTACTAATTTAATTATTTTTTAAGCGTCTTACTTTTCCAAAATATAATTGTCAGGATTACCTGTTTTGCTTGGGTAATGTTTCAGTACATATTTCCGACAGCACTAAAATCAAACGCCCAGCTCGCTAGCTATTTGCAGGTTGTAGTTTCCACTTTAACTAAGTTATAGTTCATTTAGCCCATTTAGTTCAATGGTTTGCCGCTGTAATTTCCCATATACAGACTAGTACCACGAAATAATGAGCTTACTAGAAGTCGCTGTGCACTTCTCATCTGCTATTTTGCACTACTGCTTAGTACTATAGTGCATAGCATCAAGTTATTAATAATTATAAATACGATGGACTTTTCTATACTGTTAGAAAAATTAGAAACCATATTTAGATAAGGTTTGAAAGTGGGATATCGGTGATAGTGAACATCGACAATTTTTTAAAAGCTAAAAACTATGTAAGGGGAAAAACGTCTACTTCAAACAAGAAGCTCATAGCTTAAATAGAAGCGAGGAAGAAGATGACAAAGTAGTTATAGAAACCTATTTACCTATCATTGATAGTATACCTCCTGATATTTTATTTGTTGAAGCAGCTGATACATTCACAGCTCTAGACGTGCAAATCAGGAACAGCGAGTATAGAAAGGAAAATGACTAAAAAATTATATAAGTAGGACAGAAAATATACTATATTTATAAACAATAGCATACAAACAGGGAGCTAAGAAACAGGTAATAGAGAGACGAGCAAGAGAAGAAGAAACTCATGAAATTCTGGAGAGAACAATATAAATATACAAAAACTAGCAAAAACGAAAATAACGCACATACATATAGGAACATCAATATAAAAACAGTCATAAAACCGCAATGGACGAAATAGATGAGTCACCCACTGTTTTATTTACCAATTTCGAGATAATCTATAATTAAAGCAAAAGTGCCCCTTGTAATAAAATTTCTGCATTTATTGTTACCAACATTTTTGTGCTGAACATATAGTCATTTGCAGTATCTGTATTCAGAACAAAAATTTAAGAACCATTACATTATCCGCACTAACATTCTGCCAAGCGTATTTATTGAGTTGTTGGATAAATTTTATATGGCACGTGTGTGTTATTACAAATAATTCACTCCAGAAAAAACACCACTCGGCCTGACGTCCTCGAGGGCTCTACTTTTCTCGCGAAGTTTATTTGTAATATGACAAACTTGTACCATAAATAACTGTAAAGTTGATTTTTTAAATAGTTGTAATTAATAGATTACAAGCCATATTATTTAAGTAAGGTAAGTGTGAATGCCCAAGACCATTTCTATTTTGTGATATGTTCAATTAGGTCTTCTTATCCACTCTATAGTTTTTGTGTCATACAGTTTTATTCCTAGCATTTTCCTTTCTTGGGCTGGACACATCATGAGAACAAACGATGAAAGATGGACCAAAAGGATAATAGAATGGAGACCAAGACAAGGAAGAAGAGGAGTCGGGAGACCACCACTGAGATGGGTGGATGATATAAGAAGAGTGGCTGGAAAACAATGGCACAGAAAAGTACAGAACAGAAAGGAATGGAGAAGAGAAGGGAGACTTACGTCCAACAATGGATTGATTAAGGTTGAGGAAGAAGAAGAAGAAGAAGAAGTGTGAATGCGGTTGCAGCTAATGTACAAACAGTTGTCCGGGTGTTTTCGGTTATCAAACATTTTAACAAAGCAATAGTTTTGTCATCACAGATAACAATTTTCATCGATTACGAAATGTATTCCATACGAAATACTTTAAATGTCTTGCAGTTTTGAAATTGTATGGATGCATGACAAATTCTTATTTTAATCTATAATTTTTAAGATAATATTTTTTTATAAGAATAAGGAGCCAGCTAAAAAAAATATTCATAATTATATTAGACACGATTTCGAAAGCTTACAATTTTCAGATAACCTTAAAAACCAAAATAAATAAGACTGGATACTAAGTAAATGTATTCAAATAGCTCTACTAAGCTATATAAAATGTTATAGAAATTTAATGATTCGTTTCTATATTCCAAGATAAAAAAATGAGAAAACACTGTAAATCGTTGCAGACCTATACCTTGCTCACTATTTTTTGCATGATCATGGAAATTTTCCCAATTTAGCTCTGTAAAATTACTTTATTGGATTTTATTTATGTATTACGGTCATAATCAACCGATTATAGCACGAAGGAGTGTTTAAAGGGCGACGCGAAGCGGAGAACTTCAAATTTTGCTATAACGTGATTAAGCACGTGGTACATACAATGTTTAATTGTATTTTAGTTATCATAATTAACAAATTCAAGGTCCTATGGGTATTTTGTAGATTGTTGGAGTTGCCATACTACATTGTTGGTGCTGCTTAGCAACTTTATGGGCTCTATGACCATAAAAGTCATTTTACGCCCGTTATCGAAGCCACTAAATAAGATTATGGCTCCAAAATAAAATAAAAGAGATATAAATTTAAGGTTATGGTTTCTAAATGCGTTTAGGTTGGAAAACATGGCAAAACACCTTGAATTGCAAAGTTGCTATATTTAAACAAAACTGTAAATAGAATAGTAATTTTTATGTGTGTATCCAGTTTCAGTAATTGTGTAATTGAAGACACTTTTAATTAAGTACATTGAAGGTTTTACAATACTAGATTTTAATTATTTTTCGACATTTCAACATAAGCGGTCCATCTGGTAAAAATTTTCTATTCTTTCAAATGATAGTACATTTGTTGGAGGTTCTACAGGTTATAAAAATTACAGTTCTGTTCATATGTAGCTTAACAACAAAAATCAATGGCGAATCTTCATGCATAAAAGGAGTGAATAGTTCATATGTCATACAATTTTTTTAAGTCTTGGAAGATAGAAAGGGCATATAGAATGAAGTTCGTGTTCAATTTTACATTTCAAAGAATTATGTAATAATCGTATTGTAGCTTTCATAAAAACATAAAAAAGTGACTTTTTAAATTTTATTTGTCCGCATTAATTTTTCACCACAAAATTCAAATAGCTGCAATTATAAAAATGGTACCCTTATATTTGAATTCACAATTCCTGTTTCCTTTTTGAAAATTTTGCGTATACAAGTATTTCTGGTTCTCATTTTTTTATAAATTTTTGGGTCCTAACTTTATTTCCTAACCCAGCAGATTTTTCCAGGGCTCCTTTCGAAAAATCGTCGATAAACTGGTGCAGATTCAGTTTTATTGGTTTGATGAATTGCGGCACCCATCTGATTAAATCAGGATTCGATAGTAGTTGGAAGTAAAACGCCTCTATTGGCCCCCCGAAATATCAGACATAAAACAGTTATCTCTATCTTTACGTGAGTTAACGCTATTTTACAATTAGTTAAGTTATGAAAGGTCTTAAAAAATATAAATTATACACTTATCAAACCACTGGAAAATTTAGACGCGAAATCAACATCAAAAAGAAATTGGTAACCAATCCTGTAAAGGTTTTCAAGTAAATAAGGAATTGCGATAGAATTGCTGCATTTCACCAACTACAAGAAGAAAAAATTCAGAGGTATGAGAGTACAATTAAACGAAACCTGCATTTACACGCTTCAATTCTCTAACGACTAGTTAGTATTTGCAAGAGACTATATGACCAGTAAGTGTAGAAGAGAATCGGCAGGACTATTTTTCTGTTACATGATAGCCACGAGAATGCCGCATATTTGTGCGTAGTATTTGATAAAATTTGAAAGGACGATAAAAAAGCAAGAGCAAGACTTACTGACGCAAAAAGAGCAATCAACAGCTTGAATGGGGTACAATGGAGGGAAGTGATCGCAGCGAAAAATTAACATCTACAGTACAATGCTAAAAAATAGCTTGTTATACATTTCGTAAGCATGGAAGAACCAATGGGCATAGAAGGGATAGTGATGAAAGAGGTGAAAATAGCCAGCTAATCTGGTATGGTCATGCATAAAGTATGCAGGACTCGATGACCCAACCAATGGTATGGATACCACGAGTACGAAGAGGAAAAGGAGAATATGAACAAGAAGAAATCACATTGGGAGAAATTGGCAAAAGGGCTAATGGAACATCAGAAGAAGAGTTTAGTACTCTTTTCGACTGTAAATCTGGTATTTGCGCAGTCCTTTCAAATTTAAAAACAGAAAGTAGCCGCTAGGGGCTACATCTGGAGAATATGGTGGGCGGTTGAACTGATGGAAGCCGCTGTGTTCAATTGTCTTTTTTTAATATAAAAACAAAGAGGTTCTATAGCTTCACAACAGATATAAACAAAACTATTTCATGGCGCATGCGCAATAACAACAACTATCGATCTATGCGCTGTTATGAAAACTTTATGACCTCTCCAGGTACTTCAAATATTAAGTATTAAGAAGGTTGGAGAATTTCCAAGTAGATGTATAAATATTAAGTGTGTAATTTATCCATCGGCGTTCATTTGCGTAACGTAGGTAGCTTTTTTAAATACATAAGTGTGATGTGCCAACAACTTTACTAGTTTACCACATAGTCTGGGCCATATAAACATGAATTAAAGTATCTCGCCATAATAAATGAACTTACGAGTACATTCGAAACTTAACATTAGTTACTTGTCCGATCACTATAATTTTACGATCGACGTTAATCTAATAATAGTTTTATGACCAATTATGCAGATTTAATGCAAACTTATTCGACAACTGTCGTGGCAACAGTTCGATGAAAGCGACCATGCCAAAGGAAACAGAGTCGGTGCGAGCAAATTAAATCACACGAGGAGCAGGAGAGTAGTACGATACAAAATGTATGTCAGAGCCTCATGTCAAAGTTAATAAAGGTTAATTAATTTTTGTAAGTGGGCGTATTCCAAGGCAAAACCAAATTGTTAATTCCCTATCAGCCTGAGTTATGGGCGACCTGTGCCGAGTCCCAAATTAAAAGCAGCGGGCGTTCCCAAAAGCAGCCACCTTAATCGGAAGCTCCCAAAAGCGCCCAAAAAATTCGGCGCCGGCGTGTTGCACGCAGTTTCACAAGATGCACAAGAAGTGCCCTTCTGCCGGTGGGAGTCAATAACGGCTAAGGCCATTAAATTACATAATCTACTTGGCCCATAAAGGAGAATCAAACAAGCGATCATCAAATTAAAAAATAACTACCGAAATCGTCCCACGTCGCTTTTGCGGGCCCGTTTGAGCGGAAAGAGCTGAGAGATCTCCGGTGAGCAAGAACAGAACAGGAAGGCGAACCAGAGGCCCGAAAAATTGCTCGAAATCTTTAATAAGATAATTATACCATTGATATATTATAAGCCGGGGGGAGTGGGCGGAGGACTATTGATATATAAAGAAAGGGATGGGTTGCTCTAAGTAGAATGTCGACAGTTTGAGGTATAATGTCATTATATCTGAACGATATCATGGGTGAGAACGACGATACTAACAGTGATCTAAGTGAGCATGGCAGATTTCTGACCAAGGGTAAGGTTATATTTTGGATATTTTGCACAATTTTCTGCTTAATCACACATCGAGTTATTTTTAAACAAGAAATTGTTAAGAAATAACGCATTAACTTAATAAATTTAAGCATATACTTTTTATAGCTTTAGATCACCAGAAATGCTAAGATAAGTAATGAAAAGCGTTCAAATATTTGCTTTTTGTTTTGATTAAAGTACCGTTATGTAAATTAGGTAAATACACTTAAAGCACCCCTATAAAAGGTTATCAATAGATCGCTCAAACCCACAGTAGGGCATTTTGAATTTCCTGAAATGCCTTTTGGACTTGCATGTGCACCACCACTTCCACAAGCTCTTTGCATTTTTACAAACTATAATCAATTTCCGCCCCACGCGCCGTTTCGAAACTCGCTGATCCGTAATAATAACCAAGGCTATTAGCGTTGCCATTGTTTACTTGCAACAAATTAGCCTCCAATCATCCCATTATGTGGAAGCGATAATAGTTGGAATATCCTTCGTCCGTAGGTGCCTTTCTGCTGACTCCTTCCTACGACCTGAGTCTAGACAAGGCCGCCAGCATATGCGACAAGCTCAACTTCCGCGGAAGTTTCAGCCTCACAAAAACTGCAACCGGAATACTTTTCAAGTTCTCCGAACCCGAAGACTATCAGCAAGTTTTCAGGAAGGGCTTCCATAAGGTACGGCGGTTCCACTGGAAAGTTTTAGATTAAATCCTGCATTATGCAGCTTTTCTCTTAGCAGTGCGAGTTGTGAATGGAGGGAATAAGCAGCCGGAATCCTTGAAGATATTTTTACGATTTGTGCTTCTAGGGGTGATATTTTATTATTGTATCAGATTAGCTTGTTAAGGGAAAAATCAGTGCTGAAATAAGATCTACATGATTAGACACAGTGACTTTCAGAACAAACCAATGTCCAAAATAGTGCAATACGAGAAATACTTTTCGACAATCATTTACGTTCCTAGTTTTAAATTGATGAAAGAGTAGGCAGTGTAAAGCGTTCGAAATTAATTTACATTATTTTATTTTTCTTGTACAGGGTAAATCAGAATGGTTTTAATCATGTCTGGTCATATTTCCACAGTAGTTGTCATAGTCGGTCATTTCTAAATTTTAGTTTAAAATCCTTTTGTAAATTTGTTGAACCAAATTATATTACTCTGGTATTTCAGTTGATGTATGAGCTTGGTACGTCACCTCTTGCTGACATTTCAGGTTACTGGAGGGCGCCTCTACAGAAAAGTGGCAATTCCATGCAGACCTCAGAAGACCTTCTCTCTCTTGGTAACGGAAGTGCCCAGCGACCTTCCCGAAGACGATATCAGGGCAAGCCTGTACCGATACGCTTCGGTGGTGAGTCACCTACACCCTTCCAAGCGTTACCTAAACTCATTGAAGCGCCCCCTTTCCGCAGGTAGAGGTGACACGCGTGACGAACAAGCTGGAGCAGCCCGGCGTGCCCGGCCCCATCAGGATCACCATGGCCTCCTTAGACGAATACAACAGCCTCCTGCAACAGGGTCTGGACTTCTATGGCGCAACGTACTTCCCCACGGAGCCTCTCAAGAAAGAAGATATTCGTGGCAGCCAGAAACACTTGCTGCCAGTTTTCGACGCCGCGGGGTTCAGCCGTTTACCGCCGCCCGCCAGCAGGACTTTGAAGCCCAGGTCCAACTAGGCCTGATGTCTTTTAAGAAACTGTAAGGATCTTGGTTTGATTGGAAATGTTGGTGAAAATGAAGATACTGTTTGGGGGGGCTAATTTCCATTTTGGAGATTCGACGCTCACGAGTTTTTTTTATAATTTTTAATAAAATTTAACTCAAATACTGCATATGCAACTGCTAATTAATCATTTTCCCGAAAATATAATGCAGATCACAGTAAATTAATTGTATAAGCTAAGCAATGACACCATAAAATATCAGTCAATTAATAATAAATATATCAGTTAACCGAAGAAAGGATGGAACAGCTATATGAAACTATTGTCTTACTATCATATCATCTCTACCTAGCAATCATGGAAAGGAGAAGAACTTCTTCAGTCCAAATCTCTTGTCGAGGTCCTGGTCACTGCATCTTTCACCATCTATATAATCATGTTGTTTTCTACCTTTTACTTTATTCTCTACTACCAGTATTCAATGCTGCTACTTCTCCCAGCAACGTGACTAAACACTTTCTTCAATGTCTGTTCAGATTTGCTTCTGAATTTCTAGTCCAAATTCACTGTTTTTGCACTGTGTCTAATTTTTTGCGGTTAGTTTCACACATGGTCCTTGTTGCTGAAGCATATATAGAATCTAGCGATTCCAACGGCTATAACTTAGGAATTTTGGTGACTATATATGTGCTAACTTTACCCACGAGTTTCTAGTAATCTCAATTCTTCGTGATATTTCAGATTCACAGGGGTCAAGGTTGTTGATGAGACAACCTACGTCGATGATTTAATAGATTTTTGTTATGTGTAGTTGGTTGTTAGGAGTGCTGTTGGCTATCCATAATAATTTGAATTTTACACTTTTTGACGTGAAGTTCAATTGATTCGTTCCCTGTTCTGAGGTCAGCCAGTACGTTTTCGAACTCTTGCTGATCTTTTGTAACTATGACAGTATCATATGCACATCTGAGCTTGGTACTTTTTGGTCCGTCTTGGTGGTGGAGTTTTCTTCATTAAATACTCACCATAGATATTACAAGATACTCCTATGTAAACATTAAAGAGTTGTGAGAGAGTTTTTCTTGTCATAATTGCCGAAGTATAGCTTATTTCCTGTTAGGACGTTTCATGGTTTCGGCTATTTCACTTTAGCGAAGACGTTTTGATAGTCGACAAAGTCACGTTTGCGGGGATATTGTATTCTTCGTGTTTTTTATTATTTGTCGAACGTTATAGATATGTTCGTGGAACCCTTGCCCTTAGTGGAGCCAGGCTGTTCTTGTGGAGTATGATGTGATAAAAAACTCTTTGCTTGGTCGTTCAATATATGGAGTAGCAATTAGCGTGCGACATTACGTTCATTCTTTAAACTGAAGAAGTACCAGAATGGATGACACCAGTGACAGCAGCTTCTATCTCTGGAAAATAGGTTCTTGCTAGTTCCACATATTGGCAACTTCGTTAATGCAATTATTAAAGTTCCTGATTGTGCGGTCCTGGTCAGAAATTTTTTGGAAAAATATTTCACTTTTTTGCAGAGATACCTATATGACATACTGTTGGTAGAATTGTTCCTTAATCTTTTTTCTCATTATTAAATTTTTGGATTTTCCCAAATTTGTCATCATCTTGTGATGGATTTAATACCATTCACCTTTCAATCAATTAGTATGTCTCATCTATCATCCAGTGTTGTTTCTTTTCATGTGGTTTATTTTTTGCACTTTAGTTATTATCTGATACATCCATTATTGCCACATACTGTTAGGTGGTGTATTATTTATAAATGTATTTAGTGATATTTCCTTCATGGTTTTTTCACTCTGCGTTCTATCATCAGAAGTTTTTGAATCCATACTAAATTTTCCTCAAGCATGTAGTGTTAGTTGGTGGTCTGATGAGATTTTCGGTTTTCGTCATCTCTGTCTGATGAGGACTGCAAGATAGCAAATGGGTCATACAATATTAGACAATATGTAAAAGAAGCTGCTTGAGTTGAACTATCGCACCACAATTGAAGAAGAAAATTTAAGTAGATACGTAGATAATTTCATATATTTTGTTATATTTAGTTGGTTGTTAGCAGCGCTGTCGGCTATCATGTGCAGTCCAATTGATTCGTTCTCTGTTGTGGGATCAGCCAGTACTTTTTCGAACTCTTGCTGATCTTTTGTAACTATGACAGTATCATCTGTACATCTGAAATTGCTACTTTTTCGCCGGTATTGGTATTTCAGAGTTTTTTTCATTATATACTCACCATAAATATTAAAAAGAAGCGGCAACAAGACACTTCTGTGTAATGAGTTATGAGAGAGTGTTTGGCATAACTGCAGAAGTATAGCTTATTTCCTATTAGGATGTTCTATGGTTTCGGCTATTCCACTTTATCAAAGGCGATTTGAGAGTCGACAAAGTACACATGTACGGGAATATTGTATTCTTCGGTTTTTTATTATTTGTCGAATATTATAGATACGTTCGTCGGAACTCTTGCCCTTGATGGAGTCAGTTTGTTCATCTGGGGTATAATACGATAGGAAACCCTTTGATTGGTCGTTCAAGTAGCAACTTACTAGCGTGCGACATTAATCGACCATTCTTCAAACTGGAGAAGTACAAAAATGGATGGAAAATTTTTGTTAATTCCACATATTCCACATATTTGCGCTGGCTTCGATTAGAATTTTTTGGAAAAATATTTCACTTTCTTGCAGCTATATGGTGTACTGTTGGTAGAATTGTTTCTTAACATGTGCGTTCGCATCAAATTAACACTATCTTTTTTTTTATTCAATTCTTGGATTTTTGCAAATTATTTATCATCTTGCCATGGTTTTAAGACCCTTCGCCTTTCAATCAATTTCTATGTCTTATCTATCATCCAGTATTGTTTCTTTTCATCTGGTCTGTTTTTTGCACCTTCGTTATTATCTGATACATCCATTCTTTTCATTCGTGCCATACACTGTTCGGTGGTGTATTATTTATAAATGTATTTAGTACTATTTCCTACATGGTTTCTTCAATCTTCGCACTATCATGAAAAGTTTTTGGTTCCATACTAAATTTTCCCCAAGCATGTAGTGTTAGTTGGTTGTCTGATGAGTTTTCCTTTTTTCGTTACCTCTGTTTGATGAGGACTCTTCTTCTTCTTTAGGTACCATCTTTTCTTAGAAGGTTGGTTATCATCATGGATATTCGTATTTTTGACGTTGCAGATCTGAACAGTTCAATGGAACTACAGTTATACTAATTTCTCAACTCAAGGAGATACATCTTCTTCCTCTACTTCTTCTTCATTGTATTTTCCCTTGTATAATGTTTTGTAGGGTTTCATATCTCTCTCCTCGTATTACATGGCCTAGATATTGTAATTTTCTTATTTTAACTGTGTTTAATATTTCTTTTTCTTTCCTCATTCTTCTAATCACCTCGTCGTTTGTTACTCTTTCTACTCAGCTTATTTTCAGTATCCTTCGGTAAGTCCAAATCTCGAATACGGAGGAATGATGATGACTGCAAGATGGCAAAAGAGTCATAAAACATTAGACAATATTTAAAAGAAGGTGCTTGAGTTGAACCATCAGACCACAATTGAAGAAGCTAGTTTAAAATGATGTTTAGTTTAATAAGACCATTAAAATATATGTTGCAATCAGTTTGAGCATTTTTCAAATATATCACAACGTCAGTACTCAATAATTCCTTCACTCAAACGTGCCAACATCTTTCCATTCAAGTCGATCCTTGCAAAGTCTGGAATTAGATCCAGCACCAAAGTAGAACCTAACAAGAAACTTACTTAATTTAGCTGTAATAATTTATTTATTAACGTCTTGAATGCAAATGTGCATCTTGTTACTAGTTAATGTTAATTGTTGTTATTAATTGGCATAGAGGAGTCCTTAACCTTAGCGTAACTTTGTACACTACCGGAGCCGAGCGAAAATAAAGCAAAAATATTAACGTGATGCATTATGAAGTTGTGGTGTTATCAGCTTTCCTGGTACGTCCGAAAATAATGAGTCTGCTCGCGTTCGCCGAGGAGTTTCATGTAATGCGATATTTTCATTTAATTATTTTAATTGGATGGTACCTGCCAAGAGAAAAGTTAAAAATCGCGCGTTTTCACGTCGGGCTTCCTGGACACGGACAAGCTTAGTCCACACCCACTCTACTTGGGTTGGGGGTCGTTGGACACTGAAGCCCTACAGCGTTGAAGATGTGAAGGTTAAACCCTTATCGTTTGTAAGCTTTGAAGTAAATGTATCCCTACAATTATTTTGAAAATAAAATTCCACTGTTAAAGTTGAACTACTTCATTATATATTTCCCATATCACCCTTTGTTAAATGTTTTATGTTGCACCAATCTATGTGGATTATTTTCAGCAATCCCTTTTAATCTGATGATTATAGTCATATTAATGGACGTGGTTTTAATGCATTCAATTACCGATTAACAAATTCTACCAAGCCCACTGTGTAGAAGGGTATACATTACATGAGAGTTGTTGCTTTAGTTGATCAAAAACTGTTTACATAAAAATCTAAATTGTTCTCATAAACAAAAAAGGGGATTATACTAAGCCCTGTGTATCGTTTCTCATAAAAATTGCTATCGTTCAATGTCAAAAAATATTGTATAGGACGTAACTGATTTGCACGTTGATAAATGTTCTGACAAAATACACTAGTTCACGTAACAATGCTAGAAGTTCTTCCAACATTTGCAGTTATTGATTGTGCAGAAGAAACCAATTTTATAGTATAACTTTGAATAAATTAGAATAATAAAGCTAGAAAGTACCTGTAGGTAGAAATTACAATAAAGGAATAACATTGATGTAACTGATAATGTAAAAGCCGACAGGAAATGGCGGTTGCTATAGCAACCGCTGCACCTTTTGCAAGCAAAGATAAAATATCGCTACAGTTCATTAATGCATGGCTAAATGAAAATGTTTAAAATTTAAAATTTAGCATCTATGATATAAAATGTGGGCAAATTTAAGTGTAGTACCTGGTTCTACATACCAGCCGATGCATTTCAAGGTACAGATGAGGTTGCAATTGTCAACAGAATTATTTGAAAGTTGAATTGTATCCAAGACTATTTGTAAATATTTTGTTGTTCAACGTTCATAATACACTGGGTAAATAATAAAGGATTAAGAGTAAATAATTCAGTATGAGCGTAATCGTAAAAATACCAAAACGAATATTTTTAGAAACGAGAGAAAGTTCAGCATAAGTAAATTCCAGGATCTCCACAAATATTTCTCCATAAAATCGCGTTGTGATTTTTTGCTTAACGTTTTATAAATTGGCCTCCAACTAAGTAAACACCTACAAGCGAGGTCCCTTTTATCAACAACTGGTTTATACAAAACTCATAACGCTGCGTATGTTATCTTATGGCTAAATATTTGTAGAGCGAAGTGGCAACTCTTTTTCAGAAAAATCCCAACCGAGTGTAAAAATTCGAATGGAAGCCTTTACAGTGTCCGAAATATTCCTCTGCATATAGTCAATTATTTACTTTTACTTAATCAGGTGAAATAAAACGCCCTGTGTCATTGCACTTTCTGTAAATATGTCGCGAGACTTGTGGGCCTGAGAGTAATATAGATATAAAAGAGAAATATAAAAACGTTTTTCTCCTTTCGGTTGCCAAGATAGCTAATTGCAATGAAAGTAAAATCATATTACTTTAACGCCTACCAGTGTTGCAGAGAAAACAGCAAAACACAAGCAAATTAGTTTTCTATGAAATACTTTATTACTGGAATCGATATACTACAAAAGCTTTGGATTTTTTAAAAATTGTTACGATACTTCAGATGTTATAAAATATATTTTACATTATTTTTAATAGTATATTATACAGAGAAATATAGGCAACCAATTTAACACTCTTGGAGTACATTAAAAATCTAAATCTGACAGTAGCAGTGGCGTGCAACATGTTACAGAAATATCACATTATAGAAAGATACTTATTCGAAACAATTCAAAAGTAAGTAATTTAACTGTGAATAACACTAACTACTAAACTGCTCAGCAATGTCATTTCAGTGTTTGCATGCAATTTTGGAGGACTTAAATTAACTAAATCGCCAAACGCCACTGCTCACGTGGTCATTAATCGTCATTAATTCGGGATACAAAGTTGGAGCGCGCCTTTTGTGCTTGCGCAGCAACCATTGTGTGAGGTGTGCGTCATGGTGATGTGTTGACCTTGTCACTCTATCTCTTAAGTCTGTGGTTCTGAGTAGAGCACAGTTAATTTGGTACCCAACTGTGAATGGTCTCACCGAACTCGATTCTAATCGCAAAGGCTGTGAAAAAATTCCGCACCCTGTGAGCCATCAAGTAAATTATTACCGCCTAAAATTGTAAACAATTATTATGGTGACATTTATATGGTTTTCACGAAATAGTTGGAAAATGAGGATGAGGATATTACTAATTTCAGTTTAGCTCTGCTATTATAATATTTTCAAGCCAAAGATCACATCGAGACACGCTTTGTCTGCAATTCAGCACAGCCATGCCATTAAAAATCTAGCAAATATTTAATTAACTATGGCATTATTTCGTTCTGGTCATAGCACTGACTAAATTAAATCAAAGTTAACTCTTTTTTATCAACTGTGCACTTGAGGCTCTAATACGCAATATCACTAACGATAACGTTACAATACTCCAATATAAGCCAAAAAGCGACACGTGAGTACCCAAAACAGTCCCGTAATCAATAGCATTCAACGGGCGAGCTGCGCTACTTCGGAAGAGGGGTGGGTTAACACGAAAATGATCAAATTATTCCACTTATTTGACGCAGCCTCTTGCTAAGCTATAGTCTATTATATCAGGAACAAAACATAAATGTGGCGCAACTAAAGTAATTTTTATTTTTAATAAATAATATAATTTTAGATATGATATCGTTATAAAATATTGACTCTATGCTATTTAATGACAAACTAATTGGGGTGAACCCAATAACAAACTCACGACGCCCACAATAACTACTGTATTAATATATAAATGGTAAAACTGGCATAAACAGGAAAATTTAAATATCATAAGTTTATACACCTATTCACGTCTATACATTTTGACTTGCCGCAAAACATTTATTTATAGTTGTGGCTTATCTGTTGAATTCAGAGTCCTATGGAAAGTCAAGAGGCCAAAATCGCAACTAGAAGCTCCAATCTATCCCAAATATAGCAACTAAAAAGCCAAATCTATAAATACAAAAATTTAAAAAAAAACAAAACAAATTCAATTAGCAAATAACAACGAAGCGCCTCTAGAAAAATTACTTCTGGTGTAAATCGCCTCAACGTTCTTTCCCCAGTTCTACGCAGCATAATTAGGAAGTGCAGACCAAATAATAACCATCTAGAATACATAACTTTACGAAGCATATTTTAGAATAAGTCAAAACCCCACAGAAAACGTCTGAAAAGCTATTCGATACGAGATATCATGCCCAGATTCGCTCCAATAAGCCAAACAACGTAATATTGAGAATAAACTGTCAAATAAATTTACACAGATGCAGGTGGTACAATAGACACTGGCTACTGCAATCGAGTGTCAACATGTCTGAATAAACACCAGTTTGTCAGATAGGTGAGTATTTTTAATTTTGAACTTACAGCTGTTTATGCGATATATGAATTTATAAAGCAGACGAACATACTGGAAAAGATTATGTTTACCCTCATGGGTTTACACTCTTCACCAGATTCCTCTACTCTACTCTATCGTAATCACACTAGAGAGTGATTACATACCTTTTTATAATAAAAGGAAAAAGAAATAAAGTAAAACCAACACCTTCATCAAACCAACCTGTAAACACATCGAAAGGAAAACAAAAAAACATCGAATATGAACAGGATGCCTTAAGAATTCCAAACGTTGGTTACAAAAAACTATGGATACTACATACTCCAACATTTTAAAAATTTTGACCACGAAAGTAAAGCCTATGTGAGGATTATATATTCTTTTATCATATTTTATAAAAAAAATCGATGTGCTGATGAAGCCAACAAAGAATTAGCGAAACGTTCTCATCTATGTATTTTTAATAAAGATAATTTTAATCATGTGCTTTGACAAAAACGAATTTATTATTCACGTTGTAGAATGTTAACTTAGCTGATATTATCTCTCAAATTGTAGAATAGAGGAATCTGGTGGAGAGTGTAAACCCATCAGGATAAACATAATATTTTCCAGTATGTTCGTCTGCTTTATAAATTCATATATAGGTGAGTATGTTATCAGAGCTACCAGAGCTAATTAAACCAAATAACACTTTCAGAAGGGCGTAAGCAAAATTAGGAAACATCATTTATTCATAAAAGATACTGCAAGAAATCCTCAACCAAACATATACCTGTAACGAACCTCGATGTTAACCTCGTGACAGAAAAAAGCAAGTTGTATATTTAAATTTGCATAGACAATAAGTAGCTTTTGAAGGAAACTAAGGTGAGTTAGATTGCTAGGGCGAACGTTAGTAAATAAAGCCAAAGATAGAGGCTAATGTCGAAATGGCCGTATAAGTATCGTCAGAAATGTGTGAAAATTATTATAGCGATTATGTTATTTTTGCAGTTTTTACAAGAATATCTAGGAGGAATAGATAAATATTACGGGGCGTATTATATACAAATATTTTGTTAGGTGATGCACAGCACACTGTGATTTTGAGAGTTGTTAGGAGAGAGGTAGATCACCTTATCTAATGCGATTAAAGTAGAATAACTCACTTACTCAAACACTTGTATTCGCAGAACTGACAGCGTCCATGACCTATTCAGTGGCGCCATATTCAATGATAAAAAAATAAAATACGATAGTAATTACACAGCAACATCAGCTGAACCTTTACTTTACAACAGATAAAAAGAAAAATTCCCATTGCAATTACAATGCCAATAAAAATAAAATATCACCTTAAAAGTAAAAATCGGGGTTCAGGTTACGTCACAGTTTTGCAGTACGCAAAATACGAAGAGCAGACTGGAGCAAAGAACAAAAATAAACTGAAACTGACGGAACATCCACAATACGAAAAGTAAGCTACAGAATTGACATTATAAAACTCTGCTCCCATCGGTCTCTGCTCAATCCATTCTTTTTGCTCATTTCAGCGATTCAGTCGTTTCACGATTCATATGTAACTTCGAGCCTGAACAATTATGGTAAAAGTACTACATCGATTTCAAAGCGTCTCAGTTATCCTATATTACGCTATATGCAGTTTCATATATAAAAAGTATGAGTAGAAACAGAATAATATCTAGTAACAAGTAAAGTTCTTCGACCTATGTTTACAGTTTCTAAAATCAAAATATTGCTGTATTAAAAAAATGACATTAATACGAATTCCGTTTGTATGTAAACCAGGATTGTTGATTAAGTGTTAAAGCAGGCTAGAATTTTGCCCTTTATTATTGTTAATGAAACCTTTCTTGGGAAGTTTCATATCGACATTTATTTTACAGATTTTGTTCACAGGCACGTCAAATTGAAATGATATAAACAACAACTCTTCAGAATAAGTGTTAGTTAAGAAATTACGTATCAAATTTATAATAGATGCTGAAAATAACCAACACCTCCTCGAGGACAGTATTAATAATGAAGCAGAAGCGATCGCTTCTAGTGCACAATTTGTAGAAGCAAAACATTTTGGGTAAAAGAGACAATCGTCGTGGACAAATTATGCGTGTTGCTTATGAGTAGTTTGAAAATCCCAGTAGACGGTGACTACCACCGATGTGGATTACCACCATTTCAAGCTACGTAAGGGCTAAGAGATTTTTTCTACATTCTAGTGAATTTTTATACAATCCTCAGAAATAAAAAAATCGATAAACAATCGCTCAGCGTTCGGTTCAGGAAATGCACAACAATATCAATTAAACGGTTTGATAATAGTTATTTACGTATCAGGGGCATTATAAAGATGTTTATTCCCGATGGTTATAAACATTAAGTAATGTCCGTGGTACATACAACGTTTTATTTATATTTTGAATACTTAAATAGATTGCGAAGTTTAAAAACAGTCCATAAAGCTGTAGGACGTAAAAAGCGGGTGTAATAATAGTATGCCCGAGCGAAACTGTTTTATATACCTCGTATAACAGATGACATAAACAGCAAATAATAGATCAGTGAAAAGTAGTGTTATTAAAAATTATCAAAAGTAAAAATTGTCCAAAACTTAGGAACGTAAACATAGGTTAGGGAAAGATTGGAGCAGCTAGGGAAAATATGTCATTTGTCTAGGGAAATCACAAAAAGTTGGTAGTGTTGATGACCAACGTCTTGCATTACTACCGATGTGGATTTACATCTGACTGGAACTACCACCGAATTGGTTTAATACCACAATGCCACCGAACTAAAATGCCACCGATATGGATTTACATCCAACTGGAACAGCAGCCGACGTAAACTACCATCGCATGGGTTTACCACTGACTGGAAATACTTGCTACATCCGATAGCAGTTATTGCAACACATCTTACGTGAACGACCACAAATTTGAATTTCTTTCGATATTAAAAATTCGGCAGCAACTACCCTATTTTTACGAAGTCATTTTTTTAGTTATCTTTTGGTTTTTTTATGTTTCGGTTTGAAAATATTTACCCTAAGTATTTTTTTTATAATAATTATATATCTCATGTCTTTTCCCATTGTCTTGTATTTCAATAAAACAATTAATATTAAACATTTTGCTTTATTTCATTACGTAAGCGACACAAAACTTGTATGTGGTTGCAAAAAATTGCCCTGGTTCTAGCGGTAACTTCTGTTAATCCGGAGATGACCTTTTCGAATACATTCACACCCCTTCTTTTAATCTCATCAATTACCCATTCTAAGAGATGAAAAAAGTAGTACAGTACAATTTAAGACAAGGATTATTCACCATTGGGTTTTAGAATGCCGTAGGAAATGCGTAGACGGTTAAGTTAGCAAAGTTGAGCATTCCAATGTTGAGTTATATTAAATAGATTGGTGAAAAGGGAGAGCGTTCAAATATTATATGAGCAGCGACAGTTAAAGAAAGCCATTGATAAGAATTCCTGAAGGACATCTACATCCACGAATTAATTCAAAACGATGAAGAAACGGGAAAAAATTAGAACATGTTACGATCCGATGGCGTCGCTTTACAATTTACCATCAAATTTGCTGTAGGTCGGACGATTTCGAACGCAGTCGTGAGTTTCAATTCTTTTGGGGAAATTTTCAGGACTTTTACTTTTGCTTCCGAAGCTACAAAATACCTAACGAGCAGATTATCCCGTGAAAACCCTCGATCGTGAGTAGATTCGATATCATTGTTTCTGTGTGTCACGGCGCCCGTTTGTTTGCTGCAGGTTATGGCTTTCTGAAAGTACATCTGCTGGCCGAGTACGTTTCGAGGTACGACTTGGTTACATCTATTTTCACGTGGGCTAATGCTTTGTCGAATTTGTCTGTAGGTCCATCTTTCTGCTTTTTATTCACTTTTCCTACTGTGTCGTTGCTTTCTCTGTTTGATACATTTGTAACGGTGCGTTACTAATCCGATATATCAACATGAGTGCATCACTCGCTGTTCTTGTTGTCAAGAAAATACCCTAAAGGCACGCGAAGCCAGGCCGATGCTGAACTACAAACATTTTAAAAAAAAATTTCAACACGCATCACAGTTACTAAGATCAGACCTTTTAATTGTTCTTATATTTCAGGCATTTGGTGACGCCTCGCGCGTTGCCTGATACAAACAGAATTTTTTTAAAAGCGTTAAGACCGAGAAGGTCTGCCGACAATCGCGTCTGTATATTAACTTAATTCATAATTTTTGTTAGTACTAATTGATGCATGTTCATCCAGAGCCTTTCATTACTTCACTTGATCGATTCCGTATGCCCTTATCAAAGCAGATCTTTTTGCTGTTCGTGTAGTAATGTCTTTTCGAGTATTGAAATCGTTATTCTTAATAAATATATTGTTGATCTTTGATAATAACCATTGTTGTTCTCTTTTGTTGAGTATTTATTATCTCGTTCTAGCCTGTCTTTCATCGTAGCTCATTTACTTCATGTGGTTCGGTGGAGCGTATTACAATAAATTGTTCAACTTGCCTCCCTTATCTATGCTTATGCGCATAACAAGTAGATGATCTTATTACGCATTCCTCTTGCCTAACGTATGTCCCAAAGGTTTTCGAAAACAAAGTAGTGGTTAAAAATTTTGTATAATTTTTATTTATTTTGCATGTCAACAATATAACCTTATAACTGTGTTTATTACAAAACTGACATGTTATATTAAACATCAATCAATTTGATACAATTTGTTTCTAACGACAACTGTATGGGACGTTATTTACTTTAGGTCTATTTTGAAAATTTTCCGAAAACTTTTGTGACATACGTTATAACCTCTCACTGATATCCTGTTTGACGCACTGTTTGAAATACTAAAAGTTACGACGTTGATATTGGGCATTTTCGTTTACTATTATATGATAAGATCACATTTTAGTAGCCTTATATTTCAAATAATAATCGTTAGTAATTAATAACTTAAGCAACAAAACCTATATTTATTATAAGAATGGCCAGTAAATGTAATAATTTAAATTTCAGAATTGTTAAAAAATAGCGTAGACCTTAAAAATAATTGATAGTATTACGTTTTTAGAATAGCTTTATCCTTTATTAAAAATAAAATAAAATCAAAGCAGGTTTGGCATTTCATGCAATAAAAATATAAACTGTACACAAAACAATAGGGGTGGCTTCTTGAAGAGGTTTGGTTGTGTTTTGCCAAACTCCCCCAAAAATAAGTTTTTTCTATGTTCTATTAAATATCTAAGTTAGTAAAAAGTAGTGTTCTATTGGAAGATTGTGTCCTAGGTTATTTGTGGAAGTTTGCATCGGTCTTCCGCTTATTTAAATACGAGGCGTCGATTTGGTCCAGTGAAAGCCATGGTATTTGGAGGTCTAGCCAGTTTTATAAGTTTTTTTACAAGTGTATAAGCAAGCACTGTACGTGTGGTGCAGCGGAGCCCTACATCAAGGCTCCAAGCTTAAGTAAAAGCGATTCGAAAGGTCTTTGAGAGTGGGTTCGAGCGCAGATTTGTGCCTTACTAACTGCAGGCCGGCAACAACGGTCTGTCCAGAGCATCGTGGGAGGTCCAGCTCAGAACAGGTAGCTTTATATTCATCGTAGAAGCCATCATTAATTGCGTGGACATCAACGATTTAATTAAATTCGGAGCTGTTTATATAATTTCTAGTCTAGAAAACGATCTGGAATTTTTGTAGATCCTATCAGTTAGAAATACCACACTTGTTAATTTCCATCAATTAAATAGCAGCATACAGAGTGATTACAATTAAATGTGTAATAAAATTTTTTATTTAAAATAATTAATACTAGCAAATTAGTAGTTTTAATTTGTATGTAGCGACCTAACCCTGAGATAGTCATTTAATTATGAATCAATAAAAATAATCAAATGTTAGCTGGGCACTTTATAATAGTGGATATAATTAGGGCCGATTTATAATTTAAATTCGTTAAACCCATAAGAGGCCATTGAAATCATCACAATACATACACCCAAAGGTTTTGTAACAATATGAGCACGGAAAGGAATAGGCGTATAACACTAAGTCGGTTATGTATGCTACGAAATAAATAATCTTCGGTTGTAAATTGATTGAATTATGGTCAAACTCAGTTATCCGAAAAACAATATACACTAAAGTCTAAACATATAAGGAGATCTATTCAAGATCTGTAATTAATTTTATATATTATGTTAGTATATAGCACTAAGCCAAGTTTAGCACAATTAGGAATTGCATGGATAGCATGTTGTAGGTTAAGCCTAATTTTTAACTATTTTAGTGTTAGGTTATTATGAAATGATAAATTGATTAGGCTATAATTTTCTTAAGTATCTAACTTTTATTTTGAATAAATGTTATTTTAATGGAAGTTCTGAAACAAAGTTTTTTCCTAAATTCGACGTACTTCTCAACAGTTTTTATGTAGAAATTGACTACGATATTAAGACCAACCAATTCTAGAAAATGTCTAGCATTCTAAAGAAAATTTGCTATTACTTAATGACTTCCCTCATTTTCAAAATTAATGCCAGAAACGTTAAAAGAATAAAGCTGCGACATAACGAACCCCATCGAACTTTATGTAGATATGCAAATTCGCTAATAATTACGGTAGCTGGTGCGGCCACTAAAAGATAAAACAATGTATAGTAGCTAAAGTAACAAAAATCGCGGCTGTAAATTTCTTCATTTGCAATTTTACGGTTTCCTTAATTACGAAACATCACAATCAGACGTTTCTGCAAACACATAGCCCCGAAAGAATCCGCGATAAAGGCAGTGATAAATAGGAAACCATAAAACCATAAAAATGCTTTAATACTACATAAACATTAGAACAAATTGTACTTCTGACGCTTTGCTGCATTTTACATATCCTGAATGCGATTTCGCTGGATGTAATATGCAGATTTTAACGGTGAATTTTACTATATAAAGTGAGCATTGTTCGTGTGATTCTTGGAAATATTCATGCTGTAGTTGCTGATAAGCGACAAATAGCAACAAATGCAAGGCAATGGCAATATGCGGGGTATTTTTTATATTGCGCCCAGAGGAATCTGGGAAAATATAGCAGATAGAGAAACTTGTTGCTTTTCATAAATTTTAAACGTGTTTAGTTCTTTTTGGTTCTAAAATTAATAATAAAGCAACCAAAGTTAAAGAAAACAATGTAACCGGTAATTTTTAAATTAAAAACAACAATAGTGTTAAATTATGCTCATAAAACCGTTATGATTCTTGGAATTTTTCTGAGCCCAATGAAGAAAATACGCTGAATACCGGGCCATAGGTAGGCCACAAGAAACGCATGGTTGAAAATGTATAAACATGTTACAAGGAGAAAAATAACAATATGAGTTATTTAATATAGATGGATAACAAACACTTGCTACAATTTTTATCGGTACAACATTTTACTTTATAAAATATTGTACTAAATTGTTTTAGAATTTGTTATTGACACACTTACATTTTCATTGAAAAGTAATAATCATCTGTTAGTCTATATGCACAATTACGGTGGGTAGAGTGCCAGGATTGCAATAAACAAGACTATGAGGTAGAGTAACAAGACTACACACTTGACTCGGAGGTAGCACTTTGAAGCCTAAGTGTACGTGAACTTGGTTCGCTGCCCCCCGCCCCACAAAAAAATGTTAGTCTACATTTCGCACTGGTACTGTCATATCCAAAGAATTTAAAGCAATTCAAAAGACGTTTCAAAAAACTTATTTTCTGCGACATCCGGTATATATAATACATATAAATGACACTTTTATCAAACTAGGGGGATCCCATTTTTAGAGTTCGTATAGTTTTAAGATTTTCAAAACGGTACTGTGTTATAGCAATAATAATAATGATAACCTGTGTGATTTTAGAACGTGGAACAACTATAATTTACAAGTAAATAATTACCATTTAATTTATAAAAACCAGTGACGTACTAAAATAAATAGCAATAGAAATAATACCACATTAAAATCATACCCAACAGGCACACGTGCGTTTAAAATACGTCGCAAAGACGTTGACATAGTTGAAAAAACGTTATTCGTTAAAAATTAAACGTTAAATTCTAATCAAAGAGTAAACGTCATTTTTTCAACCTAGATTACACTTTGTATTTTAGTCATTCTTTTTACTATTTACGTATTTTATTGAGCGTATTTATACGACGCCGATATGTCGTTGATTGTACAGGGTCTTTAGACCGCCAGATGATATAAAACAATAGATATTACGTTATAATAAAACGAAAATGTGAAATTTTCCATATTATGTTAAAATAACATTTATATAAAACGCTTTTCAGATTTAGTAGCCGACTCTTAACGTCGATATAACGTTGTTACAACAACGTGATATTAACATTTTTGAATTACGAATTACGAAGTGCTTTTTAGAACAGCAATTAACTTGAAACGTAGACTTCACGTTTATAAAAACACGATAACTTAGCATTTTCCATGTTACGTTAAAATAACGTTAATCTAAAACACCTTTTAGATCACTAATCAACACTTAACGTCGATAAGACTGTGACACAACGCGATAATTACGTTTTTTAATTAGGTTAGGTAATTTTAGACTAGCAGTTAAAGTTAAACGTTGATATGACGTTCACAAACACACGTCAGTTGTACTTTCTAAGCTCGGCAAGAACCACGTGTGCTCAACGCACACCTATCACGCGTACGGTCATTGCACACATGATAGTGTCGACCAATTGAAACGCGTTACATAGTATGCTGACAAACCGTTGTTTCCCTTTGTCTGGCTACCTGAATTCACTGTTTAGGTCGCTGATGAAATCTGAAAATATGTGAGTTAGTACGTTGTGTGTATATTATTCCAATTTGACATAATGCTAGCCTTATGTTGCATTAGAAGAATATAGGTAGTATGTCCTATGTTCTACTAAGCTCAATTTGTTTCCCATTTAAGATAAAACATCTGTCGACTTTGGGTGAAACTATACAGTGTTGAACCAGTTTGGAAATTTTGTATCAACTGAAGTCGCCGACTTATTCTATTGGGCTGGCACAATATAGATTATTCAGAAAAAAGTAACCTCTTTCTGTAGTTAATACTTGACGTAAATAGAATGTCAATTTTGTATCAAGTAAAACGTCATTTTAACGTAAAATCCAAGTTGAAGTTGTGGTTAAAACGTAACGTGCTTATAACGTTAGCACTTAATTAAAAACTTGCTTTAATAAAACGTCGTTTTAACGTATAAAGCACGTACTTTTTCTATTGAAAAGGCAACGGTGTTACAACGTTACCATATGAGTGAAAATTGTGCATAACTTGACGTTCAAAGGACGTTGGTTTGAAAACCAAACGTAAAAGACACGTTAAACAGTCGGCAACGTGTTTTAGATCGCATTATAACATCCACAAATACGGTTTTGTTTGATCACGACTTAAACGTTAAAAGACCGTCGTAGGCTAACGTAGAATCAACCATATAACGTTGAAAAACTGGTTGATTTTCAACACACTTCAACGTTAATATAACGCTTGATTCAAAGTTATGCCTCAACGTTAGTTCAACGTGTCTGTGCACATTTTAGAATTCCCGCTAAATCCTGTGAAAGGTTCTATTGGTTATTATAAGGCAAGTCATTGCGTGACGCCAGGAGTGGATAGATTATTTAAATATACTTATATGCCTAATTTGTACTCAATTCTGGTGCAATCTGGTCCAAGTGCTCGGGGGATCGTTAAGACAACGTTTTCTAGCAAAGCTATAATATTTATTTTTGGAAAATAAAAAAATATGTAACTCAATTCTAAGTATAAATTAATTATATAGCAGTTTCCAAAAAGTTCTATTAGAACATAACATAATTGTAGGGTACATATACTTACTTATTTAAAATAATTGATTATATATATTAAAACATGGAACTATTTCTGATTTTAAATGTTGCTTTAATAATTTTATTTCATTATCTTTTAGATACTGACTTTTAGAGACTCTATACCTATACGAGGTTTAACCAAAAAATATCGGTACACAAAATGGCGCCCTTTTAACAAACGTTTCAGTTTTCGAAACAAAAAATATATAGAAGCGGCGGATGACTTTGGTCTGAACATTAAACTGCCAAATCAAAAGTGAAACGGTTATTACACTTCAAAGTGGCAGCTCGTGGAGAATTTTAATGGTAGAGCCAACCAACGAGCATAACATGCATTTTCCTCCCCCTCACTGACAAAGACAGATTATGACAACCCGAGATTTAAATATTTTCCATACGGATTGGCAGAAGTTAGTATAGTGAAAAAACTACCAAACTTTACAGGCTAATAGAATATACTGAACTCAATTGAATATCTCCCTTTGAAATTGAAATGTATAATTCGTACTCCACTCTTGAAGATACATAGATACATGCGTGATTCATGTATATTCTTTCACAATATACGACATTTTACCAGTAAATTATAAGTATAATAGAGTAGATCATAAAAAGCATTGCTATTTAAGTTATTTTGCCAAAATACCAACGTTTCTTCTGTTGGAATTCTACACGGCAATTATCGGCATTTGCATCGATATCAGTAACGCCACGCACGCGATCAGTGACGGTCAGACTACTCGAGTGCCTAAACAGATTTGGCTCTCATTGAAAGTTAAAGTATCATTATCTTTGCACCTACTTCTTGCCGTTTTATCCCCGCTGCAGTCTATAAACTATCGAAAATCGGAGGAGCCGCTTCGATCTAGCACCGACGCGTCTGTGAAAGCAAGCAGAGCTTATTATACAGTTGAAATTCATGAAATAAAAATTACTCGTACTTTGTTTAAGTTTTAAATTGAGAAAAACGGTATAAAATTAGTACAAAAAAACTAGGGCAAGTTTTAAATCTAGAATACACGTGTAGGTAAGATGATAAACGTTGGTGTCGTGCAAGGTGTCTTGTTTAGAAAAATGCCCCTTCCACGGTTCAAAATATTTTAAAATGTAGATTTAAACACCCTCTATCAGTTAACCACCACATTTTTATACATCTCTAGTATCAAAGGCGCAATAAAGCTTTTCCAGGAGCTTGGACACCTGGTATAGGTGTATGGAAAGGATACTAAATATATCTAGAATAAAGCACTTGCCGGTCGCAAAATAATAATAATAATAATGAACAAAGCTGAGAAACATATTTCATCACTACTAAACTAAAATTTGAATGCATTTTATCAGTTTACCCTAAACTACCTTAACTGCAATAGAAGTGTTGCTTTTGTTATGTTTTTATTTCTATTGCTTTATATGCAGATTGTCGAGTAATTTTTGTAGTTGATTCCAAAAAGAGCAGATTAGATGAGTAACAAAAGCAGTGCAAGTTAAGTCTTGAAGCGAATATAACAGTAAAAGTAACACAAATACTGTAATAATGTGACAGCTACTTGACAGTAAACTACATCAAGGTGCTTGCAGTGAAAAATCAATTGTCATGTCCTATGTCTTTATGTTCGCACAAGCCGCCACCAATCTGTATATTTTTACGGAATTGTTCATTTATTTTATTCTGGAAATGGCTAAACCGAGGGTTTCCTACACAACATGTTTTTTGCAAAAAATGTGACTGTTGGTCGCTTTTTATGATAAAAAGAAAAGAATGTTTGCTATATTTACAAAAATTGATGCCTTCGATGTAGTTACGCAAATTTGCACTAATACGAATGGGAGCTATTTGACTTGATCTATTTTAAGTCAATTGGGGTAAATAATTATCCGAGCAAAGCGAGACCTTTCGAAACGACTTCGCGAAAATTCTCTAGAAATTTATTTTACTATGAATTCCTACGTGCTTTCTAAAGTTAGTATTAAACACCGAGTGGAGAGTGTGAACACGTTTTTACATAGAAAAATAGAAAATACTAATTGTAAAAGGGGAATATTGTGCATACGACTACATTAAGAACAGTATGTAACTATTTTCTTTACAAAAATATTATATATGAAACTATTAAGCACTATTCTTTCCGGTAAATTGTCCTACTGCAATTTGAAAACTCCTTTGTATGTTTTTATTTCTTTTACAAATCGTTTGTCCAATTAATATTCCTTTATTATTATCAATTTATTCCGTATATGAAGAACCTAACCTAACATAATTGCGATTAAATATGGATATATTGCGATGAATATTCGATTGTGTATTAATTGACTGACAATTGTAAGTAATTGAAAGGGCAGAAACCAAAATGTGTTTCAATTGTATTTTTATTTTTATTTGAGATGGCGGAAGCTCAATTAGATCTACCAAAGTTTTACAGAGAATATAACTTTTTTTAGTATATTAAAGGGAGACAGAGCCGTATTAGTAATTAAGCAGAGGAAGCAATCGCTTCTAGAGCAAAACTTTTAGGGGCGGCAAATTTTGGGTAAAGAAACGACAATCGCAGAAGAAAAAGTATGCTGATGATTTATAAGTAGTTCGAAAATTTCAATAGACGGTGAGGATAGACTACCACCGACGTGAATTATTACCAGTGTTGCCATCTCTATTTAAGGGCTAAAAGAATTTTTCCACATTCTAGGGAATTTTGATAATATTCTTAGAAATTACAAAAATCGATAAATGATCGCTCAGTGTTCGATTCTGAGAATGCACAATAGTTATTTATGTACCAAGAGAATTATGAAGATGTTTATGTGCGAAGGATATAAACATTAAGTAATGCCCGTGGTGCATACGTTTTATTTTACACTTTGAATACTTATATAAATCCAAAAGCTTGGAAAAGAGAACATTACACTGTAGGGTAATCATTGCGCCTGAGCAAGACTGCTTTATACACCTCGTAGTGCATATACAAACAGCAACTTACACATCAGTGAAAAATAATTATTAAAAATGATGAAAAGTAAAAAATCAAATTTTTAGCTCAAAAATTCTCAGAACTGAACAATTTGGCAAGGGTTGGTAACAGTGTAGTGACGTAGCGGAATGTAGAGAAAACTTTTTATTTGTCTAGGGAAATCACAAAATAAAGAATTGATAACGCTGATTACCACCATCTTACATTACCACTGATGTGGATTTACATCTGACTCAAACTATCACCGACTTGGTTTGTTACTGACTTTAAATGTGTGAAAAATATATGAAATGCCAACGAACTAAAATACTACCGATGTGGATTTACATCCAACTGGAACAACAGCCGACGTAAACAACCACCACCTAGGTTTACTACCGACTGGTATCACCTGGACTAAAATTATATAGCAATTGCTGCAACACACGTAAACGACCACAAATTTGAATTTCTTTGAATAATAACAATTTTGCAGCAACTACAGTATTTTTACGAAGTCATTTATTTATTTATTACGTATTCTAAATGTGTTTCTAATATATTTTTGTTTTTTTAAAGTTTGGTTTGATCATAATTACCCTAAGTTTGTTTTTTATAATTATACATTTTGTCTGCTCCAATGTTTTTGTTTTTAATAAAAAACTTGAGACGCCAAAAAATTCCCAGCTTGTAGCGGCCGCTTCGCTTAATCCACTGCTGCTTGGAAAAAATTAAGAGTACTAAAACAACAAGTTGGTTTCTATTCCTATAATCTACTACTCTCAAGGGTGTCGTAGCACAATTGCAACTAGATATACGTAGAGCCTGATTTTTTATAATGTAGT
Organism: Agriotes lineatus; assembly: GCA_940337035.1. Taxonomy (NCBI): domain Eukaryota; kingdom Metazoa; phylum Arthropoda; class Insecta; order Coleoptera; family Elateridae; genus Agriotes; species Agriotes lineatus. The sequence continues at coordinate 54,228,274 of OW679203.1, forward strand.
ATTTTGCATTTTCTACAAAACTTTGAAAACATACAGATGCTAACTGGTCGTCTCTTAAATTTGATATCAAATTTTGAATTTCATTGCCGAATGACAACAAGGAAAAAGGACAGAAGCTGCAGATTCCTATTTTTCCAGTTTTTTTCGTTACATTGCGAAATTCGTGAAAGCTACAGTGTCATAATAATTTTTTTTCTCCCTAATCTCTTCTGCGGTTTTCCATGCCTCATCTAAGTGAGAACCGGGGCGCCCCGACCGGGAGTCGAACTCTCCACCGAGCGCTCGAGTTCTCACTGTGACCTCGACTGCGAATGTCATAATAACTAAATATTGTCCAACATACTCAAATGGTCAATAGAGGGACTACTTATATTAGTTTCTCTGGAGGTAATTTTTGTGCTAGTTTGCACAAGTGCTGGTATAGTAAAATCACGGAAACAAACGGTGCTCGTCATCAAATATTTAGTTATTAATTTAAAGTTACTGTTTGATGATGCGCTCCGTTTGATTCTGTGATTTACTTCATATTAATTGTAACTATAGGTAAATCACAGTAGCAAACGGTGCGGGTCATCAAACAGTAACTTTAAATTAATAACTAAATATTTGATGTCGTGCACCGTTTGTTTCCGTGATTTTACTATAGAACGTTAGAGAATTTTCGTATTTTGAGCAATAGTACGCAGAGAAATATTCTGACCGAATACCACACGTGCACTTAATATTCCTAGATAGCTTTTGCTATTCACTCATACTTTTGCAAGGACATTTGTGAATTTAAAAAAAATGTGGGTAATATTCAATTTACTAGGGATATTACAAATGAAATAATGTCACTCAGCGAAAGTCGCTACAATCATACACTTGCACCCCCTTGTTCAGTAGTTTTAAAGGGGGAAAGTGCTGTCTTTTACATATAATTATAAAATAAAAGAAGTTTAACTTTACGCGAGTCGCTAAGTTCCAAATTGGTGTTTCGAAAGTTCCGTTGGAGTTATTGGACGTTAATAATAAAATGTTTAGACAAAAACGTTAATAGATCTAGGGTTATATAATTTGGTGATACTTTCGGAAGAGGAAAAAACGTACACACAGGTTAATTTAAAAGTTTCCATAGGAAGCGTTGTTGCGTTTTTGTTTTACTTTACACAATTAAATAAACACCTGCAGGCGGAACGCGGTTTTACAACTAATTTGTGTAAAATTCTAAAACTTCTTGTGCTATATTTATATTTTCTATTGTTGAGCAAAAGTGTCAGGAAAGTAATTAGTTATTTTTAGTTTGCTGGAAGACTACTAAGCTTTATTTTCGAAGCTTTGAGCACAAATTAAAATAGTTATTTATTAATCCTGGATCCTTGATTCAGGAGGATGATTCAGATTTAAAAATTAGGCTATGCACATTTCGGGCTACTTTATAGATGTATTTCGTCACCATTCAAGATTTTTAGGTTTAGCTTTGGCTATTATTGTTCTAATGAATCCACTGGTCAGTTCTTCCCATTCCATATAGCAGAAGAAAAACTCAAACATCCGAACGTTATAATATTGAGCGCAACTTGTGTAGATGCCGATAATAGTAACTTGAAATTGCCTTTTTACTGTAGTAAAACTTTCTACAAACACCATAAAGTTCTAGAAATCATTAAAGATTCAGACGAGCTAGAATCGAATACCCATACTTTTAGTCTGACGCATTTCGTCATTTTGCACTGAAAGTAATCGCTCGAGAATTTCCCGACCTCCAAACCTGCATCGCGAGAATTTCCATTTACGCACTGGGAAATTCAGTCTGCGGAGCCGTTATTGCTAAGAACTTAATTAATCCAATAAATTTGCATTTCCCCGCGATTTAAAACTTAAACAGCCTTATCGTCATCTGCAACTCATCGCCGTCAAATTGTGTAGCTGCGTTCCCCAGTTCAAACAAGAAACCTGCGGCACGAAAGCCGTCTCGTGCTTTACACGGTTCTTACGTCTCTTTCGAGTGGCACTCATCATCCGAATCGATAGAATCCCGGATTTTTGTCAAATTATCCCGTCGCGTGGGCTAAACAAAGCCCTGCATTAGCATCCGCGCGAAAGAGACGAAGATGCCCACCATGGGGCACGAGACTTTTATTTGGCTTTATTCAATGGATTGTTTCCGCAGCGGAGGAATTTTCTAATAGTCTTGTCAAATCAGCAGTGGGATTGTCGACAACCAAGTAGTATAAATCAGAAGCGGGATTGGCGATAATTTTATAAACGCTAATACGGCGAAAATGACAGCCAAATTGGATTAGAGAAAGGTCAATGACCAATTAAGGTGTCGCAAATAAAAACTGAAAGTGAGTTAAGGGAAATTGGAAGCGAAGAACGGGAAGTTTTTAATCAGTTAATAGTGATGGGCTGAGGCTCACTCCACAGCCGCCTGTTGAAAATGTACGCGAAGAGACGGTACAAGGAATGGGAATAAATTCACCTGCGAACTGCATGGATGTTATGACCTACAGCGACACTGCACGAAACCGTTCCCAAGGAACGTTCGCCCGTTGTAATCCAATTCCGTATCCTGCTTCAATTTCACAATTTGATTTAGCAAGGGAACTGTACGGATAAAACTGCGAACGGGGATTCCATATTGAACGCAATAGGTCACTTTTAATCCTCGCGGCACTCGCTAATTGCACCCGATTTGCAACTAACCTGTTTGAACCCCGAAGACCACATCAGCAAAAAGGTCCAGAACACGAGGCGGCCGCCAGTCATAAATTCTTAATGTGGAAACTGTTTGCAAGCTCGGAAGAAATAACCTATCGGCCAGCTTGTGACCTTTGAGTCCTCTAGCACGAGAACGAGGCAAAACGAAAAATCGGCGAAATGCTCGCGACGAGAGAACTGCAGCGCACTACAGGGTTGCTTCGGTAGAACAGTGAGAAAAGGACTTACCTCTGGAAAGGCTGCTGGAGAACAGGAGGCGTCCGGACGACCGTCGGGCTAGCAGGAAGGCGACAGTCAGCTGAGTGTTTGGCCTACTTGGCCAGCAGGACGAGTAAAGCGGCAGGAACAAGGAGCAGGACACGCTGTGTCCAGACATGCGCCATGGGGGAGATGCAACAGGCGATCAATATCACAGTCACTGCTAGTCGCACAACATACTACACTATATACAGAGTGATGCGATTGCTACGAGGTCGTTGGAATTCTAATTAACGGAGACGATACGCAATTACCGGCGCCATCTATGATCGTTTAGCAGGCGCGATTATTACATCAATGGGAAATGAGAAACAACAAGAGGAAGCTGATGCTGTGGAACGCTTATGCAGTGACGCAGTTAGGCATGAAATGGTTACCATTTCCAATATTTATTTTTCTCCTCTCTGAATACATTTTGAACGACTAAAATATTCCTCCTTCCATTTCATTACCTTTTTATAAATTATTCACAATTAGGTAAAAACTGCAACATGTATCAACACTTTCGTAATTTCCGTGGAACAGTTGCGATGCGCTTTCTTATCGAAATTGCCATCCGATTTAAATCGACATGCACAAGAACTAAATTTGCAAAAAAACGGTAGGATACATCAAAAACTGTACACACAAACATTGCGTCAGAAAAACACTTCAAAACTTTGATAGTTTCAGCCGTCTATTATCCACCAAAGCACAATAACAATAAAGAAGACTGAATACTTTTTACAATGTTGCGGAATAAACAAATAACAGAGTGAGATTAGAATTCAAAGTATTCTCAATAGAGACTGATACTGACAACAAACAGCGGAAGTGAATTACACACAACTTAAGCCACTCACAAGTCTACCCACCTACTGCAAGAAGTTTACAACTGAATCCAGCTTGATCGCTCCCCATGTTATAGTTTCTTAAATCCAAGAAAATTCCAGACAAGGCCAGCTGGTAACCTTGTGTAAGGCACATAGATTCTAGGTATATTGGTAATCTTCTTTTTCATCTTCATCTTCATATATTAGATCGATGGCCCTTTTACTTCCAGAAAGCTGAGGTTTTATGAGCCCTCAATACACGTGACTCGAGTACGTGGCTAGCCTTGCTCGTAGAAATTGAGGAAGAGTAATAATCAACGTCACTAAAGACAAAAAAGTTTGGAAAGCAACACCACTTCGAAAACATAGAAAATACCGTAAAAGAAAAAACTTTGTTAAATATGACAATAAAAAAGACATGAGAAGGAGAAAAAGAACTGTCGACAGGTGACATAGAAGTAGACATCCAGTGATGTCACTTTAAATTAATAGACAATAGCATAAGTTCATCCACATGTATGGTTTAAAATCTAAATGGTAAGTCCAGTGGAAGGAGATAGATTTTTGTTTTGTTCGTTTAATTTGTAATGTAGTCTGGCCTGTAGAGGAGTTTGATACTTTCATCGAATAATCAGTCAATCTTATATTTCTTGTATTTTCTTTCTTTTTCATACGTATTTGTGGATTGATGATGGTTTTGAAAAAAGACAAGAAAAGTTTGGATTTTACTAAATAATGGTTACTTCCGCAATCAGGCCCCCGATGTGCTCTAACATCTAGTATTTTCAGATTCTTGTTTAACAATTTGATAATCGATTATTGACCTCCGGTTGTATGCTATTTTCCTACATGTATACAAGGTGCCCCAAAAAGGAGTGGTAACTCTTCCGAATTGTCTCAACAGATGTCGCTTTATCTAAAGTACAGCTACCAAATACTTATAATTTTTAAATTAAGTGATGCCAATTCAATTTAAAAATTATAAGTATTTGATCGCTGTACTTTAGATAAAGCGACATCTGTTGAGACAATTCGGAAAAGTTACTACTCCTTTTTGGGGCACTTGGTATATGTGGATGCCCTTATGTTTGTAATATCCGTTCATTATTCTTAATTTGTGTTGTTTACCCATATTAATTAGTCGCTGACCATTGTTGTTTAGTGTCTTCTTTTCGTGGGTACCTACAATGTTATGTTTAATTTTTCTACCTGTTCTTGCAATTATTCTTGAGATTCCCACTTCTATCAGCGTTTAATATTGAAGATCAACAAAAGATACCATATCAAGATTATCCATGTGTATACTTCAACCACTGATCATACAGATGACAACTTTTATAACGATATATCCATAGTTTTGAACGAGACGCCCGCCCACTTCAACATATTGTGCGGCCTCCTTAATGCCAAAAAAATCTAAAACGTGACGAAGAAACAGCACTAGGGAATTTCGGAACACCGGGAAAGAATGGCAGAGGTGAAACCCTACTCAGTTTCCTACTTCAAAGGAACCTATATCAAATGAACAGCTTTTTCCACAAAAAACAATATAAGAGATGGGCATGGCAAAGCCGTGATGGAGAAACACGAAATGAAATCAATTTCATAATCAGCGATAAAAAATAAATAGTAAAAATTTTTACAGTTCTAAATAAATTTACCACAGGTAGTGACCATCGAATGGCAACAGCTGAAGTGGAAATGTCTCTCGGCGGCGAAAGATATCGAATGATTGCAAAGAAAACAACACCAACATGGTTAGCTCCAAAAGACATCAATGAATAAGATCAAGAAACGACTGGAAAACAGTGCAATAGTCCACGAAAACATAAACGGTCGAAACCAGAAAATCGCCGAGGTCATTACAGAAAATCAACAGAGGCATTGTTCTAAAAACGGAGAAAGGCTCAATCACATTCGTTTCGCAGACTATGTGATCCTAATAACTGACCAACTCGGAGAAACAAAACAAATGTTAAATGAACTCGATACAGTATGCTCAAAGATCGGCAAAAAGATGAATTTGAGAAAGACCAAATATATGACAAACCTTATCCTCAAGGAACAATTAAAAATACCAGACCAAGAAGTAGAAATGGTAGAAAAGTACAAATACCTCGGACACGAAATAAGAATAAGGATAACCAAAAGTGCGAAACAAAAAGAAGAATAACCCTAGCCTGGACAACATACGGAGCACGGAGCGATGTGTTTAAGAGCAGTGTACCAATTACAATGAAGCGAAAAGTGTTTAATCAATTCGTGCTTTCAGTAATGACGCACGGCGCAGAAACATCAACACTCACGAAAAAGTCAGCTTTAAAATTGTGACACAAAGGCGCATGGTAAGGTCGATGTTTAAAGAAGATCTGTGAAGTAAGACAGGAGTGATAGACGTTATAGTACGTATGGCCAAACAGAAATGGAGCTGGGCGGGAAATGTTGCCAGACTAAAATACATTAGGTGGACACTCAAACTTTTAGAATGAAAACCCAGAAAGGATAAGCGCAACAGAGGAAAGCCACTAATGCGCTGGACGGACGACATAAAGAGAATTTCTACCAATCGTATGGAAGCAGCGCAGAACAGAGAGAAGTGGAGACGACAGCTAGAGGAGGCCGACGTCCAACAGTGGACTTCAAAAGAGCTGGATTAAGATAATGATGATGTATAGTTGATCTCTCCTCTAACAACACTGAGTGATAAGGAGCATTATCTGTAACGATAACACATCTATCCCCAGGCACCAACTGATTTTCTACCTACTTTGGAAAAATTTCACTGGTCATGTTTTTGTGGTAATCTCGGTGTTCAATTTTTGAGTCTAAAATGAAGCCACACCCAGGTAGGAAGCTACCACAATAGCATGCATGAAGCACTGTTAATCTCTTTCCTTCTCATTTCAATCTCTTATTAATAGTTCATCTATCATCATTTTTCAACCACATTCGTATCATGCTTGCGTTCTGGTATATCCAGGTTTCACCTAGGTAAATAAAAGTAACTCCTTGCTCGCCACCAGAACATTCCAAATATTTTTTTAAGAATTTGAGTTGGCTTGCTGAATAAATCATGTATTTTTTGGAATTTGTTTTTTACTTCCCTCGTCTAAAAAACGAAGGAAGTATTGTAATAGCGAAAAAATCACTTTTAAGATTTCTTCAGATCTTCACGTTTCAGGGTTCCTAGATGACGAAAAACAGGTTTTCTCAATTCCGTTTGTTTGTTTGCGATATAACTCAAAAACTAATTTCTGGTTGAAGACGATATTTTGCATGCAGATTATATATCTACCTGGCATGAAACCGAGAACATTTCGGAGAAATATATTAAAGTACTAATTTGCACATACCTCAGGTTTTATCATTGGCGAAAATGAGACCTAACAGATACAGGGTTAACATCACAACTGTGACAGAATAGTATGCGGTCTTCGAGAACTAGGTTCGAAATATTTGCCTGAGAGCGCGGTGTTCAAATCTCAGCGGAATAATTCTTTTTTTGCAAATTGATGTCATTCGGGCAAGGGCAGTTCCGTGTAAACCCATTTACAGATTTATTCTTCCCTCGTCTAAAAGACTTCCTAGTTAACGAAAAACAGGTTTTCTAATTTCGTCTGTATGTGTCTGTCTGTTGGCAGTATAACTCAAAAACTATTTGTGGAAGGAGGACGATATTTTGCATTCAGATTATATGTCTCATCATCATCATCACGTAGCCTCTCTCGTCCACTGCAGGACACAGGCCTCTCTTAACGTTTGCCATCTAGGTCGGTTTTGTGCCTCTTTTATCCAGTTGCTGGACACTCGCTTAAGATCATCCGTCCATCGAGTTGGAAGACGTCCTCTGTTTCTGTAAGCGTCTTGTCTTGGTCGCTATTCAATAATCTTCTTCGTCCACCTGTCGTCTCTCATTCTTGCCACGTGGCCCGTCCAACTCCACTTGAGATTCACAACCCTTTCTACGACATCCACAACCCCAGTTCTTCGCCGTATTACCTCATTTGTTACCCTGTCTCTTAAAGGCAATCCCAACATAGAGCTCTCCATAGCGCGTTCGGCAACTTGAAGCTTTTCAACCGATTTTCTTGTAAGGGTAAGGGTTTCTGCTCCATACGTCATGACAGGGAGTACACATTGGTTAATGTTAATTGATTATATGTCTACCTGGCATGAAACCGAGAAAATTTCGGACAAACATGTACAGGGTGAGTGCGCTAAAAATTAAAATTTTGTTTATTTTTGTCTCAACTGAGAAGCAGATAAAAGTAATAATTTGCACATAGGCCAGGCTTTACACTTGTCGAAAATGGGACCCAGCAGATACAGAGTAAAGTCGTAAAAGAGTCAAAACGTTTGAACAACTAGTCTGTTTCCTTATTTACAGCCGCGCATCGCCAAGCCGTGAGAACTTCTCTATGGCCCGTGTTGGCAGGCGCTGTAGTTCGAATCCCATCACGGGTAATTTTTTTATTTGTAAATAGTTGGAGTAAGACGATATTGTGCATGCAGGTTATATAGCTACCTGGTATGAAACTAAAAAAATATCTACCAAATACATACAGGGTGAGTATCTTAAAAATATAAAATTTTATTCATTTTTGCTCTAACTGAGAAATATATAAAAGTAATAATTTGCATATATATCAGGATTTATACTTGTTGAAAAGGGTGCCCAATAGAAACAAAGTACTGTCGTAATGGAGTCAAAACCGCCGCGCAACCGGGCGAGCTCCTCGATTGCCCGACGGATCTGAGGCCGGATTTAAATTTGCGTTCGCACGCGCTGCAGTTCGAATCCCATCATCAGTATTGTTTTTTATTTGAAATGTATTTAATTCGCATTGCCAAGTTTTTTCTTTTATTGTTTCAGTATTATTACGAATGTGAAGATAGTTTTACCCCTATTTTCGTTTGATCTTTAAAATTATTTAATGTCACAATGTCCACTTGCGAGGAAAGTTCTGGGTAAAAACACTTTACAAATTATTTTATATTTGTTACTTTATCGTTTTCAATAGTTAGTAAAGTTTTGTGTAGCCCCTTGTGTATTCCAAATTCAATCTAGCATGGCCTAATAAATTGTGAAGAGTAAAATGCTTGTATTTTCGTGGTATTCGTAAATATGTCGGCCCAGTTGGAATGTAAAAATTCATTATCCAACTAATTATCTCTTGACTCTAGTGAAAGCTTTTGTAAAGTCTGAACATTAGATTGTGAATAGTTATAAACAGTGCGGATCGAAATTAGGAATATTAACAGTAATACAGTGTATTATAAACTCAGTTACTTACAGAAAAAAAATTCCAACATTTAAATTATTTCGAAATTACTTAGCTTTTTGTACACGGTCTTAAATTCTTTAAAGCAGTTGTTTTTATTTCATCAACATTTATAATATTACTCGGAAATCATTTTGACTTAAATTGAGCTTCATTTTGACTGACATAAGTCGCTATCAGAAATTACGAATGTTTTTTATCTGTATTGATACATTTTAAATTCCTCTCCATGCAAGATAAAAACTTTGAACATTTCAAGTTACAAACTAATGTGCTGTCAACAAATAAGTGCTGGCAATATAAATCTAGTGTCTCGTCTAGTTCCAAAACGACTGTACGTGTAAATTTTTCAAATTACAAATTAAATGCTTTCAACAAAGAAGTGCTGCCAATATAAATTTAGTGTCTCGCCTAGTTCCAAAACCACTATACGTGTAAATTTAAGCAAGTATATTCAGAAATGTCTTACTATGTTGCACTTGAAGAAGTGTCGAGTGATGAGAAGTGCGTTGAGTCTCTATAACTGCGCCAATAACACTTCTTAAAAATAATCGTGGGGAATATTAGTAGTTTCCAGTCCCATGCTTCTTAAATGTGCTTTTGAGGACCTTTGCCTAACAATTTCCATAAATTAAACTTTCATCGCAGCGTTCAGAACTGACGGCAACTACGAGGCTTAACGAGATTCATTCATTCCAGATTTATAGGGCGAGATCGTGTTCGTTTCGACTTGTTAGAGCAATCAGTACACGATATGCTTACAATTTTTATAAAAGAAAACCCCCGCGCACTCTGAAACAGGGGCGAAGGAGAAGGAATCTTTCAGCCGAAAGAATTGCGATAATGCTCACGGTTTATGCACATGTCGAAACCTTGTTAGTTTCTAAAAGCTACGATAATGCGGTTGCGAAATATTACGTACCATAAAATGAAGTCAAAAATACACAATAAAACGAAAATTGGCGACTAAAGCCTTCGAGGCTGCCCTAACAAGATGTTGTATTATTAAAACCAAGCGGCGGTACGTGAAATATGGCCGTTATTCGTCATATGCGCGATTTACGCCGCCACACATATGAATCCACGATAATAAAGTAAGACAAGACGCGATAATGGTAATTTTTTACTGCGAAACTCCTACAACGAGGGCTATTTTCCCGACAGCGGTTTAAGAGCAAAAACGTGTTATACTATTTAAATGGCTGGCTCTATTTAAACACTTTCGTATTTTTTCTATTAAAAGTATTCACTACTTGTTTCCCTGAAGTATTTATTAAACATAAATACCAGAGTAGCACCAATAATTTCTGCAAACTAATAGATCGAGTGTTTGTTTTCCAGTTTGAATTCAGTAAAATTTAGTTTTGATAATTGCAACAGTTAGTACACAAGTTGATGTCGACATAGTGTTGTGCAGAAAAAATGAATTTAACGATAGAAAATTTTAGAGCCATGATTTACTATGACTTTAAAAGTCTCCTATCTCCGAGAGAAAAATGTAGACGACTTTGCGCTGCATTTGGTGGTTTAGTGAATTTAAATTTGAGAGTTTTACTCAGCCACGATTTTGGCGAAGGAAGACTAATTTCAGCAGTTATCAAAACAAACATAGACGCCGTGCGAAGAATGATTCAGGTGGACATTGGAATGACTGCAATAAACAAGATTTTACATAATCATTTGGTCATAAGAGAAGTCTGTTGTCGGTAGATACCACACAGTCAAACAGAAGCACAGAAACAACAGCGTGTGGAAATGGTGTAAGAAAACTATAAATAAATGTGATAAAGGCAGGTCTAAAGCAGTTTACACCATCATAGCAGCTGGTGATGAAAGCTAGATGTATGCATTTGAACCCGAATATAAGCGGCAGTTTAAACAATGGGTGTTTTCAACAGATCCTAATCCAGTTAAAGTGAAACGATCTCAAAGTGTTGGTAAGAAAATGATTGCTTGCTTCTTTTAAAAATTAGGACCTATCACAAGTGACGTGCTTGAAAATAAACTTACGGTTACCGCAGAATGGTACTCAACAGTATGCCTGCTAGACGTAATTCAAAAAGCTCGTTTACTGCGCCTAAGAAGTGGGATCGTTCTGCACCATGGCAATGCTTCAAGTCATACCGCACATCAAACCAAAGAATTTTTAGAGGCTTTCGATTAAAATTGCCACATATAGTCCATACCTAACGCCTCCCGATTACTTTCTATTTCCTCCATTAAAGGATAAAATGTGTGGTGTGCGATTTGGAATTCTCGAAGATGCCGTGGAAAGCTTTAAAAACCTTATTTCTCAAATGATTTGAGAATAGTGGAATTTATGTTTTGACAATTTGTTTTATCGACTGCGTAAATGTATAGGGTTTAAGGGCAAATATTTTGCAAACCAATAATAAAATATACGGTACACCCCACCCAAGAAAAACGCCCTTCCGTGGATTACAAGAATACTTCGATACTCAACATCACTCCGTTTCGCTAATACAATGAAATGTTATGAACCAGTTATTTATAAAAAAAACCCTTAAAAATTTTTTTTGCCGACGACCATACCTCAAAAGTTGATGTTGCCTTCATTTTCGGAGGACCTATCGTATGAAAACGATCCAAGACTTCAGGAAGGTTCCTTGCGATCGGAATCGTACATACGAACATACATACCCCGCACAGCACGTTTAGGCACCCCCCAATACGAGGGAGGGATCTAGCGGGCTGGAGTCTTCACCAAAAGATCCCCACAGCCGAGACGGAGATTTGGTATAGTGGGTTCATTAGTCGGTTGTCACGAATTTTAGAGATATTTAACTCAGAGTGGTTTTCGATATGAGGGAATTTCAATACTTCAATACTTTTGGCTACAAAACTAAATTGCAGAAATGTACGGTGCTACCCTAGTATCATGCCTTTGAAATTTCCTGTTATCTATTACGTAGGGGATTCCATTTACAACTATTTTAATTTAGTGACAAATGTGTATAATATATGTCATTAAGCTACTATACTACTGTAGTAGTAGAATTTTCTAGGTTAGCAGTCTCGCGGTGTATTTAATCACTTTTCTTAAACTTTGACATACTTGTAAATATTGACAAAGTAATTCCGATACATCCTAGATAGATTTTCACTTCCTCGAAGCACATTTTACCCTTATATCTCTTCTATTTCGCTTCTCTTAAACAACTGGTTTTTATTAATAATCCCAATACTGCTAAACTCCGATCCGTCACATCTGAGTTGGAACGTATACAATGATATTTAATAGTTATATAGAAAACTAGACAAGGAGACGAAGAGTATAACCTAAATAATCATCATCATCATCTATAATCGTCGCTGTGTTCGCTATCCTCTATATTTTCTGTCTACATTTTTTTCCAATTTCTCACCTCCAAAATGTTTATACTATCTACCTACTAGTACTTTGTCTAACCACTATATTATTCACTTTTCTTTATACTAATATGATATTTCGCACTATTGCCACTTAAATTTACCACTGCACTTTGTAAGAAACCCCGTAAAATGAGTAATTTAGCACCACAGCTTGTTTTCGCATCGCATATCTCCCCCATTAACTAAAAAAAGGCTAGAAACTAAATGGCTTGGAAGACTGCATTATATACAAAAACACATACTGTACCTACTTTAGAGTGACTAACAAGTTTAAAAATGATAATAAATACTAAAAACCCGAGAAACCGCGTAGTGCAGTTGGGAAAGCGCTAGGCTTGCATTATAAGTCCTCGGTTCGGATCCCGCGGGGGTCGGAATTTTTCCGCAGTCTTGGCGATTGGAATCGGGCTCGATGAGACCATTTACAGTTAGGCACCAAATTAACTGTGCTCTACTTAGAACCACCGACCTAAGATATAGATTAACAAGATCAACACATCTCAAAGATATACACCGCACACAATAGTTGCCGCGCAAGCACAAGAAGGCGCGCTCCAACTCTGTAACCCGAATCCGAGGCAAGTTCAGCATTGTACCGCCAGATGCTAGCGTGCGAAGCACCAGCCTCTACACCGCAAGGTAAATGAGGTTGCAGATAATACATACAAAGGTACATATTAAAAACCATATCCCCTTAGAATATGAACTAAATTCTCCAATGTGTCAATAACTAAATTCACATGTTACAACAAAAGATAAAGACGACATAATGAAGCATAACTTTAGAAAAGCTTTATGAAACAGCGCCAACAAAGGACGTAAAACTTCTAGTTAAAGACTTAGACGCTAAAATTGAAAGAGGAGATATATATGACATATTGGAAAGGACAGTCTCCATACAGAAACAAATGATAATGAAAGAAGGTTGATAGATTATTCTTGTTAACATTACACAACTACCGCCATACGAAAAACGCTAGATAAAACTATGACACAAAAGGCTAAAGAAGAAGTCCCACCTCTGGAAGGCTTAGCACTTCTACCTTATGTTAAATGCTTGACTGATAGGATAAAACTTGTCCTGAAACGATTCAACATCAAAATTGTGTTTACGACAACTGAAACTTCGGGCAACGGCAACATATCAGTAAAAGACAAAATTCCAAGTTTAAAAACAGCTGACGTATATCACATTTCTTGTTCTTGCCGCTCGAGTTACATTGGACAGACTGGACACCTGACACACCTTAGGATTTGAGCAAGCCAGAGTACTTTCCAGAATACGTCACTACTTCCCACGAGTGATACGTAAATAATATAAACAGAGAAGATGGTTTTAAGCTTAGTAAAACGTGGACTCCTGTGGTACACGATCTAAAACATTACAACCACTGTGCGTCACACGGCCACGTTCCACGGATTACGCTTCACTTAAACGACCAATCAGCGTTACGCCGCTCAGACCATCTGGCACAGAAGATTATAAATAGCTCCACACCGACCTTCAGTTCTAGATGATGCAAGCTGCAAGGTCTTGCGAAACGTTAGTAAATATAGGTCCACAAACAAGTATACTCGTTCTCAAGGTATTCAAACAACACGAACCACCAAAGAGCATGATCATCGCGTGGATCCTTGCTTGAGTTTACAAGGTGCAAGGCATATTAAGCCAGAGAATGCTGGGTGTTTATCCACAAAGACCAAGCGGTCTAAGCCGAAATTCTATATTAACAAGAATAATTCGAGTACCTGCGAAAGCCTCAAACAGTATATAAGGTTGATAGATTTCGCGGATAGTAAACGCATGTGTATTAGCTCCACCAGCTTCCCACTTGAAAACACCCACAAAATAATAATAATAATAATAATAATAATAATAATAATAATAATGGTTTATTGTCCAACAGAAAGAAAAATCCAATTATAGGACAATTTACACAATAAACTAAAGTATTACATATTAATAATCGAAACTTTAACACTAAACACTCGCTTATAGTGAAACAAACTGAAAGGAAATACAATATAATACTATACCTATACCTTACTAAACTAACAAAAGCTGTCTATACTAATTCTAATATGTTAGTTAAATTACAATAATTAATATCGCACATATTTGAAATGTCATTGTAGTTCTGACTCATTTTATAAAGTGGTGATTTTTGTAGTAAATTAGTACGTGGGGTTGGATTATAAAATGTTACGAAATTTCTATTTTGACGTGACGGTACTTGAAAATTAAGCATTTCCAGAAGAAATGGACAATCGATTTTGGCATGAAGAATATTATATAAATAAGTAAGACTAATTATTTTTCTTCTTCTTTCTAAACTAATCATATCAAATCGTTCCAGTAATAATGATTGTGAATAACCTCTTTCTGGGTAAACTCCGTCTACTTTGTAGCTTAAGAATTTCAAAAACTTCCTTTGTATTGATTCTAGATTAATTATTTGATATTCATAGAAAGGGTACCAAATTAAAACACAATACTCAAGTTTTGAGCTGATTAAAGAAAAGAATAAGGTTTTCAAAGCAACTATATTTGTAAAGGATTTGCAGTTTCTTACGACAAACCCCAGCATTTTCAGAGCGGAAGTATATACGGTCTCTATATGACCAGCGAAACTAAATTTATTATCAAAAAGAACTCCTAGATCCTTAACGGTGTCACTGCGTTGTAATAAGTTTGAATTTATAGCATACATATACACTAATGGTTGTAATTTACGGGTGTATGAGACTACTCTGCACTTCGATATGTTAAGTTGGAGTTTATTGGTGTCACACCAGTTGTTCAAGTTCTTAATTTGTTGTTGCAACCAAAGGCAGTCCTCAATAGTAGCGACAGAAAAGAAAATTTTCAGATCATCCGCAAATAGAAGCCTCTCACAACAAAGTACTTCAGGCAGGTCATTGATAAATAATAAAAATAGCAACGGTCCTAAGTTGGAACCTTGTGGGACACCAGATGTAGCAGCAATGAGCTTCGACTTATAACTGTTGTATGTTACATACTGTACACGATTTGACAAGTATGAGGTAAAAAATCTTATTAGAGATTCGCTAAACCCAAAACTAAGTAGCTTTTGTATTATAATGGAATGCAAGATGCGGTCAAACGCTTTTGAAAAGTCGGTGTATATTACATCAACCTGCCCCTGATTATCAAGTATTTGGGCCGTATATTGTGTGAAGTAGATTAAATTGGTAGAAGTTGAACGATGCTGCATAAAACCGTGTTGAAACGGAGACAAGTACTGCTTTACCGAAGAGTATATTCGATCATACAGTATCACCTCAAAAATCTTGGAAAAATTTGATAAGATGCTTATGGGTCTGTAATTGACAATATCAGCTGGATCACCACTTTTATGAACAGGACAAATACGGGCAGTTTTCCATACATCAGGAAATTTAGAGGATTTAAGTGAAAAGTTCAAGATGATATGCAAAGGTGTAACGAAGACGCCTGCACAATCCTTTATTAAATAACTAGGTATTTGATCATCGCCAGCGGTCTTCTTGTTTTTCAATTTACGAATAGCCTTCAATATTTCTTCCTCACTAACGTTATTAATGGAAACACAGGGAATATTATTGAATGAATCTGAGTGAGTTTTTGTTGAAGAGGTAGAAGTAGTATAAATGCTAGCAAAGTATTCTCCAAAAGCATTAACAATTGCCTCAGGAGTATTAAATACAGTGCCATCGCGGTGCATTTTACCTGGAATTCTAGATGTCCCTTTTTTATCACGAATAAAAGACCAAAAGTTTTTTGCGTCATTTGTTACGGATTGCTCAATATTTCTTATATAGTTGCTATACTCTGTGGATATTTGAGATTTTACTAACCGCCGAAGACGCTTATATTCTATGTTATCAGCCAGTTTTCTATATTTCCTATATTTATTGAAGTATTTATACTTTTTCCGAATATTGGTAATTATATCCAGTGTAAACCACTTGGGATATTTGCGACTGTTGCAACGAAATGTGGGAACATGTAGATCAAATAACGAATATAATACATTATAAAATTCGTTAACGATTGCGTTCACATCGGACAGACATTTTAAAGATGACCAATCAATAGTAAGTAATGCATTATACAGTGAATGAAAATCCGCTCTATTAAAGTTGTAGGTTTTATGTATTTTATTTATAGGAAATTTAATACCTGCATGTGTTTTATTGTTAAAAACGATTTGTAAAGGTGGGTGATATGTATCCTCTTTAACCAAGGGCTGTGCGTCCCGAGATACTTCACAAGTAATGCTGGCAATAACAAGGTCAAGAAGTCTACCTTGCAAGTTTGTTATTCGATTATACTGTGTCAGATTAAGAATATCTAAAAATGTGTTCATCATATTACATTTGCTATCATTAACGGTTTCGTTATTAAAGTGAGGTACATTAAAATCTCCTACTACTAACAGCTTATCGTAGTCAATACACTTTTGTTCAAAAAGTTCAATAAAGTTTTGAAAATCATAAACTGTAATACTAGGCGGCACATAAACCACGAAGACATATAAGGCCCCAAAAGCAAAAAAACATTTACAACCCACTATGTCTACGGTGGGTACAGTGTTAGCAATAAATGAAGTATCAATTATTTCCGCGTTAATGTTACTATTCAATGCCAATAGCACTCCACCTCCCCACTGTTGACCGGTAATATTGTACTGTCGGTCACATCTGTATACGTTGTAATGATTGGGAAAAAGTTCACTGCTATTTATGTCACTTGTAAGAGCCGTTTCAGCCAAGCAAATAATGTCAAACTCAAATGCACACACTGATGAATAAAAATTTTCAAAAGAAACATGGATGTCACGGGATCGAGCAACTATTAATCAAACAGATTATGTGGTAATAAAAAAGAGAGCCGATACAAGTATCATTGATGTAAGATCATATCATAGAGCCTGGCCATTATCTGGCGAAAATCAGATTTTGATGACGAATTAATAGACGCAACCGCCTGAAAAGGAAACTGGCACAGAAAAGATAAAGGATCCTGAAATTCTACAACAACTAAGAAGAGAGTTTAAGAAGCCAGACACAATTATTGAACTAGCAATCGAAGAAACTTTAGAAACATTTAAAACAGCGGTGCTGGGAGTAGTGTGAGGTTTTGTTAGAAACGCAGTCAAAGTGACATGGAAAGAATATTTTCAACAACTACTACTTCATGAAACCATAACGCTTCAAAGTACTAATATTCTAGAATCAATCACAGATAACCCGTTTATAAAGGTCCCGGCTCTAAAAAAGTTAAGGAAGCAGTTGAAATGCAAAACAATAACAAGTCTCCAGGGTCAAACGGAATACCAGTACAACTTCTTATGTATTGTGGTGATCGTGTCATAAAAATGCTACACCAACTAATCATGGAAGTATCGAAAACTAAAACGTTACCCAGTGACTCACTCACCACACTCATTCCTATAAACCGACTATAAAATCTTCACATATATTTTAAGAAAGAAAATCGAACCATTTTCTGAACAGATTCTGGGAGAACATCAATGTGGTTTCCGTGTTGGTAGATCTACTACTGAGTAACTGTTTACAACCTAATAGATCCTAGAAAAGAGACATGAGAATACGATAGATACATATAACAACTCTTTGTAGATTTCCGCCACATATATGACAGTATTGAATGAGAAAAATTGTACTCATAATGTATGACGTCCACCTACCATCAAAACTCGTAACCAACGTTACAATGTCAAATATTGAAGTACAGCTACGCATACAAATTAAACTTGCCAAGACCACAATAGAACAGGGACTAAAATAGGGAGATGGCCTGGCCCAGTGCTATTTAGAAATTTAACATAATAGGAAAACTAAACATAGACACAAATACTATACAACTATACCCAACTAGCAGCATATGCAGAAGACATCAATATCATAGGAGGGTTCCATAGTACAGTGAGAAACAAATATACAACTACAACAAGCAGCAAAAGAAGTGACTCTATCCATTAAGACAGAAAAAAATTAAAATCGTTATACAAGAGCGGAAGAAAATGGTTGCGGAAAAATACATCATCATAGGAAATGACATCTTGTAATTTTCTATAATCTTCTTGCTCCATCGAGCGAATCAATAGATTTCAAAGTCGAATAATTGTTTTATTACCGTCTTGTTGAAGCCGGACGTCTGTCAGTGAAAGTGTTAGGTCTTTATTGTCCGAACGCCTTGCGTTAGCCAAAGGCTTCTATTACCCGTATCCTTATCTGCGAGCGGTTAATGAAATTGCCTCGATCTTTAAACAGCCGGTCTCTATTGTCCTAAAATGGATTTTGGGACTTTTTTTTGTGATGAAGGAGGGGAAAATCTTTAAAAGACCCCTGGCTAAGCCAGGGAGTGTTGGACTCGACTGGCAAGGAGGCCTAGTCGCCTACCAACTAAACCTCTCCCCCTTCTTACGCAGGGTAGTCTGGATCCGTTTCTCAAAATTCCTACAGATCTACCTTGCCCATCTGGTTCTGCTAGTTCCTTTCTTGTTCTCGTCTCCTGTTCTCATCTTCTTTTCTACGCATTATGTCGGTGATCATAGTCTCCACTGTTAACCATTTTTCTGCCGTTTCCAGCATATGCGGGACCATCTTGTTGGGTGTTATCGCCTCCTCTATCTCCGTCTCAGCTCTATTTCTCTCTTCATCCCAGCGTCCGCACTCAAAGAGTGTGTGTGCTGGGGTATCCTCTTGCCCGCAGTATGCGCATTCATTTGTATCGTGTAACGTCATTCTGAACAGATAGCTGCCGAAGCATCCGTGACCCGTTAGTGCTTGCGTTAGGTGGTAGTTAACCGACCCGTGTCGCTGTGTGACCCATGATCGTATATCTGTGATTAATCTTCTAGTCCAGGCAGCGGTGCCATCCATGTTCCACTCTTCTTGCCACCTTTCTAGAGTGCGTTCCCTGGTAAAATTTTTCTGTGCTCTTGTGTTTTGTCCCTCCTCGTAGTTCCTTTCCATTGCTAGTAGGTGTATGGGATTTTGGGGCTACCTACAGTTCACTCTCGGAGCCTCCACTGTCCGCAGATAGCATTAGGTAGCCGAGATTTGAGTTTCTAATTGTGTGCTCTTACATTGCAACTGTTCAGTTTATAATAGTCACTAATTCACGATTAACGTTTCTTCCAAAATTAGGCACCCGATGATCTGGCTGGACAGCTCGACCATCTAAGGTTTTTACTTTTGTGATTTCCTGATCTGCTTTTGCAGGATTTTTGAGCGGTAATTTATAAACGTTGTGCGTGGACATGTCTCCGCTACACGCCATTAACAAAAACAATCAAGTTGCAATGCTTGCAATGGATGTAGGGCGCAGGGGTTCCAAAATGAATACTTTTGGGAAAATCGAGAGAAAAGTGCATCACGAAACAGAGATGTACGAAGGCACAGGCTTGATTAAGATGTAGCGCCTTATGATATATGAATAAGATAATTTAGAGCTCGTGATCACATCAAATTATGTAAATCTTCTAGATTAAAAGCAACGGTAATTATTGTTTTATTTATTTAATTGCATATTTACAGTCTTCTCTGTGGCAACTGGTTTAAATCTTCTCGGGACCCCTGGCGGGTGGGACAGATATTCTTCGAGGTTTTTTCACGCCCAGCTAAATGGTTGTTGTATACGGTTGCTAATCGTTGGACTTCGCTGACTACGTATGGCAGTCCCAAATCGTTGTGGAGGGTTTAATTATTACCGAGAATTTGCCATCATGCGAAAAGTTTTAGATTCAAATCTTTGTAGTGTTTTAATATTTGATAGCGATTCGGTAGCATGGCTCAGTGGCTTAACGCGATGGAATACTGATCCACGTCGCTTTAGGTGGCTGGAAGACAGTCGAGGAAGACAACGGGATACTAGCACTATACCATCGACTTTATCCCCAGAACGTTTCCACTCCATTCAAGGGTGGAAATCGTCAACGTGCTATAATTTACATTCCCATCAGCTCCACCTTTCTGTAAGTGGCAGCACCAACACATAAGACACTTTAAGAAGAAGTTTAGTTAGTCCCAGTTCACTTGGTAATGAAACCAAGAAGTGATCAGTCGGACGGAAGTTGCTAAACGGCCGTGGCAAAACCACAGCAACGAAATGCACAACTTCGCAAAGTAGCTTATGCAATACCCTAGAAACCAATAGAAACCCCCTAAAAATCTATTCGATACGAGATCTCACGCGCAGATTCGCTCAAAAAGCCAAACAATGAATTACTAGGAATAAACTGTTAAGCAGTGTCACTCTTAGGGGACAATAGACACCGTGTAGTGCACTTGAATGTTAGGTTTCAACCTACAACATGTCAAAATAAACCAAACAGGTCAATATGTAAATTACCAGAGCTAATTACACGAGCCTGCCACTTTCAGAGTGCTTTGTTAGAACCAAGGAATATCACATTACACTAGAAAAAAATATAAGAGTCCAACTACAACGTACACCTGCAGTTCTCAACGTAACTTCGTTTAGCCAATAACTAGCTTTTATATGGAAACTAAGGTGAGCTACATCACTAGGACTAACATTAGTAAATAAAGCCAATAGTTTCAAAATGACAGTAACGACCAATATGAGACACTGGCTTCACACGATGTTGGCGTGACATTAATTTCGTTCTTGTGAATGTGCTGTACTAAACCAATGTATTTACAGTAGTGGCGCGACTGAATTCAGCAGCAGCACCACCAAACCACCATGATATAGCTTACATCGGCGACCAGGAACACTCCTATTTACCATTTAAAGGAGACTTCTTATAAATGAAACGTTAAATGTACCTGTTTTTAAGTGTCCACCAATTAAAGGTAGTCTACCATACTGTTGGGGCTTTTATAGTGTGGCAAACCACAGTAATGTCATATATCATGTGTTGGCAGTTATAGGACAGATGTTAACATTAGCACATTTTTCGTACGAAGCTTGTGCTGCTCAAATCGGTAATTGTAAA
Organism: Agriotes lineatus; assembly: GCA_940337035.1. Classification (NCBI taxonomy): domain Eukaryota; kingdom Metazoa; phylum Arthropoda; class Insecta; order Coleoptera; family Elateridae; genus Agriotes; species Agriotes lineatus. Next base: position 54,249,715 of record OW679203.1, read on the forward strand.
TATAACATATTTTGGGCACACCATGTGCTGCGAAGCAGTAATATTTTATAAACAGAATTGGCATCCCTTAAATCAAAATAACGTATCACTTCAGGTAACATTTCTCTTCTGGTGCGATTACGATATCCCAGAGTAAATTGCAGTTGTATCTCTGAAGACCAGTAAATAGATTCACGTTTTAATGTTTAAAGATATATAACATTGCAATCACCCGGAATTAAGTGCATCAATTGGTGCAGTTTAATCGACCATGTTTAAAATATATACTACGGTGATACCCTAGTAATGTAAACTGTCCAAGTTTAAACTATTGAAAGCTGTTGAATCGTGCTTCAATTAATAGGTGTTAAAGCACATAATATTCCAATTGAACGTGATGATGACGGCGATAGCAACTGCATCGCAGCAGCTCACGAAACGAATAATGTATTGAACTGCACACGTAAGACGTCCGTAAGAACTCCAATTTAGACACAGTTCGAGCATTTAAGGTAGGTAGCGTGCATTCAATGCCCGTACACAAATTCCTTCCGTTCAGCGTAATCGATACAGTTCTCGTGAGATTCAGTACCATGACTAAACGTGGCAATTCTTTAAGTTGCCTTGTTAGGTGCTTGAAGTTAAAATTCTAGCAGAATTGCGGGTTTAAATACCAAGCTTCACCTAATTCACAATTGAAGTGATTCGACTGCTTTACGAAAGAATTGATATCTCACAGGCAAATGTATGTCTATCGTCTTTGACGAGATTAGGGTTGTTAATCTTCTCAATAGATATTATACAAGAGATTACCGTAAACTAGTGAGTAAATTAGTGCTGAAAATTATTAGAAGAAAATAAACGTAAATATTTTTCGCAGATTTACTAGAGCTGAAAGAAAAATTAAAACTTAATGTAGCATGAAAAAGTCAGCAGGTAGTGAAGAATAACAAAATTAGAAAAACGCTTCAACAAATTATAAAACAAAGAAATCATTTTTGCAGTGTGGATAACCTTGTTAGTCACCATCAACTTTTATTATTCAATAATACTGACTGTGTAATACATACATCAACTATGCACCAAAATATCATATACAAATAATTATAAAAGATTCAATATTTCTAATGTATACGGTCAGCCTAAACGATTTAATTATTTAAGTGCTCTCGGAAGCGATTGAGTGAAGCATAGATCTTTTAAAATAATGTGAATATAATCTCATATTTAAAACTATGAATTGTTACATAGACTCGTTTACGTGTAAAAGCCTCAATGCATTATCATAATCAAAAAACAAAGAATGAACGCAAAAACTGAGCTATAACACGATTGGCAATAATCTCCACAGTTACGTGTATAAGTTATAAAATCCGTCTATTATTTTATATCGTAGAAGTAAATCAGTTGAACACCGACAAAGACACCTATTGTTGCCAAATAAACCCAATTAAAACAAACTAAAGAAAGTGCAATTTTGTTAACAAGGGGTTGTGTATAAATTAAAAATCATAACGAGTCGAAACAAAATGGTAAGTCGTATTCGTTAAAAGCAAAGTTCGGCGTGGTACGTGTTGTCTATTTCGGCAAAAAACGTAGGATGGACTTCTGCAATAACACGTAAGCAGGAGAATTAGTATAAATATCTCTGACCTGTACCATACACTGACCACGGTTACCAGGAGGCTGAAAGACTCTCTTCAGTCCAACCACAGAGCTGCAGGGCAGGGTGTCAGAATTGATTCGGCACAATGTAGTGACAGGCTCTCCCCAGATGTTAGGTACATTTGAGTAGGCGATAGGTATTGATAACAACTCCACCCGTGCTTTCTAAGTTCACACTAATTTAACCAATAGCCGATTAATTAAAATACATAAAGGATTAATTAAGATCACTCGATATTACTTGTGGGTAGTTTCTCATGATCCCGGTGGGGGTCAAACCTACTCCAGGGTCCTAGCAACCCTGCCCACACGAGCTCTTGAATTTCTCAATCTCCCACTGTCACAGAATAAAGTCTTATACGCGATCCAACCCATTTTCTATTTATTATTCCATCCTTATACACCTAGAAGTTTGACTAACATGGTGTGTTACCGCTAAAACTTCTCGGTTTCGCGAAATGCTGAAAACAAACATAATGCTCATAGTTCCTAGTAGCTCGATATTTCTCGATCACGGTAGCGACTGAAAAAAGAAGAATCGCTGAACACTCATATTGGCGAAAGTACAAAACACATAATGATACTTCATTATAAGCAGTGTGTCAAGCTATAAATACCCAAAATAGTCCGTAACCAATAGAGTTTAATAGGCCAGGTGAGCTACTTCAGACGAGGGGTGGGTTATCGCTAAAGTTATCAATACCAAAAAGAAGAGCCACCAACTTGATTGTTCAACAACTCGCAAATCTAAGTTGGAAAATCTGATAATCACAACTTACACTGAACAGAGATATTTCAAACGTATATTTATCAGACGCAGGCTCTTTGATAAGCTGTAACTTGTTATAGAAAGAAAAAGACAACGTTAACGCAATATTTCTTACCAATACATGTACTTACTTGCCAATGTGGGCGAGCGGTTAAGGCGTCAGGCTGCGGTGTCAAGGTACGGGGTTCAATTCCGACATCTGGCAACTGGTGGGCGGCTCACCCAGTCGCTTTAAAAATTTTGTACTGAAACCACAGTTGTGGAAGTAGGGAAAGTAAGGCAGTCGTCGAATGCATGATGCCAACCACATCACTTAGTACGTCGTTAACGGTGTGCCAGATGACTGGGTTTCGGAAAGAGATATCTCACCGACCTTGACTCGCCTTGCCTCAGGCCATATGGGATGAAGTGCCCGAACTTCATGTAAAATATTAAATCCTTAATATGTAAAAACAATGTACGTAAGTAATTAATGCGAAGGCAATACCAAACTCACGTATGCATGTTAATTTCAAATGTAAGTTTAACGCACAAATAAACAAAGCACAAGGTACGTAGGAAATACACATATAAATCAATAATACATATAACTACATTAATAAATGGCACATCCAGCATAAACATAAAAATTTAAACATTGTCAGTTCATAAACTCATTCACGCCAAAAAAATTTGCTACAAAAATATTTAGTTAAAGTAAAGCAAGGTTGTAGATTATCTGTTGAATTCAACGCCGAAGAAGGAAGCAATTGTAGCTTCAATCTCGCATAGCTGCCGAATAGGATTTTACTATATTAAGCAAAAAGAACAGACTACGAAACGAAATCAACAAGTGCCAACATTTATAAACAAGCAAGCTCTGAAACAATAAGACGTGATTACTTACATATTACTTTAGATATAAATCGGCTTAGCGACGCATCTTCAATCCCAAGTAGAATAATAATAAGGATATAATGACTTATCAAAACCTTCTATAATTGGATGAAAAATGAGTAAAGGCAAATTGCCAATATGTAAATTGTCAGATCTAATTAAATAAAATAATGCTTTCAAAGAGGTCTAACAAAACCAGGAAACATAGCATTGCGGGAACCTAAAGCAAATATAACTGCGACTTAGGAGCAGCAGATATAACAATATACTGAAAGAACCTTTTGTTAGGAAAAACTAAGGCAGTTAAGTCAAAATAAACATAGCATTCTTTTACTAAGCAATGGCCCTACGGAACTGCAATAAATTATTAGAGAATTGAACAGATATTCTAAATTAGTCGGACTAACAATCAACATCAATAAAGAAAATAATAGAAAACACAGAAACACATATCAATATACTTCTCGTTCTTGGTCAGCCTTAAGAAAAATTCGTATATTATATATATTTAGAACAGAAGACCGCCGCAGGAAAAACGAATATGAATGACTATTCAATTAACCTGTCATCTGTCAAAAAGTGACCAATGAAAATCCAGAATTCTGACGTTTCTTTACCAATCAAAAAAATATCAGTGGATATATCTTCCTAGAAGGTATTCAAGTGACTATTTTAAACAAATGTGATTTTTATTAGAAAAACTCAATATTAGTGTTCTGTTACTATAGAAATTGCGTAGTTTGTTGCTAGATTTACTGAAACCTAATTTGAAAAAGTAGTTTGGTTCCTTAAATAGTCCCTCGAATACCATTCTTAGTAAAAGTTAAGTAGATTATTTTTGCAGTGGTATCACTACTCATGTCCATTGCGCTTGGGATTAGGACGAGTGCGATAGCATCCTACCAAAGCGCAATGGACATTCGTGACACCACCACAAAAATAGTCGACATAACTTTGACTACTCATGGTATTATAAGTGAATATATTTTTCGACGAATGAATGTGTCTTGGGCACCATTTGATAACTTAAACTATAGTTCTACATCACTCAATACTCTAAAGAATAAACTGTAGGGCCAATGTATTCTCCCTGTGCTCACCTACGAAACTGAGAGATAAAGTCTTATGAAAAACACGTTTAAAAATTGTCCAGAACACAACGAGCTTACGAACGAAGCACACCACGCATCAAAGTTACTGATAAGAAAACGTCACAAATGAATGTGATAACAAACCAAAGTTACAGCTGTCATGGAGAGGATGGCCGAATTGAAACTGAGATGGGCAGGACATGTGGCCCGAAGGACTGACAATAGGTGGATCACTTCGACTCAAACCTGCAGCAAGACCAGTCACAAAATGGAGCGATAGCAAAAAGAAAACAGCAAGAACTCAGTGGATGAGAAAGCTCACAATGGATAGAACTGATATAAAATGGGAAAGGCTTACATCCAGCAGTGGATTAAAATACGCAGCTCGTGATCGTAAATGTTTATTAAAGAATTACTTGAAGGGTCATTGAAGGTAAGTGGAAGAAACAGAGAATAACTTGGAAGTTACGGGAATGCTGAAATAAACACAGTAACACGTCGAACAACGTACAAGAGGTACAAAATGGTTTTATATCTCAGATGGCATGTGACCAAAAAGTCAGTTGCTCCTTAAATACCGTGAGATGCTGGGTTAACCAGTTAGATTGCAGCATATACAAAAATGCCGAACTTGATTCCGGATTATATTAGAGGACGAACTTGCTTTCATATCGCGCACCAGAAGAACATAAACATGTGTTCTACGGCAAGTGAAGCAATCTTCCAAAATGAGAACAAGAAATAGCTCCTTCTATAAACTTTTTGTTTAAATGTTTTAAAAGAAGATACTAATTGTAAATCGAAAGCTACCAAATTGTGTGCTCAAGGACGCTCAACATTCTGGAAATTGAAGTAAACCACTCAGCATACACATTAATTATCAAAACTTGCAAAACTAATGTAAAATTGTTCATATGATCATAGCATTTGATTTCTAAGGTACTTGGCACTCCGCATACTTAGACCCTTTCCATAATAAACAAATACAACGCAGGAAAGGAAAGAACTCAGAGAGAATTAGTACAAAAATACTGCATTAAGGTTGGGTACCAAGACTAATCTTTGCTGCTAAATGGAAAAAAGCTCGCTGGTGACAAACTGGTATATACCCATAAGAATACAATTTCTCCACTCCAATGTTGCCAAGCTTTGAGTAATGCCAGATAAGACACGGACTACGAATACGAATTCTCAAGAAGCAGGAGTTCTAAAGAGCACATGGCAAACTGTGCTCCATGTCAACCGTGGTTGCAGGTTAAACAACTATTCTTACGTGCAGAGTACCGATAAGAGGCTTTCACCTCCTCATCTTATTAGAGATTACCCCAAACTTACTTTTCTTGAAATGTATGTTCAGGTGATATCTTTCACTATGTTCAGATGCTCTAGCATGCTCTTTGTAGGTTGGAAAAGTTTTAAGCCACTACTAAGTTGTCATTGGCATACGTAATATTGGAAGTTGACCGTTGGTTGATATGCCTACAGTTTCTTCTTCCAAAGCTTTCTATAATGTAGATTTAGGTATTAGAAAATACGATAACAGAGATAAAACATACTCTTATCTTAGATCCACTCATATCTCAACTTCTTCTGTTATATTTTGCAATAGGTATACTGCCAAACTCCATTGGAGCCATTTCTGAGGTATTTTCCGTGTTGTATTTAAAACCTGGACTGATTACTTTGCGGTTCCTTATATCATTAAATATAATATTAGATGTTTGGTCTTCTCTCTTTGTATGTTAACATTTAACGCTTTTTTGTTACCACCAAAGAGGTCTCTCATAAATACATTTTATAATAAATATTCCTTGTTCTATTTTGAATATAGTTTTAGTTTAATCTTGCTTTTTCTGATTTTATCCGTTTATTGTAATAGTGAAATATCACATTCAAAGATTTCTTCAGATCTTCACGTTTGAAGATCCCTAAATGACGAAAAATTTGTAAATGACTCTACTCAGAACTTCCCCAGCAAGTGAAAGTTACCACACCAAAAATTTCAAGAAATCAAAGGCAGCTAGGGGTAAAAATATTTTAATCCTCTAATAATACTGAAACAATATATCTGTTTTCGTTGAGGGTAAAGCTTAAGCTACGTGCAAATAATTACTTTTATCTATTTCTCAATTAAAGCGAAAATAGACAACATAATATTTGTTCAAGGTGCTCACCCTGTATATACTGAGATGGTATGCTATCTAGGGCAATTCTGGCTCTTTTATTATTATTAAATAAACGTTAATTAATTAAAAATCAAACATGAACAGAATGGGTACTTTTAATCGCTACAGATAGAGGTATTATGAGAATTAAACATTGATAAACTTATAAACCATAATTGATAAGTAATTTATAATTTAATCAAACTAAAAACAGCAAATAACGATATCGGCAGGGTTTCGATGAACTTAATTCGATGTTATGATTTAAAATGATAAGTGCTACTATGATTGTGATAAATGCTCGTATATTTGAAGTAACGTAAAACATGCTAATCAGATTATGTTAGTAAAAGAGTGATAAAGAAAGTCATGTAACATGCCTAAGCGCATAAAGCAACCTACAAGCTTCAGCGATTAAGAATGATAGTGCTTAGAACCTGAAAAGTGGAAGATAAGTGCAAAGAAAAGTAAAAGTTATTGTGAATCGAACAAATGTGAGGTTAACTTAACAATATTTGACAATTCGAGAAAACAAACAATTAATATATAAGATCATAGTAAGTGTACTTACAAGTAATAGAATGTAGTAGGTTACTTAGCAACACTTGTAAATAAATAAAAAAGAAGCTCGGTCAAGCGAAGCCAAGAAAGTTGTTGTGTGCTGGCTTCCTAGTTATAATCATGGTGTAAAGAATACAAGGTGTAACGTTCCGCAGAATGTGGGCGGACCTCAAATTCAACCAATAGGACATGGTCCGACAAATGGCACGATTGGTAGTACTGAAGTGTATTGTTGAAGACGCTGTCGATGTCAAATTCGAGGTTAGGTTTTGCGTCAGTTGGTGTCAGATTGACGCAAAATGTAACCTGCTAACCCCGAATTTGACATCGACTGACAGTGCCAGCAAAATATACCATCGCAACCATGGTTACACCATGATCGCGACCGTGATGGATTTCCTGAGCAGGACCATCGGGGATTGGTTGACATCTCCCCTCTACTTTCTGAACGATTGCCCATCCCGGGAGAGTTTCACCTTGTATTCTTTACACCATGGTTATAATATTGTAAATCTTCGTATAAGTAAAGTCTTTTGACTTCCAGCTGGGCGTGTTACTGTTATCCAGGTGTGGACTATAAGTGTATGTGTGCAGTGTTTCCGATAAGCAGTAAAATAGCCAAGATTGGAGCAGCAAAGTCTGGACTTCGACACACAGCCATAATTTGAAGAAAGCAGTAACGAATTGGAAAAGCGCAGCAACGATTAGGACCAGCAAAGAAAGCCTGAGAGCAGGTACTAGTAATGGCAGCAACATTGGGGGCATCAGCAAAGGCAGGAAGCAGCAAGGCAGGTCACCCAAATATCGCAGTCAATAAAGCTACTTGTATCTTGGACCAAAGCAGTTCCAGCGAGCAGATGGCGGTGCAGAAAAGCAGAAAAAGGCGCATTTTGAGTAGTTTTAAACATCGGGGGGGGGGGGGCAAGGCAACCAGTTGGAGTGGTAGCGTCCTGTTAAGAAAATTGATCAATTCAGCGTTGGATCGACGCGGCGTTCCTAGTTACCGATATACAGGTTTGCTTAGTTACGTGATTTACTGTGACACTGTGACGTAATGCAAATTTCTGTGTCGTTTCATGACCATTCATTTGAGGTTAAGAATATTAAGAAAGAGCATTTGCCATAATACTGCAGTTATCATACAATTAAGTAAGTTTTCAACTGTGTAGAGTCTCAACCTTGGGATGAGAGATTTTTGAAGCTAATAGCTAGTCGGTGCAAAAAGTATTAATTGTTGCGGTAAATAAATTATTAAAGAGCAGCATATCTAAGTTGTTATTCATTTCGAAAGAACATTTTTATTTAGCCATTATTAGCTGACCAGCTCAGGCAAGGCTCATTTTGCTTCAATACTTAATCAACAGTATCTTTGGTGTCATTCCAGGTAGACATATAATACGCAAAATGTCAACTTCCCCCAACAAATAGTTTTTTAACCATGTCGCCCACAAACGGGCGGACAGACGGATAGACAAACTAATAGACAGACGGAGAGACAAACGGACAGACAGAGGGACTTTAGAAAACATGTTTTTTGTCATCACGATTACAATACCTCCTTCGTATTCTAGACGAGGGAAGTAAAAATTACCTTCTAAGATGCCTTCAGGTCTTCATGTTTCAGGCTCCCTAAATGACGAAAACCACGTTTCCAGTTCGTGTCTCTGTCTGTCTAATTGTCTGTCTGTTGGGGTTAAAGCTCAAAAACTATTTGTTGGAAAAAGACGATATTTTGTTACATGCGGATTAAATGTTATACTTTGAATCAAATATATACAGGGTGGTCACCTAAATTCACCATAAAATGCTGTATTTTGCTTTAACTCAAGAACTGTTAGTTAAATAAAAATAATAATTTGCAAATAGCTTAACTTTTTACCCTTAATGAAAGTATGCATTATTTGAACCCAACAAATACAGGGTGAACACCTTAAAAAATCAAAGTCTTAATACTTTCATTAATTTTGAAACTTTTCAGTTTTAAAACTTCCACCTACGAGGAAAGTTCGGAGTAAATCCCTTTACAGATTTGTTAGTTTATCTGGCCATCTTAACGATGATCTTGCTTTCCGGTACTAACCATTGATTTTATCTTCAATAACAAGCCCTATTACATAAACAAATTACTTTAGACGTGATTGAGTAGTAGACGTATAGTGTCGTTTCTTAATTTTAGGTTTTTTCCAAAATTAATACGTTCAAGCGAAATGCCGACCAAGGTGTTCGGAGCATGCGTTTATACACCCACAATTCAAATCCATCGATTCTTTATAAATCTGTCTATTTTAGCCTCCACGCTTCTGGTGCGTAGGTGGTCATGGAGTAAAACCTATTTTTATCGGTTTTTTAATGATGAATGTTTTCATACCGCGATTAGTTTTACAGTCATTGATTTAGATGGAGATAAACGACATCGAAACTTAGCTCATTGTCACCAGTATGCATGATTAGGAACCCCAAATGAATAAAGCTGTTTATAAATGTAAAGTCCTGACCCCTTACTCGCACACCTCAATTTCCGATCACCACTTTGGTTTTGTTGGTATTGACTTCCAGACAACAAATTTTATAGATTATCACAAGTGAATACAAAACACAATCAATACAACAATATGAAGCAAGAAGTAGTAGAGGTGGTAGACTTTTCAACTACACCACTAACGAACCGTATGTAAGCCCTGGATAAAAAATACTTCGATCATTTTAACATGTAAAAGTTAACGAAACTAAAAGGGATTAAAAGAATAAATGCAAGATGTTAAAACAACAGAACCCTATGTAAGCTAAGCCGAGAATAGTGAAGTGCGGGCGTTGCACTCTGTACAGGAGTATAGCTTGATACTGGGCTGGTCAGGGCCGCCAATCTTTTCTTCCGCACCTTTTCACTGCATACTGGGTGATACGGTTAGCACCCCACCTTCACCTTACTTTCTTATTAACACAACCGTGGTTTTGATATCCAATTTTTAAAGCGAATGGTACCGCTCGACAATTGCCAGATCTGAGAATTGAACCCCTTACTCTCAGCACCGCAACCGAGCTCCCTAACCACTAAATAAAAAATATGTATGTTAGACTTCAAAATATGGTCTTAGATCAAAATTCCGAATTTCAAGATCGCAATCTTCTTACATCGAATTCGCCATTCTACCACTAACCTAGAGGTATCAGCTGAAACCTACGTTAGAGTTTCAATACAAGAACAATTTGACCCAAACACTTTTCAGTATTTTCTCGTCTGCCACTTAGAAGACACATTCAGCTCGAAGAGCTTTACGGGTGCAGGCTATGGGTTAGCATTGAGGTATTTCCGTGTTTGGCTAAGGCGTGTTTCCATTTATCAATCTTCCAAACTGCTAAATTTTGGCGTCCTCGTGGTAACTGCTGTTTTGCAGTCGTGAAGTGAAACTCGCGGGCAATTCCACCGGACAAACTTGTTGGAGTTAAAATACTAGAAGCAGATTTAGACGTGTATGTATAGTAGAGTAATATCTGAGAATTGGTGGAAAACATTCAATTTGGTAGCGTTCGAAGCACAAACCACACGTGTTGTGGGTTGTGTTAGTCGCAACTCTTCACGTGTTAAAATAGGCAGAGTTATGGTAAGAGGTTATTGCGCTTACGAAATTGTAGTTTACAATAATTGCTTTCTTGTTGTAGTCTTTTTTGGGTTAGCCGTACGATGAGGTAGTTGCTGCGGAGGTCCTGGAGGTGGTCCTTTCAACAAATATTAAGATGAAATTATTGTTCAAACTTCGTTTAAAGTAGTTTGTGACCTAACGGGACCCACAAGCACATGGGTCATCTAGTGAACTGACCTTGTGGCAACGTAGGGCAGCTATATTCGGCTGTGATTAGCAATAAACATTGTAATTTAATTTAATCGTAGTACGATCATTCTATCTCCTTTCGGAGGCTTAATTCAGCTACCAATACGAAGTATAAATTATTTTTTTTTATATAAATTCAGGATTTAGTATTGTTTTACCTATATTTACCCAGATTTCGTTGTCATAATTGCAGGATTTGCCATTGTATTATTGCACTTAAAATTAATGGTGCAGATATAAAAGAAGCATCTGAAATAGCTATGAAATTTAATGAATATTTTATTAATATGAGCAAAAATTTATCAGAAAACATTAAAATTGGCAGAGAAAATATAAATGCAATGCTAAATCAAGTAACGAAAAACGACAATAACTTCTTTTTCACACCGACAGACGCAACTAAGGTTTTAAACATAATAAACAGAAATGCTTAAAATACTCTACACCAAAGGTTTTTAATAAACTTCAGAGATAAATTAAAGAATCAGATATAAATTTAAATTTCAGAAATGTTAAAAAAATGTATAAGATCTTTGTGAGGCACAATATTAGAGACATGACAGATTTCAGTTAAGGGTTTCAACAAAAAAAAAATATGCACCTTAAGACAAAAACTATTTATGCGAATTAATTATTATTAATTTATCGTTTTTACTTTAAATAAACCGACAAGTAGAATAATTATGATTATACAGCGCAATACCGCACGCGACCTTTAGCGGTCTAAGTGGTCTAATACTGTTATCCTTAAATGATGCTTTGTTTATATTACTTCTGATCAATAGCTTCTTTATATGTATATATAGATAAGGTTCATTATTATTATTATTATTGTATATTCATGTGTTTCATTTTTAAATAAATATTATTATTATTATACCAATTGTGGTTAAAGTTATTCACGAGTGCCCTGTGTATCTGTGAGTGTAAATTGCCAGGTGTTGAGAGGTACAGGTGAAGCAGATAAGCCAGCAGAGAAATTTGTCCAAGTGCGAGTGACTTCGAGGGACCATTTAGAATAGCGCCTGTTAAGTGTAGGAAGAACATGCAGGAACCAGCACAGGCAGATTTCCCAACCAACAAGCAATTCCCGAGTCCATAATTCCCTTGACGTCATTTGGGGAGCGTGTCCAGTGTCCAAAAGGTCTCCCATAAAGGTAAGATTCTGCAGGAAGCCTTTGCTGCAGCGCCCTAATTCGCGGGGATCAGTAAGATCAGACTGTCTACGAGGTGGAGAGCCATATTGCTGTGGTCCAGAGCCTTCCATTTTTCAGAAATTTAGATAGCGTTTAGATGCAAAATGACCCGGCATTTTCCAGTTTTAGGCCGGATATGAAACAAAAAGCGGTCGAGCGTCGGTTGCTACGTCACAGCTAGAAACAAAATGAACTTAGCAGGTGCTACGTCACAGTAATAAATATTTACCTGCCGCGTCTTTGCCATCTTGGTGTTTTAAAATTCAATTTACGCTGTTTCTTGCGACCACAAATCATTTTGTTGTTGAGTCAAATTTAGAGGTTAGCTAAATGTCAGATGAAATTGTGCATTTGTGCGAAATATTTAAGAATATTGGTCATACAACAAGTTATTTGTGATACCAAGTTTTTCCTAAATTTTATTAACCTACGACCATGAACCAAGGTTGCCTCATGTCTACGGAGCTAGTCTAGAATTTATTGCGGATAGATAGAATAAGAAAAGGGCAATAAACCATTTATTTGTCGTAATTTTTGTTACACTCGTTTAATTTGCCCTGAGTGACAGGTAAATTTCAATTGAAACTTAATAATTAGAAAGTGTAGTTTCCCTTGCCTTAATAATTATTTTATATTTAAAACCCCTACTATTTTATTATTCGGAGGAGGGTTATTACAATATATCCTAGTTTTAATCTCAGCTAAAGTAGGTTTTTTTCCTATAACAATTTTGAAGGCCAAAGAATTTAGAGCTTATGTTGGCATTACTTGGACTTCGTTAAAAAATATATGTTGATAGAATTTGTTTTAGTAACTTTTTAGAACTAAAAATTGGTGGGAAATTTAAAATCTGGCATTAAATGAGTTTTGTGTTAGGTAATCTTTCGTAAACTTCTTCTTCTGGCATGTTAGGCTGCGTCCAACAGTTCATCTGCACACCTCAGAATTGCTTTTTTTGCATTTAATTTTAAAAGATTCTGTTTTTTACGCATATTCGTTTAAAAAAAAAGATAACTGCCGATTTAATTTTAAATGTCAAAATGACACAAGTCGCTACAGAAAAACCTTACGAAAATAAATTTTCTAATAATTTTTAAAAAGCAGTTTTGCCAATTTTATCTTGACCTTGAAAATTTTTATAGGAAAAAAACGTACTTTAGTAAGTATTTATTCGACCATATAGTTTGATTTAAGCAACTCCCTATTTTTTCTGCTTTCGTTACTTGTTCTACAGTTTTCGTTAGAATGCCATTACTGTCCTACCTACACCTAAATATTCTATTTTCATTACCTGTTCCACTATTTTGTTGACGATTACCAGTTTACATCTGACGTCATAGTCTTTGTCTTGTCTGTCGATAGTTTCATATTCAAGTGTTTACAGACTTTGTTAAATTTGTAGATCAGTCTTTGCAACTCGTTTTCACGTTCCGCCACTAGTACTGTATCGCCAGCCCATTCGATATCTATTAAAGGGTTGTATCTTCTTTATAATGTCGTCATTATTAAATTGAAGAGGAGCGGGCTTAATGATTGCCCTTGTCAAATACCATTTTCTACTGTTATTGGTCCGGAAAGGCCGCCAAAGCTTTCAACTTTGCTCTTTGTGTATATGTCTTTTATGAAGATCTGCAGAAAGCAATTTATCTTCTGCATTACATCAATAGACATGTGCGGTGGGTAAAGACAGCTGGTACCTCACGGTACCACCACATGGTGGTGCAAAGAGCTTGACAATCTGAAACCCACAGTAGGAGAACTGTTCAATAAGGCAAAGAAGACGAAAACAACAGGCCTATAAACACCACCAGTGCCTATATAAAAAATACATAAGATAAAGGTAGAGATTCTTGGAAGTGCTTTCGTAACACAATTGCGACTACCAAGAACTCTGCTGGACTGAACAGAACTTGTTACCAATTTCTACACATCTTTCCCTGTGATTTAAAGTTAAATGATAATGAAGACACACTATAGCCCGTCGTACCAGGCATTTCGTCACTTCAAAGCTGTTGTAGAATATTTTGGTATAGCGCCTTTTCTGCTTTTATTACTGTTATATTGATCTTATTCTAAATTCAAAATTCCAATTGGCATATTGGCATGCTGACAAGAATATATTGTCTATAGCTGAACCACCTGCTCAAAACCCTGACTTATCTTCTGTCTGGTACATCTGGTAATGGTTTGTCATTAAACCGGTGAAGATTTTGTTGTAAAGTCGGTTAAATGTATTGTTAACTGGCAGTCCTCGATAATTTTTAATTTGAAGCCAACATTTGTCCAAATTCTGCAATTTTGAATGTAGTAGCTATTATAGAAGCAGTTGTGATGATACAGATGTTAATAGCCAAAGCGACGGAAGAGAAAATTCATCTTCAGCCTTGAGCAGGGAATATCAGATTACTCGGGTTTTAAATGTTGGACGCAGCTTCCTCTCGAAAATATTTAATTTTAGGTTGTAAATCAATATTAGAATTCTGATGCACGACAATATTCTCATATTGTGGAGGACAGACGCCAGTGTCTGACATTAAGCGCCTGGCGGGGCCGAGTTATTTGCCGGTAACACTGATACGAAATTGAACTGTCAGTGTCGTCAAATTAACTTTGCATATCTGGCTGACAGAGTTCGCCATCTCCATTTTGGTTTATGCAAGCTGCAAATCCCGGTGCAGCAATTCCGGGCGATGCAACGCTTTCCGGGGCATTAATGCATCAGGCAATTTTCAGCCTGCAATGCTAAAAGTGCGCGTATTCGGCTCGTAAAGCGAGTTCGCCCTTCAACCCCACGACTGCTAATGAAATGACTCGGTATTTCACATACCAGTGACTCCCTAACCGAGCGGATCTTCGACATTTCCCTCGAAAGGTCACAGTTTGGCCCCCGCGAGGTTCCTAGCGCCAATGCCACCAGGACAGGATAAAAATTAGCCGGCAAGGAGTCCCGAGAAGCGGACAAAGGAGCTGGAAATGTATTCCCGAAAATAATGCGATGATCGAGCGTTCGTCTGACTCATCTATCCGCTTTATTAGTACCAATTTAGATAAGTTCGGGTCGAGTGTACGCCGAACAAAGGAGGGCAAACCAAAATGTGAATGTAATCGAAGCTTCCCTGAACGCCTTGCATTTCAGTTCTGTTTGATGACAATGCAGTAAGTTTTGGAATTTTCAGTACCTGTCTTATCTTATCTACATACACTAGAAGACCGATCCAATAGGTGAAATAATGTATACCTTTGCTACAAAAATTGCCATGGCCCTACATACTGCCAAACAATACCAAAGGTCTCCATCCATAGACAATGGAAGTTGAAATACATCCATTTCATGAGTTAAATTTCAGCTAAGGTTTTTCAGAACTCTCCTTTTGAGAAGGGTTGACCGTCTAAATGTTTTTTAACTATTACCAATATACCAATATTTCATCTGAGACAACTCCTCGAGAAAAGGGTTCATCAATTTTAAACAAGCATACGATAGCATAAGGAGACGAAGTTTGTGGAACATAATGCAAGAACTGGGTTTGATAAAAACTTGTATTCTCGGGTCGAAAGGAAGAGTTAAAATAGGTGGAAGTACAACTGAATCATTCTGTATAACAACAGGATTAAGACAAGGTGATTTAATATCGTCACTATTATTTAATATAGTTATGGAATGGACGATTCGAAAATCAGAACAAAATGGAACAGGAATACCTCTGGGAAAAAAATCAAACTTTTTGCATACGCTGACGACATTGATTTGATGGGTAAAAACGTTGATGATATAGTGGAAATGTACCATAAAAACAAGATCGAAGAAATCGGTTTAGTAATAAATACAGAAAAGACGAAATACTTGCAGCTAACAAGAGAAAATAACATAACATATTTATAGCAGATAACAATTTCGAAAAGGTAGCAAAATTTTATATTTCGACTCAATCATAACGGATACAAGCCAAATTTCAAAAGAAATCGACTTCAGAATAACAAGTGGACTAAGAACTACAGCAGCGCTTAACAGGTTGATTATATGCAGGTCACTCTCTAGAAAGATCAAGTTTAGGTTGTATAATACGCCACAAAAAACTGCTATTAATGAAATAATTCTGCAATTTTGCAGGGTGGTTTGTATTATTAAAAGAAGTAATTTTCGAAGTAGCGCCAAATCAGAATGGCCGCTAATGTCAAGATGGCGCTTCTTTTTTGAAGCATTAAGAAATGGAATTTTTGAGAAAATTGTAGTGGTTATCAAAAAAGTTTATATAGAAAACTGGTGGCTTATTAAATTTGAGATAAAAAAGTATATACTGTTTTGTAATGTTAGATAATCGCCAAGTCAATGTACTATTAGGCAAACACCCCAATACCCAGGGCACTTATATTAAATTTTAAAAATGCAAAACTTGCCTGTCAGTATCTTAGGCTAACTCTCCAATAAAATGGTTAATTGCCCCGTTCTATATTTTATCAAACTGCAATAAACTTATGGGCTTGCTCCGGAAAAATACAAGACTGATATCTCGGGTTAGATTCAAATTTAAATTTTATATTAAAAGAATTCTGTAGAATATTTCTTCGTAATGTAACTGATGTAAAAATAGGCGTGTCCCAAGGAACAGTCCTGGGCCCAATATTGTTTCTTGTCTACATAAACGAGAGAAAGATGTTTTAAAGCTCCTTTACGTATGCAAATATATCGGGAGAATTTTCCAGGAGTACCACTTCTCCCTGAACCAATTTCAACTCGCTGGGGAACATGGATTGAAACCGCAGTAGTTTATGTTGAAAATGTTGATGGTGTAAAAAATGTAAGCATATATTTTCAGCATAAATTACAATTAGTAGATAAAATTTCATATTTCAGGTTGTTATGGAATTTGACAAAAATAGTACTAAATCAATTGAAAATGCCGAAAAATATTTTTTGCTGAGAATATAACAAATAATCTGCAATATATCAAAGCTCATTTTAAAATGAACATTTTTGGTTTACTTTTAACCGAATCATATAAAATCATTGACGGAGTAGAACTGGATCTAACAAGTAGTCCAGAAGCTGTTGAAAAGTTGAAATACGAGAAATTTAAGAACGTTATTTCAAAAAATTCTTGCCCCACAAAGGTGCAAGATTTTTCCAGACGGTTAAACGGGGAAGACAGTGAAACCGACTATAGTAGTGTTGACTGGTCCATGCATAAATTTTATCCAATTACATCTTGCGATGTGGAAAGATTATTTTCGACCTATAAAGTTATCCAGACCGAAGAACCAGTTTTACTTCCGAAAATTTGGAAAAACATCTTGTTAGCTACGCAAATGCCAAGTTTCAAGAATCTTAAGTTCATTTGTATGTATTCTTATCTAATTTAAAAAAAAACATGTGATTTGTACTTAGATAACTATTGTGATGTCGTAATGTGGGTTTAATGAGCCTTTGAATATGATTTTTAATTATTTAATTAAATTAAACAGCCCTAACTTCCACACTTTTTGTAATTTTCCCGGCTGTACTGTAACAATGCTTAAATTTATCATTCTAATTCACTCTCATCCGAGGGTTAGGTCGCTACATCTAATTAAAAAAAGGCCAATATAAACTATTTGCTATAATTACTAATTAACTACGTTTGGCTATCAATAATTATTTAAGGTCATATTTTAAAATAAACATTTAATTGTAAGCACTCTGTATCTCTTTATTTATCTAATGGGGTTTGATACAATGAGCTTATATTTTTAACTGATGGGACTAATACAAAACCAAATGGTTTCCTTACTTCGAGAATACGTAACCAAGCTGACAATTTTAATTAATTTCTCGATGTCCACGCAATTAAAGCTCTTGCTATGCGATCATAATCAAACGTAAGTATTCCGCATCATAAATAAAACACTTCTACCCACGCCACGAACAGGAAATGACTCGCTAAAGAACGCTAAGAAAGCACATTCACAAAACTAACACTTTTAGGAAGCAAATTTGATCTTTTGGTGGCTGCTCCGTTGAAAATAGGCCTATCTGCTCCTGGAACTCCCACGATGCTCTGGGCCACTCGTTGTTGTTTTCTTGCAGTTACCAGGGCTTAGATCTGCGCTGGAACCCACCTGGTTAACGGTTGATGCCCTCGGACACTTCTGGAACCGCTTCCAATGAAGCTCGGACCTCAAATCTCGTACTACGCTGTGATACACGGCCGCTGCTCTTTTATTTGCTCGTATAGGAACTTATAAAGCTGGCTGGACCTCCGTAGAATGTGCTCAAAACGCCACAGCTTCCGCTGAACCACTTCGACGCCTCGTGTGGAAACCCAATGCAAGGGAAAACTTCCCCAAATTACCCAGGACACAATCACTTCATTAAACAATACTTTTAATTAACTTGTGTATTTATTAACACATAAAATAACTTGATTTTTGGGGCAGCTTGGCAATTTCATAACCAAAGCTGTCGAAGAAGTTACCCCAATTGTTTTGTTTACAGTGTTTATTTCGTTACCTGAATTGCCAAGCCTGCTCTGATTTTATTATGTTTAAACAAAGATAAATCCATTCAAAAAACGTCATTATGCAATTATTTTCATGGCCTATGCTATTTCTTAACAATTCTGAAATTCATATTATTACATTTACTGAACGTTCTTATAATAAATATTTGTTTTGCTGGTTATGTTATTAATTACTATTAATTATTATGCGTAATATAAAGACTACTAAAATGAGTTCTTAGCACTGCCACGGAAATAGTTGCTCTCGGATGTCATAATAACATCATGGCAGTCGTTAGTGGGGTTGGAAGTCGCCATAAAATGTACAGCGACGTCTATAATTCGCCTAACGGCCGTTGGCTGAGTACTAAATAAATAAATAAATAAATAAATATATTAATATAATAAGGTTTGAAAAAAGTTGTTTTTTTCTAACTAAATATAAAATCTATTTTTTGCCTTATTCAATTTTTTAAGATCTAAAAGTGGTGCTTTTTTTCTTAATTTGTATGTCCTATGTGCTCTGCTTATCACTAAATCTAAATAAATAAAAATTTGTATCATTCTCTTTAACCCCAGCAATTGAGAATAAAGTTGATAAAATAAAGATACATTCCTTGACATGTATTGATAAGAACAGAGCTAATTGCCAATGTTTCCATAAAATTTTCGTTACTGTTATAATGAAATATTTAGGAATATATATTGACTGAAAAATATATTAAAACGCAGCACAATTAACCTCGTCTCACTTTGCTAGAGTACAGTGAATAATTAGATATAGAATAATAAGGGGGAGGGGGGTATTGCTAACAGTCATTTATGCAATCCAGAAACTGTTCAGAAATTGATTATACAAATTATGTTTCGTAAAGATTACTATTATCCATCTAATTAATTATTTAAAGAAACCCAACTTAGTACTAACGTATGTCCCATAAGTTTTGAAAAAAAGTATTAACAGCTATATTTTATGCTGCTTTAATTTTATATTAAATTTAACTGCAAGTACTTGTTTCCACAGCTATATTTAATAGAATTATATGCTTAAACTACGGATAATGGTTCATGCTTTTCAACGCCAACCAAATTGAAAGCACTTTTCTATAATAAGCTACAACGGAATTTTTTCTCAAAATTTATGGGCCATATGATGTTAGGCAACTATATATACAAGTTATGGCAGTCTTTACAAAGATATTACAAAATCCTACGCATGTCTACAATACCAGAACTAAAACTAATTGGAATGTCATACTACCTATACTTCTAAGACGACCTCGCAAAAACATGCAACTTACTTATGCTCCAAATTATTTCGTGTGTTCCAAGAAAAACTCATTTAGGGTAGGCCTTGAAACTAAACATAAAAAATCTGGTGTGATACACTCACACAACTTCCTTTTACAGTGTTCTTGTAATCAGTAAAAAATTTCATTTTTAATTTTTAGCCGTTTGTGAAAAATTTTCAAAAATTACAAATACTACAAAAACGGTACAAAATAGAGCGTTAGTTGAAGAGACAAATTTTCTCTAGAATTTTAAGGTGAATTCAAAAATGTAATAATATACCGGGTGTTTTATTTAAAATAGGAGTTAATAAAAAAATAGAAAAAAAAAACAAAAGAAACCCACTTTAGAAGTATTCAACTGGAAAATCACCTATTTCACATCAATACACATTAAAAATGTAGTAAAAATGTAAAAGTCTAAAAAAATCGTTAGAGCCGTTTTTGAAAAAATCGAAAAAAACTGAAAAATCACAAGAGTAAACACCTACTTCCGGTTATGTGATTTTCTTCAAAAGCTTGCTGTCTCATCTACATACTACACAAAACTTATATATGAAGTTTCAACGCCATACCTCTTTTCGTTTTTGAGATATTCTGTTCACAAACAGACAGACACACACACAGACCAGACACACAGACAGACAGACAGACCAATGAAAAAAAATATGTTTTTTGGGATCAGGGGACTCTAAAACGTGAAGATCTGTTAAAAACTCAATTTCGAATTTTTGGGGTGAATCCAATACTTCCTTTATAGTAAAAGGAAGTAAAAATCTAGTAATATCTTAAGTCTGTAGGTGAATGTCAAATTGCATTTTGATTATGAAAATATTTGTCACTGTGACAGGCAAAACTTTACACTACATTAAGTTTACTTGTATCAAGTGAAAAGAAAAATAAGATGGCAGTTACATAACAACAACGAGTGTATTAATCATAACAGTCAATAAAAATTGTTTTTATTAAGTGTTTTGTATATTTTTAGGAAAATAGTTCAAGAGCAAGATATAATTTAGTTGCCACTGACTTATGGTAGTTCATTTGCTTCAATGGATATGTATCAAGTTATGGCAAACTTCAATTTAATCAAGGTATGCTGATAATGAGTTGTTTCTGGAACACACGATATAACTCAGTCCCTATAAATATCAAACATTGTCAATCTGTAAATACTTTCAAATTAAAAATAAAATTAGAGATCAAAAATCAACCTTCTGCGTTTTATGATCAATTAATTACTATTACAATATGAAACTATCTACTGTATTAACCTGTACCTTCTCTGAGCCGAATGCCGGGGCAGTACTCCATCTTTCCTAGCCTCTCTTCCATTCTCCACCCATCCTATAATTTCCGTTCTTGGCTGAAGAGGAACGTAAGGTCCATATAGCAGCCCTCCCCCAGTTGGGGGAATTGAAATGACCTTAAACCTTTACCTAGAGGCGATCTGAATGCAGAATGCAGGCGGTCGCCTGCGACACGCAGTGGCGTGACGTACTGATCTTGTATCCGTCCTATTTCAGAATTTTTCACAATGATCGAGAGTATTGAGCAGCGAAATTGCATCAAAAGTTTCCAAAAGTTGAGCATTCGTATACAGGAAATAAATAATAGGTCTACTGTTATGAGCTTCATATAAAAGCCCAATATTCTCAGAGAAACAAGGGTCAAAGAAAGCGCATCAAAACTGAAGCCATGTCAAGACAAAGCTCAATGAAAATTGTGTTCCATAAGATCAAACCGTGAATAAGGTAGTTTTTACTGACAGCGCACACGCCTGCTCATTACCTTATCTAGAAAGATTTGGCCAAACATCTCATTACCGAAGTCCAATAGCCTCAATAAAGTAAGTACAAAAATCTTAACGTTTCTAATAATACTGAAACCGTAAAAAATAGTTATCCGGTTTACATGAATTCGCAAAGAAAAAAATTGTAATCGGTGGGATTCGAACCTGAGCTTCCAGGCGGAATCCGATTGCTTTAACCGCTTGTCTAAGGGCACGCATCTGACGTACTAGATTATGGCTGCGTTATAACGAACATGGTGGCGACATAACGAAGTACTGCCGATCGCAGCCGAACTGTGTTCGATCGTTACGATGAATAGGTAACAGACGCAGATACGCAGACACGCAGGCACCACAAATGTTTGTAAATACAGATGTTTTTGCTTCAATGTCTTTGTGCCACATTTTCCGTTGTTATTTTCACTTCCCCTGTCACTTCTTCATTTTCTTTTGTCCTTCCCGTTCTAATATCATATTGAACTTTTTCATTTTCAGTTGTTATTAATGTAATATTGCTTTTATTTTGCGTTTGAATCCTACAGTGTTACTTAGATTTCTAATATACACATTGAACCAATGTCCACTTTGCTTTTGCTTTGTCTCTTGTTTCCTCCCATATTGTATCTTATTCTCCAACTATGCACTAACAAATGTGTCTTTTTTATGATTTCTTCTGTTCTCTCTTCCCAGAACCTTATTTGCCGCTGTTGTGTATTGGTTTTCATATATCGGTATTCTCATTTAAACAGTTCTTCAATTCATTCAAAATATGTAATAATTTATTGCTACCTCTATCTACTTTAGTCACTACTACTCTACATGGATTACTGAACTATACATGAATTTTGTAATTGTTAAAATCTTTTGTAGCAACCAGTTTGTACTGACGGTTGTAGCGCATTTGACAAAGTTGACTTCCAACAACTGTCAAGTTGGCCATGGTCATAAATTTGGGAACCATTAGAGTGAATTAAACGTGACACGTACAGATAAACTTAGTAAAATTACTGCGTAACGCAAATAAAATTATTACACACGTAACCGCCTCCCCTTTCCTGGCTGTTGAACTTCGCATAATCGTAAAATTCGTAATTATAATTTAATTTGGAACACATTTTATTTTGCATTCGCTCTTCGCGTGCTGCTTTCCAGAAACACGAATCAAAACGAATGAACAAGTAACACGTGTATATGGTCATTTAATTAGCAGCGGCTTAGCGGAATGTGTTAATTCGGTAGCTTGTTTATTTGTACGTTTATTCGGTCAATATTTCATCAGCGGATTATTTAATCACTACGTTGTTCACTTGTTTGTTTTTCCGCTCCATTAAATTGGATTGATTTACTATAGCATTCAATCACTTACTCTCTTAATTAGGAATTAACATGCATTCGTTTTCCCTTCCTTTTTAAACAACAGTTAGGGGCACATGAACCGTTCATAATTGTAAGCTGATTTTTTTTTTAAAATGTGATTAATTTGGCCTATTATACAGAAGATCGCTTTAAGCACTTACTTTCGCAATGAATACAAAATGTTTGATGTAAATGGGAAAGAGTCTCAAGTCTCCATCTTTTGGTATGAGTCTCTCCCAATTGTCTTCATTTTTCTCGATGTTGAATGTTCCTTGTCCTGCCAGTCCCAAAGCTTAATTCTATTGCGATCAATTCTGCTAGGATTGCGATTTAAAGTGAATTTTGGCGAAGTGATTTATCTACGTGGCACCTTCTTTTATTGGCATTGGTTTGGCTCTAATTAACTGTATTGACATAGATGTAGTATCAATACAAATACATTTTAAAAATAAATAATGATGATGAACACAATGTTCAAACATCACATACCCCGCCTCTACACGTGGACCTCACCGAACGGGCGATATAAGAACCAAATCGACTACATTCTCGTAGACAGAAGATGGAGAACCTTTTTGCTCATAGTCCAGTCAGTAGGGGTTTTTGCCTTACAAAAAATGGAGTATGAACGGTTTTTATATATGTTGTTCAGGTCGGGATCCTGATGAAAAATCCAAGTTTTCGACCTTGAAGGGGCGCCGCGCGAGCAGCCATCTTGGATTAAAGGTGCTAAAAACTGTATTTTTCCAGATGACTCCGCAACGGTTAATTCTATGCCAAGAAAGTCTTATTCAAAGTTAAAGAAGACAAGATTCTTGACATTTTTTGTATATAACTATTTTTTGTAAGTCTAATATGAAAGGAGTTAGAGCGGTGGAAAGATGAACATTTCTCTAAAAAAATAGTGTAATTTCTCATTTTCAAAATTTCTCTTGTATTATTACTGGCTATTCGTTATGTAGTTATAATAATTTGATAAACGTATAGTAAACTCATTTACACATCACCATGAGGTAGAGTTAATGGCGCTTTTTTTTATTGTGGTATCCCCAGTAGGCCTAATCCACAGATGCTCCAGTTTAGTGATGTTTCATGTTCACGATTATATTTTTTTTTTTTTTTATTTTTGAAGGCCCCGGTCGGTAGATGTTGACGTCTCCATAAGATTCTTTAGTCTCAATGTTATCTTCGAAGTCATTGCTCCTGAGACTTGGGACTTCCATTGATGAAATGTCCTCATCTTCGTCCCCACTTCTGGTGCATTTTCGCATGATTGGCCATTACAGAATCTACACAGAATAGAGCACTTCATCCCACTTTTCATGCAGCCACATGCTTCGCCGCATCCTTTTTTACAATGGCACGAAATTAATTTTAATAAAGTCTCGGGTGATGGATTCTCTGTCATTGTTACTGGAGTGAGCCCATTCGTGCCAACTTTCCAGCTCCAGTCTTGTGCATTTTTTCAATTCCATACCACTGTTGGACCTGGTCCTAAATGCGTGATACCGTGCAGCGTCCTTTGTTGGTGGCAAAGAAGCAAAATTAAATGTGTTTCTTGCACTTGATTTTGTTGGTAGCGGACTTCTTCCAAGGTGTTTTCTTCCATGTAGCCACCAAAGCAACGAGAAAGCGTGCTTCAGCATCTACGATATCATCTGGTTTGGCATCGTGATGTTTGAATATGCCTATAATGTCATTGAGTCTTGTGCTTTTCTGGACAAGCGAAAACAAGCTTTTTCCTTGGTTGTAGACGGACGACGTTGTGTCGCAGCCACTAAACGCATAGAGAAACAAAATGTTCTCAGCTGCTTTTTCATATTTGAAACTATTTGCAGTATACACTCTTTCGACAATTTTGCCTCTCATAGGTTTGCGAAGGTAGATATTGCTAATACCGTCAGCAGAACTAGAAGATCGACGTCTTCTCCAATGGCGAAAACAGCATCAAATTTTGAGCACAAAGAAATCGTCGTGTTGACAATCAACACATCACCATCTTCTTCAGCCTGCTTAACTGTAATACAGTAATGTTCGTATGTTTTTACAGCATCGAAATCACACGGACTTTATTCTTTTCGTTTGCTAGAAATCGTTCTTGGGAAACTAGAACCGGCGTTGTTTCATCCAAAATAACATCCGCAGATATCTGCTTTTTCGATCGGAGAAGCCTTTCTGCAGTCTTGGTATTTTTTTGTCGCCATCAAACGGATATCCATCAAAAACAACGACTGCATGTGCGAGAATATAAGTGACTTATAGTTGCGTTTATATATTAAGAATTATTCCATAGATATACTAGATGAAAATAATTTTTGATCATACTTTGTATTTCTCTATAGAACGTTATTCTGATGTAGAAAAATATTACAAACAATATAGTGTAAGTTGTTCTTACAAAATGTATCAACAAAAATAAAGTTTAACGATATTTTGGTGAAATGTTCAACTTTCAGCTGCTGTAACTCGTTACATATTACACTTACAACAAAAATTAATATACAAAAAATGTCAACAATCTTGTCTCCTTTAACTGTATATTGAACTTTTTTGACGTTTGATCAACCGTTGCGGAGCTATTTGGATAACACCAGTTTTTAGCACCTTTAATCCAAGATGGCTGCTCGCGCGGCGCCCCTCCAAGGTCGAAAACTTGGATTTTTCATCGGGATCTCGACCTGAACAACATATATAAAAACCGTTCATACTCCATTTTTTGTAAGGCAAAGGCCTTTTTTTGTCCCTACAGACTGGACTATCAGTTTCAAGGCCAGACCAGGATCTGAATGTGGATTTGACCACCGTTTACTCTGGGCTCATCTCAAGACTAACCAGCAAGTAAAGTAAAACCTAAGATAATGTTGGCTCCTGAGCCGGTTGCCTTTCAGGAAGCTCTTCGAGACATTAGTCCACCAGACTTCGAGGGAAACAGTGATGAAATCTAGAGGGGTATAGAAAAATTGATCTCTGAGGTAGCTAATAAGATTACAAAATCCAATAACACCTTGAAACGTCAACATTGGATGTCAGACAAAACCTTGTCACTGGTCGATAAGCGACTCAACATCCGGTTCGTAATCAGAGACCCCGAACAACAGAAACGGCTGCTGAAAGAAGTGATCACTGACATGAAGCACGCTTGTAGAAAAGATAAGTTTTTGTATTTTCTACGTTTGTGCATATCAACAAGCTGTGCGCAGTGCTGGAGAGGCATGCAACCGAGAACCGCTCCACAGAACTCTACAACAAGGTGTAGTAGTAATACCTGGCTGAAGAGTTCAAACCCAAAACACAAACTATCAGCGACGCTCAAGGCAACATCATCACGAACTCAAAAGATATAGCCAAAACGTGGCGGAAATACAGCATCAGGCTGTTCTACGACGAGCCACAGCCCACCCCAGGGGACCAGACGCAAGATCTCGAATCGGCGATCGTCAAAGAGAAAGTAGAACTCGCGGTAAAGAAGCTGCGCAATCAGAAAGCACTACCAGGCAGCACTGCTGAAGTGCTGTAGAACATGGGTGAACTGGGAGTCGATATCCTTCACAGCGTATGCCAGAAGATCTGGACTTCCGGCGAATGGCTCCAGCAGTGGTGCCACTTCATCTTCACGCCGCTGCTCAAGAAGAGCTCCTGACTCGACTGCGGAAATTATCGAACGATCTACCTTATCTCCCACGCTAGCAAAGTCATGCTTAAGGTACTGAATAAGAGGCTGAAGACCTTCCTCCTTCCACACATACCGGACGAGCAAACGGGGTTCGTTCCAGACAAAGAAACTCGGGAACAGATCCTAAACGTTTGACAGATCGTTGAGCCGGCCAGAGAATTTAACGTCAGGATGTTTATGTGTTTCGTGGACTATAAGAAAGCTTTCGACGAGGTGAAATGGTTAAAGCTTTGGAACATTCTCGTCGAAATGGGAACGTTGAGACACCTGGTGCACTTGATCCAACGACTGTACATTTCGGAAACGGCAGCGGTGCGAGTCAGCGTCGCTCTCTCAGATCACTTCTCAACCACCGCTGTAGTGTGACAAGGGTGCATATTATCCCCTTCTCTCTTCAACGTTGACAGCGAATACATCATGAGATGTGGCGGCATCGCATTTGGTGGTAGAAAAATCAGCAATTTAATTTATGCTGATGACATCCTAATAATAGCGAAAGACGAGCGTGAATTAGAAATGTCATGCGGAAACTAGAAGCGCGGAGCAAAGTCTACGGGCTCGAAATTAAGAACACGAAGACCAAAGTGATGATCGTAGACCGCCCCAACAGCAATAACCCAGATACCGTGTGAGTCGCTGGCTATGAGGTCGTCAGTCGCTTCGAATACCTAGGATCTGTCATCACCAACCCCGGCGAGTGCGAGCCTGAAATCCGCAGGCGCATCGCGATGGCGAGGAATTCGACAACAAAACTCACTCGGATATGGAGTTGTCAACGCCAAGAAACTTGGACGGTGAAGATGGCAGACCGCCGTAGAGTCGACGCTCTGGAAATTTGGTGCTATAGAAAGATGCTCCGAATACCGTGGACAGCACGCCGCACCAACGTTTCGATCTTGAGACAACTCGGCGCAGAAACGAGACTGGCGATCTCTGTGAACCAACAGTTCCTCAAGTATTTCATATTTCCAGAAGACCAGAGGCAATGGAAAAACTTATTATCGAGGAAAAATTCGACGGCGGAAGGCCAAGGGGACATTCACCGTCCCGAAGGATAGATCAACTAAAGAACCTGACCGGAGAGAGCTTACAGGAAACAGTCCATCACGCCCAGAACAGAAAATCCTGGGGGCAAGCCATCAACAGACTTGCAACATGATGTCACTACAATCTTACGTAGAGTTAGTAGACCAGAAGGAAGAGAGTGTAATCTATCTGATTCTATAATTCACCCAACTGTTATACAGAGAAGTGCATGAAGAGCGGCCAGAGGTGTAGGATCGTTATTTGTGTTCCAATTTTCAAAATTTAAACACCAAACAGTATTTTTTAATTCGAAATTCCTCTTAGCAACGATAGTCAACTTTTTTTTCGAACGGTACTATATAACTATAATTTTTTCATCTTTTTCCAAACTGCATAGATTCTTCTGACTACTGTAATATGAGAATAGCATATTTTTCTTTAGTCATACCAAAAAATAATAAAAGCTTTCAGCACCTTGTTTAATTTATCCGCATGTCATCTATCAATTTAATCTATAAATTTGGTTTAAATAACATATTTTTGTATATCTGTGTAGCTTATTACACTGTGTTAAAGTCGCATGAACTAATATAGTAAATAGAAGTTAAAAATTGTAGTTTTATAAACCGGAGTGCAGACAGTGGCCATATTCTTCATGCTCTGCACCTTAGACATCGAGTGCTATGGTCATATGACAATCTTATTCTAATTTTTCCGAGACTAGAGGGTTCAACCGCGACAACAAACCTTGTACATTGTTAGGGGCTAAAAGATACGCTACGTATTTTTCGAATGTTCCGCGTCGTGATTTTCAACTCGAGCGTTCTTTCGCTGAAGGCGCTTAAATGTTTTGCCTGTGGCCGTTTGTTAAACTCTCGTGTCTCTTACTGCCCGACTTTGAAAGAGTTAAAACTTGCTGAGCCGTCATTTCTTTAGTATGGTTTTTATGTCTTGTCTAAATTTGAGGCTGAAACTTGGCTGAACTCACTATCATGTAGATTTGATTTGAAGATGACGTTCTTGGAAAAGTAATTTCACTTCAGGATTAGAAAAGCGATGCTTTCTTTTGTCAGCCCTATGAAGTCAATTTTATCCACTCTTTTTCTTTGACGGTGGTTCTAACGTTCGAG
The DNA here is from genome assembly GCA_940337035.1 of Agriotes lineatus. Taxonomy (NCBI): domain Eukaryota; kingdom Metazoa; phylum Arthropoda; class Insecta; order Coleoptera; family Elateridae; genus Agriotes; species Agriotes lineatus. The sequence continues at coordinate 54,278,589 of OW679203.1, forward strand.
AAAATTTCAGGTGCTACTACACTGTTGCTTTTCCGTGGATTGGTATTTATAACCTCACTTCTCGAGGACCACGTGCAGCTTTTCTTTGTCCTGCCATTTCTTTGCATTGGCTTTTGCGTTCAGAGAATCAGGTCGAATATCTTCTTTGGAAGGTTTCCGTCTGCAACTAGTTGCATCGAGTTATTGCTTGTGCTTTGCGTTGCCTTGCTGGGGGTTGACGACTTATATGTAACTATTACTACATCCTTGTACACAGTAGCATTGCTCTTGGGAGAGGCTCTTCTAGCCCCCTCGAATTTTATTAGCCAGTGGAAATGCTATTTAGCGTTATTTATTGTCCATTTTGTTCCGTGCGATTGTTATTTACAATTATATGTTACCTAAATTTACTATTCTGCTGAGTGATGTTTGCTGGTGAAAAGTCATATTAATTTAAAAGTAGTATTTTTATATCGGGCTCACTCTATTTTATTAATGTTAAATCTGTGATTGAGCTTTGGTGACCTTTGCAAGTTTAAAGATTTATGCTTTGCATAAAAATCCATGCCGGCCGGCCTTCAAATGTGCCCATATAATCATATTGTAATTTGAAATAAGTTGATAACTATCGTACCAACATGCTACACATAGTAGTAATATGTAATCCTAGGGTTTACAACAAAACCAGTTTCTTAGATTTGTTTACATACTAACAATTAATGTAGTTGATAATCAGACACTTGTCAAATCAAGGTGTGTTTTTAATTCAGTATTCTTTTTAAATTGGATGCAATAAAATGCTTGATTGAAGCGAGCTTATATATGTAATTATCTGTGAAAATCTATGTCACGTATGCAGAGCAGGTCAATGCATATTTTTAGAATTGATAATAATAATAATTTTATTTTAAATGCATTTTATTTCATGTGCTGTAAACAGACACAACTTGACAAATAGATATTTTTGGACAAACAAAATCCATCCATAATATTGGTAAAGTCAATTATATTATTATGTGTGCTAGACACATTTATTATCACATCCATTACTGGCAATGTGGCAATAAAACAAATGACGCTTGATGAAGACTACCGTATAACAACCGAGAAAGCGTTTGACGCTGAAATTCAAAGCCCACTTGTTCGCAATGGTCGTTTTCCTACCTAAAATTTTCCGGAACAAAAATGCCACATGAATTTTAAAAAGAGACGATCGTTACACAACTTGGCGTTGGTTTTGACATTATTAATATTATGTCAATACTAGTAAACGACACCTATTAGCAATCAAATTAGTCGGGCTGCCATAAACACGCAGATTTGAATCGAAATCGTGCCACGGCGGCCGATCCTTTTGCTTTTACCCAAACCGTGAGAAAAGTGAACGTATGCTCGTATGTTTAACCTCTCTGGGTTAATAGCTCTTTAATACCACAACGCAGCAATCAACATATTTATATTAGAAATTGCCTTCCAATCGTAAGAAAATAAACGCGGCTGAATGACGGAGAGCATCGTGTGAATATGCTGCCAGCGGAGATTATTCATGCATGAGCTGAAAGTCTGAGAATTACTCGTTAGTGTCATTAATTACCAGTAGGTGCGCGAGATTGATGATTGGTATTCGATATCAAATTATGCGTGTGCTTATTACATTTATTTGCAATTTGTTTGTGATGGGCACTGGCGCGGAAAGCTTCGCAAGTTATGCGCAACATTGTTTCATAATTGTTGAATAATATTAATACTGATCTGAAGAAGGTTATGGACAGGAAATATCGATTAGAAAAATTAAAATAACCAGTGGCATGTGCATATTTTACTCTGGTATTACAACCCTAAGCAACTAATGATATTAACTTATTTTTACAATATAAAAAATCTGTAAAAGGCTTTACCCAGAACTTCCCTGGTCGACATTGTGACACTAAATAATTTTAAAAATCAAATTAAGTTAGGAGTAAAAATATCTTCACGTTTCTAATAAATTAAATAAATTAAAAAAAAAACGTTACCGAATACGAATGGCAGGCGGACCGCGTGTGCAGCCCCAACCTTTTGTGGGATATTGTAAGGAACTGAGGAATTTCTACCTGAGCCACGGAGCACCGACTTTTCGAAATCCTGCGTCGCATCTATATTTAATAACATGCTAATTTGTGCATACTTTTTGTATCGGAAAACATTTATTCTGTATCTATTGGCTCCCGTTTTTTGTAATAATAAAGTCTGCACTATGTACAAATCATTACTTCTATCTATTACTAAGTTAAATTAAAAATAAACAAAATTTTATTATTTTAAGGTGCTCACCCTGCATATATTAGTTTGAAATTTTCTCGGTATCATGCCAGGTAGATATATAATGTGTAGGCAAATAGTTATTTACATGATAAGTGCGGAAACAGCAGTTTTGCATATGAGTGCGACAGTTTTTACACGAGTGCGCGGTAGTGCACGAGTTGAAGAATGTCGCACGAATAAAGCAAAACTGTTCCAGCACGTGTCTTGTATATTATTTTTTGCACGGATCCTCCACAATGCCGAAAAGTGTAAATATAGAAATTATTCGCCTTTAATTTGTCGAAAAAAATCAAGTCGGTGCGTTGATGTCGATAATGTAGGTAACTATCTGATCATTTAAATAACTGTCAAGTTTTGGTCGACAAACTTTTGAGTAAAAGAACAATTCAAGCATGTTTTCGGACGAAGAATACTTGGAATGTACACCACCCGAAATTAGAAACACAGCAAATGTAGCTGTTAATAATTTATTGCCAATAAAATCACGACACAGGTATGAAAATACATATAATTAATATGTTAAATGGTGTGAAGTGTAAAAAATAAAAAATCATACTGAAAATGTTTTACTGGCCTATTTCCAAGAAATAAGCGAACATAAGAAGTCGTTATGGTCAATATACAGCATGTTAAAGTCTTGTTTAAACATTAAAAATAATGTTGACATTTCAAAATATCCGAAATTAATAGCCCTTTTAAAAAGGAAAACCGAACACCGTTGTCCTAAGAAATCTCAAGTTCTTGATGATGAACATATCACAAAATTCTTAATAAATGCACCAAACAAAGAATATTTACTCATGAAGGTAATTATTTTTTATTTATTTGAACATGGTCCTCACATCTAACATTCATTTACAGACAGTGTTGGTTATTGACATTTCTGGAGCATGCCGCAGAGGAGAACTTTGCAAAATGTTGATTAAGGATATTGTTTTTAAAGATGATATCATTCTAGTTTCTGTTCCTGAAACAAAAACATATGTTAAAAGAGAATTTGCTATAACGAAAAATGAATGGATTGAAATGATTACTCAGTTTTTAAAAATAAGGTTGTTAGTCAAAAATAATGACAGATTTTTCCTTACATACCGTTCCGGTAAATGTGTCAACTTACCTGTTGGTATAAATACTATTGGGAAAGTACCATCTTTCATTGCAACTTACTTAAAGTTGCAAAATCCTCACGAGTATACGGGGCACTGCCTTCGCAGGAGCAGCGCAACATTGTTGGCAAACAAAGGAAGTGACTTTCTTTCAATTAAACGGCATGGTGGATGGAAATCCTCCGCAGTTGCGGAAGGCTACATTCAAGAATCTTTAATAAATAAAATTTAAGTGGCAGAAACTTTGTCCGAGTCAGGTCCCTCAGGGTCAAATACTAGCCATGTCGCTAATGCATATATAAGTAAGGCCCTTACAAATGAAAACACCATAAGATGTCCGGGCATTTCTATTTCTACCTGCGAAAATTCCACATTAAATATAAACATTTATAACCATGATAAAGAAAACAATCATTAATATTATATGATTTTGTATTTACCTGGGTACCTCGTTTGCACTTTTTTTTTGGTTAGGTGGAAATCCGAGTGACAGGACTGTATTATAGAATTTCTCACAGATGGCGCTGACTTGGCTTGCAATGATTTTTAATTATTTTGAGTGTATTTCTGCTGTATTATCTAAATAAAAGTTGTAAAATGCATTTTTTTATTATAAACTTCGGCTTTGATACAATAACCTACTTTTAAACCATTTTTTAAACGATAAAAATCTCTGTGCTCGTTGCAAGCATTAGTGCGGTAAAAAGCGAGAATTATTGTAAATTTGACGTTTCCGATCGTTGGTTCCGTGCGTAGTCACTTGATTTTTAATAGAGGAGTGCAAAAATATGGTTTTCCTCCGTCAAATCGTTTTTGAGTTATACCGCTAACAGACAGACATACAGACAGACAGACAGACAGACAGACAGACAGACAGACAGACAGACAGGCAGGCAGGCAGGCAGGCAGGCAGGCAGACAGACAGACGGACGAAATTGGAAAAACCTGTTTTTCGTCATCTTTTTTCATCTGTAACGTGAAGATCTGGAGAAACCCCGAAAGGTGATTTTTCGCGATTGCAATACTTTCTTCGTCTTTTAGACGAGGGAAGTAAAAATAGGTGTTCTACACTTGAAGTCATAACCAATCGAAATTAACGTTGTAGATCAGAAACAAATTATGAAGCTGATTATCCTATCTTCTTCTTCGTATCTGTTCAGTTACTATGACTGTCGCCGCTTCTTCATTACGCCTTCTTTCCATTTATTTCGCCATTCCTCTATGACTTTCAAGATTTTCCTCTCCTACTTCTTTTGAACAAACCTCAGTTACCATATCAAATCGTTTTGATGTATTCTATCCATCACAGTTTCACAACCATTCACTTCTTGTTTTATGTAGTAATTTATGAGTCTCTCTAATTTAGTCTTATGCTTCTCCAAAGTGCTTCCATTAATGCTGGTACTACTATATACCGGGTGACCATAAATGGTTGTGATTTTTTTCTTAGGTTAGCACTGTTTATGTTGGTGGAACTGTAAGTCTATGTCAAATTCGAGGTTAGCAGGTTAAGTTTTGCGTCAGTTTTGACACAAACTGACGCAAAATCTAACCTGCTAACCTCGAATTTATGTTCTCTGAATGATGTCATTTTTGACAGTGGTCTATTATGAGATGTTGTATCGGACTTTTTCCACTGTCTCGGGTGTTTACTACACGACGTTTCGGGAGTTTTTGGTCTACTCTCGTCCTCAGGTGAATGACCTTCTGGTTAGTCCCGAGAAGGACTGATTTTTGTACGTCTTTTTCACGTACACTCGTGCCTACCCCGGGATTTGAACCCGGGACCACTGATCGCTTGTGATTACGGGTCTGACAATCTTACCACTAGGCCAATAGCGCGGCCATATATTTTAGTTATAAACTTATATATATATATATATATATATGTTACCGCTATATGCGCAGTAGCCTATGCGCAGTAGACTATTTTTGCAATTCTCTGCGCAGTAGTGGCATCCAAATGGGCTCTATTTCTGCGCTAGCCTGGCTAATTGGTTTTTCTGCCAGCGCTATGTAGGTAGCTTCTTTCAGCTTCCTACGGAACCTGTTTTCCTCTTTATCTACAATTGATGCGTTATCCCATTGTATGTGGTGGTCTTCGTTCCAGACGTGTTCTGCGATCTTGAATTTGATGGTTTCGCCCTTTCTAATATTAATCTCACTCGTAGGGGTCGTTGTGTTTCCCCTATGTATTGTCTTCCACACTCGCACGGTACGCTGTAGATACAGTTCTTTGAACTCTGATCTTCGTTCTGACGCTTGGTATGCTTCATCATGCCTCTCAGAGTTGTTATGGACTTGAAGGCAGTTCTTATATTCAATCTGTTTCCGATTCTTCTCAGTTTGTCGGAGACTCCTCGGATGTATGGTATTACGGCCGTGATGGTCGGTTCCGTTTTCTCATCCTCTGCCTGTGTTGTATTTCTGTTAAGCTCTTCTAGTGTTAGGTTAAGAGTTCTTGTAGCCATTCGCTTGCAGCATATCTGTAATTATCTCAATTTTCCGTTTGAGGTTTTCTTCTTCCGAGCTTATGGTTTTGGCTCGGCTATATAGGCATCTCGCAACGCCACGTTTCACGCTGTTGTGGTGGTTAGAATCGTAGTTTAGGTATCTCCCTGTATGGGTTAGTTTTCGATATACCTTTGTTTTTACAGTGTCACCATTCTTTTGGACTAGTACGTCTAGGAATGGGAGTTTGTCCTCCGATTCTATTTCCATCGTGAACTTAATTGATCGGGCTTGATTATTGAGATGTTCCTGGACGGCTTCCTGGAACATCTCAATAATCAACTCGTTGTTTCTTGGTTTTTCTGTTTAATTTTTTTCACCCCTTGTTACAAGTATATTATTTCTTTGTTTTTGTAACATGTTTCTAACTATCCCGTGATTTTTTAAGTATATTTTCTTTTCTTTGTTCGACATAGATGTTTTGCATATTCTTCTTTGTTCCCTGTGTTCTCTATTAATGGATCTGTCAACATTTCCATTCTTACCTTTGTTCTTTCTCTTAGTGCTCTTTCGCATTCACCATCATGCCATTCCTTGTCTTTCTCTTTTTCTGTCCTTTCATTTCTATGGCGTCTTTTAAACTTTCCCAGATACCATAGACGCGTGTGTCCTGTTTTGTGTTACTCAGTTTTTCACTCATCCTTTCCATGTATTTTTGCTTTTTTTCATTTTGCTGTAAGCTGTGTATGTTCATTCTCTTTTGTTTTGTTATGTTTTCTTGTTGGGATTTTAAATCCAATTTAATCCCCACCATTATATAGTCTTATATTTCGTTATATTTCGAAGAAAAAATACGTATGCCATGTTAAATCCTTTAATTAGGTTTATTAATTCAGTATAGAGTGATCATCGAATAGGTAATATGCTCTACCCTCAGGTGGCCGAAATGGGTTCGATTTGCAGTAACTACACAGGGATTTTAAATATCATACCCTCCCTGGCAACCACACTAACACCTGTGGTAGACGTTAAACCCTAACAAGAAAACTTTTCCTGAATTTCCACGGAAAAGGCTTACACCTACCCGGCTAACGAGCAAAGATGGCTCATAAAACTACAAATTTGTGAAATTATACAGGCCATTGGCCCAATACAAGAGAAATAAGATGAATTTTAGTACAAATTGTGCTGCAAAATTTCTCAATGTGCTATAAAAAACCGTATTTATTTACAGTAATTAACGAATTTACAGCTTTTCCGATTAGGTATTAAAAAGTTGACAATCCGAATTAAATGCTCCTAGCTTGTTTCTAAATGATAACGTTTGAAATTATGGAAGAAGGGCAACTGGCCCAAAATGGTATCCGCTCCGATGAGTGTTAAGAACAATTGGTCACTTTGCTGGTCCTAAGGATTTCTTTTCCATAAATAACAAATCTTCGATAAAGCAAATAATAATAGACCTGCAGTAAAACGCATAGACAGATTTAAAGTGACAAATGGATATGTGCATCTTGGATTCATAAGAAGAAACATAATCATCGTAGAAGAAGTCCGAAAAAGATGGGAAGTGACTAAAGTAGTAATCTAAAACTAAATAAACTTTGTACGAATCAATGTATGTTTCTCTATTGGAAAGTTAGGTCAATTAATTTCTAATATTCCCAGTACTATTCTAAGTACGATCCTTGGACACTGAGAAAATACGAGAGGTATTAAAACTGTGCGACAGACATGTACTATTGGAAACAAAATGTTAAGCAAGAAGTCGAAAATCGAGAAAAGCTTAACCAGTATAAAACCTCACTATTTGGGGGAAGTAGTGCTGTAGGAGTAGATTAAGAAGGCCAGTGGATCACTCAAGCAACCCATCGAACTAGAAATCACACTTTTTATTAACCGAGTATCAAAGCAAAGATTTATGGAACAAAATCATAACTACCACTGTAGCGGGAATCAAGACTGAAAGAAAGCAGTACCTTTTTATTAACAATTAATTATTTCATAAACATCATTAGAGGTAGTTCCCATTTCTTTATACATTACTGTTTAGAAACCAAAACATAATTTTAACTTTTAAAATTAAATATGCATACATTTCTTAAGCGAAATGTTACATGCGGAAATTACAACAAAGCAGTCAGCGATTCTTATCAGCACTGGTCGAATGACCCGGTCAACAAACTGCAATTTTGCAAACTTGCTATCTCTTTGTTATGAAATTGAACACGCAAGTGCATATGTGAGCTCAAACTGGGGCAAAATAACATGAACCTTGTAAATTACGTCATAGTTAATGTATATAAATAGGAAATATTCTAGTCAATAAACAATACAGTTTTAACATCTGTTCTGTATTCAACCGACCTCTGGCCAACGGAAATTAAGTCTTTTAAATTCATCTCGTGTGAGACTGAACGAGACCGTTGGTTCACAACCCTTTTTAATTCCTGCACCCCTAAGACGTATCCTGTAAATTGTCCAAATTAAAATCATTCAGTCCACTATAACCTCCACCCTGAACCTTACCGTTTTTCGTAGAATTCTGTAAAAGTGCCAATTTTCAATCTGCTCAATATATTCGTAAAGAAGAGAGATATTTCAACCTGGATAATCTTGTATAACGTTGGTTTTTACCTAGATCATTTATATAAATTCACAATTTTTGTCGTAACCCCTCAATCAATCGCAACCAATCCAAAGTTATATGAAAAGTCTCACACAACTTTTGTAAAGATGGCAACCGCTTTGGACTTACGGAAGTGTCAGTGTAAAGAGGAGAATGTCACGCCGACAGAACCTGTCAGGATGATTTCTTCACAGTTTGATTGGAATATTAGTACAAGAAAATCAAAAGCTTCTGGTCGAAATCGATCGCTTTTCTTTGTAGGTGTTTGTCGATTTGCATACACGCTACCAGTAATAGATGTTAGGCAATATCTCAGTTATTTTTAACAATAACTAAGCAAACACTAATAATAATTAATGACTCACCTACATTCTGTCTACGTTATAATTCAAATATAGAAATTATTTTTAATTTTAATAATCCAAAACGAAACAGAACAAAAAGTATTCAAACACAACACAATATGTATATAAGAGTTAAGAAAGAACCACAAAAATAATATGTATAATAATGGAAAACAAAGCCGAGCATTTAATGCATCACATCCACAACTCCATTGGTTTTTTTTTTGTAAATGTCAACAGAAAAAATATCTTGTAAAATTATGAATTCTAACTTTCTGGTTGAAATTTAATACTGGTGTAGGCTATCAAATTTTTTTAAATTTTAACTTTTTCAGGTAATGGTAGGCTTTTAAAATTAATGTTCAGAATATTGATTATGCTGCTCTCTACCATTTTTTAATAACACTGCACGAAACAACTGAAATCATTCAAAGTAAATAAGCACCTCCAATTGCAAACGATATTATGCAAGATCACACGATTCACAAGGATACAAGTATGTCCTTACTACATTTTCATTATCGCATTACATTTTTGGAAGTACAATATTTGTAAATATTACGATGAGGCTGCGAGTTTAGAGCGGTGGCGGCTTCAAAATCGTGAGCCTTCGTCTCACGTTTAAATTGTGTCCGTAATCCGCATACCAGTTCGGAGCTGGGTTTCACAAAGCCCACAGCAGCTGCCAGCTGTCTACTGCATATGATATGAGCGACTGTGTTGGCACATAACTCATATTATGCTGACAACTTTTTGGATATTGTTTCACATGTTTAAGCGGGATCGACTAGCGATCAACGGATCTCATTACTTAAATCTTTTTGTGTTTTTTCAATTATAATATAGTTACTTGATTTTAATGGCTCGAGCTCTTGAGCCCCTAACGAGCAGCCACCACTGCTTTAGGGTAAATCGGGTAAAATTGGTAAGTCCCCAATTTGTTCTTAAACCTATTTGTCTGGCTTCCTAATTGTTTAAAAAAAACCAACACGAACTAAATTAAATTAAATATGCTACTAACATGTGTCTTTTTATAAAATCACTTAATCAATTCTGTAACTTTGAGAATAACGAAGTTACTCAGAGTATACGGTTTAATTGTTATTACCCTGTGTATACTTTCCGAGTAACTAATAACACATTACAAAAGAAAGGTAGTAATTATAGAGTAAACATTTTTTTTTAAATCTATCACCGAAGAAGTACATGCAAAGAAGATTTATAAAATTTAATTTAAAACACAAATTGCCTACAAATCGTGGAAAAACAAATCTCAGCAAAATATATTTTAATGCAAATGTGATGATCTTACGCCCGTATTCATAGTCGTTCGCCAGCGGATCGCCGGCGACTTGCCAGAGTTTTGTTATGAATAGTATGTTGGCGGCACTGTACGTTTATGTCAAATTCGAGGTGATCAGGTTAGGTTTTCAGTCAGTTTTGACAGAAACTGACACAGAATCTAACCTGCCAACCTCGAATTTGACATCGACGTACAGTGCCGCCAACATACTATTCATAACGAAACTCTGGCGAGTCGCCGGCGATCCGCTGGCGAACGACTATGAATACGGGCGTTAATATTTCCTTAAAAGCTGTTTTAAATTACACATATACGTTGAAGAATATCCAGCTTGTGTAAATATACAGTTTTTAATATAAACACATAACACACGTTTTACGTTTTTTGTTGTATTAGTCATTGTTATTAAAATGTTTTCTTGTAACTTGCCAAGGTTTATTACAAGACAATATTTGTTATTAATAATTCTGTTATTTGCGATAATAAATATATTCCGTAGTTTACTAAAAAATCAAAGCAAGACAAATTTGCAATTATAACAGGCTGCCTTTCATTCGCTCTTTTTACAAAAACGTTTTGTACTGTATCTTGAAATGAACCATACAGGTAAAAATGGAATTCCAGTTAAATAATATAAACAAAACATAATAATAAGTAACTGTTCCATATCGTTGCTACCACTAACTGAATGATATTTTAGGCCTTTTGCAGATAACAAAAATTATGTAAATATTTTAAAGCTGTGAATGATAGTAGCGGTTGCCATGACAAATCTATTTTCCAATTTAAGAAAATTGCTAATTCTTGCAATTTACGTAGAAGTTGTTATATGAGGGGCGCTTTTTTGAACATACCGTATATTAGTGGGGGCTGCTTCTTACGTTCTCAAGGACTCGAGCTCCCAAGCCGTCAACAGCATATCTGTCACGAGAAAAAACCTATTCTATATTGAAAATATATTTTATCATCTACCCCACCGTTACATACTATAACAAGGTTCAAGTAAAGAGATTTGGCGATCATCGATCCGGCTTTAAACATGTAATGTAATGCTAGCGTCTGTAGCAAATTATAATTATACATCAAAACTATTTAATTTGTACATCGCTCATTTAGGCGTAATCGGGCGTTGCATCTAACCAACGCTCGAGTTGGTGATAGTACAGCAGGCACCCGCTATGCGCGGACGAAGCGCAAACCGGTCCGCCACGCAGTTTATATTTAACCCCTCTAGAAAAGCACAGATAACAAGGGCACCGAAGAGTATATAAGCAACTTCCGCCATGGTTTTAAATTACTTGAGTCGCTGGACTCTTCTTTCCTCCAACCCTCTCCTGGCCCTAGATTGTGACAGGTCTCCCAGAGCAACTCCCAAAACCTGCTAAAGCCCTAGATTGTGACAGCGCTTACTGTCTCCTAAAGCAACTCCCAAAACCTGCTAGTGCCTTAGATTGTAACAACGCTTACTGTCTCCTAGAGCGAATCTTTGATAACTCCAAAATCACTGCCGGAATCAAGAAGGCGATTATAACTGAATAATCAACATACCTAAATGATTAGCATTGAACGTTCAGCAACGTCTTCCTGACCGTTGTCCGAAGGCAAATTGTACTGTCCGGCAGGCACGTGAAAGCACCCGCAACATTCACGCATCTTCGCGGCCAAATCCATCGGCCACCAACGAGCAAATTTCACCAGGTAAAGGTAAAATCACACTTTGCCGTTACACCTAGAGTAACGAATTTTGATACTAAAGCACAACCACAATCTGCATCAGCTAATACACCGCCCCGGAACTGCAAGTATTACTGCATTTTTATGAGTGTGCTTGAATAGAGCAAAACGTAAACAAACTGCCGCATTAATAAACCACGCCCACCGCTTCGGTCGCAAGTTATACAGGGCAGCGGACATTTTTCGCTCCAAGTCTTATGCATCCGCCTACGACACTTACGTGCTGATTGAGTTGCCGACCAACCAGAAACGTAGAAAATGCGAGTTCAGAAAGAAATGTAATTTTATTAATATACATTGCATTTTCAGAAAATTAAATATTATTTTGTACAAACAGCTAAAAAATATTATACCGTTAATTTATAAATTGTGTTTTCCTGACCATATACATTTGCTATTGAGTGAACTTTTCTTCTATTGAGCTACTCGAGGTAGAAATTAATAAAACTGTTTGAGCTTTTCCGAAATTAGTGGAAGTCATAAATATCCAAAATAATTTACCAGGACTGAAATTAAATTCGGATAGTTGAAACGTTACAGAATAACGATATCCAAGAAGTATGCCCGCATAGCATGAGTTACGTGTTAATACACTCGCTCGCATCATATGCACCAAGCAGCTAGCAGGCAGGGAGTTCTCCGAAATACGCTCCAGACGTATATGGAAATTGTAGACGAATATACGATGGGTGAAGAATCGGAAATATAGCAGTTTGAACGGGCGCGAGGGCTTGCATCTTGAAGCCGCCAACGCTGCGGACTTCCGGTGTTATCATGTATTTACAAATATTGCGCTCCTGTAGATGTAATGCCGGTTCAGCGACCGCCGCGTGATAGCATAACTTTGTGAAAATATTGCAAGCTTTGACATAGGAAATAAACGGCAATGTGCAAGGTGAATTCGAGCATTCTTTTATGAATGCGTCGTGTTCGGATGATGTTATATAATATCGGTTGCAGTTGACGCATGACTATTTATCTGGAGTAGTTTCGGTTGTTTCGTACGGTTCTTATTAAAGAATGGCAGAGAATAGCGTAACTCATATTCTCAACATTAATTTTTAAAACCTAGCGTTAGCTGAAAAGGTTAAAATATAAAAACTTGAACGGCCTACACCGGCATTAAATTTCAATCTGCAAAGTTGGAACCCGCAATTTTACAAAACTTTTTATAGATATTTACAAGGAAAACAAATGGAATTGTAGCTTGTAGCTGTGATGCATTGCATGCCCTGTTTTGTTTTCCATAATTAATAAATTATTATTACTTTTCGTTTTTTAACTCGTATGTACATTTTGTGTTGTGTTTGAATAATTTTTGTTCTGTGCATATGATTTTTCCTTTTAGATTACTAAAGTTAAAAATTATTGCTATATTTGGATTAAAACATCGACGGGATGTAGGTCAGGCATTAATTATTATGTTTTGCTTAGTTATTGTAAAAAAAATTAGGATCCCTAAATATTATCACGAGTCGCCACTATTTTAATGTATAACTAGCATTTACATGTTTGATCAAACCAACTTACCGCATTACTGACCCAATCTAACAATCTCGCATTTTATCAAGAATAACAAACTGAAGAAATAATAATAATATTAACAGCCTAAAGCCATTTCTCAATCGCATTTTTTCATTTAATAAATAATGAAACATTTTCGCTAACAAAGCTAAAAGGCGGCTTTACAGCGGCTGTCTGCATGAAACAAAGACACATCGTTGCCATGGCAGTTAAAGACGACTTCATCTAATAAAAGGTTTAGGGAGAAAGAATATGGCCCATTATCGTTTTTAATAAGAAAATTCTTGACTTTTTAATAAGTATTACTCTAATAGCATTATTTTGGGTCGACACGACATTTTAAATAATTCCCCAGAAATTCAAGCCGAATTCTTGTTAATTTTATTCTTTTGCTTCTTAAGTACTTTGTGGTGCATATGTAATTAACATTTTTACTTAACTTAAAATAATGTTTCTCTGTTAGAAATAATTTTGCATGAACTGCTTAGATAACTACAAATACGCCGGGTCAGATAATTAATAGTTCTATTCGTATAACCTAGCAAAATGCGCAATTAAAGGTGTCACTAGATGTACATATTTTATCGAAGCATGAAAGTATTCAAATGAGAAATCTGCGTCGCTACAGTTTTACTTACACGGCTGATAAACGTTACGAAATGACAATTAAAATTTGGTTAAATTCTGCTTATGACATAGCTTCCACGAATAGAAGCTACCGAGAGATGAGCTTTATTTTTGGAAATTTCTGTTTAACGCCAACGCTGATATCCTAATGTATAGAGCAACATTTAATTTTAAATGATACAACTGCAATTGCTGAAAATTGTTGTGTGTAAATAGTGTTTAATCTATTCATGATTATTTTGGAAAGGCTTGACCATGGAAATTTGATTAGTTGATAAATTCAGTTGCATCTGTGCCTGTGTGTAATGGGTATTCATAGTTTTAAAAGATTTTGATTTTGAAGTTATTAATCATGGTTAAGCCTATGTTGCCAGTGCTAACACATATAATTGCTTGATAATATTATAACACAATTAGGCAACAAGGTCTCATCTAACTAATGTGACATTTCAGCTTAGTCCGCGTCGACCTGGAATCCTAAAAGAAGAGGCTCAACAAGCCATAAAAACACATTAAAATAGAAAAATCTATCGAAACGATGGTATAGACGCGGAAACAATCAAAACCATAGATGATATAGGAGCGGTCGTCCTTCATTCTCTCTGCCAAAGGATATGGAACACAAGAATTTGGCCAAATGATTGGTGTAATTCTGTGTACAACCCAATACACCCAACATGATCGACACTAAAATGCCATAACTATAGATTAATAACACTTACCCGTTACGCTAGTATAATACTATTCCATATTATTATATTAATTATATAAAAGGTAAAGGTACCAGCGAACAAATTTTAAATCTTCTGCAGATAATATCATGTGTTTCAAAAAAACTAATTTAGGGCAGGTTTTGGGAAGAAAGGTAAAAAATCTAGCCATGTCTTAACTTAAGTCTGTAGGTAAATATCAGATTACATTTTGTTTATGAAAACATGTGTCACTGTGACAGGCAAAATTTACACTGCATAAGCTTACTTGTACCAAGCCAAAAATAAAATAAGATAAAATGTACACAACAAACGAGAGTATTAATCTTAACAGTCAATAAAAATTGTTTTGCCAAGTGTTTTGTACATTTTTAGGAAAATAGTTCAAGATCAAGATGTAATTTAGTTCTCTCTGACTTATAGTAGTTCATTTGCTTCAGTGGTATGTATCGAGTTACGACAGACTTCAATTTGATCATGGCATGCTGCAAATTATTTTTTCTTTTTGAAACACTAGAAAACACCGGAGAATATGACCAATGTTTATATATTTGCTTTATCGACAGCATTCAATAGGGAAAACTTTGAAGAGTATTAGCGGAAATGGGAGTAGCAGATCACTTGATTTACATTATTCAAAATCTATACGACAACACCACGAAGATGGTAAAGATTGACCAAAAGCTATCCGATAATTTTAGAATACGTAAAGGTGCTCGAAAAAAAAAGTCGTTTATAGAGAGTATATTATGAGACGAGTCATGGAAAATGGTACAGAAGGTATCAGAATCAGCGGTGAACTACTTAACAGTCTACGTTATGCTGATGACACAGATGTTATGGCAACATCAGAAGAATAACTACTCCAACTTATGCAACGAATATCGTTAACAAACGAAGAATATGGTCTTCAACTTAATAGGAACAAAGCAAAAATTCTTATCATAGACAGATTTAGTCAGAATAGACCCAAGGCGATCGCTATATCTATCTTCGATCACATAGCAGTAATAAGGGAGACTTATCAACCGAAATAAGGAGACATACACAGATAAGCAAAGATTCCATGGCTAAACTCAACCGAATATGGGAACATAGACATATAACCAAAGCAACAAAAATAAAAATAGTAAAATTACTAGTATTCTGAATCCTATTATACGCTTCAGAAACTTGGACAATAAAAGAGAGTAGAAGAATTGACGCATTCGAGATATGGTATTGGCTCTGCATGTTGAGAATTGCTTGGACCAAGAGAAGAACAAATGCTTCTACCTTAGAGGATCTAAATATAGAACAGCGTCTTTCCTCTACAATCTACAAAACAATACTGCAATGTTTTGGACATATTGCAAGAAGAGATAGCAGCAGCTTATAACAATTGATAGTACTGGAAAACCTCTTCACCAGTTTACACATGATGTCACTGAATGGAGACAAATAGTTAATACAGCGAGAAGCCTACAAAACGATACATATGATTACCACACTTCTGATAAGAAGTTAACGACTGCAGAAAGAGACGATAGAGCATCGTCTTCCAAGGTTGTATACACATCTTGATGAATGCCCTTGCCCAACAGCTTTTTTTCCATATTTTTCAATTTTAACACTGCGCGAAATCGCTATACTGCGTCACTTACGCCGCTGCCATCGGGCAAGTAAAAGAACTGCCAGATTGAAAGTTCATGCGAATTACAGGCCTGGTATGCTTACGTAAAAATGTACCTACCTGATATTACTCCTGCCCATCAGCCAACTCTCGTAGTCTACGTGCACAGATGCTATAATTACTGGCTACCTTCTTTTCTTGTTTGGCATCCAGGCGGTTTAATTAAGCACATCTTTTAATTGTCTTGACGTACCGCACGACTTAGAAAATCTAGGATCTTTTTTCTGCGATTTTTATCAGATTTGTAGTAAGCTCCTGCCTTCTTCCGAATTGGGACCGCCTACCGGCACACCACCCACAATAAAAAAATTTTGTTCGGCCGGAGAAGAGGAGGAAACTTTAAGGCGGCATTTGCATTCAGATAAGTGAAGTTATCATGTATTTGTGCTGTTATGAAGTGTTATGTTTTGAAAATTTATAATCATACGTATTTATGCCGTATTGAATTGTTCGTGACTCAAATATTTATCATCCGAGTTGGCCTTCAAAATATAGTGTTATTAAGAATTGAGTCCACCATCAGTCGGTAATACTTTGGGCTTTCTTGCCCATTGCTGTAATTATTTAGGGTGCCTTACGCACATTTACAAGCCATCGGGGACAGTTATAATTGACAGTTGTAGATTGCACCATAATATTCAGTTTTTCATGAAGACAAGAAAAGTTCTTTTCGGGTTGGAAGGCTTTCCACGGTACATAGTGGGCGATTCGAAGGTAACTTTTCCATCAAAGAACTCGCAACAAACTCAAGATATCGTAGTAATTCTTTCGGAAGGCTACAGTTTAGTTTTTGCCGCATAAGGTAAAAATAGTCCGCTACTGATTGTGGTATTATTTGACCATGAAATGTTAAGGTTAAACATGGCTTTTTTGAAGAAAAATAAATTTTCACGAGTAAAACATGCCTAAAAGTATGATCCAACTGTTTTTGTTACCAAGCATGTTAGTAGTGTACCTAGTTGCGTTCTGGTGCAAAATTTGTCACTGCGCAGGTTTTCTGCGCAGGTGTCTGCGAAGGTCTGCGCGGGGTTTTTGCGCATGTTTGTCAAGGTCGTTGGCCTAGCCGAGGTCAAGGTCACGCGCCTAGCCAGGTTCAAGGTTACGGGTCTAGCCGGGGCCAAGGTCATTGACCTCACCTAGGTCACGTAATCCCACAATGAATTTTTGGGGTTAAAAGTCTAATTTTTACACGATGAATTTTGGGACTAAATGTCTAATTTTATTTCTACGCTTATCAAAAAATATTTTCTCAGGCCCAAGCGGATGTGACTCATCGTCTGGGAATGCAAAACTTGTTGAGACTTGTAGATGCAGGATGTCTACCAATTGAACAATGACGTGCATTGTTTGAGAAATCTGCACGATTACAAAAAATAATTGAACAATGAAGTCTTTGTTGTCTGGGGGGGAATTTTTGCTGACCTCCATTATTAGATAAACCGGATGTTATTGTGTGGAGTTTCAGACTTGTCCAGACATGTTTGAGAAATGAAACCCATTGTTTGAGAAAAATCTGCACAACCGCTAAATTGAATGGATCCTTTGTTTGGAAATTAAAACTTGTTTGAGGCTCTGGGTGGGACACACGAGTGACTGGGATCTGGTAGTTGATAGTTTCTCGCATATTTTGATAGTTATTAACAGTCAGTTAGTAAACAATATTTAACATAATACAAAAGTGTTGGAGTCTTAGAGACATTGAGAGAAATCCTCAACATTGTTTGTAAGCACCTAATGTAAATATTACGTGTTTTTTCTCGTACCTACACAGTCTCGAAATTGAGCCGATAGTTATTTATTTCGCTTTTTGCTGTTGGATTTATGTACAGAAGGACAGCATTCCCTTACTTTAGCAATAAGCAAGTTCCTAAAGAAATATTATTATGCTGTAGATTCTACTCTCTTCAAAATGTCTGGAAATGTACATCAAATTATTTATTATTATTATTATTAACATTTTCAAAACATATAGAACATACTGTTATTATTTTATATAACTAGCTACAAATTGATTTTGGAATAAAATATGAGTCGAAATTAATTAAAGTATAAATTACGTACATCTACGTTTATAGCGCCAGTTGTTTTTGATTTTTGTTGATATTAAATACTAGTAGCAGTACAGTAGTGGTCTAAATAAATTGAAAAATCTAATTAGAAAATATCATTCGCCCATCATCATGGGCAAATAGAAGTTCTAGTTATATAAGCTATTAACTTTTATTTTCGATAGATATTGACCCTGATTAACGCCTTCTAGTTATAAGGCAAATAAAAAACAAAACCTAATATGGCAACCTCGAATTTAACACAGTTTAACACCAACAATTCCACCAACAATATAGTGTTTCAATACTACCAAACGTATAATAGGAATCACACGCGACTCTAATTATAAACGTCTTTGATCTCTCGGTACTTTAGCTTACTCCTAATTAATTTGCAACTCTGGCATTTCACACCTGTCAATGCAAAATTTATGTTTTTTGCTTCAGGACTTAGCAGTTCGAACCATTCAGCTCTTCAGGACTTGGCAGTATAAACCATCCAGCTCTTCAGGACTTAGCAGTTCAGACTATCCAGCTCTTCAACACTTAGTAGTTTGGACCATCCAGCTCATCAGAACTTAGCAGGTCAGACCATCCAACTCTTCAGAACTTAGTTGTTCGGACAATCCAACTCTTCAGGAATTAGCAGTTCGGCCCATCCAGATCGTTAGGACTTAGCAGTTTGGACCATCCAGTCCGTCAGGACTTAGCTGTACCAACCATCTAGCTCGTCAGGACTTAGCAGTTCGGACCATCCATCTCGTCAGGATATAGCAGTTCGGACCATCTGGCTCTTCAGAACCTAGCAATTCGGCCCATCCAGCTCTTCATAACTTAGCAGTTCGGACCATCCAGCTTTCCAGGAGCGCTTAGGACCGCAAAACGAGCCCGCACGCCGCGTTCTTCAGCACCAGGAGTCGCCCCGTCGCTTTTTTCAACACGAGGAACCCGCACGCCATCTTCTTCACTAAGAGGAGCCCGCACGCCGCCTTTTTCATCAAGAGGAGTTTGCACCTCCGCCTTCGTCATCACAAGCAGTCCGCATCGCTGCCTCCTTGTTGTTACATGTTACATCAAGTAAATAAAACATTGTTGCTTAGTCTTAATTAATAGTATTATTAAGGTTTTAATAAAATTATTCAGTGGATGCCATACACACCAACTGTTTTTTACTATACAACAATTTTTGTTTGTTAATTTCAAAAATTATAAATGCCTAACTAAAGTACATATTCAAATGTTGTTAGAGTTTGAATAGCAGAAAGCTTTAATTTTTGACAAAAAAGTTATTAGTTTTAAAACGTGTAATAAATGCTTGAAATTATTAAAGCTACTGTTTTCCATAGAACATTGTATTTTAGATTTACTCAAAAAATTCTTTCGAAAACATTTTACATGTTTTTTTGTTAAAAGGTGCAGCATAAAGCAATAAACTGCATTAAATACAAAGTCAAGCTTTCTAGAATGTATTTAGCTAATGAATAAATGAATACTATGACAGCGCCTCCAATTATATCAATTTCTTAGACCATATATTTGGCATACATTTTACAAGTATTTATACAGGGCAAATTATTATTTAGAACGCTCCTGTTCGTTTTGTTAATGGTCTCTGTCAAATTTTAGACTAAACAGTTGTTACAGTCGAATAGAAGGTAACATTATTTTGACTTAAAATAATAATTTTATAGTTCTTGTATACTAATAGTTCTACTATTTTTGTTAATAGCGAAGATTAATAGCAATATTTCTTAAATTCATCTTCAAAAGTAATTCCAAAACAGCTTGGTGTAAAAATTGTCCTTCTTACAAAGGACTGGAAATGATAAATTCATAATTTATTATATTTGGATAAATGATTAGATTCCTGTCTCATTAGAAGCATAATAAATACAGATGTTGAAAAATATATTTTAGCAACCTGTGCCACACACATACTAGTTTCTAAACCGAATACTTTGAAAACGTATAGGCACCAGAATATCATCCACTCAGCTTGATTATTGAAGGAAAATTGAAGGACATCGGTGAATTGGTAGAAAAAGGATGACGCGGTTACTAAACATCGGGAAATGAATAGGATGACAAGTGAGGGAATTGCTTCGTGCTGCTGTAAATCGTATTGAATTCTATGGGATTCCTCGAATAATGACTGGGGACGCTTCAAGCAATTCCACGTGTCGACTTTTCCGATTGAAGACGTTCTAGACTACTATAGGCTCATTACCTGGTAATTTATAGTTTACTCCGAAAGAATAACTCCTCGCAATTATAATGTAGTGTAGCATACCTTGTGTGTAAAGCAAGGTGTACGCGTTGATTAAGCGGATTCATGCTGACAAAGAAGGCAGTTCAAGCTTCGATTTGTCCATACAGTTCGGGTGTACAGTAAGTCCAGGGAATATACAACTCTAGCGCTTGGATTTAGTTTCGAAGTGACTTAGTTATTAGACTAAATTATGCACTGCTCTGCTTTTCGTTTCCACCACTGCATTCGCAGAACAAAAAACAGGCGTACATAAATCAAACAAGTAGATACACTCACTGTCGGTTTATTTGATGTCAAAATACCGATTTGAACGACTCTCACTAATTTACCACATCATGATTGGTAGCAGAGCCAGTAACGGGCTCTGATTGGTAGAACTTTGTTCCGCCATCTGGTAGTCAAGTTTAGAAATACCTTCTAAGTCACCATCCCAGGCATTCTAGACAGGTTTCAACGTTAGACACCGCACCGGCTCATACATAAACAAAACGGCCGGCGCGTGCCGTAATGGACGAAATCGGGACGAAAGTTCTCCTAGACCGCTACCCAGCCGCAACAAGATAGGCCGGCTAGACTTTCAGTGGAGTTGGGCGGATTCTTAACGAGATTATCTAAGGGTAACGGCCAGAGGGTCGGTAAATAACGATAAAATAAAGAGGGCGCCACCAAGCCTGTCTTAACCCGAATAACCGGGCCTGGGCGGTTAGACGGGGGCGAAGTATTCAAGACACTCCGTCGATAGGGGTACTCGTGAATTATAAACTCACACAACGATTTCGTGATGGCAAAAATACTTAGATCATGAAGTGGGGCTTTTTCAGCCACGACAATGTCACCACCAAGCTTACCTGCACGCTCTGATCTCACTGGCTCCACCGTACATTTATCTCCTCAATGATGGGCGCACGCTGAAACAGAACATGCACAAAGCGACCAAGAATAAAGCGTCTCTTAATTAGATAAGCATCTATTATTCGATTCTTACATTGGGGCGGCAAAGCGCGCCGCAAACATTGCGTTAATTCTTATAGATAAGCATCAGCTGATGGGCGCACTACTGTTACTAAACAACACCCATAACTGTACAAAATCAAAAGCAGTTTGACATATGAGTCCCACAAAGGGAACGTTTGTTCATAAAAATGCTCACATGATAATTTGGGCAAACACAGCAAAGCCCAAGTGAGGGAAGTGATTAGATCAAAAATGAGCGAGCGACGCCACTTCGCGACAACAATTTAGGATGCGAAGGGTACGTTTTTAACGGTGCACAAGATTTCACATCAAGTTCGCGCACATGCAATTTTACCGCGACCAAACTGGCGTGGCCGCCTTACAGCAAGTATGCCAAGAGTTCAGCAATTATTCACATGACTAAGCGCACAGCTCGCGCACGAGAAGTTAGTATGATTCAATGGTTACAAATACCTTAATTTTATTGGTGACGGCCCAAGAGATCGGCATGCGGTCCAGCTTGCGGGAAACAGGTTGTCTGTGGCAATTCATTCGCCGCTAAAACGGCCGACGTGTGAATGGTCTGGATGCGCCCAAAATGGCGACAAGTGATGTCCTACTTCAACGGAATCCTCGCACAACGAGCTAAAGGGAACATTCCCTTACGTGACGACGTAGAACCGGGCATGGAATTCCATCACACCTACGCCTTGGCGTAATAAGATCGCCGCTAACGACACACACACACCTCCCTTGTTCAATGGCCTGAGTTCAACTGCCGACTTTCGCTTAAGGCGAAACAGTTTATCCAACACTTTCTGAAACAGCACGAGACGGAAAAGGCTGACGCCCCCGCCAAGGGCGGGAGCGCCGCACGAACACACACACTATCCGACCTCTTAGATCGACGGCTCTCGGCTGAATCCCAAGCAAGGAGCGTTAGGACGCCCGCAGTGGCGTGAGCCAAAACGGCGTTACCACGTGACTCTCGACAACCAATGGCGATGCGCCCAATAAAACAAATAAGTTCCGGTGACAAAGACAGCGCGAGGCCTCGCAGTCACACCAACAGCGTAAATTCTAGAAGGTTCGAAAATCCTGCAAGCGTTAACACCCGACTGTCAAAGTACCAACAAAGGGGTGCCCCAGATGACGAGAAATACTGCGCTTGAGGCCAAATATGTGCAAAATCATTATTATGGAATTAGGCGACGAAGCCAAATAAGTAACTAAAAGGGTTTAACATACGGGCACGCTGCCCTAAAGCCTAGGTGGCTAATTAAAATACAAAATGACCTGACATGTTTCTACTTGTTTGATTTATATACGTTGATAGAACTAATACTGCATTGTTACTGTATAATATATAATGATATATCGGTATATGATATATAAGTGAAGCACGAAATCTGTTGGTGCACTTCATCGTTTATGTTACAGAAACTCCGTTGGTTTTAAATTCTTAGGATTTACAATTACTGAACTGTTTGGTTATTTATTATTACCTCATTACAATATTTTTTGGTAAAAGTTAAACATAAACCAATAATACCAGTCGATTAATGACTGGTAATTACTGCAAACTTTGAGTATTGCAAATAATTAGTTTTGCCAAACATTCGGTGTCGAGCGCATTGAGTGGTAACGCAAATGCCTCGCCGTAGTTTACGTATTGACGAGTTGATTTTAAGTCTCTACGATTATTTTCGGAAGAGATTTGGTTTCAAAGTGTGAAACATTATAAACAATACTGGGATCGAGAACAAGTTATTGATTAAATTAAACCACTAATTATAAACATAAGCAGTAATAGTGAATCTGATTATGAAAACTATTCTGATGGTACTATGGCGGACAATAAATTTAGACCGGCCTGTCATTCGCTTGGCACTGTTTATGTTGGTGGCACTTAAGTCTATGTCAAATTCGAGGTTAGCAGGTTAGGTTTTGCGTCAGTTTGTGTCAAACTGATGAGTTTGACATCGCTTCGCTTAATTAGCAGTGCTAATAACCTGGAATTTGCTAGGCGTACTTTACACGCTAAATACGTCTCTCTATTGGTTGAAAATCCGATAGAGGGCACTACAGTAGCTTTTCTAAATAACTATACGTATATATAATATACGTTGTAATACAAAAAATATGGAATGCAAATTTAAAAATATTATTGAATTTTTAAACGTATGTGTTTAGATATATACATTAGGAGTACACTACGTGAGTTTTAACAAGCCAATTTGTGACTAATCGATAAAGTAGGGTTCGCATTTGTAGATAAGTTTCGATTAATCAACTAAAGTTGACTTCTTTATAGATTAGCTGTGTACACTTGACAAAAGTTTAGTCATATAATATCTAAATCGGACCAAACGATTCTGATAGATTTCTAATCAATCGGCTAAAGGCGAATATCGATCACTGGATTAACAACATTTTCAATTCGATTTAAGTCAACTTTCAGGCAATCGACTATCAAATTTTGATAAATCGACTAAGGTTTTCTTTTAATCTTGTAATTCCATATTTAATTGTTGTTGCTCTTTTGCATTGTTAATCACGAATCGCTAAAACTGTTTAAGAGTAGCTATAAAATCGTAATAATAATACGCAAATTTCATCTGGTTTACTCTCCTTAGTATATCTTTAAAGTTGTTATATTCAACAACTTTACAAAAAAGTAAATAACTATTTCTCTGATTTATAAAGAACGTTTTCTACCTATTAGAAACATTAAAGCTATTAGTTTTGCATTAATTTTACTCAAGTAACTGTATTATAAATATAAAAATTATCTTTTTCCTAGTCCCGGGTGGTGTAGCTTGAACACGCGTCCACGTTCGATCAGTAGAGTTAAGCAACGCTCTTTCTGGTCAGAACTTGGATGGGAGTTTTACGGCTGGATCTCTCGGCGCCTCGTGGTACGGCTGCCACGGAAATAGTTGGTCCCGGATGTCATAATAACATCATGACAGTCGTTAGTGGGGTTGGAAGTCCCCATAAATCTACATCGACGTCTAACGGCTTTTGAATGAGTACAAAATAAATAGATAAATACGAGTAAAATAGTATTAACTGCGTTAAGGGAAAAGACAAAGATTTATAGGCTGTCATAGTAAGGGAAAGAAGAAGGTACCTACCAGGTACTCCGCATGCCTAGACCTTGTTCATTATAAACAAACAAGTAAGCATACAAGAAGGAACACAATTTTAGTGTTCTAAAAAATCGAAGAAAAAGTCACTTATGTAATAAAATAATAGGAAACATTTAATTAGGATTCTTAAATTACTCTAATGTTAATGACGAATAAAGAGTAGTACCAAATGATTCGTGTTATATGTTTGGCAGTACTGAAGTGTATTGTCAGTCGACGTCAAATTCGAGATTTGCAGGTTAAGTTTTGCGTCAGTCTGTGTCAAATAACAAACAAAACCTAACCTATTAACCTCGAATTTGACATAGACTGACAATATACTTCAGTACTGCCAAACGTATAACACGAATCACAGGCGACTCTAATTATAATATTTGATCTCACGGTATTATGGCACAAAATTGTTCAAAAGTACAATACTACTTCTGTTAATAAAGAATAATTTCTCGCTATATCATGTGAATCTATATGTTTTAGGAGTAGTGGTTGATCTAAAAGCATCATTTAAATAATTGTTGTATAGAAAATATGTATGACATTTAACGTGTTTATTTAGGTTGGCAATATTTAATGAATAAATTTTCAAGCACGTTATCCGAGGAAAATTGATTCCTTAGCGTCGTCATCGCATTTGTGAACAATGTGATTACTGTACTCGGTTTTTGTATCCAAAACATTATTTTTACTGTACTAAATTTAGCCTCGTATTGTTGTAAACATTGCAATTTATTATCCTACAATTATTTTTGTTTATTACCTGTGTTTAAATAAACTTTATAATGGAACTGAAACCATTCAGCATTTAAAAACTGTTCATACTTCATCGGTCGGACAAGAATTACTTTTAATATGGCTTTGTTTTGTTTTTGTACTAAATATAAAGTTTTGGTGAGTACATTTGAAAAATCTTCCAGATTACAAATCGTTTATAATTACAACTTTATGTAATAACCCTTTGAGAAAGTCAATTGATTGTTAACAATTCTAAAACTTATAAGGAAAATTTGAAAAAAAACGTGTATAAGGCAAGATTTAAAGCAAAATGCCTAAGGGTGTTATTAATACAGCGTGAGTACTAAAAAGTAAGGAAAGAGCGGCAAATTTTGAATTAAATCCTGGTAATTTTTTGCGTTTATGTTTCTCGCCGGTGTATCACCCCAACTTTCTGGTTATATGTCAAAACTGAAGCAAAAACTAACCTGCTAACCTCAAATTTCACATAGACTTACAGTGCCACCAATGACATGCAACTAGAAAGTTGAGGTGATACACCTGCGAGAAACATAAAAGTAAAACATTACAAGGATTTAATCCAAAATGTTTCGTTCTTTCCCCCACTTTTTAGTACTCACGCTGTAGCTGTCAAATATTTGCAATTCATTTAAGGTAAAACGAGGTTATCGATTATACCGGGTCACTATAAATGATTGTGATTTTTTTTCTTAGGTTGGCACTGGGGTTCAATGTTTGCAGGTTAGGTTTTGCGTCAATCTGTGTCAAAACTGACGCAAAACCTAACCTGCTAACCTCGAATGTGAGATCGACTTACAGTGCCACCAACATAAACAGTGCCAACCTAAGAAAAAAAATCACAATCATTTATAGTCACCCGGTACATACATACATTTACAAATCTTTTTCTGATACATCCTCAAATGTAAACCGATTTTAGGTCTGTTTCCGGGCAGTTTGACAATAAGTGTCCATTTGTTCAAGCTTCTCTTTATTAGAAAATATTGTTGATTTAGTAATATCTAACTAGCATGTATTTATATCTAACAATTGCATTAAGTAATTAAAAAATTAATATTTAAAGCTTATAATCCACTAAAGATTGTATCATCATAATCACAAGGCTAACACAGAATTATATTTACTTCCGAAATATTATTCTGCATTTTTGACATGCCATAAAAACCATAATAATAAATATAATAAAATACAAAGGTTGAAGCTCTTCATTATTTTACCGTTGAATATAGTTATATAATAAAATACTACACATACAGAAATGGTTCTAGGTTAATCCGACACACTATTTCAGAATGGCTAATGACAGTGTGATTATATTTGTTTAATTCGATAGTGCTAGTGCTTCCATCTTTAGAAAATACCGGATGTCTTAAAAAGAATTACATCTAGTAGGTTTTGAATTTTGTTTGCATGTAAATTTTTATGTGCCTCTAGATTGTTATTGATATTGCATTATGGAAAATTCAAAGCATACTAGATGTAATTCTTTTTAAGACACCCGGTACATTTAACTCTTTGCATAAAGCTGATAATGTTATTTGTTTTAGACCTATTTTTGGAAAACTTTCTTTTAAAATTATTGTATAAATTAATTCCAATGCGAGAAGTAACACTAATAATAATAATAATAATAATAATAAATTGTCTTTATTTTCCCCATACAGACATTGTAAAATTTAAAAATATAGAAAATTAAAACAAGAAAAACAAAATAGCTTATTAAGTATATTAATATATAAACTAAGATAACAAAATTTATGCATAGTGTACCGTATTAGGGAAAATCGCTAGGCGAAGTTCAACAAATGCTGCTCTTCCACTTAACCTAGTTGTTCATAAATAAATTTCACAAGGATTTCCACGTAGTTGAGTCCAACACATGTAAAAGTTTGTTACTATAATAAGATATGAAGGCTAATCAGTTACTTATAAAAAGAAAAATTATGGAAAAACTATTATTGCGACTGTAAGGTGAACAGAAACCGTTTGTACCGTTGTTTAAAGGTTTTGATGCTTAAAGCACTATATTCTTTGGGAATTTTATTGTAAATTAAGCATATTTGGTATTTAAAAGCAGATTTAAATTTTAATATTTAAAGAGAGTAGAATTTGAGCAGTCCAGTAATCAAATCAGTAGGTACTGCTAACTTAAGCAACCTGAGTGTCAATTTAATAATGAGCATGATTTCTGAAACTTATTTGTGGTATGGTATAAAAAAATCATAAATAATATTATCAACTTAGAAAATGAATGTATATAACCATTCTAGGTTTTTACAGTAACTAATTTCTCGTTTTAAAAGAAATTTACTCTACCAACTGGAGAAATCAACAAATGTAGTGATACTTCTACATTAGATAATCATGTTAATGTATTGTAGTAAGTGAAAACATACTGTTACGTTTTTACGTTCGGGTTATTTAAAAATTATACGACGCTTCTTGTATTAAACATTTATTTACAACTATTAAGTATTATTATTTACAAACACACGAATTAACAAGGCAGAACACCAATTACTTAAACTAACGAACTACAGACACTCTTTCTAACAACGATACATTTATTTATTTATATGCTCTGGATTAAACATCAATGATTTATTTGGCTATTTACGACTTAAACACTAACTATTTATATGGTTATTTATCTGTTATTTATTTCACTAGGGTTATATGCACAAGGTTCATTTATATGGGAGCTCTACGCGCTTTGCTGCCGAATTCGAACTGATGAGAACTGACTTCTTATTCCTGCGGCGCGTATTTATATATCCGAATAATTTCCGTCTAGAACATTCCAGATTTCGTTGGTACATTCCGGCATTCGCATGCCTTGACCTCGAGCGTGTTTCCGAAAGCGTGAGTCATCCCTTGCATCTGGCTGCAAGGTCGCTTCTCCAGGCGTCTGGAACATGACTCATCTGCCCGCAGCTGGCTCCAAGACCGTCTCGGCGGCGGTGACTCATATCTCTGCAGCTGCTTGATCGCCAGGCCGTTACAATACATAAAACAGGTGTAAATTGTACAGAAACTAATTTACAATTCACTCTAATTAATAGCTAAAGAAATTCTAATAGATAATTTCTGTTACAATTGTTCGTGTAGACGCTGTACACTAAATAAATTCGTTTTACAAGCTTTTTTCGAAATTGCTTAGAGTTTACGGTTTTCTCTGTATTTTTTACTGTGAGTTAGGTGACGGTAGAAAATTTGTTACGGGCCGAAAGTGTCGCATTGAATTTTTCGTCCGATTTTCGGGCAACTTCGAATGCCGTCGTGCGTTTCAGGTCACCTAAATATTTTTAGCGATATTTGGAATTGCGAGAGGTGATATCTTATTTCGAAAGCTTCCAGTATGCAGTTTCGACGAAAGGAAAAGCCAGTGATGTATGTACGCTGGAAAGGCTTTTCGACCTTCATTTCTTTTCCGTAAATTTCAAGGATTATTACTTTTGCGTCCGAACCTACACGACGGCGACGTGTTTGTTCGAGCTTACTTTGAGTGCCGCCTTAAGAGCGGATTTTCCAGAGCAAACCGTCGATTATCGGGCAGATTCAGTTCGATTAGGATTCGATTATATTTGTTTCCAAGTAGATTAATGCACGGTAAAATTTATTTTCAGGACTTTTTCCTTTTATTTTCTTGTTTATTGTTTCATTTTCGTCCCGTTTCCTTGCATTCTCTTTTCGATACAATTATCGTTGTACGTTACTACTGCGATACATCACCGTGGAGTGAAGGACTTATCCGTGCTGGCTGCCACAGAAACCGTATGTTTTATTTTTCACTTTCGTTGGACGTCATATTCAAGGCCAAGCAGCGTCAAATACCCGCAGCAGTGATTTTCCTTGAATTTTCCGTTGTTTTCAATATAGGACTATCTTTCGCGCATCTGGAAACGCATCGCGAGCTTCCCGATGCGAGGATTGATTAAATGAAAATTACACGTGGCAAATCTAAAATCCTAGTAGAAACTTTTGTGTGCAATAAACGGGTATCACTCTTTTCTGATTTAACCTTTTCTTTAAAATAAATTTGCTATTGCTAGACAATTCTGTTTTTATTGGAAGCCTTTTAGATTTTTTACTGCATTTTTCGTTTGCAATAAGAATAGCAAACTGATTGTAAACATGCATTATTCGGTGATTATGTATAGATTGTGTATTGCAAACGATAAATAACATTATTTTTTATGAAGACGTTACATTTTAGGACACCCCGCCGCTTTAAGCTAAAGTTCTTCCTTTTCGGACCAATTGGTGTTGTTTATGGTGCCTTGATGTCAATTTGACGTAATTTCCTTTACCAGGGTACGGAGAGATCGTTGTCCACTCTCACCCTAAAGTACTTTAGGATATGGACTCCTTAGTGTTGTTCATTCCTAAGCTTTTTATTACTTCACTCGATCGGTTCCGCTTTCCATACGCTTTTGTCAAACCAGACCTTTTGATCGTATCAATCTCGTTGGTATACTATTTGTGCAGCAAATCTATTGTATTAATTTATGTTAACAAATTGAATTATGGTTTCATTTATTATTAATACATTTCTGTGTATTATTGTCGTCGGTATGAATAAATGTTTGACACTAGCCATTTTTGCTTATTTTCTTTGGGTACTCTTTCTTCTTTTGTCACAGCTCATCTACTCCGCGTGGTTCGGCGGACCGTATTACAGTAAGGTTTTTGAACATGACGGCGTTATGTGTTAGTAGTAGTACGTATAGATTTATTGCGTATTCTTCATACCCATGGCCTCTCCCGGGCACCCTGTTTGATTTAGTTGTTTAAGATACTAGAATTTGATACTCTACCTTCGTAATGAGATTGGCACCCAACGGGTTAGGCATGTAACAAACTGAAAATACCAATGCTCATTTGTTGGTAAAAAACATAGTTATTTTAAATAAATCGTAATTATTGATATTTATTTTTACTATATATGGTTATGTTAAGGCTCCACGTTTTGTCGCCTATAATATATTATGTTTATAGTTGATTTTTAATTCATTTATTTGCTCTTTTTATTTATTTTAGATATTCAAAATTATTTTGTGCTAGCCCCAGTAAATTTACTTGACTGAGAATCAGAGCGGATTCTTTTTATCTAGATTGCTTATATTCTGAAATTTGATGTTTCTATTTTAATTATGACAATTCAAAAACTTCTGTCAAATGATACGTCAAACTAGTTTTGAAAACTCAATCACAAATACTTCATCGTTACATTTGTCATACGACAATCTCAAATAGTAAGTACTTCCTTAATTAAAATTAGTTGACTTTAATCTATATTTTCGTTTAGTTCTTATTTAATACCTGGATTCTTTTACCTTTTATTGAACTTAACACTCTCCTCTGCTAAAACCAATTCGTCTAACTCCGCAACTGACCACAAGACAACTGCCAAAATGTCCAGAATCTGGATCCAAACCAATACAGGAACCAAGTTTGCCACAGGAATCAGCATCTACAGCTTCACCACAGTACTGATCCAACTAGAGCTCAGTAGTAGTTGCGTTACTCTAATGTTCAACCCAAATCACTCAAATGAAGTCCGCTACAACCCAGCATCAAGAATCTTGACCAGAGACAAGCCACCAGATATCACTTGACAAGCCCCATAAATATGCCCACTCTGCCAACGATTTCCATGTAATCTTCTTCCCTTGTAAATCGTTCCTTGTTATCCAACTCAATCGATGCAAATGTAAAAATGTAATCTTGCAATAAACTTAATTCAGCATTCCTTTTCTTTTATTTGCTTTTGTAAATGATAACTGTATTAGTTTGGTATTCTCACCACATTCATTATCTTCATTAGTCTGCACATCATCTATCCTTTTAACATTTTACTTTTATTTCTTTTAAACCACGCCAATTTTATTTCAAATTTTAACCCTTTTATACCCCAAACATATTTATTTCTTAATTTCAAGTTTCAAAATTCTATTACATGATTTTCGTTTCAAAAATTTTCTATTATCAATAAATGCCATCTCCTTAGCGATCTAGCTTATTTTGTCAGACCAACACACTCTTAAAACTTTATTATTTGATTAATACCTACTTTCCAATTTCATTTCAGATATTAAATTAAGTTAGAATCCTACTGTTTTCCAATTAGCTTCATTTAATTAAATTATAAATTATATTTTCTTTCTTTTCTAAATGCATTTTTATAATTTTAATATCCAATTCACATCTAAATTAATCTTTATGATTTTTAATTACTGTATTCTTTTAATCTTATTAATCTGATTTTTAGATCCCTGTACCAATAACAATATATATAATATGTAATTAGTCGATATCAGAAAATAATCGTTTATTTTTGTGAAGTAACAAATAGATTTGTTATAGAACGTTCTCTCTTTCAGCTGTTATAAATTAAAGATTATTTTTTACAGAATTTAATACGCTTCGGTTCCTTAGTTGCAGGTGGAATCTCTAACTAACTTCGTAAGGAAACCAATTCGAAAGTGTCGTTCTCGTGTTCCGAGCACTTTTATTGAAACATTTAAAATGTGAAAAATAGTAATACCGTAAACATAATGTTTGAAGATTTTGTAATATATTTTTTCTACTCCTGTAACTAAAATGCCATTTAACATACTAACATACACGTCGCTAAGTGACCTTTTAATTATGCCTTCATAACATATGACTAAAGAGCCTCTTAGTCATGAGCTGAAGTTGGCAACGATGTTTTAGTCATGAGGTGAAGTTAGGTTCAAATAGTATTTGCTTTATTAGCCACAGCCAAAACCAAAATCAAGTTAGTTTTTAACCGCCACTTTGACGTTTGTCAAGCATAATTTAACCTAATATAATAAATTTCAAAATTTTAATCAAATAATATGATGTTATATTCTCTAAATTTGTGGTCGTAGAAAAAGTATAGTATGCAACTCGTTTTATAAACTTATTAGTCACTCTTTTATTAAACACTCGCTCCGCTGCGCTTCGCTCGTGATTAATAAAACTCGTGACTAAAATGACGTTTATAAAACTTGATACATAATATACTATTAAAAATACGTTTGTTCGTATAAGCGCCTTTCGAGCTTTAATTGTCAATATGTACAATATAATAATAATAATTATAGTTCGACGGCTGATTGGCTGACATGAAGAATTTGTCGAAGGAAACAATATACAAATTTTAAATGGACTTTTCCCACCAAACAACAAATAAATTCTTACCGATCAATTTTGAAGCAGTGATCTTTAGAATACCGCTGTAAATCTTCAAAATCATAAAAATGTGACTAACAAGGTATTAATGTTATTATCATATTTGACATGTAAGTTAAAAATAGGAATGGACCCAACACAGAGCCCTGTGGTACACCGCAATTTATACGTGAGGAAGAAGACATATTATTTAAATATTTAACGGTCTGTTCTGTAAATTGTGTTGATAGTAGTAAACCCTTTGCTGTAATCAAGTTCTTAAAATTTTATTCGCAATATTTAACAGCGAAGTTGTAAATTCAGATCTATCTTGAGCTATAATGTTATACAATTATACATAATTAGTCAGGCGTAGACATAACTGAGATTCTAATATATTTCCTCAAATTTCAGGAAGAATTGCTTCATGTTTGGTTGCTGTTGCTAATGCCATAATAACCACTGGTTTGTTGCATTCTCTGGAAAAATAGAGTTACACCAACAAAAATTAATACACTATATGCGTGATATATGGCAGTAAATATAGTATGCGAAAACGTATTGTTAAAACATGTATTCTATACGAACCTATATATCCTTGACCTGTTTATGTTTTTAATAATTTAAAAAAATTGATTTTTATCAACCGATGTGTACTTTAGGTGAGATTAATCAAAAACTGGCAAGGATGCCTTAACTGAGTCCCTAACGCAAATACACACGTTCTAGGAAGATACAGATAGTCATTTTTTATAAATAACAAGACTGAAACTATCAAAAATTCATAGGATATTTTTCAGAATGACGAATAATCCCCTGGCCAACTCGACAGTTCCGAAGGGGCGCAATTCGGGTTAGGTATTTTCAGCGACATCCTCGTATTGCAAGGAAGAGAAGTGCCTTCCAGGGGGAAGTTGCGTTGGCTTACATATCCGACGCGTCCCTATGTATATAGGGTGGCGCCGGCGACGTCTCCATCTGGCGTCAGTCTGCGTCCCGACGCCATTAATTCAGCAAACAGTGCCTAATGATTGAATCAACAGTATTCCCATCCGTCTCGCTCGCTCCCTTTTTTCCGTCTTCGTTATGCACCTTGCATCCTGGCCGCATTATCCGGATGCGTGCCCTTTAATATTGCTTTCCTAAGTTTTCCCAGAGACGCCTTGCCCTGTGATCAGGTTTATCTCGTTTATTTTCAGGCGAATTATTGCGTTTGTCCAGCTTTTTATCCGACGCCCTCCTGATTAAACCGCTGCTATAATTATGCGGTGACGAGTTCTGCGATATGCCGGAGGACTTGGAATTTAAAGCCTTGGCTGCGTCCACGGCAAGGACTGTTCGTAGCTCGCTTTAATATTTCATTCTTCGGAAAATAAATCGGCTTGCTCGTTATAGCAGATAGCTCATGTTCGCAGTGACAGATCCATTCAGAACACCGGGTTCTGAATTACTATCTCTATTTATGAATTGTATATTATTATAAAACATATAATACGGGGCGGAAAAGTCTTTGCCATTTCATTTGAGAGAAATGCAAAATTGTCAAAATGGTAGAGTCATAGATAATCATTTTATTTTGGTACAGTAAAATAAAGCTAAAACGGATACTTGTATAGCCATTTCTATGCAATTATTTTTCTATTTTTATAATCTTAAATAACTACATCTAGTTTTTAAGTTTTCGTGAAGTACGGCTTAAAATAAAGAGATCTCATTTCATTTAGATCGATTGCAATTACACATTATTGTATTGACTTGTATCCTTTAATTGTTTTCGTAAATTTTGAACACCAATACGATGACAGAGGAATAAAAGGAAAATTTTTCGTAGTGCTTTGGATGCCAACGATTAGGTCACACTGCAAGTTTTTGTCTAAGAGGACTAAAATTCTTCAAAAACAATATTTTGATGGGAAGGTTATATCAGAAGTGCTATCCTGAAACAAAATATAAATATTGAATAGAATATTTATGAAAAAATATTGTCTCTTCAGTTAATTACGATAAAATACGCAAGGCTTTCATACTAGCTAAAATAAAACACAATACAAATATTATATCGAATAAAAATTCAAAATCGCAAAGTTTTTCTTATAAAAATGAGCATTATTACTACATTAGTTAATAATGTGCATAATATTCAACTACTGAAACTTAGAACATAAAGCCCTTGCAATGTATGTTACCGTGTACAATATTTACATGATGAAAGCACTTCAATAAAATTTAAAGCAAATTCAGGAATTTCACAAGGATTTAAGCCGTTGCTATTAACAATAGTAATATGTAAACGGTTTGCACGAGATTATTAAAAACTCAAACGTCGGCTATTTACATATTGCATTATCAGGACAATCTACATAGTGTCCCAGTGTTAAACATTTTTTAATAACAAACTTATGTCCGGCAATACTTTTGTATCCAGAAAAAAGGACGTTAAAGGAATGAAAAGTTAAATAAACTCAATGTGAAAAGCAACGCATGCACAAAATAACTGCATATTGTGAAAGCTATCCATAACAACAACAAAATTTTACAATTTTCCCTTATCAGACGTCTTTCAATTTTGTGTTTAATTATTAAAAATCCGTCAGTTTAAAAATGTTGAACTTCCAGACATGCATATAGCCTATGTTTCACTAATTATTCCGAAAGAGTTGGTCTTTCAACATGTTGGTGCCTTTTCACATTTCGATTTAAGTGCTCGATTGTACCACCTTTAAACGAAGTGTTGGCACAGCACTAGCTAGCTCTGACTCTCGGTAGAAAATATGGTGTTAGTAAGGACTAGGCAGCGATCCTTAAGGTTAAATGCAATCTATGAAGCAACACAATTTAGGGCTCCTGCCGTTAAGCACAACAAAAAACAAATCTAGCTACCAAAACTATCACCATCTACCTTGTAAGCCTCGCACATCAACCTAAATGAAAACAAACAAGCCAGATTCATTAAGGGTTGTGACATGAATATACAAATAAACCAAATAAACTAGTAACACTTAAATACACTTAATATCAACAACAATTAACAAATATCTATCATAAAAAAGCTGGAGGCTAAACTAGACCCAGAATGAATAATTAACAACAAAATTGAAGTTAGAGTCACTCAAATAATCATACACAAATAATAAGAATTATTAAAATTCGACAAACACTGAAGGATACAGCAAATTAGAATTAAAAAGCTCGCGCCAGCATAACGTGGCAAAGACTTAAATTCGGAAACAATGCAAAGGTTCGAAGAGTTATTTTATTTTACTTGAAGCTTCCGTTGATCGCAAGGTCTTAGGTACGCACGCGAAAATATAAAGATACATACAAAAATTCAGCAATAAGAAAAGATGAATTACCAACGCATCAAGCGTTGCACAAAAAGATGGATCGTTATCGCATACAGTTTGTTAATTGAAGGCCTTCGTTAAACTGTTATTCCTTAGACAAAACCCATTACCGAAATTAAACAGCAATCTGAAGTTTGATGCATGAACTTACAGGGTGTTAAAAGGCAATATCTTGCGATCCCACGTGGGTCTTGCCAGTTTCGGCTTGGAGGTGTTAGATTTGGCTTTGGAGCGTATGCAGATGGGCTGCAGAAGCCGTTTGCCGCGAGGAATTCGGCCAAAGAGACAGAATGCTAGCAACCCCAATTATCTGAGCTTAAGCTAGGACGCTAAGCAGCGGGCACGAATGCCGTGGATATGCAAGCAGTAGACCACATGGAAGCAGGCCATAGCTGGAAATCGGCCTAAACGTGATTGAAGGGACGCTGTAGAGCATACTTCAAATGAATTATTTTTGCGGCTCAGTCTCCTTCGACGAGAGCTCGTATTAGAAGCAGGCTCTTATCGGAAGTCAAGCGCTCTTTGGAAAAGAGCGCTTGGTAAATAAAATTAGAGATGCTGATGTATGACGGAGCGGAATACAAACGCAACGCATAAATGAATTGGGCCGTTACACCATTTCGAAATCTATAAACTTGGAAGCAAGGTCCTATTCCTTGACCTGCACGTTTGCCTGTTATGGCTCCTATGGACTTTTGTATTTGGGGTAACATTAAATTATTCATCTATATGACACCTGTTCACATAGAAAAGAGGTTAGTAGCTCGAATTATTCTTGCTTCTGATGGCATTCGTAAGCATCTGATATTTCGCAGAATTAGTCGGTTAATCACACGTCGTTATACATTGTACTACAGCTTGTTATGTTATTTTAAAATTGTAATGCGACCGTCAGGGAATATTTCACTTTAAGATCATCGTGATGATTTTGTTGTGACTACTTGGGTTCGCGTTTAAGTGGGGATGTAGACGTGACTTCAAATTCTAACTTTAGCTTTTCAGTCGGGGGTTGAGTTATGTCCTTTATATGCCGGCTCCCTGGGTCAAGTGAGAAAACGCATCTAACACTTCTAAGAAACAGACGTGCCCTCGGGTACGCTAGCTCTTTTACGTAAAGGTAGTCATACCCGAGGGGATTCTATCGTTAATTGAGTGTTATCTAAAAATAGGTTTATTCCGGATATGCTCATTACTTCTTTAGAGTATTACGAGCAGCCGTTTGCACGTACGATGTCTATCCTCACTAAATATATTTTTGACTATTCTCCACCCCGATTTCCTCCCGAATCTCTGCGTGTGTGTGACGTCGACAAAAAACATCTTAGTCGTCATCCAGCTGTTTTTTTCTGAGTAAGCAGTCGCCGCTGGACGCCTTTCCAGAGGCAGCTTCTTTTCTATAACGTCCTATAACGGACACATTCCGTCTAGTGGGAAAACTGAAAGCCGCTTACCTGGTTCAAATTGTATTTATTTCGCAAGTAACAATAGTGTTTAGTCGGATTTCAACGGCTAAGTTTGAATATTACCAAATTAATTTTTAAGTCCGACGTTAATGTTCATTGAATCTACGTCATCTGCACGAATCGGATAGAGAATATTGGAGCAGCAAAACTCCAGACTTCGATAAACAGTCACGATTTGGAGAAGCTCGACGACGATTTGGCAGCAAACGAAACCTGAGCGCAGATACGGCGAATAGCAGCGACATTGAGAGTACCAGAGAAGGCAGGCAAGCAGCAAGGCACAAGCATCGCATTTGAGAGAGATTCCGGCACCTTTGAGGAAAGCGGTACCAGTGAGCAGACGAAGGCGCAGAGTGGAAGAAAAAGAAGCATTTTGAGCAGTTTCTAGCATTTAGGGGCCCAAAAAGGCTCTGAAGCAGGTTGGCGTCCTTTTGAAATTCAGATCGAAGCGGCGTTCGATCAAACGGCGTCGCTGGTTACCGATAAACAGGTTTGCATAGTTACGAGTTGCATTTATTTTCATTGTTATTTACCTGTGACGTAATTATCGACAGCTTGCTTGGATTAAAAGTAAAATTTTATTCAGAAGCATTCGCCATACTCGCGCAATTATCATACAATTGCATAAATGTTCAACTGTGTAGAAACTCGACCCTGGTATTAGAGTTTTCAGAACCTAATGGCTAGTCATGATAAGGTTTTTAAACAGAAGTACCTATTTCCATTTCTAATTTTTCGATTTTGCTAAAATTTTTCTTTTTAAAGTACCACTTTTGGTTACTGATTTTGACCAAAAATCACTGGTTGCATAGCAGCATGCTCCAAGAATTGGTCAAACAGTCTCGGGAGTTAAGCAACGTTCGTAGCGGTTGGAACTCGGACGGGTGTCCAACTTATAGTGTTAGTAGAATCTCAGCCAGCGGTGCCTCGGCGAGCACGTTAAGCCGTCGGTCCCGGTTGTCATTTTGGTGACAGGCATTAGGTTACGTCAGAGGCACTTGCGCAACCTGAAAACTCTGACACAAGGCTTCCTACCATAAGCCATAGGATACACTCAGAGGAATATCCAAATTTATATTAAAAATGGGGATATAAATGTTGAGGACAAAAGATTAAACCGCCTAGACTGTATGCAGTACACAGGCTCACAGACTCACAGACTCACATACTCACAGACAGATTTTACTTCGAAAACCACTTTTTCTTAATCAGAAGACATGAACACGATTATTTCGAGTTAGAAAAAATCATCATTACTATACTTTATTTTACGAAGTAACAGAAATGTGTGTTTTTTGATACACCATGATAATGCAACTCCGTATATGGCCGCCAATCTGGAGTTTGCTGGTGACACACCCTTCATGCAGTCCAGATCTTGCTCACAGCGGTTTCTCTCTGTTTCCAAAGATTTTACAAAAACTTACGTTGTAAAAAATATCGTGACGCAAATGCGGCGGTTGCTGAATTTATTACAATTAAGAGAACAGCCTTCATATACAGGGCCGTAACTAGGTATAGGCCGAGTAGGCACCTGCCTACAGGCGCATGCGGCAAGGGGCGCCAAAATGGCACTGAAAAAAAGAACTCATCTCATACTAATTAAAAAAATAAACAAGTGGGCGATTTAACAAACAAATTCATTTGTAATATTAACAATTTTAGTCTAAATACTGGGAATTGCGCCCAATCTGGTCGGTACATTACATTGCCTTGTACAGTTTGCATAGGGAATGTTATATGTCTACCAGATTGTAACGGCGTTTGTTTTACAATTCCCACATATATCAATTAAAGCATTAGAACTATTAGCTTTTTAGCCCACCGCATTTTTGCATTGATAAAACTGACTGTAATAGAATAGTGGCGACCAACTAACTTAAATTTTAAACAACTGTTGGAACGGGTTCACTGATTGCACATATTACATATAAACTGCATTCACTGCTCTGGGCTCATCGCTGGTACAATGGCCCATAGCAACAATTAGCAGAACACCACAGATCGATTTCGAGAGTTTACTTGTTCCACTACTATAGCATTTTTCGCTACAAACATTTTCCCGCTAGAATTTGTCCAATTTAAGACACTTCTGCGACCCTACACGATGGCAACCTTATTCTGCGTTCATATGTTACTAAGCATAATAATATGTAATTATTTGTTCATATTGTATTATTATAACATATTAACATGTCTTTACTAGCTTTTGAGCACACCACATAGGTGGTCTTATACTAATATAATAATTTTTGCATTTGTAAATTTTTCAAATTGGCTTGTACATAAAAAAGTTACCAAAGAAAATATTTTCAGTGTCTTTAATACAGAAAGCGTGCTGCAAGGAAAACACTTTTGCTATATCGAATAATGATTAAAGAGTCTTCAAAATTATCTAGAAAATAAGTAAAAAATAGTTTAATGCTGCTATTAATACTGAAACACTTAGTAACGCGAATTATATGAATTTGAAAATCTAAAAAAACATTGCAGCCAGTGAGATTTGAACTCCTGTTCATTGATAAATACATGTGCTTATCGTTGTGTTATGAATGACGCAGCGCCGTTCCGATTTTGAGCGAAATGCGCCCGATCGGTGCCGATGAAATGGTTATGCAGAGACGCAGGTACACCACATATTTATATATAGGTATTTGTAAAATGTTCTACTGGCTACATATTAATATGTACTTTCTACTACCCTCTTCCAAAAGACGAAGAAAGTATTATAATCGCGAAAAAATCACTTTCCAAGATTTCTTCAGATCTTCACATTTCAGGATACTTAGATGACGAAAAACAGGTTTTCTCAATTTCGTCTGTCTGCCTGTTAGCGGTATAACTCCAAAACTTAATTGTTGGAGGAAGACGATATTTTGCGTACAGATTATAAGCCTTCCTGGCATGACACCGATAAAATGTTGGTAACATATATAGTGGGTGAGCACCTTTAAAATAAATTCTTTCAATTTTTGTTTTGACTTCAGAACTATTACTTAAATGAGAGTAATGCACATAACCCAGGTTTTTACCATTGAAGAAAAAGGGCATATTGTGGACCCAACATAGAGTGAACACCTTAAAAATACATTTTTATTTATTTTTGCTTTACATTTGAAATAAATAAAAGTAATACATAATTTGCACATAGTTCAGGCTGTACACTTGACGAAAATGGGACCCAACAGTTACAGGGTAAATGTAAAAAAAGTCAAAAAGGGGCAAGAGTAAGCGTGCTCAGTTTAATATAGCCGCGATCCGATAGATCCTGGATGGTTCAGTGGATCATACGGGTAGAAACAAAATCGCATTTACAGGCGCTGTAGTTCGAATCTCACTACCGGTAATGTTTTTTTATTTAAAAATTGATATAGTAATTGGCATTAGCAAGTGTTTTATTGTTACAGTATTATTATTGAATTGAATTAAAAATGTGGGATTTATTTTTGAATATCTACCTGTGTGTTTTGAATACAATACATCATATATCCGGACATAAATGTAGAAGTCATACAGTAACTGTAGTATTTTTTGTCATCTCTATCGTTAGTATACCGAGGGGCGCAAAAATGTTGGCTTGCCTACAATAAAAGTTTGTCTAGTTACGGCCCTGCTAATATGTAGTTGAGAGATAATCCCGCTGGAGCTATGAAATTGCTTCCAGGAATGACCTCGAATTTTACTAGTTTTTATTTTTTTATAATTACAGCTAGATTTGTAACTTCGTAAATGAAGTAAGAAAGTACATAGTTCACAGGGTATTTGCAGAGAACTATGGTTTTCAAATGTTGCTTCGTCCACTCGTTCATAGAAGTGTTTGTAAAGATACAGTTATTTGACGAACTGTAAATACAGTAATAACCTAATTAAACGATAACTACACATTTACTACTTACTACTTGTATATAGTTCTAACTAAATTTGGCTTCTACTTTACGTGAACAGCATGGAGAAATCTATGTGATTTGATTTACGAATTGTCAATTAAATATTTAGAAAAATTTCCATTTCAGAAAAAATATTTATAACTAAATATAGTTTTTTTAAAATGATATAAGTAATTAATTTTTTTTATGATTTTGGCATCTAAGAATGGTTTTGTAATACTATGAATTACAAAATATGATTTTTAAGATACACTAGTTTTTCATCAAAGTAATGTACTTGCCTATTTTTTTAATTAGCAAATAAAGTTTCAGTAAAAACATATTTCCATATTACATATTCTTATAAAAATATGGGCTGATTTTTCTTTAAAATATAAAAATAGTTAAATATTAGTATAACACGTTTTCTAATTTTATGTGTGTGAATTGTTATTATTAATATGGTAATCAAGTCGGCAGCTAAATTATATCTTTATAATAACAATAGCTCTGAGAATTGCGACGTGGAATGTAAGAAGTGTACATGTACCAGGAAGACTAATAAACACCGCAGCGAAAGTAGAAAAGCTAGAAATCAACATCCTCGGTATAAGTGACTTTCAGTGGCCGGGATCAGGCAAATGTCCAAACAGAAATAAAATGACGTACCAACGGGAAATGACGATCTAAATCACCGATATGGCTTTGCCATTATTGTTATTGGAGAGATAAATAAATGAGAACGTAGCATTAGGTTCAGAATCAACACCAATAAACATCATGCACATACCTATCGTTGACTTAGACGGAAACGAAAGCGAAACTTTTAATGCAAACATCTAGGAGACATTCTTAACTCTACCAAAAAGCATGACGAAACTAATGGATGGCTTCAATGTGAATATGAACTTGAAGATCACAACGAACGAGAACGATTAATAAAATTCTGCCAGAACAAATATATGATAGTTAATCACTAATTTCTTGTTTAAACTGCCTGAGCGGCGACTCTGTACTTGGAATGCGACAGCATACCAGATTTATTATATTCTCATCAATCGCGAAAGATATACCCAGGAACTGACCTCTTCTAATCATAATCTTGCCATAGCTGTCATCAGTAAAATGAAAAATTAGAAAGAACGCATAGACAACAGAAAACGTAAAGGATAAAATATTTATACACTCACAAAGGAGAACATCAACAAAAACATTAAAGTTAGTGAGAAAAAAGTAATGACGCTGATGATTTCAACGACAAATGTAGCAGATAACAATTCATTCAAGACCCAAGAAAGAAAGCGACGGATAATGGAAGAGATACCTGGCCTCAAGATAGAAGCACGGAAAAATAAATCAAAGCAATAGAAGAATACGATAAGAAATACCATACTTTCACCTTGCACAGAATGATTATGGAAATGACTGGTATAAAGGGAAGAAAACAAAGGAAACTATTAACTGATGATTTATAGCAAGGGATACTATACTTTATAAATTGCTAAGTTTCAATTGAGAATTTCCTGCCAAACTCAGAACAAATTAAAAGAATGTAATATTTATTACAAAAAATAAATGGTTTAGTGCACTTTTCTTATTTTATATATTTGCAAGAAATTAGAGCTTAGCTCCGGTGAACATGAAACAATCGGTTCATAAAATAAGTAGGAAACTTTGTATGAAAAATAACTCATTGTATGACAATTACTCTCAATTATTAAGGCAAATGCACCATTTACGACTAACGTTTAAATAACCTCTAAAGCTAGCCTCGTTTTATTTCTAGTGTGACGTAAACCTACGCGCGATTCGCTTTTGTTTTATTTCCGGCCAAAAACTGCAAATTCCGGGTCAACTCGCACTTTCTAGGGACGCTATTTAAATTATTCGAAAGTGGATAAACCTGGGTCTCTGGAATATGCCTCTACACCTCGTACACAGTCTAATCTAGATCAGACCCAAAAATAATGCGCCTACTACAACGCTTTCCTTGTGAAATTACCATGAAAAGGGCTGCTTCGTAAGCGGGATACGCTTTTCTAGAAACGCTACGTCAATGGTAACTCTCGAGGTGGCTTCCTGCTCCGAAACTCTGGACACAGGCACTCAGGAGAAACTGCTCTACCCGTTGGATATAAAATTCTTGCTGGCCGATACTTCCAATTAATCGTAAAAGGAC
Organism: Agriotes lineatus; assembly: GCA_940337035.1. Lineage (NCBI taxonomy): Eukaryota > Metazoa > Arthropoda > Insecta > Coleoptera > Elateridae > Agriotes > Agriotes lineatus. The sequence continues at coordinate 54,322,179 of OW679203.1, forward strand.
CTCAATGTTGATCGCACTTGGGCGAATCTTGCAGCCTGTTTTCCCTCTGCACCAGAATCGCGTATCAAGACGAAATTTACAGTCACAGGTGCTCTGGAGACTGGTGAATATAAAAACACACTTTTGGGCGCACAGATACAACTTTTTACTTTTAATTTATTCAAAACAGACTTGCCCCCAGCACAAATTTTACAAGCTTGTTTGATTTCTTAATGACAATTGACTGTCTCATAACTTAGCAACTAGATTTTCATATGTTTAAAAGAAATTAGGTTTGATCACATGTTTGATCTTATGGACTACAGTTTTGTTGTCATGTCACTACACTTTGCTCTACTTTTAGATCACTTTGGTTTATAATGCACTGATACACTTGAATTCTTTCAGCATCTCACTTAATTGTTTTTCGATCGGTTGCCTTACATCTTTCCATTACTCTATTGCCACTGTTTCGTTTACCTTTCAGCAAATTTTTTGTTTGCTGGCTTATACACTTTTAATACATAACGCCCATACAATTTCTGTACTTAACAAATCATTCTGCATCATTTTATTCACATTATGTTTGACGTTACTGAGCTCAAATCCGTCAGTTACAAATTAAATTACATTGGCCCTTCCGAACATTTATCATATCTGAAACTCTAAACGTAATCCTTCTAAAACCTACTTTATCTCATGCTAACTTTTATCTCTCAAATTATTATTAGTTACTGCTATTCACATCAAGTGCACTTATTAATGAAAACTACTGGTTATCTTGCAATAAATAGAATATTAAATTCTGTGCTCATGTTGACCTTATTCTTTCTGTTACTTTGGCAATCGGAATTGCTGTAGGCAGTAAACCATTACACTACATATACAACAAACGAATACTTCAAAAACCACTCTCAGATGAAACAGCAGGCGTAACTATTAATGGAGAGGCCCTCAGAAACATGCGTTACGCGGAGGACACTGTTATAGTAACTAATAATCTGCTCATCTTGTAACATCTCGTTGAACAACTGAACACGCCTTATAAGAACCGTATGAGCTTAATCTCAAAAAAACTAAAATCATGATAATAAGCAAGAATAAAAACATCGGTACAAATTTAAGTTTCAAATACCTAAATTAAAAAACTCTCCACGTGCAGGTATCTAGAATCCTCTATAAAGGACGCTACTGAACCAGAGCTGGGAAAACTACTTTGAAAAAGTAATTAATTGCCAATTATTGGCCAATGAAGTAATTGATTACCAGATTTTCATTTACTTAACTAAAATATTAATTCAATTGCCAATTACTTGTTAATTGTAATTGCTCAGCGTAAATTACTTTTGCAATTATTTTCACAAAAAAATGCTGTCGTATATTTGTATTTAGTAGTATTTAGATAGCCATGTGCTAGTACATCGTTTTAAAGAAGCAAATTGTAATTAATAAATAATTATTATAAACAATTCTTATATAATTAAGTTATTCGTTCTCAGTATTGTTATGGAAAAAATAAAATATATATTTACCGTACTTTACTCTGTAATCTGTACTTACCGCAGACATATTTTCCGTTTCTTTCACAATAATCATTAGCAAGCTTTAATGCTACATCCTGCACAGCCTACGCTACACAAGACACAACACTTGCGTATCTTATCTACAAACATACGCCCCTACACCAAATATTTGTTAATTTCAATTTACCTAAGTAATTCAAATACTTGTAAAGTAGATACCTTAGAGTAATTTAATTACTCGAGAGTAAATGAGTAATTGAATGTAGTAATTAATTACTTTCAAAAAGTAATTTCAAGTACTTTTTAACAAAAATGGCAATTACTATTTACAATTCCCGTATTTTAAAAAGTCATTCAATTCCAAGAAAAATTAACAAAAAGGAATTTGATTAGTAATTTAATTACAAAGTAATTAATTACTGTCCAGCTCTGTACTGTATTTTATTCGTGTGTACATTATTCTATGTAAAATAGTTGTTTCAGAAACAAACTGCAACTTAATTGCCATAAGCTGAAGTCAATTTCGACCAATTAGTTTCTTTGGTATCTTTTGTTTTATCAAAGGTGTAAATAGATGCTACACTGAATTTTTCGGAATTTTTTTCCAGTTTAATTCCACGAGAAACGTCGCCCCGTTTCGCGTCCATTTAGAGGTTAACTTAAGTTGTTTTGTTTTTTGATGTGACGTTTGATGTAAAATTTAGTTGGTGAATGAGTCACTTACGTATAAATAATTAGTTGTCAAACGCGTGCGGTGTTTGTATCCAAGTCTGGTGCTGTTTTACTATATTTGAAGCAATTTACAAAGCTTCTTCGAAAGATTTGGCTGTTGAACGGGGTTCGAGCAGCGGACATCTTGGAGATACATAAGCGGAGGCCCCCGATTTCAGTTTGAAGAAGGAAAAAATCAGTGGCGCGGAGCGAAAACAGTTAGTGAATTTATTCTGTGCTTCGCAAAATGGAATTGTAACGTTGAGCTCTACAATAATAATTGAGCTGACAAAAATGGAAGTTTGAAAAGGTCAGTAAATGAGTTTTCTCCGATGCTTATTTAATTTTATTAATGTGCTTCCATGAACCCACGAAACATATTGATGATGTGTTATTTTTTTATAAAACTTGAGTTGCTTATGCAAAACGAGTAAAACAACAGTCTCTTAAAATTTATTGCTTATAATAAATCTATTATTCATGCAAAAGGCAGGTTTCAAAATAAATTCTAAGGTGTAAAGGTTATTTGTTACTAGCAAATATTTCCAAAGCAAAGCAAATAACTAATTTTTTAATCGGCAGTAAATAACGCCGAAATCGTCATTAAAATACGAGATATCGGCAGTGAAATAACGAATTATTTTTGGTAGGTCGCGGGTCGGCAGATAAACGTCAACCAACGTCAAAATAACCTACATAAGTAGTTTAATAGAATCTAATAAATTATTTTGATTGTTTTCAATTTATTCGTGAAATATTTTTAAATAAAAATTATGTTACTAAAAACAGACTTACTAGACACAGAATTTCATTTAACGGAAAAGACGTTGACATTACTACTCAAATCTATCAAAAGAAAAAAACTTAATTTAGCCTGCAGAATGTAGTTTACATTTCAATCAATACTATTTATTAAACATGTTTATTATGTATTGATAGAATGAATATGAACAACACTCACTTGTCTCATATAGTTAGAAATAATGCTGTTGCTGTGTTGCTCCTCATCTCCTTCAATAAATTCAAACTTGATCTTTAAGGGAATCCCACGGAATAAAAGCGGATTTTCAGACGACCAAATACGATAATCGTGATAATTTACATAAGCACTTAAACTAAACCACCCCTCAGCGCTGAAGAATGTTACATTTAAAATCCTTCAGTTTACATAACACTCATAGTATATACAGTTGAAAATCAACATTCACTATTTCTAAGCCGATAAACACTCAAATATTTATTGGACGTTATGCCTGTAAACTTCAACAGTGCAAATCTATTAAAAAATTGTTCTTGAAATAAGGAAGTAAGAATAGTATATCTAAAAACACATGTATTAATTTAAAGCGCAAATCGAAAATGACAGTAAAAATATAAGATGGAACATAGTTTGACAATCATTTACTAAATTAAAAAGACTAGCAGCAGACAGGATAGTATGGAAAACCACTGTGTCAAATCAAGAGATTGATTAATGAGGAGGGAGAGAGCGCGCGCGAGAGAGAGAGAGAGAGAGAAAGAGAATTGAAAATTCTATTTTAATTAGGACACCTGTTCAAGTTCTATCTCTCCAGTTAAGCATTTTGACATATATGATCTAACTGGCAAATGTCAGTGTTACTCCAGAAACTGTAAATTTACTGAACATTTGCTCAAATAACAAATTCACTACCGTTTCAGTAGACAAAACATCATAAAACAAAGACTATACAATGATAATACTTTACAGTTACGAGCAATCTTAAACATTGACACTATTATGGAACTTTTAGCAATGTCTATTAAGCAACATACTTTTAATTAGGATTAGAAAATACAATTTACCAACAAAATTCCGCGGTATTGTGATAGATTCATCTGTATTCCTCAATACTAATCACATTTTTATGGAAAACTGGAAAATATCTCGGTAATACATACGCAACCAAACCAATAGTTTGGTGAAGATATGTTAATAATGTTTCTGAAATTTGACGTCGCCATATTGATCAAGCGAATAAATTTCTTTCACATATTAACATTAATAAAACCTTCATTGAATTTACTTTATGGAGGACAGGAACAACAGCTGCAATACACGTACGCAACCACGCCAATAGTTGCTCTAGGGAATGCTCATTTACGAGAACTTAAAGGGGCCAAGTTGCTCAGTGGGATACGCGGGCTGTAGACTTAAATAAAAAGAGTAAAAATAATTGTATCTTGGAAGATAAAGGCATCCAACCAGTGATGGATTTGGAGGTTGCTCCATGAAAAACCTTGCTTGACTTTAAAATACCCGGAACTGCACTGCGCTTTACAAAATGAAATTGTACCCTATATTTGGAAAAAACTCTATTAAGATAGCATTAATAACATTACAACGAATTTCAAAACATTATTGCCTATAAAATTTCTACCTACTTGTGATAAGCAAAACTAGCAGATGTTTATCTGCCATACAGATCCCACAGAGGAAAGCAATATCGATGCTGTACTGCTACTTCACAACCCGCAACTTTCTTGATAAAACACGTACGGAATTGATATATCTAAGAAAACGGTAAAACACACATGCAGTATGAAACAATAGGCCACTAATTCAACTTAGCTGAAATACAGCTCAATCCACAGCAAGAAACGAAAATTAAGGAGAGTCACAAATACAGAGCGTACTTGGTCTACTTGGTCGCTAAAGTGGAGCGATGAAGCCGAGCTCGCAAATAAGGCTTGCGGATGGGAAATAGAAGCAAAATAAACAGCTGCTAAGGATATCTAAGGGCCTAATTTGCGTTGTTCTACATGCCGTGTGACGGAAAACTTTTCAGGGCTGCGTCGGTGGAACGATACAAAATTAACAGAGGCAGTTCAAAGATTTTTCCAAGGCTTTGTCGGAGACGAACGTTGCGTTGGAGACTGATTGCGAAACGGGAGATAGGTTAACGACCGTATGATACAAGAAATATGCAAAACTAAGTTTTGAAGAGCTGAATATATTCGGGAATCACCGTAATTGGTCTAAAATTGGCACGGTAATGCTTTCCCAAACGACGATATTCACGGCACGAAATAACACAACGTCTGTCCTCTACTACATCTGGCCAGTTACCTTTCCTTGATGCAACAATCACACGAACTACAAATATTTCTTTAAATAAATATCCCTTAAAAACTCTTACTAATAGGTATAGTATATAAAGAAGTGTCATAAAAATGGTTTACTCTTATAATGTCATTAAAAAAAAAGGAAGTCTTGCTACAAATATCTTAAACTGCAATGTATATACCAAGAAGGTTTTAACCGAAGACTGTGTCACTGAAATTGGGTCATTTGGCAATCCTTCCCACGAGCACCCTATGTGTGCTTAGTTGGTAATCGTTCTGTTTGTCGCTAAATTGTTACCTGCGCCGCACCATAAAAGTTGTACATAATTTGTAGGCCACTCCGCTTTGATTACGAATAGGATAGAGGATAAACTAAATAAACCATTAACGAGGCACTTTCGCAGTCACCTACAGACATTAAACCCGCGCTCAGAGCTGTTAAGAAAATCATGGCTCGTCCTTTATCATCCAAATGAAATTGTTTGAAGAGCGAGCGCTGTATTAGAGCCTTTCGCGCTCAAAAGTTGTTTGCCGAAGGATTCGGTGTGTTTAGGATCTAAGGTGGAGAAAATGGATGAGATAAACAATAAAAAAGACTTCGGGAGATTCCTTTCCCCAAACAGTTGAAATGCGTTTGTCGGCTAATTTTAATCTCCTGCCTGAGAATTCCTTCGATAGCTTCGTCTCTATTATTGTTTGTCCTTGACGGCGTTCAGTCAGGGCCGTTTTATTATTACCAAATCTTTAAAAATAAAAGTTCACATGCGAGTATGTTCGAAAATAGAGAATACTGAAGAATGTGCTCTAAAAATAAAACTGATCAAACGCTTCTATGAATCATCAATCTGCTTCATTTTATCAGTATCAATTTAGGTGAAGTCAGCTTAAATCTACAGACAAAAATTAAATTTGTTCCGGAAAGCGATTACAATATTGCTGACTGGTTATTTTTCACTGTGCATATCTGTCTAAATTATAGACACATACACATGTTAGACGCGTTTTTGCGTGTTATCTTAAATTTCAAATTTCGATACTTTGGAAATGTGTCAAAGTGGTGAATGCAACTCACCATGACTACAAGGCGGTTGCGGGATACAAACAACGCAAGTGTGGGCCTTCGTTGGGTCAGTGGGGCAGACAGGCGGTTAAATGTAAAATAGTATAAATTTACTGACCTATAAATTTCATCGATAAAAATAATTGTACTCACTGGGCGGTGAGCAACGCGACAATACTTGGCCTTGCGTCAGCCAGCATCAACCCTTTGACGCCTCCACGCTACCTTTACTGGTTGGCTTAGCTGTTGCCATTTTTCTCTAGTACTGCCCAATAGCAATCCGCTAGATTAACTATTGTTACAATCAGTACAGAGTCGTTAAGAGCCCGGTCGCTTCTAATCTTTCACAGTAAAGCAATTATCGTAAATCTTGCTAGACTACTGCCCAATGCCAAACAACATGCTTTCTCAGGTTGAAATCATCGCTTCAAAACGCGGACCACTAGGCGAAACCTCATTTTTCCGCGGGCCCATACCCTCGATATCGTCCAGCACGAGCAAGAACTTTTGACGTCTACCATCCACTGTAATTACCAAAAAGCTACCAAACATCATTCAACTGGCTACGATGGTATGCACATTCTACACTAGCTAATATAATTCGCTACCTAAGGATACGCATGGCAGCGCTCGCTTATTCACCTCGCATTATTGCAACTTACGTCGCGCCCCTGTCACAGCACCGAGAATTCTCCAAAACCCGAATTCCATTCCTAGCCCAGTACTCTCGACACGTGTAGTTTAGGTCTCCAACACAAGGACTCATGATTTAACGCCTAACGTATTTGTCAAAATTATACTATACCAAGGGTTCAAAGCATTTCAGAAATGATAAACGTAGTAATTAAAACTTAAAAATAATGCACCTAGAATTATCAAATATTTTAACCCTAACATACAGCTGCGGCGCGTAACTTTTGTATAAGAAGGAGTCTAAATCAAATACACATTATGATCAAGGTGTAATATTAGTCAATAACAATCAATTTAGTTTATAAACCTCTTTAAAATTTTAAATATTAGGTTACGTCAAATTATGCTCGACAAACGTCAATGTTGACTGTTGAAAACTAACTTGATTTTAATTTTGGCTGTGGCTAATAAATCAAATACTGTTTGAACCTAACTTCATCCCGTGGCAAAAACATCGTTGCTAACTTCAGCCCGTGACTAAGAGGCTCTTTAGTCACCGGTTATGAAGGCACGATTAAAAGGTGACTTAGCGACGTGTATCTTAGTATGTTAAATGCCATTTTAGTTACAGGAGTAAAAAAATATAAAAACATGGCTGGAGATACACTATTTGGACACTAAGGGACTTGATACGAGCGAAACTTTGTTTCAATAACATTGCTCTTCCAGAAAAGCTACGACTACCGAGCATACGTCTTACCTTCTTCATCGATTATAGAAGGGTCTTCAGCAGTGTCGAGTATCAATCCTTAATACACATTGCAAAAGATTGTAATGGACGATAATCACATACGGATAATTGAAGAACTTCATTGGAACCAATTACCAATCTCACTACATAGTTTTTTAATACTGAGAAAGGTCTTCACCAATAGCACTGATCGTATTTAATATAGCCGTATATATACTTCCTTCAGATCGCCTTTGAGAACGAAATTCGCCGCTTAAGAACTGAGTCCCAATAACTAACTCAGATGACCTAACAATTTTAACAAATAATTTAGAAGATCTTCAGTTTTTTATGTAATCTGAATGACATTGAACAGCAAGATGGTCTAGAAATTAATATTCCCAAAATTAAATTCTTGGTCGCCAAGTACACCACGATGCCCTTCTGACTGTCGAAGAATTAAATATGGAGTATCAACACTCAATGAAACATGTGATTGAAGATCTAAAATGACAAAGAATATTTTTATCATATTCAAGTCTCTTCTATGTCAACAAAACATTAATAAAACTCCGATTAGTAACGATTATTAAGGCTTATGTGTAGCCCATTTCATTTTAAGAATCCGAAACTTGATCACTCAATGTAATGTACCTTTACCAAATCAAAGCTTCACATTGCTTATACAGACCTATAACCAATAACAAAGTCTTACAAGGAACCGAAGCAAAAAGACAACTGTTACAAAGAGCGAGAACAGAAAAAGCACGATTTATTAGCAACACAAAGTGTTATACCACAGACATGGTCTGAGAGTTTGCAAATATCCCTGATAAAACTGACTTTTTTATGGTATGATCGAGCGAAGATGAGGACCGGTTAGAAGGATGCACCCTTGATTTGAGATTAGTAGCTTTAGACATACAGAAGAAATAGATCGCCAACGTACAGTTTCGTACACGTCGCCCGAAGACGAAGAAGTTCAAAGTCATGTATTGATACGCATCTCTGAAGAAACATCTGGTTACCAGCGTGTAGAGCAATGCCGATTGCTCGTAACCAACCTGTTGGCGTCTATTCCTTATTCAGCTTCCCGTCACATCGCCAATTTTGCCCATCGTCATTCTCGAGTTGTGCATTTTGGTGTAATCGAGGGCCGGCCGCTAGCCAGGTTTTCTCTTTGCGACCCTGTACATCTCGTTAAACTCATTTCCGACAAGAATCTTTGCTTAGTTACTGTGCATTTTCGCATCACTGCCGTTGATTCGCTGTGCCAAGCTAAGTGTAATATGTTTAATGAATTTAGTACTGCATGTGTAATTTACGGCAAATATTGAATATATTACACGTGTTCAGCTAAGCATTTTCTGCATGCTTAGATTATCTCCAATTTTGCAAATGTAACAAGTAGGACAGTTATAAAAGGAGTTTTGTGAAGTCAATTTGTCCAGACTTTCCTTATTAGAACTGCAACTCCATACTGCTCTTTTTGTGATACTTCACTCTATATAATAATGTAGTATTGTAGTTCAGCGATACCTTTCAATTTCATTTTAGTTTCGGGTATTACAGCAATATTTTTTTTTACATTTTTCTAGCTAATTTTGTGAATCTATTTCCTTGTTGCAAATTCCTCTAGCGTTCCAACCAGTCAATTTGGTGGTGTTTAGTTTCCTTACTCTATTTTCGTTTACGTCGGCTCGGCGAAGGTTGTCTTTTGATAATAATCAGTCCGGTTCTCTACACGATTGAAAGTATAAATTCTATCCCCTATTGGTTGGCTGGCCCAATGCGAGTAAAACCAGTGATGGAGCTGCGGTCTTCGAGCTCCCATTTATTTAACCCCAAGTAGAGGGCCTCCTCGTTCGTTTGACGCCACCCTGGTTTTAGCTAAGGTTTTAATCTAACCTCCTCTCGGGTTGCCCGGCTTTACAGTTCTCACCACGTGAAAGTGAACGTTAAAGTTAACATGGAAAGACTAAGTGTCTATAATAGATAAATATACCGAAATGAGACGGTTAGAGTTATGTTATGTTCAGCTTCTCTTTTAGCAACTAGAAATAGTAGTGCTTTATACTTGCCATTTTGGTTTTAAAATCAATAGATAGCTTGTAAGTTACTCTATTGTTGTAGTGTGCTTGGAGTTGTTATTTTTTTTTGTAAGAGCAGCTGGCAGTGGCGCACCAAGCTTCAATAAATACCTACCTTTTCTTTGCTGAGGGGCTGTACATACACATTATCCCCAAGAAATATTGTGACGTTTCCCGCCCCTGTCTCAAGTTCTGAAGGTGTTGATATGAATTAAGCTAAGAACTTGTAGCTCTCCAGCCAACTAACACCTAGTATGTAATTAGCTACCGCCACCGTAACCTCCCACCCCTTCTGCATCGACTACAATCTAACCGTGCAGTTTTCGTTGCATAACGCAGGGGACGCGTAGCTTTCTGGGTAATCAAAACATTCGAGGATTTCAGAGAATTTTAACTCCTCCATTTCAGTCAAGCGACGCCCTAGCTTTCCTGGAGCGCCGCAAGCTTGTTTTGGTCATAAGTAAAATGTTACTGTACTACAAAATATAAGTTAATATTATAGAGAAAAAATTCATTCTTTCAATTGCACCTTACTACAGTTAATCCTGCCTGTTTAATTGCTATCAACGTATAAATAGTTATTTATTGTGGTTCCTTGTAGTTTAGTTCATATAAATCCTTTTTGTCCAATTGGTACCTAGCAAGTCCAAACTAGAACCTGTTCGACTAGAACAAAGAAAAGCAGTAATAGTGTGCCGATTAAAAGTACAATGTTAGTTGCAGCCATCGCAGTATTTTTTCTTATATTGAGAAATTTTGCAATTAGGCATTTTGTCGTCTAAGGAGACGGCGAATTGATACACCGGTTAAAAAGTGTTGATAAGTCATAGGTAGAAGAATTTATAACGAAAGCAATGGACCTTTCAGTTTAACCTAGCTTATGGATTTTTGATAAGCATTAAATTCTAAGGAATATTAGATTTAGAGTCGTTCAATTAAACGTTTGAAGTATTAGTTACACCTAAATTATATTCTAGAAAACACTTTTTGATATTTGTACCAATTTTAGAGAGGAAATTCGTACTTCGAGTTTAGGTACCATTAAAATTATTTTTAGTGTTATTAAATAACTATTTCGATCGAAAATTACAGCAGGAAGTAGTTAAAGAAGAAACAAAAAGATAGCCCTAACAAGAATAAATAACCATAAGCTGAAAATACCGGAAGTATCTAGAAAGAACAGAAAACTATTAGAAAACAAAATGCAAAGAACCAGGGGTAACCATAAATGAAGGGTGGACAAACATGAAAAGGAACACAACTGAACCAGCAAAATAAGTATGCGGTAAAACCAAAGTAACCAGAGGACTAACAATATAAAAATATGAGAACAGTTGCTAAAAGAAAGATAAAGGCTGCCAGAAAAGATTCATGGATAATGTTTGAATTTATCATAAACTATGTATAGTTGATGGATCGTCACTCGTTTTTTGCTCCATGTTGTTAAAATACCTTGTCAATAAGCATAGTTGGCCTGGTTGCTATTTGTGCACTCAAGCAGATCGAAATTTCGAGTCAAAATTGGTTTAAGAGCTAGAGATCGCCGTGAAATCCAGTGCACGTGGAGTCGGTAGCGCAACCCCGGATTTATGGCTTTATGATGCTCTACATCGTGAATGGACAGGAATTCAAGTTTAAAAACATCTCTCTGGTTATACCATTTGAATGTTTTTTTTTATTTCTATAGCTTTACCTACGTATCTTTTGCGGACGATAGTGAGGTTTTCTGGTAAGTACTCTGACATGCTCAAATTTTAAGGTGTGCCAATTTGTAATTGTATGTTCAGCCACAGCTGATTTTGTAATGCGCTTACACTTGCAACACTTTGATATTCTTTAACTTTTTGCTCAATGCAGCCTGTCGAGAGAGAGAAAACATTTATAACAAAGTTGTGTTCAAACTAGATTTTTTTAACTAACCTGAAATTCTTACTCAAAGTTTGTACCTCACCTCAATTCTGAACTGTTGAAGATGCTTACTTTACAGTATTCAACTCTGTGATTTAAACCTCTCTTTATTTTTGTACTTTTAGGGATGCTTACTGAGCTGCGAAACACACGACGTTTACTATGATTTGCAAATAAAAATAGAAACTTCAAACAGCTATTAAGATAACATTAATAATGGTACATTAAACAGAGGGAAAGTTCCAGGTGTAACCGCAAAATCGGTCCTAAGAATTATACCTGTTCGTTATCAGCAAGGCTAGTCCACGGCCTTCGCAGAGTGCGAAAGGCGTTACTGCACTACGAACGGGGATAGGCCTCAAAGCAAAGCTTCTCCGGTATGTTAATTGTAATTCTGCGCGCGATATATCAGATTTCCTCCAGACGTGCGTTAGAAGAATGGACAACGGCAGCTCAAAGCTTTTTCACGAGCATTCAGCACGAACTCACGCGCTATGTTCGAAAGTTTATTTAGAAATGAGTCGATACATGGGATTTGCTGTAATACGAAGCGTTGATGAATGAAAGTGGTTTCTTGAAATCGGATTTATATAAAATTTTCCCTGTATTTCAATGTACGAATTCGGAATTTCAAACTTCGTAGTTTGAGATTTGGGAAATCTGGGTAAATCCGACCATTATCTTAAATATACCAAAATGGCATGGTACAGTTAGAAACAGTTCAGTCACATCCCTTATCCTAATATACCTGATCAACTTTAAAAATTAACCTGGCGCTTGCTGGTCAACTTCTCAAACTCAACTGTCAACGCTGAGCTCAACCTAATTATAATGCTAATTCCCTCCTTTTTTCTTTGCGCGCCAAATATATTTGGGAATGCAGACCTTTATTTATTTAACTATCCAAACAACTTATGACTAAAGATCCGCCAGATCAGATTTAAAAACAAACTGTAGTAGTACACAACAGTCCGAACTTATGACCAAATCATCTAAATCTAAACTAGACACAAACGAGATGATGCAGTGCAAGCTCCTTATCGATATTTTGGCGCACATGATATTATAAAATGTTAGTAACGAGCAAAACGAGTAAATGAATGAAGCAAGCTGAAAAACATTCAAAACATTTTCTGGCGTTTTGCAATATCATTCTAACCCCAAGACAAACGAGGAGAATTTTTATTGTAAATAACCAAAAACGACCAAAAGGTTACACTTAACAATCGAAACTTCTCTTTTACACTAAAATTGCTCAAAGTTGCTTTCGCATTATGTGAGTCACATAAGGTGCTTACAAACCGAACAAATTTACATACTTTTATTATCACTAGCAAAATGTTGAAATTAATAGTATTCAAATAAACTATGTACTTTAATTAAACAAATCTTTACTTATTTAAGCTCCAGCAACGACTAGAAATTTATCTCATATGACTCCTGGTTGTGAAAGTCCAGTCAAAAGTTTCCAGAGTTTAAATTTGATTCGGATTCGTATGGCTACGTAGAACTACAACTTACTACAGCTTAATTCAAAAATCCCTTTATGTGTCCCAGCGAAATTCTATTAAAATGTGTGTGCTTAGATTCGCCTCAATATTTAAGCACTAACGGTATACCAGCATCGAGGAATAGGAACTTAATGCGAAATTAGAACATCTAATTTAAGGGGAAACATAATTCTGGACATATATTATACAGAAAAATGCTAGTTGTACACATTGTATTTGTTGAGTAGGTAACGGATTTCTGATTATTACCGTTAGACACTTAACTGTTTTCTAAAAAGAACGTAAATAAAATTTCAATACAAAGTTATTTATTGTACCCGCATCCTTTCACAGCACGTAAGAATAACAATGGATCTGTTACTCTTGATGGGGATATTAAGCCCACATTTTTATGTGGTGTAACCCTAAGAGTAATTTTAAATTAAAAAGCTGTTTAATAAAGGTGGTGTCAAAAGTCCTTTAAAAAGAGAAGAAAACTCTGTTGTATTGTAAATGAATTCTCGTATTGGAATATACAGGACGTATACATAAAACAGAATTTCTTAACTGAAATCGCATTCAATAAATGTTAGAAATTAACTTACAATTCAGATAATTATATATGTATACATGGCCAATATATTTTATATTTGTATTAATTAGCAAAATGGTATCGTGATGTTGATTAGTTAGTCGATATTTATGCTGCAAGTGAAATAACAGCATCATTAAGAGGTCTCGGTGGGTCAGAGGTCTCGGTGGGTCAGTGGTCAGGGAACGTTTGGGCGAGAGTTTGACTCCTGGCCCGGGCGTTCCGGTTTCACGTTGTTAAATATTAGTCCGCACCCCTGAAGTAATGCGAAAGCGGTTCCATGGGGTTACGATAAAGATTAAGCACTAAAAAAACGTGTGAGTTTTAGAACTATGCCAAGCAGAGTTCTATAAACCCAAAAGTAAGAAAATTACGCGTTTTCCCAGGCAAGTTTTATCTATTTTCGAAAGAAAAAAACTTTAAGACAATTTATTAAAGATATTCACTGTTACTTCTATTGAAGCAAGTAATTACTTTTCCCACTAGTGAGGAAATACACTTTATTTCTTAACTTACACTAATGAAAATGCAGTACTGCCCGGTGTATTTATTCAATAGTAGCAGTAATTACTATTGCCCAAATAATTGGCAGCTTCAAATTAGGTCCAGGTTCGACTTAAATTTACATTGACTGATTTAATGATTATATTTTTACAGAAATTACGTTTATTTACCACTATGTACAGTTCAGGTATTAAGGATAAAACTAAATAACCATGTAAATTATCTGTAATCATATGTACAAAATAAATTCTTATTATAATCCACTTGCGACTAGGCCACCCAAATGGCAGGCGCGAATTTTGTTCTCCACTAGTTGACGGGCACTGGAATGTCCAGCGTAATTGGCGGCTGTTGGTAGTACTGCGAATTTAAAGGATGGTTAATTCAAACGTCAAAAAAAGTGCAGTGAATGTATGGTGTTATCAGTTACTTTATTTAATGAAAGCAAATAAATGTTTTTATATACCACCTTAGGTTACTTTCTTTTGACTCCGAAATGTCCCCACGTGTGCAGCTGCAGAATTCGGCTTGCTGATAGGAGAAGGCAGCGAGAGGTTATCTCCTTTTGATAGCGGGTGGCCAGCGCGTGCCAAGGACGGATATTAATGCTTAAGGTACGTGAATTATCATGACTAGAAGTTTGCCAAAAACACAACGGGCTGGAATCCTAGCTATGCGTTACTTTCAGCTAAAAATTTATGGAGGTTTCGTGACTCTGAATTGGCTAGTACAACGTGCTTCGATCTACAGGTATGCGTCGCTTTCAATTACGAAATTATTGGAAAGTTGGTAACTATTTACCTAAAGTAAATTTATCCACATGACGGATAACTATTTTTAGACAGCGAAACTGGTTAACTAATGGTTATTCTTCGGGAGTCTGAATCGAAATCTCCTCAAATAATTCTGGTGGCCCAGGTGGGGCAGAGGTGGGGCTCCCTCCCAGTTGAGAGCCGAGGGTCAGGTCGGAAAACCAAAGTTTGCCTTCCCGGAATAATTCTCTTCGAGTTCGGCGAAATAACTTGATTTTATAACTAGCTCTCAAGTACTATCTCTGGCATCAAGGAGGGAGTGGAAGTGCGCGTGGACACTGCCTCGTTGCGTTCGCTTATAATGGAGAATTTTACAGTTTCGGGCGGGCTGGCTATTTTGCAAAGTTGAAATGCGAAATTTTAAATGCACATAATATTGCATTATGATTAATTCGCATGTAAAATAAGAACAAAACGTTACAAGAAAAGTAAGCTACTTCTCACGAAAATTGTTTTCAGAAATTCTATAGAAAGGAAATCGAAGACTTTTTTAAAATTGTATTTTGCAGTTAATTATCGTAATTTTTAATTTCCTATTTTGTAGAGTCCAGAGACTTTGTGATTTTTATTGACAACTTTATCAATTACTACTATTATAACAAACAGTTGGTGTATACTTAAATATTTAAATGAAATTGTAATCTTGGCATAATTATCACTTTTATCAAATTCAAAATATAGCACTAAGTCACTTCATCTTTTTTTATCTTTTTTTGATTACCTCTTTACTGTTTTCTTCCAATTACTTCCTTAGTCTACCACGCTGTCTTCTGCCTACTGCTTCCATTTTTATTACTTTCTTTGCTAGTCTGTTTTATTTCATGCTCCATACATGTTACTCGTTGTATTTCCTGTCAGTCTTCTTAACTATTTCCTTTTACTTGCTGTTACCATTGATTAATGTTTGTCTCTTACTGTTCAACCTTCAGATCCATATATACTGCTTTACATATTCCTTGCTTTGCTTTGTTCCTTATTTCGTATTTGCCTATTAGGATGATATTTATGGTGTAATATATTTGACCAGCTTTATTCACTCTGTTTATCATTTTCTTATCTATTTTCACATTTTTTTTCATATTATAAGTCCTAGATGCGTATAGCTTTCCATTTCTTCCAATACTTAATTTCCTATTCTCATATCTCACATCGATGTTTCATCGTTACTTATTCTTACTTTACCCTTGTTAATGTTTATAATTAAGGAATTAAGGCTGCTTTTTCTGCCATATTCTTGATGATACTTGTAATTGACTATGTGTTCTTCTTTAAGCATATCTTCAACTTCTACCCTTCTCTAAGATCTCTGAATATATCTTTAGATATGGATGACAAGCATGTAATAGACATAGTCTAGGCATGTGAAGTACCAAGTGTCTTAGACAACTGCTATAGTCATATGATTAGAGTAATTTTAGCGAGACTAAGGAGTTCCAACCCTAGCAAGAGATATTGTATATGCTACACATCGTAGTAACATGGAACCCATAGCGTTAGAATAATTTCGAACGATGGCATTCTGTAGGGGTTTTCATCGGCAATTTTTTATTATAGAAACCGCACCGGGATCGAGGATCGAACTCGCAACCCTTAGGGCAGTAGTCAGGATGCTTAACCACTAAGCTACCTAGCCCAGTTAATTCAAAATTTAATATTTCAGCACAGCTCTAAATAGTTTTTTATACGATCGTATGAAAAGCACGCCTCTGTGCATCTATTTTGTGTTGAAAATGTTAGAGTTCCTGTATAATATAAGAAAGAAGGTATGGTGATAGCGGGAAAATTTTTCATTGGTCGGTTCATACAACACGCGTTAATTGGTCAGTTCAAAAATGGGATAAAATTTGTTAGTTTAAACAAACGTAGTATAAAGGCCTAATAAATAAGATTCCTATAGTTATTCATTACTTCAATTAAGTATGTAATTGTATTTAGTTCGCCGTCATACATATATTGTAATGGCTATATAAGCTACACGTTGGACTATCCATATATTTTATGAAATATAATGCACCACTTTAAACTAGCCCTTTATTAATGCAATGCCCTTTCTAATTAAATAATAATTCCTTTTTAAAATCAAGTTCTCTTATCTCAGGTGGTTCGCCAAATCAAGATCTCTGTTAATTGAATTTTAATATTACAGTTAATGACATTTGCTGTCAAACCGATTTTCAAAACTCATCAAGCCAGGTATTGACAATTGTATATTATCTTAACACACATATTAATCAATTCTCCTAAGTAAGTAATAAATCAAGTCTATTTGAACACCTTCTTGTACTAATTGTTATTTAAAAAACTTTCATTAACTCTTTACACAAACCTTAATACTTTCTCTTGCTTTTTCTGCCAAACTCCAACCAACAACGGATCCCAATATCGTCAGACTGCAAAACTTACTGCTCACTCCTCAAACAGTGGCACCCAGGATGGCACGTGAACCCCTTTGACAGCATCCATCCAGAATATCACCCGCACTGCTTACAGAATCCAATCCTCCCTCCTTGCAAACGTCACCATCAAAGCATTCAACCTCTGGTAAGTTCCAATCTTATGAAGTTCCAAATCTAACCTTGTTCCTTTTTATAGCTATTCCGATGTCTACAGCAAGTCTACAGCAACACTTACAACTTATCCAAATCAATTAGTTACTTGTAAGAATCCCAATATATCTTGTATACTCTCCAATCCAAATGTATTCAATTAATATAACCTTCTGTATGTTTATTTCCAATTGACTGTACTTGTATAATCTCTTGACCGATTATCTACCTCCATAAGTTCCAATTAACATTTTCATTTTATCTCACCACGCAGATTTCTTTAGACCCTTTTTAAATTTGTATTCACCAAATAATACAAATTTAGGCATAACTTTCTAGTTTTATTTACAAAATGCTTTAATTCAGAAATATATGTCTGTTTTTATGAGTTGTTTATATAACTACTTAAACAAATTTTTTAATAATGTTAGATACAATTCTTATTGCACATTTATTTATTTATTTATTTATTATTACATGCTATTAATTATTATCATCTAACAAATACATTTGTCAATTGTAACCTTGGCTTGAACTTTATAAAATTTCTGTAACCATCAAATTACTATTCAATTAATATCAAAATCTCCTCTCTCATTGTCTCAATTAAATTTATTAATAATGTTTAAAATTTAACACCCATCAAGATTTAATTATCGCAATCTCCCAAATTTATTCGTTTTAAATATTTCTTTATTGTATTTGATTACACCGCCTCATGTATCATAACAATATATATTTTTAAATAAAAATGCTACTGCCCATGACCAAATTCACTTAGACCAATAAAAAAATGTCACATGTATGGCTGCACTCTCAATATACAGGCACATTACAAAACGTTAGAGATCCTGTATACAGTGTACTAAGAGTTGGGAAAAGAGTGTGATACGTTTTTATTGATTGGATAATTTTTTACAAGGCATACTTGATAAAAATATGCCACCAACTTCGGGGTATAATTATTTTACTGAGGCAAACAATTTTAAACAAAAGCCCAAAACCAAGATTTCTCAGGAACTCTAATCAGTTGCAAATCTTACCGAACAAACGTTCAGTCTACATGGAGATATCGAAAGGCCAACTAGCTGCAGTTGAGGCTGCGTGCAGTTCTTTTATTATAAATAGCAAAGAGCATTCGAAATTATCAGGGGGCGCCACAGAATATTTTGCACAACTGACAAGTTCATTAGCTTACGAAAACTCTGAAACTCACTAAAGTACGTACTAAATTAGTGATTAGCCAATTTACTTCAACCTGAAACAGACTTCAAAAAGGTTCGACACCTCAATTGTTTGCATTCGCCATACACAAAACCATACTAAACATGAACAGGGTTACATCAATTAACAAAAATTAATATGATACATAATGTTACATCAGTTAATTTTAGCACTCGTATTAATCACACACGCGACCCACGCTACAGGCGAAAGCCACAAATACAGCCAACTCTACTGTTGTCACTAATTATAGGAGTTTAGCCAGCACATAATAAAGTTCAATATTTAAATAGATAACAAATGTCTGAGCAGATTAAATTAGCGGACAATTATAAATGTACGATGATGCGGCAGGTTGAACATAGCAGGAGGGCGACTATATTAGTATGCCACCACGTACGTAGAAATCAGAATGTTCAAGAAATACGCCAGTAATTACTGACAAACTTAAAGGTGATGCAACACTAGCCGGTGATTCCAATATTTCGGTGCGCTTAATGTACAGGCTCCTTTTTACTTCTACAACACCAGATAGTGTTTTTAATACTCTCAGGAACGTAAGGCGGCGTTGACAAAACAAACAGCAGAGGACTCCATAATTATTCACCTGTCCAGAAGAGGGCACGTCAAGGACTCTCAGTAACAATTGCTAATCGAAGAAACAAAGCGGGCGTCACAACAAGGACTCAGCAACAAACGGAAAACTCAGCGATGGTTACAAATTCGGCTACCAAATTAGTGGCACAACCTAAGTGCTCATACTTCAACGACTTCAAATCGCTTCTGAAATCCACGAAATACGAGTGTCTAATTACAATAGATAACGAGAAAGAAAAAACGCACACATACTACAGCTCCAAGACTGACATCGCAACCCCAAAAAATCCGCACTCAAATGCGATGGGTAGTTAAGACCCACATACGTTCGATAAATCAACCATACAAATTCCCGGTAGTGCGAGTGAGCTAGGAAACCATTCTTGCCCTCCGAAGTCACAATAAACTAAGTCAAAGGTTAATAAGAGGTACAACGTGTGTGATCAAGTCGGAGGCGATTTCAGAAAGGAGCAAGAAACATAAACATCGCCGCAGGTGCACCGAGATAATTGAATAATACCTGGGGTAGTTACACATGCCAACGTGTTGATAATCCATCTCGTGTGACCGTTTTCAAAACTAGTTCAGTAACCTCAGTACAGTACAAAGTTGAGCTTTTCAGATATAAGCGACCAAAGTACATAAAACAGACGGTATAATTAATAGGCCATAAAGCGTAACGCTTTTTACCGGCCTTCTTACATAATTTGTAGTAAGTTACGACAGATAGTTTTACATATGCAAATCTAAATTTTAAATAGGTTATACAGATGTTCTTAATACTCGGTTCTAGAGATCTTAAAAATGGTTAATAATCTGAAAACGTGCCCATAAAAAGCAAGCCAGCAAATTGGTTCTAGTAACCCCTTTGTTACACATATGTTAAATATCTAATTTGTATCAAAAATATATGTCGAATCAAGCTATTTGTCCAACTCTTAGTAAACTATATATAGGATATCTACAAAATGTGCCCCTTTTGATCCTCTTGTCACATAGTTATAATACATACATACAATACATTTCCACACTCATAGCCTACTAATACTGAACAAAGCGTAAGCTTTATTAAATATCAGTCGGCCATAGTACACTAGTGCAGAACAACAGAAATAAATATCCCATAAATTGCCAATTCATCGTTCATCGTTTACATTTAAGGTATGGCAACCTAGCAATATCGTTTCGTAGAGTCGAATGACAGTAACATAACCTCTCCAGTTTTATAAATTATATGCCCTATAACCCAAAATGGCACAGATGGGGGCCATAACCTTAAAAGCGTGCAAACTTAGCTGAATTAAATATAAAATTTGTATTACAAACTGCAAAAAGGTGAAAACAGCTGGTTATGCTTGATTTTATAGTAAGTTAATTACCGCAAACGCGGATGAAGAAGATTGGAGCGTTGTGATAAGATATAAATACATATAGGGATGACAATAATGCTTTATACAGAGACATAGAAAAAGCAAAGACCATGTGACCATAGTTGACACCGTTGGCAACCATGTTGAGAAAAATCATACTGGCAAAAGCAGTAGCGTGTCATATATTAAAGTACCTAATTTATAAAGTTAAAGCAACATAATAATGCAAAACTAGACCATGAACTCGGTGCTCAATAATGTCAAATCGGTGCTTGCATGCGAGGTTATAACATTAAATTTGCTAAATCTAAATGTAACTGGTCACGTAGTCTTTAATCATTTATGATGTCTTTGTACATCAAAGAAGGTAAAATTTAAATGTCAGTATTAAGTAGCCAATATTTTTATTTATAGCTGAACGACAAGAACGTAGTGAAAGATTCGGTTGATAATAATCAGTTAATAGATTACAATTATTGATATGAGGCAGACTTTCAGGTATTGGAAAAAAGAAATAAAAGGGAATAAAACATGGTATGTTAAATGTGTGTCAAAATGTATTTGACGGTCATCTTCACAACCTCATTTCAATCTGTCTGTTCATATGATTTAAATTGTGAGTGAGATATTATAATTCCAAAAGAAAAAGTTCTTGCACGTCTATTAACAAACCAAAAACACAAGAACGTAGTCCTCAAGGATGCTTTGTTGATGACAATTGAATAACATCAGAAGAAATGTGAAAATAATTGAAGAAAAAAGAACAAATTTAATGAATTGCTAATTATTAGATATCCTTGTAAATATATTTATGAAAAAATGGTTTAAATACATATATCATTTAACGTTTTTTATTACTATTAAACTTTACATACATACAAGGTGAGGCAACAGTAGTAATCTTTGCATGTAGCTTTAATAGCATACGCTACAGCAACAAAAGTTCACTGCTAAACCTTAATGGAACTCACTGCTCTACAGTTCTGTGCAGTCAATTGTTTTTTCACAGCACACTGTTTTTAAAGCGCCACCATCTTGGATTTTTTAAATAACACAGGTACCTTTTTCACAATTCTGATTACTTTTTTTATTCTCTTTATCATTGCATTATTATAACTTTGAAATTTGTAATAACTGGAATAACAAACAATTATAATTGACTGCCGTGACAATTTTGTGATAGAACTGTCAAAGATTTTAATGGATTTTTGTTTCTTACTTCCAAGCAATCCTACTAATTGTCCATCTACTACTGTGATTGATGATGTCTTCAAGGTCTTAGTATCAAGAAAACATTGCAATAAAAAATTAAATCATTTTAGAAAATATCAAGTTTTCCTTTTACTTTCCTCTTCTAAACGACAAAGGAAGTATTGTGATCGCGCAAAAATTACCTTCCGAAATTACTTTACATCTTCACGTTTCCAGGTCTTTAGATGACGAAAAACAGATTTTTACAATTCCCTATGTTCGTCTGTCTGCCTGTCTGTCGGTTTCGGGCAAATATATAAAGGGGTGGGCACCTTAAAATAATAACATTTTGTGTATTTTTGCTTTAACTGAGAAACAGATAAAAGTAGTAATTTGCACATAGCTCAGGATACAACAGATACAGGGTAAATGTTGTAAATGAGAGAAAGTGGTCTACAATAAATGCGTTCTATTTAAGCCAGCAGCAACGCAATGATGTAGCTTTCCGGGATATTTCCAAACGTTTAGATTGCATTCGCAGCCGCTGCGGTTCAAATACCGCCGGCGATAAATTTTTTATTTGGAAATTGATGTAATTCCCATTACCAAGTGTTACATTTTATTGTTTCAGTATTATTAGGAACCTGAAGACATTTTTGCACCTAGTTTCCTTTTATTTTTAAAATTATGTAGTGTCACATCGTCTACTTGCGAGATAAGTTCTAATTAAAGCCCTTTGTGAATGTTTATGAAGTTTCGCGCAGATCTCTCGCGACCCACCGAAAAAGACCGGAGACCAGACGCTAATGTTGCGTTATCTTGTATCCATCTACGGAACGTATGTTTTTTCCTTCTTTTACTTTCCTCATCTAAAAGATGAAGGAAGTATGGTAAACGCGATAAAATGACCTTTCAAGATTTCTTCAGATCTTCACGTTTCAGGGTCCCTAGATGACGAAAAACAGATTTTTCTCAATTCCGTCCTGTCTGTCTGTCTGTTGGCGGTATAACTCAAAAACTATTTTTTGGAGGAAGAGAATATTTTTCATGCATATTATATGCCTTTCTGTCATAAAACCGAGAAAAATTCGGTAAAATATATACAGGATAAAAATTTCTATTGTTGCTCTAACTGAAGAACTATTACTTAAATGAACGTAATATTTTGCAATAGCTCAGGTTTTTGCTCCTGAAGTAAAAGGGACATATGTTGGAGCCAACATATACAGGATGAACACCTTAAGAATTTGGTTTAGTCTTGCTTTAACTTAGAAATAGATAAAAGTAATAATTTACACGTAGTCCACGCTTTACACCTAACAGAAATGGGACCCAAAAAATACAGGGTAAATGTAAAAAAAGTCAGAGAGGGACACAGGAAGTACATTCTGTTTAACACCGCCACCACCATCGCGTGCAGACGTGAGGGGTCCTCCATGAGCGCGTACGACACACGAGTGAAGTTGAAATTGCATTCGCAGACGCTGTAGTTCGAAGCCCCTCACCTGTAATATTTTTTTATTTGAAAATTGATGTAATTCGCATTACCAAGTGTTTCCTTTTATAGTTTTAGTATTATTAGGAACGTTAAGATATTTTTGCTCTTAGTTTCTTTTGTGTCTAAAATTGTTTAGTGTCACAACGTCCACTTCCAGGGGAAATTCTGAGTAGAGCCTTTTACAGATTTTGTTATAGAAATTGTACTAGCAAACGCTACTGTTTATTTTCGGTATTCTTAAATATAGTTGTAAATCATTTGAGGCAAATCAAATTTAATGTTTTTAATACTACCATACCTACTAAGAGAAGAGTTACATCTGGTAGATTGTTTTTGGTGTGCGGTTTTAACTATATAATTACTTCTAACGTGTCCAGCGTTCTTTTAATATTCCAAATATTCCACCAATTGTAATACTTTTATCAACAACATTATTTTTATTTATTGTTACTTAGATAAGCACAATCTCTAAATGTACCAAAATATATGTTCATATTTGGGAAATGCAAATCTTCATTGCGACGTTTGGGTAAGTTAGATTTTTGAAAAACCCAAACATCATGCGGTGGCTGTGAAAAACCTAAAAGAACTTTAATAAAAGTACTACTATAATCACAAACGCCCGTTAACATTCTTTTTTATTTGTGATTTTGAAGGGAAAATAATTAATTATTGTAAAACATCGTTATTTATTATTTCGCTTAACACCTACTGCTCGATAGTAAAACGGCAACTTAACAACAGCAAATCATAGTCAATCACCATCTATACTAAGGTGATCAAAAAGTCTTTCAGTCCCGGGTAGCTATAATCTAGCTCCTATTTAATGAATGCAACTATATTTATACTTAAATGTCAAACTTGACATTTGATTTTTAAGTGACTTATAGTTATATTCATAAATTAGAAGCTATACCATAGCCACACGGGACGGAAGACTGTTTGATCACCCGTGACTTTCATAAAGTCGGAACTACGAACCTGCCACAAGAATTCTTCACAACTGAAACCGGCCCTGTCCAAGTACTCAGCATGGTGTAATTACTCAACGCTATTAAAATAAGTAATTTTTTGCAAATTTCGGACCCGAAGTGATGGTTAAAACCAAAGGGAGGGCATTTCCGGAAACCGGCATGACTTTATAACGAGTATCGTCAGGAACGGAGATATAGATAATCCTGGCGGACGTTGCGTGCACAAAACGTGTTGTTCAACGTATTTTGAAGCTGTCGAGAACCCTTGGGGTTCCGTTTCCATTAAGTAATGCAGAAACCATGCTGCGATCGCTATTTTCTTTTATGGACTGATTAAGTCTTGCCCATTTTAATCAATAGTGATAGGAACTGCCTTTATGGATTGGTACAATTTTTATTGCTCGACTTACTTAGAGCTATTGCTCCTTCCAGTCGTGCCCATGTTTTACGTAACTGTGCTATTTTGAAAAACTTTAGCTCGGATATTAGCTTAATTAAACGACTTCCACGAAATTTACTGCAATTGAAAAAAAAACATTAAGTTAGACCAGCGACCAACAAAAAACATTTTATCCCTTCCACCGACCTCTTCCCCAGGCGTCACGATGTCGCAAACGTGCAAAAAATAAATTTTCCCCCAATAACTTGTTTCCTTTGTGTCGTACGACGAAAACATTGCTTTACAAAATTGAGGCTAATTAAATTCCTAATATATAAGACGTATCGCACGTATGTTGAAAAAATTATAGGGCTTGTAGGAAACATAATTTCTTCTTATCGAAATATTTAATATGAAATTTAAACTGGGAATGCTAATTTCCTCATCTAGCACATATTTACTACAATTTTTGCTTTAAAAAACACCCCCCCAAAAGACATCAGTTTGCCTTTTCTTATACCATTTGAAACAAAATGGCGGCGAAAATTCTACATCTGTCCATGGAGACTTTTGGTGTGTTTGTTGGTATGTCAAACATTATTACATCTCTAGTAATTTTCAAAACAGTTACAATCTTGGAAACTAAAAAATATCTCTTTACTGTGACCTATTTTGAATAAAACTAAAGAATTTTAACTTCAAAGAAATAATCTTACGAAAAAAAGCATTTAATTCACTTCTAGTGTGCAGTTTAAAGCAAGTTTATTTATACCAGAAAACACCCCAAGCTGTTTGCTTTAATTTTCTATCCAATGTGTTTCTTAGAGAAAGCATGGAATTTCTTGTTTATTTTATGACTTAATATCGTCAAATAAATTATGGCCACACTAGATAAAGAAACAAAAGCACCTAAAGACTTACTCTTCATAGGTCATGCAAGAAAAAGAAATCATGGAAAAATATATAACCCTAAAACTCTCCTAAATTCAGTTGTAAAGTGCAAACAATGCCAACAATATGGGTACACCAAAAAGTAATGCAGTCAGTGCATTAAATGTACAGGACCTCATGATTACCAAAATTATAGCAAAAACAAAACAAACCGGAAAAATGCCTTCTCTGTGGGAGGCCCTCACTCAAACATTATTAATATTTACCCTTAACCAGCAAATTACAACAGAAAAGCGGTTTTCCATTCCGAAACCGCATAGCACTAATACATACTAACATCGAAGAGATAATCCACCATTTTCAACCTTAACAAGAAAGATGCAAAATATAAATACTCCTCAAGTCTCATCAGGAAATTACTACGCTGAAGCTGCAGTAGGACAGTCTCAATAAAAGCGAAATGCTTACCCATAATTGTATCAACCTCGACCCAAAAAATGACATCATAATCGTCTTACAAAAAAATGCATACCTGCAACAAGAAAATATGCAATAACAATTGAACAATTAGCAACAAGCCATTCTCGAACTAATCAAAGAAATCAAACAGCTGAGAAAAGATCTGAATCAAGTCAAAATTAAATCGCAGAGCTATGAAAAATAGCTCTATGGAATGTGAATGGTGGCCTAAATCACAAGTATGAAATAGTACACTTCTAGCTTTTAATAAAATATATATTCTATTAATATCTGATAGCCACTTAACTTCACACGAACTTTAAAATTTCAAATTAGATAGTTTATAAGCTTCACTGCTCTTAAAACACTTACTAAACACACTTACTGAACAACCATACAATAAAAGACGAAACGAAACAATATAAACATCTGATAATTAAATAACATATGTAAGTTTAAATGCGTCCAAGTCTGTTCGCGTACGTTCGCTGCCTGCCCCAATTTTAGGGGTGTGAGTCGTGCCAGTTCCTACTTAAGTGACCCTGCTTTATAGTCCCCCCTCCCTGTCTCCTTTTCAAACAGACGCCATGGCTTTGTGTCCAGGATTTTATTTCTTCATTTTCCTAGGACAAAGACCTTTCCTAATATGAGGTGCCACTTGATCAGTGATGTCCTTATTTCCCAGGTGGTATGGTGTTAGATCTAACGTATGGTATTTTCCCAAGGAAACATTTTTATTCGTAATATGCGCAATTTAGTAGGTAGTTGGACTAGCGATGATGACATATGGACCATCGCGACGTGCCTCAGTTTCGAAGTAGTTCCTTTGGCCGCATTGCTCAGTATAATGCCACATGACCAACACCAAATCTCCTTCTTCGAATAGCAGGGAGTCTCTACGTGCTTATCAGCCTGTCGCTGCCGTAGGTCTTGAACATGCTCATTGGACTGACGTGCTTCAGATAGTGTATCGGCCAATTCAACAAATAGGGTGTTATTTGTGGCACAAAGGTTTCAGATGAATGACCCTCTTCCCCACCTTCCCCCGAATATCATGTTGAACATCATCTGATGTTTTTAGCTACCTGCCGAACATTAAATACGCTGCTGAATACTGTGTCAACTAACATTTGGAGGTGTTAATGGCAAAACCGCAGATTCTCTAACCAGTTTTGGTGATTGCTGCCCACAAGTATCGATAGCTGCACTTTCAGTTCGCGATTTTTTGCGCTCTACGGGGTTAGATCCAAGAAACTGTTTAGAAAAAATACCGACACTAACGGAAAAAAATATTAGCACCCGTTATTTGAGAAAAATAAAGAAAAGAGACACCCTAGGAAAATATAGCAAAGCAGGACAAATTACAATCAAGACAGCTGAAGTTGTTTCTAACAGAACTCAAAACTGACTTGCTTCGGTGAATATCTTGGAAACCTCTTGCCGACTGTGGGTACAGACTATGCTTTATGGAAAGCCAACAAAAGACTGAAACAATCTCGAGACCAAATTCCACCCATTACGAAAATAGATGAAACCTGGGCGAAAGCAGAAAGATAAAGCTAAAGCTTTTGCTGATCATATACGACAGGTGGTTAAACCGTATGCGTCACTCGATGAAAATGCAGATGTTTAAATAAATACATTTTTGGAACAGCCAGAACAACGAGGTGAATCTATAGAAGCTATCATGCCAAGCCAAAGAAAGTGAAAACCCTAATTAGAATCAACCTAAATTCCAATAAAGTACCAGGGCATGACCTGCTTACAAGTCAAGTCATGAAGGAGTTGACTTGAAAAGGGATAGTTGTGGTAACACAACCCTTTAATTCTACATTCTACAAATATTTCCCAGCACAATGATTATTGTCAGAAGTAATAGTGATAAAAACTGGGAAAGCTGCCAAATTAGCCTAGTACTAATGATGGCAAAGATCTTTTTGAAAAAGTTTACAAGACAGTATTGCTGCAAAAACCTAACTCTTGCAGACCATCAATTGAAAGTGTAAAAGTTGTTACGTGTAATTTTACAATTAGATACAAGTTCAGGAAATGTCTTGGGTCACCTGCAGTTCCTAAATGTGTATTTGGTTGCATACTCATTTTTCATTTTTGGAATGTTTTGAAAATCCTTGAGTTTTAGAGGATTCTATAAAATTTTCAAAATAGATTGTGAGTACGATTTCCAGCGGCCATTTTATGCCTCTGATTTTTTGGTGTGCTTGTTTCTGGGTGATGTGCCTGATTATTACTGGAATTTTGTTCCATGCAGATTTACGATTCCAAAATTATTATGTAAATTGTTGCTCATCCGCCAGAAATTCTGTGTGAAATGACTGGAATAAATCTAGTTAAACTGGCATAAGAATTTATTTCTGCAAGATCACCTACTTGTGGCCACCCTCAAACTTGAGTATGTTCTTGTCGTCTCGTTTGAAGACCGATTTCGATAGTGTGTCATTTTAGGCATTTTACTCGTGGCATTTTACCTTGTGGTTTAGTGCCATATTCTGCATGTGCTCCCCCTTCGTCTTTGATGCCGCTTGCTAAAGCACCTGGAGGACAAACTGTGTTGCACATCTGTTTGGACGGCATCCCCAAGTCCACTACCCTGTATAATTACTCTGACGACGCCGCTATGCTATGCACCCAGGTATCTTCTGCGCGTAGAGCTCGCGTGATTAGCCATCTGATCTCTCAAAATCGAAAATACCATTAGTGTTGTTATTATGAAATTCCAGGCGTTCTACCTACCGTTTATGCTGGCAAAATTTCTAGCCGATGGTGCAAAGAAATGTGTAACTGCGATATATTCTCCTTGAGCGTTTCTTTGTGCGAAATAGTTTAGTTTCACTTTATATGTATTTTTTTACTAGATTGTCAGCGTTTTAGTCGCATTCAACTCGGGAATTTTTAACGAGTCCCTGAACGTTTTTAAAAGTAACACTTATGCGAGGATCTTCGGAAGCCAAAACATTACAAACAACTTCTTTTTAACACTGAAACGCAAAATTAAGTGTGTGATACCCTAGGCGCATGGTAGCCTTCGCTTATATTCGCGTTTATAAAAAAAAAGATCTTTGAAGCGATTTGATGAGACTCCCGTTTATCGATACCGCAGTACTTTATTTTTAAGTCACTCTATACTCGTAGTTGAGATACGTGTGCTCGACCGAAATGCTAGTAAAAATCGTAGTTTTATTTTTCACTATAATTTATTAAAATTACAACCTTGTACATCTTATATTTTAAAACTAAATTAAATCTATCATTCCAATCCCAAACAAGTATGCTATCTCAGAATTGTAGTGCACTATTGGATTCCATGCAGTTTGTACGTGTACATACTGTAAATAAATTGTTAGGTTAATTCAAGCTCTGCTTATTTTTTATGAAACAGCTAAGCGGTTTAGGAACTTACACGGACACCTGTAGGTTTTCTGGTTTGGACCGTCTCGAATTAGTGGCGCTTCCTACTCAGGAACTAGCTGGCAAAAATTTGCTACACTATTGAACTTTTGTATTTTTTGGTTGTGTACAGAAATTCCCCGTGCAGCAAAGTCGCACTGATGATGAATGCTGTAAGATCTTGGAAAACGTTAGTGAATATGGGTGCACAAACAGCAACAAGGCCAAATCTGTCTAAGTATCGTCGTCCTCAAGGTAGTCAAATAACACGAGCCACCAAAGAGCATGACCATCGCGTGGATTCTTGCTCGAGTTTACAAGGTACAAGGCACATTAAGCCAAAGAATGTTGGGTGTTTAAACACAAATACTACGCCGTCTAAGCCGAAATTCTGTGTTAACAAGAATAATTCGAGTAACCGCGAAAGCCTCAATCAGTATATACCTAGCAACTAAGGCTTGTGTGTAATTTATAAATTTTATTAGCACATCAAATGTCATGTCAGTGTCAAAAAATTCAAAAAAAAGTAAATAAAGTAGAGAGATTTAAGAATGGTGTTGGATAAAATATTGTATTGCACGCTATGACCTTGAAAAATTAAAAATTTCGCCACGGATATTTTTTAAGGGCCTTCTCCAAACTTTCAGTACCCGGGCCCTCTGTATAGTTAGCGCATGCGCCTGCCTAAAGCTGTCAACAGCTTACAATACATATTACAGTAACTTTGGAATTTTTCAGGTCTCATGTTTGGTTGCTATCGCAACAAACTTTATTTTAAATATTAATCTAAGTTTTCCACATACATTAATTTGTTTTTCTATTAGGTTGTATACAAAATTATTAAGTAAATTTAATATCAAGTCAATGTACTGAATTTTAAATTTCCATAGGAGAGTAAACCAAGTTAAATGCACTTAGACCTCAAAGTGAGCCAATGGTACTACGTCCATGTCACGTTGGTGTGTATATATTTATGTGTAGCCTTGTTACTCTATCTCAAAGATCGGTCTGGTCATTAGAGAAAAGCAAGTAAATTGTATCACAACGTCGAACAGCCTATAACAAATCACATGGACATTTAAAAAATAAGCAGAATTTTATATAAACTCTTCAATTCATCACTGTTAAACTTGTTTTTCTGCATTTAGTAGCTAAAAGACAAGTAGGAACTTTTATCATACCTAGTTTGTGGTTAATTTGTGGTTATTGTGCCAACGTAAATTCAAAATTATTTAAGGGTAAAACAACGAAACCAGATTTAGCAAATAAAAATAACGAGTTCTTCAATTTCTACCTGATTTGTAATCTTCATAACCTATTCAACGCTGAAATACAATTAACGTCGTATTCCTCTGAAGACTAATATATGAAGAAAAGTAATAAGACTACACACAAACACTTATTCATGGTCTACTGAACAGCTTTTATGAAAGTCATTTTTCTAATTCTAGCACTCTGTAGATATGTGTACCAATCAAGTACATGAATGAGCAAAAATTACTAAATTGAAGAAAATTCCAGCTTCCAGCTGTAACAAGTATTAGCAACACGTTTCGCTGATATTTAAATAATTATATGAGACATGAATTCAAGCTGTTGATTCTCAGATTTTTTAGTACAGTACGCTCTACATTTTTCAGAAAACATGGAATTTGCTAGATGAGATACATACAAATATATATGGGAGGCTCCTTGAACAGACACCCTCTAATTTGAGATATATTTTTCTTGTAATTATTACTATCTACCGTAAGCCAACAGGAATGTAACTAAGCCACTATTAGCAACCCCACTACAATTTCGAGATATAAATAAGCTTATTTTAATTACCAGGTAGTAAGGAAATCGTAAACCTTTTCTAAATTTCCACAGGCAGCATTAACAATAATATTCTAGCTCGTATATTGACCTAATTTCCTGCAAGTATAATTTTCATTTCTAAGGAAGAAGGCCTTGCACGGCGGGCCCTCTATTAGCTAATGGAAATCTCGGTAGGACGCTTTAACACGCAACTTTAATGCTCGCCGCACCCATCCATGACAAAAATGAAGAGCTCTAGCACGAATGATATGCCCACGACTTTTTTGAACTATTTTATGACGTCGCCGTCGGAACGACTACGAGTACATGCAAGGCAAATGCAAAAATTATTTTAATTAGCCTCTTTTATAATTTATATTTATTGTACTACCAATATGGAGAAGTAATGTAATCATGCAATTAAACTTACATTTCTGTGTATAGACGTACCTATTTTTAAACCTTACGATTTCAAAAGCATTGATTATAAAAATATATGTGAATAGTCGTTTTTACCTTTCTAGACTCGGCAGCGTTTAACCAAGTAGTCCTTGGAAAGGCAAATGTGAAAACAATTATCCCAGGGATAGCTCAATATCATCCACCTTTAGGTCAATGCATAGACAAAATGAATATAATTGACCATCTTATGTTATTTATACATTGTCCTATAAAACCAGCTAAGGGTTCAAAATGCATTACCAAAAAAGTTGTTTATTCATGTCAATGCTTTGTTACGCGTTAAAAGTCATCTACAAAAAATTTAGAAAATTAATTACCATATCACTGATAAACAAAGATAGCACTTATAATATAATTAAACACCTAAGTCATATTCCTATGCATATTATTTCTCATTAATTTAAAGCTCTTTTATACAATTCAAGTGCCGATGTATCGTGGTTGCTTATCCTGAATTTTCAAGGTTTTCCAAAATTTTTGGCTAGTTGCTTGTCATCTGTGCTATTTTCCAGTTTGTGCTGATGTAGAAATGTAGTTGGTTACTACATAAAATAAATTTAATAATAAGTAACACTTTGCAATCAAAATTTGTGTTATGTTTTTGTTTGTGGAAACTGGATGATGATCTTTTAGAAAGTATTTTTAGTGATTTTTCTCAAAAACAAACATTATCTGAAATTATTCCTATTGCGCAACACATGCCACGATTTTGGTAGTGGGAGCAGCTGTAACGAGGGCGGCCCTTACCTGTTGGCGAAAGTTGTATTAGGTATTTTGCCAGCTGGTAAATATCGGCCGAGGTTGGCTAACTCGTCGTGAGGGTCGAGGTTCCAGCAAAGCTGCAAAAGAAACTATGGGAGAGGGCGCCAGGTCCTCGGCGTGGACAAATCGTTAAGTCGGACCTTTCCCAATGTAGGAATATACCAAGCCACTCAAAATAATACCATACTGGAGCAGCGAAGAAATCATGACTCCTCTTACAACAAGGAAGAAGAACGAATGAAAGTGCTTTTTTAAGTTAGTGAAATTTATTTTTATTTTGGATTTAACTGGTTGGTTTGTAATGATGTAAAGTGTACTCTTTATTTATGTACTGTGACCTGATAAAACTCAAGGGAGATCACGGATTATTTTCAAGCGCGTGCTGGCCCGCCGGGCTACCGGGAATTTCCCGGTAGGCCATGAGTTGTCGGGCCCTAGGACTAATCTTACAATAGTCTGTTCTTTAAAAGAATATAATTTATCAAAATGGAGATCACATTCGTTTGACGACGTTAATAATGTTGTGAGGAACCAAATTATAGTCAGTATAGACACAAGATTTGTGGATCATTGATTATTTTATGGTGATTTAGAATACTTGAATCGTCCTAGATTTCCTGAAATTAATCAAAGTATGTCAATGAACTCCTTCAATAGAATTTGTGAAGTTATTCCAGCCCTCTAAAAAGCAACAAAAATGAAGGAAAAGTTGATGACGTTTGCCAAAGTGTAACCTCAGTTTCCAAAAAAAAATTTTGGAAACATTTATGAGACAGATAAAAATAAAAACATGATCAAGATGAACAAAAGCAAGAAAATGAAGAAAGTCTTGACACTGACTTTGAAGATGAAAGTCCCTTGACAAATGTAGTCCCCTCTTATAGCTATCATTGTAGACACTGTTTTCGCATTGTTAAGTGCATTAGTTGTGTATCGTATGGATTTGTGGTTATATGTAAGTATAATTCATGTTCTACTGTATTCGATGTGTATGATACTCAGATGCCCAATTACCGAAATTATTTTGGCCAATACTGCAACTGAGCAAGAATTTGGCAATTAATTCGGCAACTGAGCGAATTTAGGTTTTACCCAATTCTCGTACTAAGTATTCTATTTGGACAATTGAGCTAATTCGGCATCTGAGTCTAACCTATACAAGTTTCTCACAATCCAACTTAAGCAAATATCTTGTGCAAATTTATTTTCTAAACTAAAATTATTAATTACTCGTTTACGCAGCTGTAAGAACATTTGGTAACTCTGCGCTGCTTGTCAAGATCCACCAAGCCACTCTGATGTCAAATTGCTTTCTGTTACATAATAGACGTCAAACGTATAAACTCGATTTTTTCAGTTTTAGCAGTTGAATATAGACCTTTTTATACAGCTAGTACATAATTTTATTTTAAAGCCCTAATCCTGTTTTATTTACACTGATTTTTTGTTTATATCTTTGATAAGATGTATATAAAGTAGTCTATAACGCCCTAAGGCGTAAAGAGAGGGCGTAATGATAAACGCCCGCTCATTATGCCCTCTAGGGCGAGCAAGCTTTTCAAGTTATTTACGTATTCAAAGTGGAAAATAAAACAGCGTATGCACCATGGGCCTTACTTTATGTTTATAGCCCTCAGGCGACATAAACCTTCGGGCCAGAGCCCTCAGGTTTGCAAACTAGCTCTTAATAGCGGGCGTAATGTGACTGTTATGGCATGAGGGTCAATAAAGTTGCTAGGCAGTATAATAAAGATTAACAATATAGTATAGCAACACCAACAATCTGCATAGAAACCATAGCACACCAAATATTCACAGCTCCAGCACAACGATGACACAGTAGTCTGTAGCCAAAATAAAATAAAATGTTGTATGTGCCACGTGCATAATCACGTTATTTATAACCATCGAGAAATTTAAAGCCCTCCGCTTTGCGTCGCCCTTTAAACATTTCCTCGACTATAATTAATCTATTACGCCCTTAATACATTAATAACTATTATTGACCTAGACCTAGCTTACAAAACTATTTCGGC
This sequence comes from Agriotes lineatus, assembly GCA_940337035.1. Classification (NCBI taxonomy): domain Eukaryota; kingdom Metazoa; phylum Arthropoda; class Insecta; order Coleoptera; family Elateridae; genus Agriotes; species Agriotes lineatus. Next base: position 54,356,889 of record OW679203.1, read on the forward strand.
CATAAAATAGACTCCTCAAATTATGTACTTGCTATATAAATAGCTATTATCCAACACCTTCTCAAACTAAAAATATTACTACAGTTATTTCAAATAAAACAAGTTCAACATTAGTCAGTCACTAGTAAGGGAAAATAGAAAACTCGAGGAGAAATAATTATTAGGGATATATAACAACTAATTAAAGGCTTGCTTGTAATTTTTAATGTTAGTGTAAAAAAATTCACAAGAAAAATAAGTTAAAGAGATTTAATAAAAGTAATGGATAAAAAGTTGTATTGAACGACCCACATGTCGTGGTTAAAGTTTTTCTTTCGTGACTAATTTATTTATTTTATTTATTTTTATTTTATTTTATTTTGTACTCAGCCGTACGTGGACGCTTGTTCAGTTTTGAGTTTTGTAACCCTACCTAATTCTACGACACCAATTACTGTTTATACTATATGTTTATATTAAGGTCCCGGGTGGTGTAGCTTGGACAAGCGTCCACGTTCGATCAGCAGAGTTAAGCAACGCTCTTTCTGGTCAGAATCGGGAATTCCACGGCTACTTCTCCCGGTGCCTCGTGGTACGGCTGCCACGGAAATAGGTGGTCCCGGATGTCATAATAACATCGTGACAGTCGTTAGTGGGGTTGGAAGTCCCCATAAAATGTACAGCGACGCCTATAATTGGCCTAACGGCTGTTGGCTGAGTACTAAATAAAATAAAATAAAATAAAAAAAAAAATCTCGATTAAAGTTCTACCGTTTTATATCCTACAACCTTGAAAAAATTTAAATTTTGCCACGGGTATTTTTTAGGGGCCTTTCCCAAAATTTTAATGCCCGGGCCCTCTGTAGAGTCCCAGCACGCGCTTGATTATTTTACATTATTGACAACCCTGAGATATGACTTTCATGCGTATTAATTCTTTTATTGAAGCAAGACGTTTAGTAGTGAGAAGGGTGATTCGCTCTGGAATTGATTGCTTTACCGATTATTTTAAATTCAAATAAAGTACGAAATACAAGTGTACGTTCCTCGGGAGTGAATTTTCTTAGCAGTAAACGGAGATTTTGGGTATTAGTATTTGTCTTTCCATAAATAATATTATATTAGTAGAACCCAAACAAAGGGTTTTTTCTATAGCGATGTTTTTAAAAGGATTGTATCATTTACTACTTTATAAATTTTTTCCATAATCGAAAATTCTTGCCGGACACTAATGTGGTAAAGGCACTAATTTTTTTAAGTTACAACTATTTTCTTTTTGTAACAACAAGGGGTGTATATACATGGTATGTCAACAATAATGTGACAACCGATTGGTCATGGATTCCTTAAGCTATAATAAACCGACGGACTCTGTAGGTAAGAAGTTATAGGACCTAGAAATTCATTTTTTTATTTTATATTTTTATGTTAATTTTCTCAAATGTTACCATTTTGATTTCACCTTTAGTGCACACACTTACTATTATGTAGTGCGATAAGGAACATTTTTTCGTAAACTAGACTTGACTTTAAGAGGCAGTTTACCTTGTTTTAAAATCTTTTTTAGCTCTGCTATCTGTAACACTTTTTTAATTTTAGATTATTATCTGAAAAAGAATTAAAAAGCGTAAAAATAATGTACTCTTAGTTCATAAGTGTGAAAGCAACCGTTTACCTTAAAATCCTGTCAAAGTTTTCGGTTGCCATGAAAACGTGCAATTATCAAGTAGCCATGATTACAAAACCAGTGTGTAGTAATCGTAATTTAGTAAACAACAATGATATATCAACTAATAACGTTGGTGGGGTAGAATTTTTTTTACGTCTACGAAAATGTGACAACGAAATCTCCAATTTTGAAATGTTTGTTATTTCGCGGCACTTTCGTAAACTTAAAAGACAAAAACTTCTATGTTACTAACGTCATTAATTGACTTATCATTGTGGTTTACTAGATTGCGATTACTAGCCATTGTTTTGTAATTATGGCTATTTGATAATTGCACGTTTTAATGACAACCCAAAACTTTGAGAGGAATTTTAAGGTAAACGGTTGCTTTAACGCTTATAACTAAGAGCACATTATTTTTATGCTTTTTAATTCCCCTTCAGATAACCTAAAATTTAAAAATATGTTACAGATAACAAAGTTAGACCTAAAAAAGGTTTAAATGATAGGTAAAATGCCTGTTACATTCAAGTCTAGCTTACGAACATTTTTACATTAATGAAATGTGAACGTTTGCTGTCATGAATCATCACAAATTGGAGGAATAAGTAATATATAGAAGTGGAAGTGATAAATATTCTTTATTTTAGAATGCCTACCCTGTTGCTTTAACATGTAAATAAACATCTGAATTTTTAACTCTAAAAATGTGAAGTGCGTCAAGAGCCCATTAAAGCAAAATATCACGTCGTTAGAGCCAAACCGTTGAAATGAATAATTGGCTTGTATGAAGTTGTGGGAAAGAATATTACTTCGAACAGTTTTGAAATAGATATCCTAGCGTTTCAGGTTATGACGTTTTTGATTATAATATAAATAAACTTAAAACATTGTCGTAGTGTTAAGTTTGTGAAAAAAAAATCGTGTTTTCATTTACATACAAATAACAAATACCTCATCCGGTTCTATCGAAGAATAACGTAACTGGAATGTTCCTGATAAAATCGCAATTTGAAACAATAAACGAGGTTAATTAACATTATTTTCCTTATTTTCCCAAAGCCTAAGAATCAATACATAATTTCTTAAAATATTCAAAATCAATATTACTACTATTATCTATAAAAATTTGCTTTGAAACAGAAATACGTAAAGAAATTTGCCGGTTTCGTGTTGTATAATTATCAATAGCAATATCCTAAGTTCATGTCAAATTGCCGATTTTTTTTTCAAATTTACGAAGGCAATTTGATCTGCACAATATTTGCTGTTAAGTTATTTTAACGTTAATATCAATTTTTAAATTAGCAAAATTAATTTAATATTAACCTAAAAACAAAACCAAAATAATTTTCAAATTCTAAAATGTATAGACAGTTTGCACTAGTGCAAAAAATTTAAAATTATCGATGTCATTCGAATGTGATTGACGGAAACTTTTCAATTCTAACGCTCTGATTGGTCAACAAATTTTGAGGGAAATAATCATGTAAACTAGACTAAGTAATTCGCAACAATGAAAATTTGTTGAAACCTTCCGTGCGAAGTATTAACAAAGTAAGCGGAAGAGGTTAGGCAACACATTATACTCTTGATTCGTTTTCGAATGTACCCGTGCAGATTTATAAAAACTAAAATTTATTTTATATACGGTATCAGTAAATACGCAAATAGAAGAACTAAAAACAGCAGCAATACCATTTTACTTCTCTCCCTTAAATAAAGAAAATATTGTTATCGTGAAAAAAAATCTTCAAATCTTCACATTTCATGGCCCCTAAATCAGGGGCCTCCAAACTTTTTGATCGCGTACCCCTAAGACAGCAAACATTAATAGTGCGTACCTGTGCTATATATACAGTTTGTTTCACTTAAAACAAAGACACCTAAATATCTTTTATTTTTTAAACAAACTGATTCGTAATTTTGGTGGTTTGTATTCGTACAGGGCCCCCAAGAGGACTCAAAATACATATATGAATTATTTTTACATGCCTACTAGGATCTATTAAAAATTCGAATTTTCAAAAAGTTACACTAGTTATCAAGAAAGACTAGATTTGATTCAAAATCTTCTATCCCATCCTCAAAAACCCCCAGATAGGAATTTTTTTTGCTAAAAGACCAAATAAAAAACTTTTAGAAGCAATAATAATGGCAATATGGCCAAAATATAAAACCACCTAAAACCAAATGTAACCATTTTGTGGGGTAATAGTAATTTACGTTACAAGTATAGAAAGTGGAGCTTTTCAGTACGAGTGAGATGTTTCCGGAAGGGACCGTTAGTCCGAGTCCGGAATTTGGAGACGAGTATGGAAAAGCCACTTTCATACGAGTTTCGTATAATATTTTGTTGTACACTAGCATACAAAGCAGAATAATAAATATATCCTCTCATCTGAATTTGCCGCTAAATTTATTAATTAGAAAGGCAAAGTGCTACTCTGACGTACGAATACCCCAAAGTACTACTTTGCCGTACAAATACCGCAAAGTGTAACTTTCTAATTAATAACTTGTACGGTAAAGCAGCTCTTTCAAAGCTAGTGTACGAAAATAGTAATTTACGTTACAAGTATAGAAAGTGGAGATTTTCAGTACGAGTGAGATGTTTCCGGAAGAGGCCGTTAGGCCGAGTCCGGAATTTCGAGACGAATATGGAAAAGCCACTTTCATACGAGTTTCGTATAATATGTTTTCTTACACTAACATACAAAACGGAATAATAAATTTATCCTCTCATCTGAATTTGTCGTAAGATTTATTAATTAGAAAGGTACACTTTGGGGTATTTGTACGGCAAAGTAAAATTCGTACGGCAAAGTGCTACTTTGCCGTACGAATACCGCAAAAACTACTTTGCCGTACGAATACCGCAAAGTGCAGCTTTCTAATTAATAAATTGTACGTTAAAGCAATTCTTTCAATGCTAGTGTACGAAAAAAACATTTTTTTTAAGTTATCGGATTCTTAAGTGATTTTAAGTTTTTATTAAGCCGATTTCCTTTTCAAAAATTGTTCAAAAAAGTAAGATGTTCGAACTTAAATCCTTCTTTAAAAAATTTTGAAACAATAAAGAAGCCGACCTGCGATTGACTAATTAAAATAATCGATGGTAGTAAAAAATCGCAGATCAACGCCCTACAGTTTATACACCACGGCAGCTCTGAAAACTCTTTACTTACCGCGATGGCCCTAACTAACTCAAATTTCGGCGGCCTTGGGTCGTAGGTTCAAATCATCAGCTGTGTACACTGGACTGTCTTCAAAAAAAAAAAAGGAAATGGGCGCCAGAAATCAAAATATTTCAAATAATAAGGGGAAATAAACTGAAAATGTATAGCGTTTAATTAGTAATCAATAAAATAGTCTTGTAGTGTCAGTAGTAAATTATCAGAACGATTAGAATGCAAATAATGTTATAACAAAGTTGTGTACGTTAACTGAAGGTTGCGACACGCATAAAATCAAGAACCCCTTTTGAGTTATTTTAATAACTTTAACAACAAATTGTTCGTGAAATAAGCTTATCACAGTCATTTAATAAATCCTTCTGTTTAGTCTATTGAAAATAAAAAAGCGTGACTCTACCTTTTACAGAGGGTCAATACACATCAAAATTGCAGCTTTAAATACTGAGCATAATTAACTATAAGCATAAAAATTCAAATGTAAAAAACAAGAGCATGTATGAAATTGAACATTACATGTTAATAATGGCAAAACGTATGAATTTAAATTCCAAATAATTACTGGTTTAGAATGTATAAAAGTAAAATCCAGGTATTAAAGATACGATAAATCCCGGAATAACACAAACTAACTTTGCTTCTCCAACGCTCATAACGGCCGCCGGCCGGGGTAGCTACACCCTTCGGTTCAAAATAAGCTGGTCGTAAACTGGTACCATAATGGACGAAATCGCCGTGGATTCAAATTATAGCAAAGGCACCCTCGAACGGCAGCAACTAAGCAGAGCGCCAGCAAGAGTCGAAAATGCGATAAGGCTAGCGGCTTGGCCTCCGAGAAAAACTCGTGGTTGAAACTGGTAATAAAGAGCTAAGAAAAAAATTTAATTACTATGGAGAAAATAAAACAGAAGAACGCTATCGAAGCTGATCGTAATCAGCCCTAGGAAACATACACTGCTCATAGAAATCGGTTGAGCGCACGTAATTTGACTTAATTAAAATCAAACCTCAGCCACGCCAAACACGGCGGGCCGAGGAGAGAACAGCAAGTGCCTCGGACGAAAATTTCGTTTCCAAAAGAAAGCTTGCATTACAACTGCCTGTGATAAGAGATAGCACAGGTCAAAAAGGGCATCGCGCAAACGAAAGGAACTCGATACAGGTACAAAATGCGCTGGTTTGGAAAATTTAAGAATTCTAAATGTAAAGGATTTATAATTCAAATAAAAATATTCAGGTTAAGCCTGAAATAATTGGGTAACTGGCGAAACAATTAAGCGGAGCCAAACAATTGTTTCAATTGTTACGCAAAGAAAAAGTAAAAATTCTATTTCAAAATATTTTACACGATCCTCATTTTTTTTCAAATACGAAACCATGTAAAAAAATTTAAAATAAAACTATAGGCATTTATTGCAAAAAAGAAATCAAAGGGTATTTTTAAAACAGTAAAAATGATATCTATTTAACTAACCGCCATGAACAAGACCCTGAAATCGAACCTTACGTTTTATTTTTGTGGTAAATTTAATTATTCTACAATTAGAACTAATTGCTAATGAAATCGCCCTAGTAAAAACGCAAGAGCACGTAATAACCTATAATGTATATTATGATAAGAGTTTTATAAGAAGCATTTTGTAGCACGCACGGATTTAGGGTACGACGAGCGAAGCGAGGAGTGTCCTAAAGGAGTAAGTGCTACAAAATGCCTTATAAACGAGGTATCATACAGTATTTTATCTACTTTGCCACTTTTTTAAGCAAAAAAATTAAAATTTTTAGTTTTTTTATTATAGCATTGCTTTGTGCCTCAGTACGAACTCAAAGTAGATAATAGCTATTTATGCACCAAGTTGTAAAAGTGGATGTTTATGCAAGAATTTCCACATGATATTTTTTCTACCACCTTAAATTTACTGTTATTAATCCATAAAGCTCAGTTTAACAAAGGTTTGCATTTATGAAGGTTATAATTTATGTCACACTAAAGAGATGGCCTTGACGGCACAAGTTACTATTTCTGTAGCCTGTAGCTGTCAAAGTTAGTATCAAAGGTAATTATAATAGTACACATTTGACTTTATTCATTACATAACGCTTTAATTATTTAAAAACTTTATCTCGGACGAAAGAAGTAACTAGAATAACTTTATAACCTCACTTCCAGTTCAACATTTTAAATTCAACACCAGCTGTTTACTTTTAGCCCATGTGCTAAAAGTAAACACCTGATTTCACTTTAACACGTTGATTTATAAAACGGCATTTTTAGTGAAATCAAAGAAAAATTTTCAATTTAGTTTTATGTCATTTTATGTTTTCTCCATATTTCAATTATTATAGCTTCTACCAATGGCGGCTGCTCCTTAGGGGCGCAGAGGCGCTAGTCTCCCAGCAATCAACAGCCTATATGGCATTAGAAAAAATATCTATTTTATAACTGAAAACGTATTGTATCATTCTACCATTATAATATAAAAAGGTTAAAGCAAGGAGATCCGGAGGTAGCTGTGCGATACAGCTGAAGACATGTAAAACAACATCCATGAAGTATGTCAACATAAAATGAGTTATATGTCATCACACTCGCTCGTATCAATGCACCAATCGGCTGGCAGCTGACGAGGGCGATACGAAATAGGGCCCAAACTGATATGGAAATTATGGGCGCAAACGCTAAAGCAGCAAAATTGGGGTTAGCAGTTTCAATGTTATGCGAAGGCTAACTGAACTGTAGCCGTAAACGTAGTAAACTGTCGAACTTATTTACACATATAGTATGTAACGCAATCCGAGGGTTCCTATAAACAAATGTTACAATCTTATTATTAGACATTGAAAATTAATACATTCGAGCTCCGAGCACTGTTTTGGTAGTAAATTAGATCTTATCGGTATAACTGCTTGCAGAACAATGAAAAGTAAAGTCGGGCCTATACAGGTTTGATACTTCCCATGGATTAGAATACTTACCTATTCGAGTTATACGAACAACTCGAATAGATAAGTATTCTCAGCATTAATTGTAAATGCCTATCGTTAGCTGAAAAGGGAAGATTAAAAAACTGCATAATAAAGCTGGAATTCTCAACTTTACAGACATTTTTGTGAACATTTACAAGAAAAGTAAACGCATTTGAATATGTGATGCATGTTTTGTTTTTTAATACTACTCTTGCCACAAAAAAACAAAACGAAGGCAACTTTTAGATCCATTAGTTATACATTTTTATTATTTTAGTTGATTAAATGATCTTCACCATCCAGTAATTAATTTAAACCTGTCAATTAAAACTTCAGATTCACAATGCTAAAAAACCTTGTCGTAGTTTTTTACTTCCTTTTACAATAAAGTATTGGATTTACCCCAAAAATTCAAAATTGAGTTTTTAACAGATCTTCCCGTTTTAAAGTCCCCTGAACCCAAAAAACATATTTTTTTTCATTGGTCTGTCTGTGTGTCTGTCTGCGTCTGTGTGTCTGCCTGTGAACAGAATATTTCAAAAACGAAAAGAGGTATGGCGTTGAAACTTCATATATAAGTTTTGTGTACTAAGTAGATACGACAGTAAGCTTTTGAAGAAAATCACATGATCAGAAGTAGGTATTTACCTTTGTGATTTTTCAGTTTTTTTCGATTTTTTTCAAAAACGGCTCTAACGATTTTTTCAAACTTCACATTTTGATTACACCTTTAATGTTTATTTATGTAAAATAGGTGACTTTTCAGTTGAAACTTCTAAAATGGGTTTCTTTTTTTCTATTTTTTTCAACTCCTATTTTAAATAGAACACCCAGTATATTATTACATTTTTTAATTCAGCTTAGAATTCTAGAGAAAATTTGTCTCTTTAACTAACGCTCTATTTTGTACCGTTTTTGTAGAATTTGTAATTTTTGAAATTTTTTGACAAATGCTTAAAATGTATAATAAAATTTTTGACTAATTATAAGATCACTGTAAAAGGAAGTTGTGTGCGTGTATCACAGCAGATTTTTTTTGTAGCAATAGTACATTTTATGCTGTAAATATTCTGTTTTATTTTAGATTATTAAAACTTAAATCATTGCTATATTTGGATTAAAGCATCGCCGGAATGTCGGTGAGTCATTAATTATTATTGTTTGCTTAGTAATTGTTCAAAATTAAGAGCCGCCAAATACAATTATCACAAGCGGCCAGGCTTTTACAAAAAATTGATACGTATAATTGATTCCTGGGCTAATAGTCTCAACAATCTAATCACTACGTGGATACAATTGCCGGCCAGACTAATTCTATGGAAACGGATGCAGTTCTTTAAGTACTCAAAGTATTTAAAAAACCAAAATGGGTGCCAACGAATCTTTAAACTAACGACAAATGTATCCATGCATCACAGAGAATTCGTAAACTCAAAGTAGCACAATATCTTAAAGGTAAGCACACAAATCCAGGTAGCAGTAACAAAGAACAAGACAAAATACTCATATCACAGTATATATCACATAATAAAACAGTATACAAACCAGTGCAAAGTACAGGTGATAGTCAAATATAGGTCAAAATTTTGTAATCAATAAATTCAAAAATTAGGTAACGTAAGATGCACCTCAAAATGCATAAACTCGTTATTAAATAAACGCAACCGTTTGAAATATACACAAGTAAATTACATTAAATACTAGCACAATTTATAAAAATTTAATAGAAATGAAATTAGGCTCCTAGGAAGAAAACAATTAAGTGCATTAATTTACTTAGTTCGTGAAGCGAACGGTAAATTACGGCGAAAGTCCAACATAAAACCTACGGAATTCTAAAGGAATTCCAGCAGGCACTGTAGCAAAACAAATGAGGCACCGAATCACTGTCCACAGTATTAATTGCTTTTAATGCGAGGGAAAACAAAACATGTTACTCAAATTCCTTTGTCGAGCCCCCTTCTGCGCACTCAAATGGTTACGCAGCTGGCACAGATAGTCTGAGGTAAAACCTCAAATAGCCCATAAAAGGCTGGATTCGACCGGTGTCTTCAGAGTCGCACCAACTTCAAGGTCATTGCTCTCAATGTAGGACTGCCAAAACCTTCCGTGGTCAAAGCAGAGGGGTTAAGTGAAACTCCGAACCTGCGGCTCGGATGATCGAGCCGCTTGCAAAGTAACTCAACAAAGCGCTTCTGCGAATCCGCCGAGAATTGGCGTGTGGAGGCTTCCTCTATAAACTTCCAAAGTTACGATATTTCGCTAAATTCAGCGAGTGCCAAATCCATCCTACAAAAACCACATGCCCGCAGAAACCTTGGATAATTCAAAGGACGCTGTCTATTGGCATTCATAGCACAAGAGGAAAGAACGCGGAGACGAAGCCAAACCATTATCGCTACAAGTACTCAAAACAAAATGAAGTGAACGGGGTGCGCGCGAAATTCAAATTATGCACCACGGAGCCCGAAATAACATAGACTGCGCGCACAGAGACCTGCAAAATTGTAGAGACGCACTCCGATCGTAACAAGTTGTTTATTTTTTTTCGCAATGAAAGTTCGTATCTGAAGGGTTTTGAGGATTCTAAAAACAATTTTGATATCAAATATAACCTACCTTGATCACTATCTGAAAATTCGAATCTTTAATCGCTCATAGTATGTTGGTACGCAGAGGTGGAAGTAATTCAAATTAGTTGCTTAACTGCCCTTGGGAATATGGACAAAACCACCATAATTTCAAATCATTATGCTTAAAAATAAAGGATATTTTGGTGTCTTCTTTTCTAGTGAAAAACATCGTATATATGTTAAAATACCGTGGGCTTTAAATGTCTCCACATTTAGCTACAAATACTTGCTGCATGCACCTTAAAAGAGTACTTGATAGTGTCACCGCAATCAACCCCTGGCCTATTTATTGTTCATTATCGTGTTACTTCAAAATGCAAGTTAATATTTCTCCTGCCACTTCTCTTCCTTCTACTTTCATATTAGACTTGCGCCTATTTTTCTTCACACTTATTTACTCTACTGCAAAACGATGAGGTAAGCCGACCATCCCTCCATATTACTAATATTTGTTGTCTTTAACTTAGTTTTGTATTTTTTCTGTCATTTGACGTACCACCAAGTAGGTACCCCTTGGGTACGCGTACCTTACTTTGAAGACCACTGCCCTAGATGGCGAAAAACAATACATGTGTTCGCAATTTCGTCTGTCTGTCGGTCCGTTGGCCGTATAACTCAAAAACTATATTTTGCATGAGGAGTATATGACTACCTAGCTCAAAACAATATATTTTCTATCGAATATATACAGAATAAACATTTTAAAATATTAAAATGTATTTCTGCCTTGACTCCAGAACTATTGGCTCGAGAAAAATAATATTTTGTATATAGCTTAGATTTTTGCCCTTGGTCAACATAGATATATTTTGGAACCAATAGATGTAGGATGACTAACTGAACACCTTAGAAAATTTAATTATGTCTATTTACCCTTTATCTCAAATTTGTTAGAAATTAATAACATTTTGCATATAGCTTAAGCTTTTATCGACGAAAAAAAGTGAAACATTTTTTATCCAATACGTAGAGAGTAGACAAGAGATGCAGGGTGATATTTTTTCCTTTGATATTTTCAAAATGATTAATTTCAAAACTTCCACTTACAATATAAGTTCCATGTAAAGCGCTTGGCAGATTCTTCAATTTAATTTATTTCCTACTTTTTAAACTATACTCTATTTTTTAATACCGCGGGTAAACCGCAATTGCAACATGCAACTCAAAATACTATTTCCAGTGCAAACTAGATTTAACAATTTTATTTTTAACGAATGCAATCCAAGAAAGCATGAAAAAAAATATTCCTGTAAGTTGGGTTATTTTATGTGACTGTTCAATTAATGTCATATATTTGTTTTTCTTCAAACGTCAATAAAATGTGACATAATACTGCTGGATTGATGATACTAAAGTGTCACTTCATTACCATGGCATTGAAACACTTTATCTCCGCTTGTGAGCAGCAGCTAAAGTTTTATCTCCGCTGACGAGGAACGATAAAGTAAACTAGATAAATCATCCCAACTTGGCGGCATTTGCTTAAGTGGAGTAGATTAATCAGTTTCTAAATCTGACATATTAAAAGCTGCAATGAATAAGATTTACTCAAGAAAGTTTTATATAATTGCCAAATACACTGTAATATTATTTTTGTAATTAAATAAATAAAATAAATAAAAAGCGACCACAGTACAGTTTTTAATGTGATTTGCCTCCTCTTGGGCTAATTAAAAAATAGAATTATTCAATAGTTTTATTGCAATAAAGGTATGTTGCCTTCTACATTTTATCTATTGGCAACTTATTTAAACTTTTGCCCCGGTTAGCTATTGAGACTCAAATATCTACAGGGTTAGATTGTTACACAGTATAACTTTTACCATTGTATAGTAAATGCTCGATTTTAACGAATGACAGATAACCTCAAATATTTGACTGTAAACAAAACTGTTCGAATCACAGAAATCAAGCTTATTTTGAACACAAATAAACCAACAAAGAATCAGTTCTCCTCAGGTAAATAATAACAATGCACTTCAAATAATCAAGTTGTTTGGCCAACCTGATTTTTTTTTCCAAGTGAAAAGAGACGCCAACCTGCTTTTGTTTCTTGCGTGCTCGTCAAATCCACTTCCGATTTCCGCAAAAACATGAAGCCAAGTACGTAATTTCTTCCTGGAATGCTTTCAGCTGCTGCTGCCTGTTTCTGGAGCACGAACAAAGTCTTCCTCAGGTCCTGCACTTTACTGTCCGCTTCTCGTAGCTCCCAACCTTGTTGAATCGGGTTCGAAAGTTGACCTCGCACCGGACCATAATTGAAAGGGTCGCCAAGCTTATACCTGCCTACTGAAGATATTTTAGCTGCTGCTACATTCTTATAAACCATAAACAAGGGCTCCTCTAGACGCGGCACTCTGCTTTCTGCTTCCCGCATCCCCAAAACTGGCCAAAACTTAGCTTCGAAGACAATCTAAAATAGGCGAAGCTCCAGGTTCAATTTTGTTCAGGACTGCACTACAGAACAAATTAACCACAAGTGGCTTCCGCACAATGATGAATAAACAAAACTCAACAACTGGCACAGATAATATAATTTTATCAACGAAATTAATTTAAAACGGGGACCCAAAACTACACACAAGCTTTCGGCTTGGCTTCCCCAATAAACAGTAACAATTGACACTCTAGGTGACCATACCAACATGATATACAATTGTTTTAGTAAGTTTTTGCAATCTTTGATCCCTAAGTTCTAAATGATTTCTTAAATGTCATTCAGAAACACTCCAACCGCACTTTGGTTGCATTTTTTTCAATTTTAGTTAAATAAACACTGATTCACAAGCTATTAGCACTTTCTTGTAGTCTCAATTCTCAGATTGCCATTCAAATGCTCTTTGCATCATTGTACCTTCTTACACGGCTTAATAACCCTTCAGCAGCGTTATCGATTGTTGGCGCTATGATATGAATACTAAACCACTGCATAAAATTTCTGTGGCGCTTCGAAACACCTCTGCACTTATGCGAATTTATTATCGTGTCTTGACGTTACACAATTAATCTGTCAGTCATCACAAATTAACTACATCAGCCACACCCAGCACAAATATTGAATAGAAGCTGAACTTAACCCTGACAACACTGTTTTAGTCAATTATTAGCCTCTGTTAATTAAATTACAGTTATTGCTAATCATGTCTTATGTAATTATCAATGTGTACTAGTGACTTATATTGTTGCAATAAATACAATACCAATTCTAGGTCTATTTCAATCTTTCCTTAGTCTTCGTACCTGTAAAAATCATGCCATTATAATACTTACAAATTCTGATTAAATTAAAGTGGGTTGACAAACAAACAATTATAGAGTTTGTCGGATTTTGTTCACAACGTTGTTTATAGTGAAGTCATAATAACGCTCTCCAAAGCAAGCTACATTTATTAATCTACACAATCTTTTACTTTAAAATAGCTCCTAGATTCTTAACATCTCCTAAATAATTTTCTATCAACGTTTGAAGCAAAAATACTATATATTATTCGGAGCAAAAGTATCTTTATGTGACTCGGCTGGACTTATTTGCTCGCAAGCTCGGCAAATAAACCGTCCATCCACGCCACATAAAGTATAAATTTTGCTTCTAATAATATAAAATACAATTATATTTAAACGTCATAAAAGTGACAACTTATGTGACCTGATTGACGAGGTAAATGCATTGCTTTTATGCCTAGGCAAGGATCAGGATCAGCTGAAAGCATGCCTAAATATACCGTGTAAAACATCATTTGAGCAGTGTGACTTTAAACGCCCAGCTTTTGTCAATTTAAAATTTTACCAGTTTTGCCAGCCGGGGTTCGAGAGCTTCTTTTATCAGCGCATCCGTTAATTTTGCTGACATTAGAAATGTTTAATTTGTTGTTTTGTACAATTTGTTTGAATTTTATATACATTGAAAGATATTTGTGTGTAACTCAATTGTTATTTACTATCCCTGTGCCTTATTGAGCATCAAGCCTTGATTATGCTTGTTAATTGTTACACTGTTGATAAATATTAAATTATATTAACTGTTGCTGGTTTATATTTTCTTTGATTATTTATAATACGACCCTTCGCGAACTTCTTTCGAGATTTAGGTGGAAGTAAGAGATTTACAGGGTAAGTGGTGATTTGTTTTGGTAGCTAAATTTGTGATTATGTTGTGTATAGCGACTGACGCCCATTTGTATAAATTTTGGAAAATTTTTGTAACCTTAAGAATTATTCCCGGTCTTTATTCACGCCATATTCTGCCGAGAGTTAGAGCTAGCCAAGGTTGTGCTACTCGTAGTTTAAAGAGTGGTACAGGACTAAGCGACCGCAAGAGAAATAAATAAATTCGAAACAGCAAATAAGAGTTGTAGATGTCACGAAACGTGCAACACATCTCAAACATAAATGAATAGAACATGTCGCTCGACAAAGTCGCAACATATGGGCCAGAATAATTACATGATGGGAACCTACAGTAGTACATAGAAACGTTTAACGAACAGATTGAACACTAAATGGAAAAACAGCATTAGACATTTGGCTAGAACACGTTGGATGACAGAAGCTAATCATAAATGACAAGAATTAATAAACATGAGAAAGGACCATTTCAAGCAAAGCATACAGACATTGGTAATTTCTAATCACGGTCGTGCCTATATTAGATGAAAACAAAGACTTGATAGAAATGTTCTGAGATTATATGCTTGGAATGTGCCGATTGATGCTATTCGCTTTTTCCATGTACTATTTCAAAATGTATAATAAATTATTGAAATTTTGTTAAATAATTGATTATTTTTTACAGTTTGGATTTATATTTGCCCCATATAATAAAAATACATTGAGCTATCTACTAAACACCATCATCGTCACTTTCGATAATTTTCTTGGATGTAAAATCTTCCATTATAATATAATCATCCACCTATAGTTATACTCATTCCCCAATGTTTTCCACGGCCGCATGATCCTCCTTTACAGCCGTGGTTACAAGGCCTACCGCATCCTCCACCACATGAAAATCCAATAAACTTCAATACTGCAAAACAAAACCAATTGAATACAAACATAAAGATGTTAGCATAGATTAAAACGTTACTACAACTAATAAAACTGGAAAACAATCCGCCTCCTCCCCAACCGCCTCCACCCGAACCACCTCCTCCCCCTTCTTCACAAGATCTGCCACAGTGTCCACCACATTTCAATCCGAGTAAGTTCAATACTACAAAACAAAACCAATTGAATATCAACATAAAGATGTTAGCATAATTTAAAACGTTACTACAACTAATAAAACCGGAAAACAATCCGCCTCCACCCCAACCGCCTCCACTCGAACCACCTCCTCCCCCTTCTTTACAAGATCCGCCACAGGGTCCGCCACATTGCAATCCGAGTAAGTTCAAAACTGCAACACTAAACCAATTGAGTATATTCAAATAAAAAAGCAATGTAACTTATTACGGCAACTGAAAATATTGAACTTCCAACTGCCGCCTATAGTCCATTTAGAGAATACATTCCAACTACCACCAACACCGCAGAATAAGCCTGGTAATACAAAGAAAATTAGAAATACATTGCTGTCAAATATATAATTTACTGCATGTACTAATTTTATTAAAAACGTTTTTGTGTCATCCATACTTACATCTTGATTCTATTTCATCATTCTCAGCAGCTAAAGAATCGACGACGGCATCTTTACTGGATATTCGTTCATTCGGCCCATCTAACCTAACGTGAGATACCACTAAAAATGAAAGTTTACTTAGAAATCCCATATACGTATCAAAAGAGATTTTTACCAAAAGTAAGAAATAATATGGACAGAAATAATTGCGCCATCATTGGAACAGTTACTCGCGCTCCTGCCAAAGCAATGAGTTTAATATTTTTATTGGCCAATTAGTAAAAATACAATAATGTAACTGAATTGCTCAGTAAAAATCGTTTAAATTTTTATAAAAGCAAAGTTTCGACATGAATAAAATATCGGTCGTTTTTGGAGAAGATATGTCCATTCTAGATACCCTAGACTCCAATTAATTTAGTCAAGATTGCTCAAAACGTGTGCGTCACTGGAGGATTACTAAGAATAAAGAAAATGACGACATTGGAAATTGCATGATAAAAGCAGTGTCTAATGTAGAAGACATCTTAATAATGGGACAAATATGGAACCAGCGAGTAATATGATGCACCACGAGAGAATAGTAAAAACAGCAAAAAATTTAATAAAGGTCCACATCACTAACAAGGTGATATCACAGGTTAGTACCACATGATAAAAGAAATGGTGAATCTAGCAGATTCGAGACTTATATTAGAAGTGGTAGAAGAAGAAAAACGTTGTCCAAAGATATCTATGTATACTGGCTCCCCCTTTCAATGTTTATCAATGTTTACTGTTTTACTTGAAATGCACATGTCAATAAATTCAAACTGAAACTCTATGGTTTATTACACAACAAAACCTAGCACGCATCTGGATACGGTAATGCTACAGTAATTATAAAAATATTGTTACACTT
Source organism: Agriotes lineatus (assembly GCA_940337035.1). Taxonomy (NCBI): domain Eukaryota; kingdom Metazoa; phylum Arthropoda; class Insecta; order Coleoptera; family Elateridae; genus Agriotes; species Agriotes lineatus. Next base: position 54,373,855 of record OW679203.1, read on the forward strand.
GAAAACTCGTTTACGAAATATAACAGAATAAAGGATGCGCGTAGCTAGTTACACTTTGAAATTAATGCGGCCTTGCTCTGAAATGCAGATAATTTTGTATGGCAATAGTTTGGCAGCATCCCTTGTGGGGGAAAGCTCAAAACTGGTGTCCGTTAGGCAAACACCCTAAAGAACGCACATATGAACAGTATAAATGGCAATTACAAATAAAAAACGTATAAATATGACATCTAATATGAAAAGTAATGTATATGCATAATTACACAGTAGATAAGTGATTAATGGAGTAATTTAAGGATTCCCAATTCTAACGCTATGGCGGCGTTCACCGTTTCGAAACAGTAATCTTCATAGGTGAATGTTCCAGGCCCTAACTCGAAGGGAAACCTGTAAGGTTGCGACAAATCTGGCCAATTTCCCGTTCCTTCTATCTATCAAGAAAAATAACTAGCTCGGACTCACGCAGCGGTCATAAGCCGAGCGTAAAAGCGCTCTCTCCACCAGCACCCTCTCTACTTAGGGACGAGTACAGAACTGAAGAGCTTGCCCCCCGCGCTGGGGCACAAACAGCTAAACAGAACATCTCTAATTTTTCTTAGTGCGAAATTTTATGCGGTATGTAAATTTTTGGAAATTATACCAGGTGGCCATAAATATCTGATATCACATCACCTTTGAAATCAACACCGCTTTATTAAAGTGATGAATCCAACTAAACTAAATGTCATTAATGTCATCACAACTAAAATTCCTATCTGTCAAAAATTATTACAGATTGCAATAAGTATTGAAGTTAGAACAGGAGATTTTTATAATCGAGTCGTAGGCTAAACTAAAGAATCTGGGACACATTCCCCTCATCTTATTAGCATTTTATTACATTTCATACCAATACTTATTATAATTGAAATATGTATAATGCTAACCAACATTTATAAGTAGCTAATTCCATGGCTACTAGGATCTCAGATGTTTATGGCCACCCGGTATAACAACCGCACTATCCTCGATCACCTCGATCAATATGGCTGCCCTTCGCATGTGATTTTGAGTAGTGTATATGCATATGAAAAAACAAATTGGGACTTGTAGTCTTAATAATATCGAAAGTGACAAGTGCAAAGATGTGGATTTTAATTGTAAATAACCAAAAGAGTCACGAATATGGAATAGAAGAATACTGAGAAAATATTGGATGCAAAGAAGTTGGTCGAAAATAAAGAAATTCAAGAATGGGGAAGAGGCAAAGGTTGATAAAATATAACAAAGCGGAAGAAGAATGAATATTAAATACCATTATATCAGGAAGGCCAAATAGCGAAAGAAGACGAGGTAAATCAAGAACAAAATGAATAGATTGACTTTGAGCAGATTTTAGAAAAATAGGAATTAATTAATGGAAAATATTGACTAGGAATTAAGGATTATTGAGAACGGTTGCTAAAGAAGTCGTAGCTTTGAAATTTATTTAATTCGCACTCAGCCAGCAGCCGTTAGGCCAATTATAGGCGTCGGTGTGCAGTTATGAGGACTTCCAACTCCACTAACGACTGTCATGATGTTGTATGACCGCCGGACCAACTTTTTTCCGTAATAGCCGTACCACAGGCGCCGAGAGATGCAGCCGTGGAACTCCCATCAAAGTTCTGACCAGAGACAGCGTTGCTTAACTCTGCTGATCGAACGTGGACGTTTATTCAAGCTACACCACTCGGGACCCTAAATGTCTAGGTAATAGCAGACTGAAGTCGTCACTAACAAACTTAATTATCACAATCATGCAATACGAGGTATGAGTAGCGCTATCATTCTAGTCGGTATAAACAAATGCACTTAAATATGTTATCAATATAAGACTTTTGCGCTACTTTCACTTGAACGCCAGCAATTACAGCGTACAAATATTTACGACAAAAAATCTCGTGTCATATCCAAGGAGCCTATACTATGGAAACAACGAAATTATAGAAGAATGGTATATGTCATAGAAACGAAAGTAGACACGATAAACCACCGCCGTAATCAAAATTCTACTGGCGATTAGCAGTCAGACATGAGAGCAAATAAGATATAAAGCCCCAGAGAAGAGTTAAAAGTGCTGGATATAGTGCGATGTACTAAACAGATAAAAAAACATTGTACAACACTGTAATACCACTAAAGCCACGGCCTAGCGTAGAGTACCTAATTTTATATACCAGGTAGGTCAGTGCAGGTTGGTGCAAACGACGAATGGGTGGTTTGGAACTCTTTGCAATGGACAGCAACGTGTTTTGGATCCGGTGTTATTGTTTTTAGCCCAATCTTAACCCCTATATATACTATACATCAAAAAATATTTATTTATAGGAAACAAAGTTTTATCGGCGGATTTTTAATTTTGTTTCAAATTTTTACTGTAATGTTGAGTAGTTGCGCTCTGTAAGGCATTATACGGCCCGTGTGATTTGGCGTCGTTTGAATCCAAACTTGATGCCTCTAGCAGCATTTTCATAGATTTCTTCCCATATGGACTACCACTTACGTATTCGGCCTATGAAAATTATTTGTTTAAAGTACGAGTACGCGTATATTTATTTATATTTGATGTTGACCACTAACAATCTTATTTCAGAATAAATCGGCTTTTTTATCTACCTTAAAAGATTTCCTGTCCACCTTATCGACAAGATCCGTCGCAGGGTCAATCATATTGCTGTTTTCTTTATCTTGATTTGTTGTACAAAACAGTACAAACTGTTAAATATTGCTAATGAATGTATTTATTATATATTGTTATTAAATATTGCTAACTTGTAGACAACCCTGTGTTTTAAACAACCAGTATTATACAAGCATATTTGCATCATATTATTCTTCTTCTACTACTTTTAATATAGTTCTAGCCCCTGTTAGATTTAAAATTTATGTATCTTGTAATACTCATTGCTAACTTTCTTTCTAATTTTGTATGACATTCCTTGTGGTGTGACCGCTTTTGCTTGTTAATTTCTAGCTGTTGCTGCTATTCTGCTTTGTCCATCTTGCTAATACACTGGTTTCGCACTTGCCAGCTTCCCCGCGTCCATGTTAAGATGTCTTCTACATTACATATGGCTTCTATCATCCCATTTCCAATCACCATTCCGAGTTTTTTGTCTATTGCGGTTTCCAATGTCTTCGTTTCCGTCTTAGTAATCACCTAGCTGCACACAGATTTTGACTATGCTGCTTACATTAATTGGATTTTATTTCTCTTAGAAATTAATGTGTCTTGTAAATCTATGTCATTTACATGCAAAAATTATCTAGATACTTCTTATACCATACACTAGTATAGATATATTCTCCTCAGATGACCAATATTTTATTCATGTCAGAACTCTGCTTTCAAAGGAGTTAAACATTTGTATTGTGCTATGCAATTACATTATTGCATTTAAATGGCTAATTAAAATATTGAACTTATTGCTTTAGCTACATCGCCTCGGTAGTTATGAGTAATTACAGGTCCACTGATGGCGCAGTTATTTTTGTATACCGCTTTATTTCTTTGTTTTGGTAAAGTCACGTTTGAGAATATGGATTGTGTAATTAAACTTTCATTTTTAGTGGTACCTCACGTTACGTTAGGTGAGGCGAATGAAAGGACATTCAGTAAAGATGCCGTCGCCGATCCTTCAGCAGCTGAAAATGATGAAATAGAATCAAGATGTACGTATGGATGAAAGAGAGAAGTTTTTAATAGAACTCGTGGACGCAGTAACATAGATATATGTGAGAGCAATATACTTTTAATTGTGTTTTTTGTCACAAGGCTTATTCTGTGGTGCTGGTGGTAAGTGGGATTTATTCTCTAAATGGACTATAGGCGGCAGTTGAAAGTTCAATATCTTCAGTTGCCGTAATATGTTCCATTGCTCTTTTTATTTGGATATACTCAATTGCTTTAGTTTTTCAGTTCTGAACATACTCGGATTGCAATGTGGTGGGCCCTATGACTGACCTTCTCCATGAGGTGGCGGGATAATCTTTTAGGGTAGATAAAAACGCCGATTTATTCTGAAATACGATTGTCAATGGTCAACATCAAATATAAATAAATATACGCGTATATGCAATTTAGATGAATAACTTTGAATATTTTTTTATGTATTTGTAGGCTACATATAAGTTATTTAAGTAGATTTAATTCTAATACTATGAAGGGTATCCGAAAAGTATGGAATATGGTAATTAGGTGAAAGTATCATGTCAGCCAGCCTTGTTGTAAACTTTCATACTGTAAGGGCATCGGCCTCTTCTCTTGGCTTTAGGTGTTAAAACCCTACGATTTCAAATGCCGGATTGGGCAATTGTAGTAGACCACTAGATACCCGTAGCGTAGAAATCAGTGGGAATCAAACCTAAGTTTTCTGTCCAAAGGTCTACTACTGAAGCACAGTCTATTACCAAGGAAAGGCATACGCTGTTGTGACTTATTTATTTAAATAAAAGACTTTATCATCTTAAAGAGTTGGGTTTCTCCATTCTAGCCAGTATTACCTTGATGTAGTATTAATAATTGAAAATACGTTTGCTATAAACTTAAATATCGTGGTATATTTTTAATAATTTACTTGTAAACGCTTTGCACAATGCCTCATTTAACCACTGGGACCTCTACAAACTGGATATTTTAACTAATGGGAACAAATTAAACAATGGCAATCCAACCTCACAATTTCGCAAAACAAGTTCGCTATTCTTCGACAAATTATCAGAGATTACATAATTAAAGCGTTGCCTAGGTAATAACAATAAAAGTAAGTAAATACACGTCCCGAACAAAAACACTCAGATAACGCTCACAAAAACCGACGCCACTTGCAAATCACTAAATTCAATAAAAGATACACTTTCCCGGCCTTTATGTTGCTTTTCCAATGAAAACTAGGGTTTAACTCGACCCCCAGAAAGTCCCACGATGCTTGGGTCCCTCTTTCTTCATTGGGCTGCAGATACAAGCTGCTGGTGCCTTGCAGAATGACTTCTGTAGCTCGACCACTCCGAAATCGCCTCCAATTCAGCCGTTTCCCCACATATAGGGCGCCAACTGCCTCCCACGAAGGTCGCTGCTTACCTCTAGGTCACAGGGCTCCAATTACACTGTTCGATATTCTTACACAGCAACGGAAAATCAGCTACCACTTGATGTACAAACTTTTTATAAATATCTGCAGAGGTGCTACGAATAAGCAACTAAGGAGGCCTACCCAAAGAATGTAGAATTAATTTCAAACACACTGAAAAGGGGCATTTATTTACGTATTAATAATGATTTATTGGGTAAGCCAAAATTAGCACCACTTCACAGCTTAGTTTCTTTTTCCTCAATTGTTTATTTTGCTTGGACCTTACATTGTTATACATTACTTCCAAGCCTGCTTTAATTACATTTTGTTGTTCAAATCAAGGCTAACACTATTTTTAATACCGTTTTCAAATTATTATCAAGGCTAATGCTATTTTATACAACTTACAAAAATTGAACTAGCACATTTCTGAAACATTTTATAAAATAATATTTGATATGCTTGAAATGTTATTCATTGCTATTATAATCTTAAGGCTTGAAATGTGTTTATTGCAATATATAGAAGCATAATATGAAACTATTATTATTTTCGCAGATTACATCACATCTATTTCAACAAGGACATCCCTTTCAAGTAACTTATACCTTACTGATAACGTCAAGAACCTACTAGAAGAAAAAAGATAAAATGAATGTTTTTAAAATAAAAATTCTTATAAATGTTAACATTGTGCTCCTATGCAGGAAGATCAGTAAAAAACCTTCAAAGCCATATAAAGTACACCAAGGATCTAATATTGTTATTGTGAAATGTTTAAAAACAACGAAGATTTTAAGCAATGTATACTTAGCTGTTAATCACAAAAAATAACTCTCCATATTGCTACAATTAAATCTATATTCCAGTGTGAGGCTGCTGGTTCCCCATCTGGTGCCTCTTTAGGTGGCGGATGGGAAAACCTTATTAAGTATGGTGCACATCGAAGTAATAAAATATTCCGGACGAACAAACACTACCAGTAAGCAGTATCTTAGAAAGGGCAGTCAAATATCGAATTGATGGTAGGAAGCACTGGAAGCAGTGTGCTTCAACTTTCAAGATATAATATCGCGAATGCTGGATTGCTAAAACACATTGGTAAAGCCGAGGATATTACTAATATCTTGAATATACGAAAGCTGTTAGTAATGAAAATCTTAAGTTTAGTCGGGGAGACTTTGGAATCAAATTCTACGGTAATTGGTTTAGGGGAGGAGGGGGGGAGCAAATCCACACCAGGCAAACATCTACTGCGCTAACTTTCTTAACGGTACATGTTTATTACGCCTTGTAACAAGCAACACACAATACACAGCCTCTGTAAATCGGGCTCGGGCCCACCACTGCAAAATCGCACCGGATGGGCATTACATATTCCCTATAACACACTCAAAACTGTCATTAAAAACATTCCCGTTTAAGGACTAGTTACAATTATACGCGATTTCAATTCTAACATTAGACATATAAATCCAGTCGCAGGCGAATTTCTAAACGAAATATTGAGTAAATACGACATTGGAACCCCAAGAGCCAGAAACTCCTTCAGTGTGTTGAGAACAATCTTACTATAGCAAACACATTTTTTACGCACCACATACGTATAATATATTATTGGACGTCACCAGATAAAAAGATCAAGAATCAAGCTGACTACACGCCGATAAACAGCCAATGGCACGTAGTAGTGTTAGCTGCTGAAACACTTCTGTAACGAAACAGGGTTTTTAATCTATTTATCCGTAGCAATGGACCTTTATGTGCAGTTCAAAAACCAAGGTTCGAGATTACCTGATTAATTTAGACAGAAAATAGAAATAAGTTATTTTATTCACAATTATTATATGTCGCAGACTGTGCTACAGTATCAAATTGATTTAACGTCACTCACGGATAAGCGAGTGCCGAATGCTAAACAAGTCCGGGAAACGTGCACACTTAGCCTGGAAATCGTAAGAAACAGGCTATAGGCCGCGGCTCAAATACGCTCAGGGCCTAAACGAGACACCACAGGGCAAACGTGTTGATATGTATAGGGTGTTACAAAAGAAATAGGGCGCTACAAGGTCCAAGCAAGGAGACCCACGCTTAACCGAACCTTGAAGGTTAAACGGGGCAAAATATATTCAAATACTACTTCTGAAAACAGTAGCGCAGCGACAAGTAACTGTCATTCACCACGTCCGGGCCTCACCTTACATCGATCTTGACACAGTGACTCAGTCACTCTGTAAACAAACATGCACAAAACATAGAAAAAATCATAAGTCGTTAATCAGTTAATACATCTATTGGGCCACTTCACATGACCGAAAAACTTACAGTTGTACCGACGTACATCAGTTTGGCACAGTGAAAGGAATAAATACTTAACGGAATAAACCCAGCAGGGATGCTCCTTAACCCATAAACAACAAAGTACCGCTCGTACAACAAAGGCTAACTTCTACCAGTGAGTGTACCTCGCCTCGACTGAACGTCGGGCGGACCATAAGTCAACTTCGATTATACTGAAATGTCAATTGGCGACAAGCACGTCTACTACATAAAGGTTAAATCTGCACTTGAATGTACTAGGTTTAAATAGAGTATCGGACGACATAAGCAAGTTTTAATGCGATACAAATGTCAGCTTGCGGCAAACAGGTTTGTTACACAAATGTTAATTTGGTGTTGAATGTACTAGGCTTGCATGAAGTATCGGACGGCAATTAAGCAAGCGTTAATGCGATACAACTGTCAGCTTGCGGCAAACAGGTTTGTTACACAAAAGTTAATTACAACAAAGTGAACACTACCTTAATAGTGGGTCAGCCTCAAGACGCGGTGACTTAAGTTGGCGGGCGTCGACTGCCGCTTTGCTACTGTTGAGATGGTGCAAGTGAATGCAACGGCGTCCTAGAGAATATCCCCAACTTAATCGCGGGACCAGATGAGTTCTGCCTCCTTGACAAATTGAAACATCTGTACGGCAGCTAATTAGCTCACTCGAGAGAGAATCCCGCTCAAAGAGACGGATTAAAACAAGCCACAGGCCTCCGAAAGTACTGAGTGGCTTAGGCCGGCACAATGGACAACACCAACACCTCTAAAGAAACACAGGAGCCCAACCGCCGGCTGCCACAAGAATAAAACACAATGAAATTCTGCTGAACCAACACAAACGGAATATAACGCGCCTCGACGCCTGAAGCGCGAAGACGCCCACCAAACACACTAACTCGACTTGACTCTGCCGCGAGTCCCGACTGAATACCTAAAACTGACGCTAAAACGGAGCTTTGCGTTCGAAACTCGCTGTCTCGAGATGCAGGTGTGGCCAATCACAGCGCAAGCTGCGTCAGAACCGACAACGCGTGATTGCTAGCAAGCGGCAGAGGTAGAAACTATACTATTTGCTCTCATGGGCAAAATTTTAAACGACTTGCAAATAGACGTTCTAACAACTGAAGGACACGCAGCTGCATGAAACAATGATGTAAAGATTGGCGCGGTGCCCTAAACCTTGCGCACGTATTATCATAGTAAGTCGATTCCATGTTCCTCGATAAAACAGACATCGAGTACTCCGCCAAACTTTGCAATTAATACAGATTACCTACCGTTTGGCTTCGATTAGTTATAATTTGTAATCAGCTGTCGACAAAGTTTTATTGGCTTTAGTTTCTTTGGGTTGGGTTAATATAGTAACAATGGTACCTTTAGAAGTGTTGAACACATTTACTTCTACGTTGTAAAATAGTAAACGAATTTTATATAACAGTCAACTAACTGGGTCCTGGGTGGTGTAGCTTGAACAAGCGTCCACGTTCGATCAGCAGAGTTAAGCAACGCTCTCTCTGGTCAGAACTTGTTTGGGAGTTCCACGGCTGCATCTCTCGGCGCCTCGTGGTACGGCTATCACGGAAAAAAGTTGATCCTGGCGGTCATAACAACATCATGACAGTCGTTAGTGGGGTTGGAAGTCCTCATAACTGCACAGCGACGACTATAATTGGCCTAACGGCTGTTGGATGAGTGCGAATTAAATTAAAATTAAATTTAAAAAACTTGGGCGCGTAACTGCGAGAATGATTACTTAGAGGTTTGTAGCTTACCTTTTCCGTTCTTTTTTAATTGTTGATTACGATTATGCATTTAAATTTTTCTGTATAAATGAATCTGTCGGTTGATTTAATTTAGAAATATATGTTTTGCTTAATCGCTTCCGAGCGCTCTTGAATAATTAAATATTTTTATGCTTACCATAAAGTACCGAATATTTTATAATTATTGCCTACTTAGGTCAATATTTGGTGTTATGTGTATTATGGGGTTAGTATTATTAGATAATATTGATTGAGCGTTTAAGCAACTTCTGCTTGCTTTTATTGTTCTGAATTTTTACGTAATTTGGGGTTTTCATTTCTATCTGGTTCTACAATACTCTTTTTGATACAATATCAGTACTTCCTTTAGATTATCATATATGTATAATTCTTCCCCAATATCTTGAACCACATGAATCGCAATCATTATTGCCGTCGTCATAATGATCGTCATCATCCTTGGCTTCTCCACCTGCACATTCATATCCGAATAATTGCGGTACTGCAAAATAGAGACATTCGAATGTAAGTTTATGGGGTTATTCTAAAATATTACTGCACAGAAAAAAGTTAAAAACAAGTTCTCCTCTAATCCTAATCCAGCTTCCCCATCTCTCCTGATCGGCTCCTGCTCCTCCACAAGATTTACCGCAGGACCCACCACACCGGTATCCTATAAAGCCCAATACTACAAAACGGAGCAAAAGTAAAGTAAGTCGACGATTGTCAAATGCACCATATTACTGCATTCTAGAATTCTACTAAAATATCCTCTGATTCGCTTAGGTTGTGGATAGAATCTTATGTCGATGTCATCATCTAACGGTATGTTAGAGTTAGTAAACGAAAGTTCTGCGAATGTAATATTGGAATCTTTTAGCGCTCTTTGCTTTCGTAAGAAATAATCTTTGCTATATATCTCTTCATTAGGTTTATCTACCGTAACTTGAGATGTTACTAAGGATTAAAGGCTACTCAGAAATTATATATCTTAAAAACTGTTTTTTTACCAAAACAAAGAAATAATGTGCTGTACAGAAGTAATTGCGCCATCGGTATAATAGTAATTATTCACAAGTACTATTCCAACGAAACAATAAGTTCATAGTTTTATTGGTCAATTGTTATAACTGCTAATAATGGAACTGAATTGCACACTATAAATGTCTCAACTTCTGTTAAAACATAATGCTACTATAAATATAAATAAACATTGTACATTTCAGGAGAATCTGCAGTACTCAATAGTTAAGGAAGTCAATATATAATATTTAGTTTCTTAAAAATATTGTGAGATACACATGAAATATGTAGGTATAATACCTGTAACTCCCATATAGTTATTTATGTTACTAGTATAAAGATCGTAACCCAAATCGTTATGGTACTAGTCGTGTCTGATAACACGACGTATACAATAATGCTTAGTTGCGATCCGAATCGCATACAAAATTGTATCTGCTCACAAAAAGTACTAAATTAAAAATAAAAATTAACAAACAAAAATTAAAACGCAAAATAGCGAATATGCCCTGTTAGCCATTTCGTTAGTAACATTACATTGAAACTACAGTGGTAAACAAGCCGCACAAAAATTCTGTATGTTATGACGCAACAATGATGACAGTTTACTCTCGTCGGTTCCCAAATATCGTGTTGCCACGCATAAAATTACGTCACTTTAAAGACAACACAAGATCGTTGCACAGACGCTCTAAAGTACAGAGGCAATAAAAACAGTAGATCACAGTACCTGAATGATGTTGCTGATTCCTGCAGCCGAAAAGTTCCACCATTTCGTCGCCTTCTCTGCAGATGGTTAAAGGACAGCGTAGATTGCTGGCAGTCAAAATGAAGTTATAATACGAACGCCCAAGAGATTGGGCTTTGCGTAAAAATCCTCGTAACGACAAGCATTGGAAAGAGGGCAAAAAAACGACATCTAATTACTACAGCTCCCCAGATTTGACAAGTCGGAAAATCTTTCTGATAGATACCCTCCTAAAGCGTTAATTGCACAACCAGTGCTACACTACCACGGCGCGCCTGGCTGAGCCCGAAAAACAGCCCAGCAATTAATCAAAGACTTGCGTCCCGACTACCTATAAGAACATACGTAAAGTTATGAGTGAAAAACTTTGTCCCGGGTCGTCGAAAATGTTGCAAGCTATTGTTGGGAAAAGCGAACAACCTTGTATCAATTGTCACTGATATTAGCCAGTTGTTTACGGATAAAAATTAGTAATTAAACTTTGCTGGTTTTCCGTATACAATTACGCACTTCTTCGCTTAGGCGGGTTTCAAACGGTGGCCTAATCTATAAACCCGTTGAAGTTTAACGAAAATTATCAACGCAGAGGCTGGTTCACCTCTCACGTTTGCAACCTGTATAGGTTTTCACATCTATTAAAACATTAACTGTAATATGAATCTGCTCCGACTGCCCAAAGCTGAATTTGGGTGACATCAACCCCTTGACGCATTTATAATTACATACTAAACTGTTTTTCGAAATGTGAATATCCCCAGTGTAGTGTTTCAGCTAAGGAGCGTTTAATTAATTAGCAGCTACCTTGGTTTAACGCCATTGCATGTTGTTGTGTTTCTTTTAAACTTTGCAGTGCTTTTTGTGCTGCCATATAATTCAGTGTAATTTCGTATTATAAACTAATCAAACCAATTAAAAGATCAAGATATTGTAGCAACACCTTGATTTCCATACAAAATGTAGTTGCTTGTATGTTGTTTCTAGACACCGTTGACAAATTAAACAAAAATAGGGTAACATGACAGCTGTATACTTGACTGATAAAGATATAGTAACATCTACATCATAGTTACTCTCCTAAGAAAGTTATAAGTTGTTAAAAAAGTGACTCCTAATTTTTTTTGAGTAGTTTGTATATGATATATGTATTATTATTGTCGGTGTGTTGTTTACTTTGTACGAAGACAGCTCGATATTTTACACTCGAGATTTGTTGGTTTGATTTGTACACTCAAGGTTAACTACCTTGAGCCAAGCTCTCTTCTCGTTATTTACAGGTTCCCTCGCTTTTTGATATGTTTTTTGAGGTTGTTTACTCGAATTTTAAATGTTATAAATTGATTTATGTGTTGCGTATTTATATTTACATTTTATATTGTCTGTTTTGCAACTCCAGCTATTTAAAAGTTTAATAAACTTGATTTGTTGCTACTTATTTAGTGTCTTTGAGTAAAAGTGCCAATTATTTAAACAGTAAAGAAGCGCGCCTTTCAGGCGGAACTTCAGTTGTATTTAATTATTCAGTGGACAGTTGTTAAGCGAGTGTAAAAGAAAGTTGAGTTTAAGTAGTTAAAAGAATTAAGTCTTTAGTTAAGCAGTTAAGCCTCCACGTAAGTATTTTGTACCACACCCGCTGCTTCGGCCGTGAACGGAATAGATCCATCCAGAGTTGAATTTTAAGGTGGCGCCTTGGCATTGCATCATAATTTTTACTGTCCTAAGACAGAACCGTACTCTACGAGTACCGTAAACCACACCCTCCCGCGAGCTAGCTGTGGACGATCGAGAGCTTTACTACCTTTGCCCAGCAACGCAAACCAACCTGTGGTAAGTTTGGTCCGGTGTTGTCGTAAAATCCAGTTTATCTCGTGACACCGTTTTATCGGTGGCAAGATTCGCCCTCATTAAGACCTGCAGACCCTCCCTTGGTTAAACTGTTTTGTAAGTGCCAAAAACCGACCATTCCAATATGACAATCGAGTGAACTAAATGACTTATCTTCTTTCAAGTGCTACATATAAAACTGGAAGTTCTTCTACGAATGGGTTTTTATGATGGTGTAACAAGCATCTTTTTTGCTTGAATTGTAACTTCATTATTATTTAGACATTTTTGGGTATTCTAATTTGTAGCAATTTTACGGAAAAATTTTATCAATGTTTGGATGTACTTAACACGTGGGACGTAAATATGTGATGATTTAATGATACTAATAGTATTTCCCTGTTTTTCGTTCTGGGGCGCTTTTTATAATCAACAGTTTGCCAACAGCATTATTGTGGAATTTGCGGGATGGTTTGTTGCACGTAGGCCAAGTATGGCCTTGCTTACACTCCAGGTTTGCTGCCTCTGTTTTATCTAAGCTATGAACCTATGATCGTATTTATCACTTTCCGTGTGCCATCACGGGGGCACAGAGCACAATCAGCACAATCTGTACTATTTTTAAAAGCGCTGAACTAAAACTTAGCTATAGGAATAACATAAATAAATACATAATCCTAGTTGTCAATTTGCATACGATCCTTAAATGTATAGCTTTATTATAGCACATTAGAGCGTTACTGTTAACTACCGATTGGTCCATTTCGCCGCTGTAACCTCCACTTCATCCAAGCCAACCTCTACATAGCCATCTTCTACAGCCCCCACGGCCCCGTCCTGCCTTGCCAAATAGACCACCCAATAGTCTACTCAATTCTCCTCCCTTGCCGAATAATCCACCCCTTCCTCTATTGCCCATTCCTCCATTGCCTCGTCCTTCATCGCCCCACTCTCCTTGGTCTCCACGGCCCCACCCTCCTCCGGCTCCACCGCCCCACCCTCCTCCTCCGCCCCATCCCCAACCACCGCCCCATCCTCCTCCTCCTCCTCCTCCTCCTCCCCCTCCTCCTCCTCCCCCTCCTCCACCGCCCCATCCTCCTCCTCCTCCTACTCCTCCTCCTACTCCTCCTCCTCCTCCTTCTCCTCCTCCTCCCCTTCCTCCTCCTCCTTCCCCTCCTCCTCTTTCTCCTCCTCCACCACCACCACCAAACCAGTCACATCCACCACAACCGAAATCAAACCATACTGATCCCGTTATGAAGATGAAGCCTGCAGAAAACATCCATGAAAGGTAATTAACTGCTATAGTAAAACTTACCGCACGTAAACAATTTGCAAAAAATGGAAGGGAAAGATGGTATTATCCTATATCCGACATCTTCTTCGCCTACTGAAGCACTCGCAGTTAAAGGTGTTATCAGTGTTAGATCTGCATCTTTTACAGAAGTCGCCGTTGACACTGAAAATTAATTTTAATAGAAAAACATCTTACTAATTTTCAGAAATACCTAAATAAATGAAACAAATACATCGCAGTTGCTCCGATCTAGCCATCGTTTTGCAGATGTTGCAACACCGTCATTGTTCCAATAACAGTAATTATTTGATAAGTTATATTAGTTTTATGGCAGCATAAGCAATTACATCACTCATATGATCAGAACCGTTCTTAATTGTTTTACTTATTACGCAAATTAGTATGATGATGAGATTTAACAAGTTAATCGATTAGCAGCATTAAAGTTGTAGTTCAGCCCAAGCAAATTACCCATTTAGATGTGTTGCATTTTGAATAAGACAATACCAAGATCACAAGGCAGTTCGCACTAAATTTGTTGAAAACACAATCCGAACAGCTCTGCGATTCTCCAATTGTAGTGTGACATAATTAGCTGTACTCTACAACATTTATTCAAAGCATTATTAGAACAATTAATGAATTTGCATAAGTTCACTTACTCGAATTATAGCTGTAGCTAGTATTTAAAACCGCTAGTGAAACTCCAGGATCTGTTTTGCTTGAAATAACAGTATCCTAACCTAAAATGTGGAAAAGTTGACTATCAACCTGACAATTGAAATGTTGATAAAACAGATCACGTATTACTCACAGATTGTTGGTTGTCATGGCAATCTTCAGCAAATTGTTTATTTATAAACAGAAACAAAATCTCTCTCTAAAAATAACTGTTGGAAAAGAGCGAAAAGCAACATCAAGGTCGAGCAACGTAATACAACTGAATTCGGCTAGTGTACAAGTGCAGTACCGCATTCAGCGATTTTGTAAACAGAGCAGGAGCGAGAAAATTGTACCCGCATTGAGGGAAGTAGCAGTGCAGGCTCACGACCATACTCCGGGAATCCGGTAGAACGCACCAAAGTTTACGTGAGTGCGAATAATTATTACATTATGTGCAAAATAGAACAAAAACATACGAAGTCAAAACGACTATAATTGCGTAATAAGGGACTGGTAGGTTTTAGTTTAATAATTACGAACTAAAAATTGTCCATTTAAATTCACTTATTTATTTGTTTATTTGTAAGCCACAAGTATCCATAGTGACAGAAATATTTTGTAGGATTGGTTAAACAAGTAACTCGATTATAACTAAAAGAAAATACGATTTGATTTCATTAAGCTTTAATTGATTGAAATTTAATCATAGCAATCCATTTTTGTCAATTATAATTTAACATTTATTTTCATTTGTCTATTTACACGCAATTCGTTCCATATTGTGTTGTTTTACCTACACTGAAATTAAAATTATATTTATTTTTGCCCCTAATCTGTGCATTTAATTTATTTTAATTGAATTGCAATATTTAGGTATTGATTAAAAGTAATTTTTCTGAGCCGAGGGAAAAAGTAAAGTTAACATTGTTAACCTTTGTTGATATTAATATTGTGCTACAAGTAAGTGATTGAGCTTTTTATTTAATAACAGCCCTGAAATTAAACATTTATACGATCTGCGAAAGAAATCGCATATATACACAGTAAGAGTAAGCACTCTTGAAAACTTTTGTAGTTTTGTGAATGTAATATGCCAATATTTACTAAGTCACTTCATTACTAGATGGCTGTCGCTTTTCCCTGCGATAGAATGACTTTTTTTAATGTACTTGGCTATTACTGTTGAGACTAAAGTACCTACTTTCCAGAAGCTACAAAATGCCAATGTCATTTTGACATAAGTAACTTTTTGTAACTAAATATTTAAAACACTAATAAAAATATTCACATTCAATGTCTGCTTAGAATCACAAATGGAGTAAGTGGGGTATATGTGTGTAACGTATATACGAGTAGGACCAGTATTCCCCCATACAGGTTTTTCTAGGAGCTAATTCTAGTGTTCTTTGATTTTCTTTGTTTTTATGTGTTTTGAAGTCAATAGATTGTTGAAACCAATTAGCGTTTTTGGTGAATTGTTTGAAGTCAGTTTCAGCCCAAGAACACTACAAAAGAGACCAGTTTCCTGTTTTTTTACAAGTAGTGATTGCTCCTATACACGAACTAGGGTATTACTAGCAGTTTATTATCCCTAACTTCTGCAAGACTTCCTTTATTTTATTCATCTAGCTTTTTCTTTTTCCATCTCTTCAGTGTAGCCTCTTTCATTCAAGCAGAAATATTGGATTTTTGCCATTCATTCTGTCTTCAGTTATTAGTTTATTAATGTCTCTATAAAATTCCCCTTTTTAGTTTATAGTTTCACATTCTTTTTCTATGTCATCATACATTACTGTTACTCTAAATGCTGTTATGTTATTTTCGCCCAATTAGAACTTCTGCGGCCACGTCTATAAACTCGCCCCGTGAGTAAGGAATTCGCGTAAAACACAGACAGGTAACTGTACAAAAATATAGAAAAATAGGAGACAGCGTCCAACGAAAAGCAGGAAGTACAGGACAGTATCATCAGAAGCGGTAAAACTGTTTGCAAGAATTGTGCCACTAGATCTACGAGCAGTAGAAAGAGAAGCATAATCGGCAAAATGAATGGCCGAAAAAAGATGTTACCCTAAAAAGAAAAACAATTTATTCGTTGGCTAATCTCGCAAGAAACCAAAAACCTTAAACTGCTTGAACACACTTGCCGACCGCGACTAGCTCAATGAAGACGGCCGTGCGGTACTTTAAATTGGCTAATTATAGTATTTTACAGTAGAAGTCCGTTAGGATAGCCTTTACTGCCGAGCCAGAGAATTTGTGAGACGAGCTCGAAGAGCGAGTCGAATAATACTGGCGAGGCAGTAAAGGCCCTAACGGACGTGTATTGTACAATAGTTTTTGTAATGCCTACATACAATTCAGTCATATCTATATTTTTCTAATTTATTTTCATCCAAACGTTAGGTTTGTGTAATGACATTTTAGAATGATTGAGAGTGCGTAGAACGTTGCAACTGTTGTTTATAAATGTCAGTTATTTCCAATTTCGTGTATGGTTGTAAGCAGTTTTAAGTTGTAACCAGCTCGTAACTTATGGCATCTGTAGAAAATGACGAAGATATTCCTAAAGACGTTAAGATTCTGAATGAGCAAGTTATTTTAGCGTATGTTCAGGAGTTATAGCAGTTTTTTGCGCCTTCTTCTATGTGAAGTTGAAAGCTAGCTTGCTGCTGGATTTGTGTGACAAACGTCACTTTGACGTTTGGCACACAGTTTAGCAGGCCGTGGTCTTTACGGACACTTTTTACGGCCGGGCCGTAAAGAGGTTGCTTACGCAGTAGTAAACAGTCCTTAAAGAAACATTTAACAAGTAGGTATTACAAAAAATTGTTTACATAAGACCGGTAAAGCTCCAACAAATTTTTACAATAACGAGGAGTGTGCTCAGGCATAGAACGAGAATTCGTAAACTCCAGCAGTCCACATCTCCTGAAATATCTCAGTATAATTGGCATAGAAATTAAAACATAGGGTACAATCAACAATTCAATAATAGTACAAGATTAGTAAACTTCCATCAATTCCGAGTGCACTACTATATGCAGAATTGTTCAATACTGGACTAACTTAGGAATACCAAGATTTAATACAAATTTATAACACAATACAATTATTATCTGTTACACAATTGGACAATAGATTACCGGTAACTGAACAACAAATTAAAAGTTGCTGAGAGGTCGTTACTCGCCTTCTTGCAATGCTTTGGGAAAATCATAATTTTGAATTAGGCAGGCCGATATGCTGCTGCACAAAATCGTGTTCGACGGTCGGTCTGTTAGCTATCGGATGAGCCGTTTTTCATTAGTTTACAGACCGTCATATGCGTAATTGTTATATAAATTTTGTTTAAAATCAAGCCTGATAGCGGCTTCCTTAGGGCACACCCAGCATACTTATCGACGATCCAGGCGTGCTGGCGAATTTAATAACCAAAGGGACCGACGGCAGCGTAGCAAGGCAAGATCGCGCACAGATAGCGGCGGCGAAACAGCTGGGGCCGAAAACTCTGACCTGGTTGCTAAAGAAAAAAAATCCAAAACAAATTCGTGTATACCTTTGCTAAACGACAAATAATATAAAGCGGAACTCACCCCGGATCGACTGGGCAACGAAAATCGAAGGGTAGGTGCAGCAGAGTGTACGAATCCGCCGTCGAGCAGAAAATGATCTCTCGAAAATTTTGTACAAACCACACAATACTCCGCTCTGCAAAAAAGCCTCAAACTTCCATAAATACTAAACTGAAAGCTCGTACAGCGGCAGGACAAACAGCCACCAATGCATGCACCAAACAAATCCGCGGCGTTCCGCCAGACGAAAGGACGCGCTCAAACAAAAGAATGCCACCATCGAGAAGCGCCCGGACCGCGTTCGCGGTCAAGCTAAGCCAAGGAAAAGCGTGCAGATAACGATTACTTGCGCCAAAAAATAGCAAATTATAAAAACCGCAAAACCAGCATTGTGGAACTACAAGGATTGCAAAAAAAATCGTAACAAAGAAATACGGAAAATTACGTTTCCAAAATAGCAGGCAAGGTAGGCAGAAAGCGGCAGAGGCATCTGGTTACATCGCCTAATAATAATACCAGACATGAGACCGTGGTACTGTAAGAACTATAGCAAAATAGGGCATCAACTTACGCAAGAGTTGACGACTCATGGATGCTACCAGGCGTACTTGAATAGAATAGGCAAGATTAAAATAAGCAGGTGAATACACTGTCAGAAGAAAGCTGACAATGCGGAACACACATTATTTAGATGCCCCAAAAAGGAACAATTTAAAGCTCAAAGCAGAAAGAGATATGAGGCAGGCAGCTAGCCGAGAAAACATAACAAACATGCTAAAAGACGAGAAAGATTGAAGAACTTTGAAAGTCATGATATGCGAAATACTGGAAACGAAAGAAGATGAAATCAAAATAAAGCAAAAATGAAAAGTAATATACGAAAAAACAAATAGAAAAAACAGAGATCCAACTGGCACTACAAAGTTATATTAAAGTTAAAAAAACAGCAGCTGTGCTTGGGATGCAAGAGTAGGCTGGGAACAGGCAAAGCGACCAGACGTGTGTTCGTAGGCCAATCCTGATTACGTAGTTTTAAGCAAAACGGTAGTGGTAGAAAAGGTTATTTCTGCGGTGAAAGCTCCTTGATGTTTCGCCGGATATTCACAACTTTTAAGCGGCTTATACCAATTGGGGGCTGCCAATTGGGGTTTCTTCGACTTCGCTGAATTACCATCTTCGAGGGACAAATGTCATCGCCAAATTCCGCTGTCTCTACCGTTCAAGCGACCTTCTTCGTGGGTCAGTCGTCCTCTAGGTCTGGTGTAGCCCCTCCTATAGCACCAGGTTAATCTTTGGAAGCTAAAGCTCCCCAAAATTGGCTACTTCAAGCTGCTTGTTCTACCTTTTTTTCAGTATCGTTACAACTGCATTTCATTCTAATTTACTCTTTTCTGTAGATCTTCTACATGTAATTTATTTCCTGCATGTTATTTACCTCCCCTAGTGGCTATAACGTTTATAACTGGTATTTATAATTGACATTGATACTGTTTTTATGTGTGTGTGTATGGAAGTGTTTGCCTCACGGACACAGCATGTAACCCATGGAGCTTCTCTCCCCCACCCTTGCAGTAATAAATTGATAACGTGCTCTCCCCTGAATATGTAACCTATATTATTGTATTTTCAATATAGATTTGCAATTGTATCATTTTGTTTACCTGTAGTCTGCAAAAGCGCATCTTCTTCTGAGTTGGGGGACACCAACCACCTCTATAAGCGAGAATTTCCAACTCAGTGGCGCCTGACAAATCATCAATACATACTTTCTACGTCCCTACTGAATTGACTTTGATAGAAACACTTCTGTTTTCATAATAATACCCCACCTGTGTCCCACTGAAGTTAGCTGCATGCAGCTTTGCTTGATTACCTGTCGTTAATTATTGTTAGAGTGTAACAATGTTTGCGAATAATGTCTTATTCCTCATTTTTGATATTTTCTATTGGCTATTTATTTTTCTAATTACTTCGTCTTAAAAATTTTTTCTCTTGCTAAGAAATAGCCTGTCTAAGTCATTGTCAGATTATCGGTATGTTCTTACATTAATTAGTATAAAATCAATCTGATTCAGGATCCTGCCATCACGACTCCTCTAATATCATTTATATTTTAAGAAAGTTGTTTTCAGAAATAAATAATCTGTTAAAGAAACTTAGCGGGATCACCTAAAAATTCAAAATTCTCAAAACCTTTTTATACTGAAAATCTGAAAGTGTTCTATCAAGCTCTTGTCAAATTACTACTCCAATATCAAATAATAAATTGGGGCCATGCTGATAACACACAGATCCATAAACTGGAAGTTCTATAAAAACGATTCATCAAAATCATATTCAACAAACCATATAAGTAGGTACCCTTCCGAATTCTGTGTTACATACATACTTGCACCATTTATGGATCATTCCCACGTTCCCGTAAAGATATTGAATTAATTAATCATAATAAATGTTTACACTAAATCATTAATTATACATTTGTATTATACAGTGAAGTAAGCGAACAACATATTTGTATTAATAATATGTGAATAAGCAACATTAATTGAAAGCAGATCAAGGTAGCACAAATGATGCACGTTTCCAATGTATGAGAGATGACTAATACATTCAGTGTTTACAACTTATATTTATTATTATTTGTAACCGCAATAAATGGTTATTGTGGACTGCTATTGAACGTTAATAAAACATTATCAAAATGCTACAAAAGTTCGATAACCACTATCACAAATTACAAATAACAAGTAATAAAGTTGCACCTTTAAATTAATTACCTTCAACCTATGGAACATATGGTTATAGTTATCCTGATTATAATTTTTATAGGCAACAGAAATGAAGCGTCAATGGATAAATGTAAGAAAGTTAGAGAAACGTAACACAATCACATCTTTGTTTCCTTTAAGCTTGCCTTCTCCCAGCAACAACAGGCAACTGTACTGGTTTCTACAGAACCTACTACTACGACAAAACCGTAGATGACTGTCTGCTTTTCACATATTCCGGTGCAATGGCAATGCGAATCGTTTCACAATTAAACACGACTGCCTCGACACATGCAAATTTGGTAAAACCTATACGATAGTAGATGCAACACAGTTTAATTGACACCACATTTCAGCACCGTCTAGAAACACTGCAGACAGCTACTTCCATCAGTGGCTGCACAACATTGACAAAATTGGCAACGAGTATTTCAATCGCTTCATTAAAGAGTCAAAACTCGAAGAAGAAAAAACGTTTTAATTCACTGACAACCTTTATTTTCATACGTTTTTTATAAAACATCTTTATAACAGTAGCTAAAGCTTGTATATCAAATCTATTGGCTTTATACAAAATATATTCTAACTATTGATATTTATACAAGATCTTTTCAGTACAGCTTATATAATAAATGGCGTTACTTAATACTAAAACGTTACTGTAGATGCCTGCGACATATGCACTTTGTTACAGAAACTGAAATATATCTAACAATAAAAAAAGGAGTTTAAACGAAAATATGTTATTATTATTCAAAGATGCAATTGTGGACCTTTTGACACAACAAGAGCATTGGCGTTTCAGCAAAAACCGGTGTACTGGGTATGTGTCGAATTGAATAATAATGCAACAAGTGATGTCAAATCGCCTATGCCAGGGGCGGCGAACCTTTATTGATCTACGTGCCATTTTTTCTAAAGAAATGGTTAATGAGACCATGACGTGCATCAAATAACGCACAGGTAGAAATAGGCTAAAAATACATATTTCTAGGTACATAACCGAGCTAAAAGGGCGGGAGCTAAAAAAGACTAACCTGGATGTGGCGGACAGCCTGGAGTGCCATGCAAACAACGAAAGTGGGCCCCAAAATTCCGCAAGAGAGTAGTGAACGTAAGGATTGCAACCATAAACAATTATCCTAACGTTCAGTGGCTTTCGTTGCTTCCAAATTCTCCCTCACAAATGAACCAAGTTATAATTAAGCTGGTGACGCACGAAGCCGAGGGGCAACCAACTTATTCAAGCGAAGGCTGGGATGGGAAAGGTCAAGAAATGCTACCACACGCAATTCAACTCAGGTTATCAAAATCTCCAAAAAATTGGAAAAGGACCATCAGAAAAATTATTGGAATGCAGAGTGGTCTACATTGATAGCAACATAGCTGTAATTTGCTGAAAAATGTTATCACAAGATGAAAATAGGGTTGCCTAGCTACGCAGGTGAAAATTTATTCAATATTTAAAAATAAATGTGAATAGGGCTGCCTAACGATCCAGGGGAAAACTTACAAAATAAATGCTTAAAGTAAAATCCAACTAGTTATTTCAAATACTGCATGCGAACTACAAACTAAGCGTAACAGCGCACCTCTCGCCGTCCCTCCGCTTCGCCCGCGCTAGCTCACTCCGTAGCTCACTTCCATCCGTTCGGTCAGAAATTCGTGTGAAATCTGTTGCGCAGTCTGTTGCCGCTCTAGCACCGGTAGCCTTGTTCACAATGAACTTTGTTACTATGACCTCAAATGTAGCCGCAAAAATAAATTGTTTCGATGAGGTACCTAAATTCCTTAATTAAGGCCGTGCCCAAATTATTTTGCCGCGTGCCATTGGTTCGCCACCCCTGGCCTGTGCTAAAGCCGTTGTGCCAAAATGTCCTATACTGCACAATTGTTGATTATATTATGAAAATAAGGAGTAAACCCATCAAAATATCTAAAAATTCGTTGATAATAAAAGCACCAGATGATTTGCTGACAAAAATTTAATCCCAACAACTGAAACTGCAAATTTATTTTAAAAAATGGAAATTTACCAAACATTTACTACAAATTTGCTGTATTGCAAATTTATTACAAACTTTATTTGAAATATGCTTATTACTATTGCAAAGTTTTAGGCTACAACTGCTAACCAGATGAGCACTTTTCAAATTTATTGCAATATTCTTCAAAGAAACTTTGCTGAAAATTATTATTATTATAAGAAACGCAGAGCAAAGAACAGGCCCTATGAAGCTCTAATTACAAACAATACTCAAAACTTGTAACGTTAAACAATAATTATATAGGACAGCTTATACGTAGGTGTAAAATTATAAGCTAGTTAGAATTATTAACAACAATTTAAAAAAATTCTATTCTTATTAAATATGTTCATAGTAGGAGCGTCGATGGTATCGGCAGGTAGGCTGTTCTACGTATGAAGCACTCCATTCACAATAAACGATCAACTACAAGCAGTGTTGCCAAATTCCGAGATTTATCACAAATTTGGTGAATTTAAAGCAGTTTGTGCAACACGAGTCGCAAATCGTAAATTTGGTGATTTATTATTTTGCAAAAAACATTATTTTCCCGCAAGCCATAATCACCAACCACCGTGGCGTTCTAGTAATCACGGGTCACGGCAACGGCCACCAGGGAAACAAGAACTTAATGAAATATTTAAGTTTTGTGAAGAAAATGTGTAGTGTAATCAAGTAATAAACATTCTTTTAAAAAATTAGCGTTATTATTATTATTAAGTTGTTAAGGGGTAAGAGGGTAACCCCAGAGGTAGGTGTAGCGCAACTATAGATGGTTTAAAGTCCTTAGCCTCTCCCTACCTAAAACCGTTGTGCTTGGTGAAGGGCCACATCGTACTCGAGGTAACCCTGTTAACGCAGAACACAACGGATCTAGACCAAAGAAGGCCGATAAAAAATCCTTCCAGGTGAGGTTAGCAACCTAACTATGGTCGAGATTTGATATTGTTTACAAAAATTGGGAAGCTTCGGAAAGCGGACGGAACCAAAAGATGACGAACAAGGCGAGAATAAGGACCACGAATTGGAAAAAGAAAGATATACTAAAAATTGCTTGCTGGAATGTATGATCTTGGAATCGTAGAGATCAGGAAATAATACTAGAAATTATGAAACAGAAGATCGACATGTGCTGTGTCCGAAACAAAAAAGAAAGGACAAGGAAGTACCAAGTATAATAACTACATCATGCTTTACAGTGGAAGAAAACGAAAGAAAGAGCTCACTCTACTCTCTACTATTACATGAGAAACACAAAGGCGACCAACAGGAAAGATACTGAGAGGAATATGTTGACATCTGAATTAATGCAAGAATAGCAGAAATTAAAAGTAGCTATTGGCAAAACTTCAGCCAAGAAATAGATGACTTATACGGGACACATAAAAGAGTTTGGAAATGGTTAAGGAATCGCAAAAAAACATGTTAACGAATATAGAGAAATAAACTCCATAAGTAAAACTGAATGGACAGAACATTTTAATGAATTGTATAATAACATTGAGAGGGAAAAAACTGAAGGGGAAAAAGAACATCCGATACTTGAAAAACAAAATACGTTTTAATATAGCCGGAAAAACACTATACGATAGAGTAAGAAACAATGTTATTAGGGAAACATGCAAAACCGAAGACATCGTAAGATGGGGATGAGGAAGAAAAAGGCAATGGCAAGAACACGTCCAAAGAATGGATAACCATCATATTGCAAAGATATGCATGGATGAACTACCACGTGGTCAAAGACTCCCAGGAAGACCATCTAAACGCTGGTGAGATAGTTGGACATCTACATCGCAAGAAGCGGGTTAACCATAATAAACAGGTCGAAGGCCTATATCACTTAGAAGAAGAAGAAAAAGAAGTTGCTCCCTGGGTTGCAACTTTTAAATAGATTTGGCAACATCTGATATCCGCATTAGCGATTTACGCAGAAAAAAACTGGCATCTGACTACAAGGTAATCTTGGGAATTCTATTTTTAACTTCAAACGGTGGCCTCGAATGCGGTCATCAATATTAAGTTTGTAGAGAGAACCAACATCACAAGAAAACAGTCTATTTAGTGCGCTAAAAGTAATTGTCACTTCAAGAGCGTCACATTTCGAGGGTAGTTAACCCTACAGAGGGCGCGTCCGGTGTCACAGACAGACGCTATATTCATTTTTATTTATAATATATGGCTGAATGGCTCGTACCCTCTCAGTAGCTACCTAATTCTGTTGTTTGGACGTTATTCTACGAGAAGGAGACTGTAGAATTGTATGAGGATTATTTCATTCCACGTGATATTAGAGCTACTTTGAATAATAAAGGACTTAAAAGCAATTTTGTGTGACTATGAGTAATATCGTGAAAGACCCAAGATGGCGGATATCTCAATAGCCAATCAGAAAGATGACCAAAATTGACCACACTGTCCTTATATAGCCGCTGTAGGTCTATCAGACCGACGTGCCCTCTGATGTTCAAAAATTCCACGCGCCCCTTGTAGGGTTAAATGAAGAACTTCAAGTCGTTCATAGTATGATGGTCGCAAGCAATTATATGGTAAGCCACATACTTTCCGTTGTACATTTTCCAATAAATTATCTCTAATTAAGTCCGGATGCCAAACAGAATCTGCACATTCCAGAATAAAACGAATATAGATACGATATAGTATGGCAAATCTAGTTGTAGAGATTCTTAATGCAGAAAATTATGTAAATTAAAACTACGAGTACGTTTCTACAATATATCTTTAATATGTGCACTTGCTCCTACAGAAGAAAAAGAGGATATAATAAAACACCAGTTTTATGCAAAACTAGAGCAGATATATAGAAGTTGTAGCACTAAGATCTGAAAATAGTAAGAGGTGATTTCAACACCAAGGTGGGAAAAAGGACTGGTTCTCATCGATAATAGGAAAACATAGTTTACACGAGATCTATAATGACAATGGACTACGACTAGTTGACTTTGCCGCTGAAACAACCATGATCATTGGGGGAACACATTTTGCCAATAAGAACATACAAAAGATAACATGGGTGTCCCCTGATGGGAATATCTAGAATGTTTGAACGCAAGGAAAAAAAAGTAAAATGGGATGTGAAAAAACTGAAGTCCGAACAGAGACAGCAGAGACATGAAATGGATGTTACTAGTAAATTGCATGAAAGTAATGTTGCTAACTTAGATAAAGATAATATCGAGATGCAGTGAAATACCTTGAAGAAAGTTATTATTGAAGCTGCACCAGAAGCGATCGGCAAACAGCCAAAACAAAACTATAAAGAATGGTTTGGTGACGAATGCGACGTAACGGTGGAAAAGAGGAAACAGGCTAGGAAAGAAGTATTGCAGGTAGGAACCAGACAAAACATGGAAATGTACAAAGGGGAAAGGAACAAAACCAGCAAATTACTAAGAAGAAAAAAGAGAATATTTATGCAGCAGAAAATAAAAGCAATTGAAAAACAGTACCGGAATAAGGTTTCCAACCCCGAAGCAATATATGTACATCTAAAAATGGCGATTTGCTATGTCACAAGCAGCAAATCTTAGATAGATGGGTCCAGCACTTTAACGAACTTTTAAATGGAGATGATCATAATGAAGAAAACGCAAACGAGGACGAGCATTTGGACGAAGAGAACATTATAAATATCTTGCAACACGAAGATGAAGACAACGCTACACCACCAACATAT
Organism: Agriotes lineatus; assembly: GCA_940337035.1. Classification (NCBI taxonomy): domain Eukaryota; kingdom Metazoa; phylum Arthropoda; class Insecta; order Coleoptera; family Elateridae; genus Agriotes; species Agriotes lineatus. The sequence goes on from OW679203.1 coordinate 54,400,661, forward strand.
GCAGAAGTTCAAGATGCAGTCCAAAAGTTACAAGCCAATAAAGCCCCGGGTAATGATGATATACCTGCAGAACTGCTCAAGTACGGAGGCTGTAACACGGCTTTTTGCCTGGCCCTTACACTCTACTGAATTATTACATTACAATGCCCTGTGTTGTTAGCTTATTCAGTCAGTGAGCTATGAGGCTCTATCAGCATCGTCAGTGCGGCTACGGCAAAGCTAATATTGTTTGAGGTCAGCTCGTTGTCACCTAGAATATTGTACTGACACATGCAACCACTACCAGTAAGAAAAACCCAACAGTTTACATGAATACATCTGTAAGAAAGCATAGACACAAAAAATTGATACGAACAAATACATAAAACAGTTGCGCACTGCGCAGGGGAAAATGCCTAAACTAGATACTTAAAGTTCAGTTATTCATGCAAAGGCAAAGTCCACGAGCGCAAGGTATAAAATAATTCCGCGCACTAATAAATCTAACACGAAGTTGTCGATTCTTTAGGATGCGTCGATGCTTGGAACCCCTGGACGCCGAGTCAGCAAATGACGTGATGACTGTGTAACAGTTGCCGGTAATTTCCCGTTATCTGAGCAGCGGACACATTGCTCACAGTTGCCCAATTATTCAGTAAAACAATTATGAACAATGTTGTAATTGTTTTCTTATTTCGTAGCTCGGTTTCAAGTAACCTTGTTTTTTCAATCCGTCCACCAACGAGCCGGGAACAGCGCTGGATGCCTTCTTGATGCCGAAATCGCGGCTTCTAGCGATGTCGAATTGAAGCACCGTGGCCTCACTTAGATAGCTTGCACCTCGGCTAAAGATGCACGTCTTCGGCGGTTTGCACGTGCAAACCTTCAAGAACACTTTTAAAAGGCCGGCTCACATCCTTTACGAGCTTGAGGCCCAACACATCTCCCTCGTTGTGGCGATTTTGGCTGTTCTTTGTTCTTTATTTTTTCAGCATACGTATCCGTTTTTACTCCTTCACTTAGTATTACTTTCCTGCTATCGGCAGCAGAAGCCACTTCCATTAAATTTTGAATTAAAGTCTCCAATTTTTCAATTTTTTCAGTTACATCAGTTATTTTATTAATTTTTTCCTCCAACGCTTTTTCCACAACTTCTGTGATTGTTTCTAGCAAGCTCCTATCTCTCACTATTTTATCACATGCTTCACAAAAATATTTAAATCTTCTGGTACCTTTTAACTGCAACAGTCTAATTTCAGTCTATGTGAATTCGTCTGCAATACATATCTCACATATAACTCTTTTACACGCATCACATTTGAACACTTTATCACCCAAATATTTTTTATCTTTAAATTCCGTCTTACATTTCAAACAATTATAATTACTCATTTTTAAAACTTTTTACAGTCACTGGTCACTGTATTTCCAAATGTTTTCTTGCATAAATAATCCTTTTTTCGACAGAATTTCCAATAATTACAATTATTTACGGTAGTCCTGCACCCACTACTTCATTTCTAACGTATTTCGTTAGTTTTTAGATGCACTTTACCACTTAAAAACTTCGATTTGTTTAGCACTCAAATATGACGTCAATAGCAATCGATATCGCTACACACTATTCTCGAGAGCATGACGCTGGCTCTGCACATTCCCACACGTTTTTACTAGCGCGTTCGCACTCGGGGCCTTATAGTACGCGGCCGCCTGCACAAAGTTTCTTACTTACACTATGCTGTTATTTGAATAAGAAATAAAAACACGTACTGTTGAGCTTTATTACTAATCGTGTATATAATAAAAATGTATGAAATATGAAAACATAGGTGGCACGAATTGGCCCGTTTCAAGGCGAAAATTTAGTAATGTAAATACATAAACTGCTGACAAATATATGGAGGAGAGAAGAAATCCCACAGGAGTAGAAAATAGAAATTATATGCCCTGTACATAAAAAAGTGATAAATTACATTGTAAGAACTTTAGAGGTATCTGTCTCTTAAACACGACTTATAAAGTACTTACACGAATAATTAACCAACGGCTTACCCCAATCTCAGAACACATCATCGGCCAGTACCAATCAGGTTTTAGAAGAAATCGGTCAACAGTGTATCAAATCTTTACCATCAGGCAGATCTTAGAGACATGTTGGGAATACAATATCAGCATCTCTCAACTCTATATACGAGTAGATTACCCAACAAGCATATGACAGTGTTAATCATAAATTCATATGGCAAACATTATCAGATTCTGGCGTCCTAATAAAGTTAGTCTGACTTATCAAGATTGACAGTACAAGGTATGAGATGCGTGTGTAAAACTGAAAACGAATATTCCAGTTCTTCTGACGTCAAAAGAGGAGTTAAACAAAGAGATATTTTATCACATCTGGTCTTCAATTTAGTAGTGGAAAACATTATACGAAGATCAAACCTCAACACTGATTTTACAATATAGGTACACACGTAGTACCCAAGTAATGGAGTATGCTGATGATATTGCCAACCTGGGAAAAAACCAAGGATATATAGAGGATAGCCTAATGCGTTTAGAGCAAGCAGGACATCTGAGTGGACTTAAAATTTACGTAAATAAACCAAATATATGGAGCTGGACAGAGATAATCATCAGAGGAGACTAGCTGAAATAAATCTAGGAGGTAACTCCTTCGAGCATGTCGAGCAATTGAAGTACTTAGGCACAATAATTACTCAAGATAATGACATCACCACTGAAATTAAACAACGTATATTGAACGCAAACAAATGCTTATATGGATTAAGGAAATTATTTACATCAAGACTACTGTCGAGGAAATGCAAGATGAGACTATACAAACCAATATATGGAAATATAATAATAATAATAATATAATATGCTATTACGTAACAGTATATAATATGCTATTACATACATTTTGCAAACATAAGTGCACCTGCGGAAGTTTTCAGGCATAAAGATTGTTCATATTTAGTTCTAATTTTAGTTTAACAGAATGCAACTTAAGTAATACAAGACCAGGACACTACGTGAAAGAGAGATAGGGGAACACTACTGAGGTTATAATGTACAATAATTTATATGATCCATATATATATATAATAGACTTGTCTGTCTGGGACGCTGTTTCAGCAGCCAAACCGTAAGAGATAGAGAAAAAAGTTATGAAAGTTATATGTTTGGAATGGTCATGTCAGGTCAGGAACCAAATTTCAGTCACGTGACACTTCCGGTTTTCGAGAATCACGTAATTTTCGTCAGTCTGGGACGCTGTTTCAGCAGCCAAACCGTAAGAGATAGAGAAAAAAGTTATAAAAGTTATATGTTTGGAATGGTCATGTCAGGTCAGGAACCGAATTTCAGTCACGTGACACTTCCGGTTTCGAGAAATCACGTGATTTCCGTCTGTCTGGGACGCTGTTTTGTCTGGGACGCTGTTTCAGCAGCCAAACCGTAAGAGATAGAGAAAAAGTTATGAAAGTTATATGTTTGGAATGGTCATGTCAGGTCAGGAACCGAATTTCAGTCACGTGACACTTCCGGTTTCGAGAAATCACAAAAAAGACCGTTTTTCAATAGAACGCGTATTAAATAAAAACTGTTTCAGCAGCCAAACGGAGCTGCGACCCTCTGCGCCTTAAAACCTCGATCGGTTAGGCAACCACTTTGACACCTTCCAGGTCTGGGTACAGTTTTTATTTAATACGCGTTCTATTTGAAAAATGGTCTTTTTTGTTTTTTTATGTACTACCAGTACATTAATTGAAATTAATGACTCTATTTAAGGTATCTTAGATACAAAATAACGCTCCAGGGCAATTATTTTCTTCATAAGAACACTAGGGTTATTATGAAAAATTAACAGTATTTGTTTCCATGGATACAACTTTATTATGCACCACTGTCACAATGAAAATTAATGACAGCTCAGCTAATGTCACAAATCTAACTTAGATCAGCTAACTAGATACTATATCATAGTAATTATATGAATTGAATTATGAATATGAATTGGGTAAGAAAATTGGTAGGACATAAAACCTTGAAGGCACTACGGGCATTATGAGCTAAGAGCCCGCGATTGTTGTACACACCTCGGGCCAAAGCCCTCGGTTAGTACACTAACAATCTTGGGCTCTTATTTTACTCATAATGCCCTTAGTACCTTAATAACTATTAAATGAGACATTTGTCTCACTGGTCTGCTAGTTATAATTAATGCGACTTTTAATTGATTTGCATTTTCAAGAACATAGGTAGATATCTTTTAAAAAAATAGGTTGTAATTATTAATTTGTTTTAATTCTATGGGTACGGAATTGAAGAGTTTCGGGCCAATAATAATAGATCTTTGTTACTTTGTTGTAAAGTGCATTTTGTATTGGGAACATTAAGATTGTCAATTGTTTGGGCTCGAGTGTCATAGATGTGTGATATTTTAGTGTGTAATGTAGGGTTAGTGTAATAAAATTTTATAACTTTTAGAATGTATAGTCCACCTACATCTAGCAATCTGGCTTCAGAGAATAATAATTCAGTAGAATATAGTTTATATTCATAAAGCATGACTTTTATTATGTTTGTGTGCTACTTGTACGGTATTTAACGTTGTTGAATATGTACCGCCCCAAATGATTCCGTATTGTAGTATAGACTCTACTAAAACTTTATATGTTGAGATTAGTATATTTTTATGTAGTATTGATCGTAATTGGTAAAATTTGTATATTAATTTTTTTAATCTATTGTGTGTATATTCTATATGTTTATTTCATTAAGATGGCTGCCTATTATTAGCCCTAAATATTTAATTTCTGCAGTTTGGTATATCTATGTTTAACAGTGGCAGTTTATACGATTGCAATTCATATGTAAAATTAATTTGTTATAGTGAAGCTGTCCTGTTATGTTAGGTGAAAAGGTTATACCAATATTTAGTTTTATCTTTGTTTAACCAACATTTGACCGCGTACAGTCCCTCTTCTGCTTTTTTGGCAACATCATCCCAGCATTCATAGCTAAATATTAATACTGTGTCATCAGCATATTAAACAATTTCACCCTCAGCATCACACAACAATAAACTATTGATGTAGATTCGAAAAAGAACTGGACCAAGAACAGTTCCCTGTGGTACGCCAACAGGTTACTAATTCTTGTGAACTAACCGTATTATTAATTTTTGTGGCGTGCTTTCTGCCCGATGGATGACTTTTAAATAGTTCTAAAGCTATTCCTCTTACACCATAGCTTTCTAATTTGTCTAATAAAATGTTATGAGGACACGGTGTCAAAGGCTTTTGCCAGATCTAAAAATATTGCAATTATTTTCTGTTTTTTGTTTAATGCTGTATATATCTTATCAGTTACATGAAATATGGCGTCTTCTGTTGATAGTTTTTCAACGAAACCAAATAGTTGTGGGGATATAACACTATGTTTGTTAAGAAAATTGCATAGTCTCTTTTTAATGTTTCTTCAAATATTTTTGCTATCTGACTGGTTACTAAAATAGGCGTGTTATTGTTTAGTTCATGATGGGTTACCTGATTTACAAATGGTTGTAATAACAGATTCCTTTTAAAATTTCTGAAAAGATACCGTTTTCATATGCAGGATTAATTAGAAATGTTAATGGACTTATCAGGTGGGCTTTAAATGTTTTTATAAAGGAAATTGATATTCCATCCAGACCACAAGCCGAGTTGTTCTTCAAGCTAGTAATGTGTTCATCAAGTTCTTGTTCGTTAACTGGTAATAAAAACAGTGAATTACAATGGTTAAAATATTGGTTAGCATTCGCTATAGTATTTGTGTCAGCAGTACCACCCTCCTTTTGTATTGAATTTGCCATTGTCGAGCCAATACATAAAAAATATCGATTAAATTTATTCGCAACTATCAGTGGATCGGATATTATTGTGTTATTTTCTGCCATTCCAAAAATTTTGCTGTTGTTATCTTTAGTTATATTTATCGACTTTCTTATTACTTGCCAAATTTTTTGAGAATCTTTTTTTGCATTATGAATTTCTTTTTTATAATAATTCTGTTTTGTTTTTGTTATAAGTTTTGTCAGATAGTTTCGGTAAGTTTTGTATTCATTCTGTAACTCAGTGTTATTTAGATTACGTGAAATAATCAGACCAGTAGTCACATATGGAAGTGAGACTTGGACAATGACAAGGAAACATGAAGACTTAATAAAAAGATTTGAAAGAAAAATATTACGAAAGATCTATGGGCCGGTGTATGACAATCAGGGTGATGGGTGGAGACCACGCATAAACCACGAACTGAGACAGCTAAACGAGGATCAAGACCTGGTGGGATGGATTAAAAAACAGAGAATAAGATGACTAGGTCATGTCTGGTGTATGCCCGAAAATAAAATAACTAAAAAGGTAATAACATGCATTCCGAACGGTTTGTAACGCGGACTCACTCCGAGCCCTACACCTACTAAATTATTACTTTAAATTGTCCTGGGTTCGCTAGCTTAATCAGTTGGTGTGCTATGAGACTCTTTTTACATCCGCAGAGTGGCTAAGGGCAGCCAACATCATTTAAGGTCTTTCTCGTGGACACCTGAGAGATTGTACTCACCAATACAAATATGAATGACCATAAAAATCCCAATAGTTTACAATAAAGACATATAATCTATAAATAAACACCCACAAGAAAATACATATAAGCCAATACAAAATAAGGCTCTAGCCCGCTACATATATGCAAATGCTTTAAACAGATACTTAAAGGTTCATTTATCAACGCAAAGTCAAAGGGGGCGCACTAACAAACTTAAAGCGACGTTGTCTATTCTTGAAACGGCCTAGTAACGGAATCCCGGCCTTCCCAGATAGCGAGGACACGCTCAGATGACGTAACCGCAAAGCTCTGTCCGCAGGGGGTTCCCCGTGCTAACAAACACGAGTGCAATTGCTCCAGATGTTGCAATATTATTTCACCTTGTACGGCGATTATAGCTAGCAACTGACCTTGCTTTGGGGCCTTCCCGATGCTCTAGTCGTATACTAAGACAGGTGCTTTTCCTATGGTGTCGCGACGATAGTTGTCTTCTGACAAAGCTGCAAATGCAGCAGAATTTGGCTGCTTTCGGACGCTGGCGTCCCTTTCAGAGGCACAATGAGCCGGCGGCGAATAATGCCGGCCACAACACAATATATGAAGCACTGTTTAGGCTGTTATTAGCCCGCTTCGTACTGCTGATAATTCGTAAGTACGACCAGCGAGCTCTCATAGGACCCGCACCTGTTAACAATCTTGGTGCAAATGCTCCTCTTGCGTTGATTCACATACCAACCGGTTGTTTTCCGAACTATCGATGCATTGCTTCACGAACTCGCGACGCGTTATACTCTATAGTCATTGACAGCGTATACATCAATTATTACTCTATAGTGCTAAACTACATAAATAAACATAAAAGCACTTACTGTCAGGCTTCATTGCCAATTAGCATATAATGAACAGATATAAAATAAGTAAATACACGTGGCACGAATTGACCCGTTTCAGGTTGGCACCCAAAAGGAAGAACTAGAGGACGATGGCAAGACAACGTTAGGAGTTTAGTTTAGTTTAGTTTATTTATTGGTATCAGTACACAAAATAAGTGTTTATACAGGTCAGCAATCATATAAATAATGTCAAATATATAAGAAAATACAATTAACACTTTAAAACAAAATATTTAACCATATATCTATTACTAATTACTAATAAATTGAATCTCAAACACTCAAAAGTCTTCAAAGTCACTAGTGAGGTATTCTTAAAGGGAATAAAATGATTTCGTGACCTTCAAAAACTAAAGGTGCGAAATTGGACCATCGAAGCCAGTGACCGGACAGATGGAAAGCTGTTGTAAAGACGGCCAAGGCCCTAGAAGGGCCATAGTGCAGTGTGTGTGTGTATGTGTGAGTATATACAGAAGCTTATTGAGTTTTTAACACACATTTGACATGTGTTCAGACCATGATATATAATAATTATGCAGTGGGTTAGTTTTTCCTAAATTCAAGACTACACACTTCGTGATATTTAAAGAAAAACACTACTCATTACGTCATACAAAGAGCCAAGATCATCTTGCAAAACAGTTTGTTGCTTCACTGAGACCTATAGCTTGGTGTCATCTGCATAATCAGCAGAACTACTACACAAAATATGTGGATGGTCTGCGATGTACACTGCAAATAAAATGGGACCGAACACCAACCCTTGTGGAACACCACTTAACACTGGTTTGATGGCAAATAAACATTCTCCAACATGAACACAGAGGCATCAATACTGAAGGAAAGCCTGTATCCATATTCTTGAATAAAATCCAAGAAGTCACTCAAAATGTGTTAAAATTCTATTGTAAATTTGTTAGAAGTCTAGCACTGCTACAAATTTTCTAAAAATTTACTCCTAACTTACTGCCGTTTTCCAAATTTGTTGAAAATTTACTACAAACATGAACGTTTTCTGCAATTTTATTAAAAGTTTATCAGCATTTCTGCATATGTACTCAATGAAAATCTGCTGGAAACTTTGCAAATGCTGCAGAAAATTTTAAATTTTCCTAATTTGCAACAAGCTGATTACTTAAAGAGTTAAAAATCAGAACTATCCAACCGAAATCTGACAACTCTAGAACGACAGGCAACATTTAAAATGTCTAAATAGTACATACCCACAATTAGATATACTATGAAAGTTTAATGTGATATTATCAATTGCTACAAAAGTTCCATAACCACGTTCACTAATTACATGTCACAAAGCAGCACCTTTACAGCTATTAACATATCTACGAATGTTATGAGTAAAGGTCGAGCTTTTAGGCACTAAAAACCCCTAAAATAAGCAGGCATTTAAGCCAAAAAATTGATAAAACAGACACAAAAACAAGAAATAGACAAAAAGGCAAAAATGATTTTTAACAAATAAATAACACAAACATTAATTTCAGAAATCAAGTTAAATTAAAAATAAATTCAAATAAAAAATACTTCTAACACATTTTTTAAATTATAAAATTTCTGTTTGGCTATTACAATTGCAAACTATCAACTGTTCTAAATTTTCTGGTGTAAATTTGTCTTTTGTCAGTTAATATGTTTTTATATACAGGGTGTCCCGAAAAATGGTTTACAAATTTTCAGAGATTGGAGAGGAAGGCAAGTGAAGTAATTTTCGCTACGCAACATATGGTCGGAAACGTCTCCTTGTTATTGAAAAAAAATGATTTATTACAGACTGCTCTTTATGGTAAGTTACAAAAGTAAAAACAACAAAATGGTACTTAACAACCATCATTCATAATAATTGCTCAAACTGTCGACCTACATCATCGTTGCAAGCGTGGCAGCGACGCACCATGTTAGCTCAAACTCTGGTCAAAATTCCTGGAGTTTCCCGGATCCTTCACAGGCATCAATAATTCGGGCTACCAAGTCCTTCTGTGTGTTCATTGGAGTCGCGTACATTAAGCTTTTTAAATGTCCCCATAGGAAGAAATCCAGCGGCGTTAAATCAGGGGAACGTGCTGGCCAATTGACGGTCCCGCCCCTGCCTATCCAATGATTGTGATATGTCAGATCCAGATGTTGGCGTACAGCGTGACTGAAATGAGCGAGAGCCCCATCATGTTGAAACCACATACCCTGCCTGACTGCTAGGGGCACGTCTTCTAATAGCTCCAGGAAAACTTCTTGGCGACGATCAACAAGCAGCAAAACACCCAACAGCACATTAAACTATGCACGTTTATGCCTGTTTTATGCATTTTATCAATTATTGTTGTAACGTACAATAACAAGCAATATGCAATAAATCACTTTTTTTAATACCAAGGTGACGTTTCCGACCATATGTTGCGTAGCAAAAATTACTTCACTTGCCTTTCTCTCCAATCCCTAAAACTTTGTAAACGATTTTTCGGGACACCTTGTATAGAAATACTGCGCTCCATTTCGCAGGACGTAATAGGAATATATTTAAAATTGCGTACGTCAAGTGTGTCCCCCGATTCATTGTCTTCCTGGTCTCCCGATAAAATTCTAGCTATTTTCCACCTGCTTTAAAATCGGTTTTAGGCACAACCACAACCGCAAGTACAACATTACGCCCGGAGGGCGGTAAAGTAATTTGCGGGCGGTAAAATAAAAACGCGGGCGGTAAAGTAACTTTGCTGCCCGCAAATTACTTTAGCGCCCGGCACCTTAACTTTGGTAGCAATTTTTGGCATTAAAGAAACCTAAATTTATGCAGTTGTGCGTAAAACGTACTACCTCAGGCCGGAAGTAAATTACGCCCTTAGCCAAATAAAGGCCCTCCTCCGTCGGGCCTCAAATTTTAGCTGCGGGCGTAATCTTACTCTTCCGGCCTTCTATACGTAAATAACTATTATTTTTTATTCAAACCGCAATTTTCGAGTCAAGCGACGATTTCGCCTGTTTCGGCATTATTGTACTATCAAATTTTATAAATAATAGACGCTAAACTAAAGCACCCGCATCGACTCGGCTATAAGCTCGGGCGCTCGGGTCATCGATTCAGTTAGTTACGTTATCGACTCGGCGGTAAATTTAAATTAGAAAGATGTCGCAAAAATTAAAAATCAAGAAATGAAGCATTTTAAGCAAAAATATAGGCACCTAAACGATAAAAAGGCATTTTTCCAGTAAATACAAAAATAGGGCATTTAGGCAAAAATAAATAGGGCGCAAAATTATTGTTTTTTGTAATTTTCACTTTGGTGTTTGAAATTTATTTCTGCCTGTAATTTTAAAGAAAAAGCATTTTTCCTAAAATTCGATGTCTAGTTATGAGTATCATAACTGCCGCAGATGTTGAGCTCGTAGAGCGAGGATTTTAAGACATCTAAAGCTGTTATTATTTATAATCATAACATCTGTGGTTTGTTCAATAGTTTATCAGTTGCAGTATGGTAATGATTGCCGTGTACGGCAAAGGAATATTATCGTACAGATACAGTTATGACTTACTTACCAGCCTACTAACAAGAGTCAGTCTGTGTCAAACAACAAACAAAACTTAACCTACTAATCTCGAATTTGACATAGACTGACAATACACTTCAGTACTGCCAAACGTTTAACACATCACAGCCTACCCTAATTAGTTTATTTATTGATCTCTTGTTATTATATATGTAAACAAAGACTTAATATCCTGAAACCAGTAATAGTATATTACATAACAAGAGTTGTAAATGGCATATTACGCAAGACTGGAAAATTTCAGGAGTGCGTAATTGCTTTACAACTCGAGTTGCGAGTTACAGCACACATTTCGTGCTTACATAGCAACCATCGTGTTAGGTGGGTGTCTTGGACCTTGTTACTCTATCTTTTTCATTAAATGAAAAAGAAATGTTTTATTCACTGTCAAATCATTACGGTCACACCACCTTAAAAATTAGGCGGCTCTGCACCGCTACGTACAAACAACAACTATAATATATACGTAACTATAGTAACCAAAGCGAAAAAGTATTGTTACTACCAACATAATAAGTCACTAAATCCCTAATCGCGCAATCGACCTACCTTTACGCACGCTGTGCGTAAGAACACGCTTACACAACTTGTAAGTTGTACAATTTTGATCACTTACAGTAGTGGTCGTAGAAAAAAATTAATTACCTACACCAATGCACAATATGTTCGTTATATATATTCATTATAACTTTTATATGCAACAGAAATGAAGCGTCAATCGATAAATGTCAGAAAGTTAGAGAAACGTAACACAATTACATCTTTGTTTCCTTTAAGTTTGCCTTTTCCCAGCAGGAACAGGCAACTGTACTGGATTCTACAGATCCTACTACTACGACAAATCTGTAGATGACTGTTTGCTGTTCACATATTTCGAGTGCAATGGCAATGCGAATTGTTTCACAATTAAACACGACTGTCTCGATCTTTGGATACTTGCAAACTTGGTAAACCCTGTATGATAGTGGGTGTAACCAAGTTTAATTGAAAACACATTTCAGCACCATCTAAAACCACTGCCGACAGCAACTTCCATCAGTGGCTGCACAACATTACCAAAATTAACAACAAATATTTCAATTGTTTCATTAGAGTCGAAACTTAAAGAAAAAAAAACGCTTTAATTCATTGACGACTACGGTTTTCTATCAAACATCTTTATAAAGCTTAGTATATCTAATCTATTGGCTTTGTACAAAATATATATTATATATATATATATATATATATTAATATTACGAAGGTTTTCGCGGCTGATATGTATTAAAGGTAAACATTTCAGGGTGTCATACCGCTTAATAAATTCGAAGATTTCTCCAACTGGTTGAAGAACATCTTGAATGGCACTTGGAGTTGGACGACGTTTCGACGAAATCACATTCGTCATTTTCAAGTCCTTGTAGTAGTCCTGGTTTGGCTTCTAGTTATGCGGCAACACGACGGACTGTCAACTTGATGTACAGCTGACTGAATAGGTTGTTTATCAATTACTGTGGCAACTAGCATCGAGGGAGCTGTACTGCTAGAACGGATGGCTGGTGTTCGCAGAGAATGGCCGGCCGTTGCTTGTAGTAACGTTGGTAACCACGATGCAGGTAATCGGCTTGTGTCGTCGCGGGTGTTCATACAATTCGGACGTTTCACGATTTCGATGGCTTCTCGTATGATGCATGCGTTTTTGTGTTCGACGCTGACAATGCTCTTGGTGTTTTCGAAATCAATCTTGTGCGAAGTATCCCATATATGATGCACTAGCGATGAAGTGTGTTCCATCTTCTTAACATAATTCTGATGTTCCTCCTTGCGTGCCTTTATTCTCCGGTTGGTGTGGCCTATGTAGCTGCTATCGCAATCCCGACACGGTATCTCGTAGACTCCTTGGTTTTCCAAAGGGATGTACTCTTTAGGATTCCTCAGTATGGACTGGATTATTCTATCCGTGGTAAAGGTTGTCCTGATGTTACATTTTCTAAGGATTCTTCCGATTTTCTCTGTCGTGCCTCGGATGTAAGGTAGGTACGCCGTGCCACAAGGTCTCTCCTCTTCTGCGTCTTGCGTTTTGGTCTTCGGTGGTCGGAACGCTTTCCTAATCGCTGCTCTGCCATAACCATTTTGTTCGAATACTCGAGCAAGGGTTGCTAATTCTTGTCTTGTATTCTCCTTGTCGGCTATCCTTCTTGATCTACAAACCAGTGTTGTCAGGACTGATTGTAGTTGAGCAGGGTGGTGGTGTGAATTAGCATTTAGGTAGCGATTGGTGTGCGTGGTCTTCCTATAAACCGTGTGCCCCAATTTGCCATTCTTCTTGGTGATGAGAACGTCTAGGAATGGAAGGTGGTTGTTCTTCTCCAATTCCATCGTAAACTGGATCTTATTATGGATGCTATTGAGATGGGTAAGGAAATCAGCAAGTCCAGTTTACGATGGAATTGGAGAAGAACAACCACCTTCCATTCCTAGACGTTCTCATCACCAAGAAGAATGGCAAATTGGGGCACACGGTTTATAGGAAGACCACGCACACCAATCGCTACCTAAATGCTAATTCACATCACCACCCTGCTCAACTACAATCAGTCCTGACAACACTGGTTTGTAGATCAAGAAGGATAGCCGACAAGGAGAATACAAGACAAGAATTAGCAACCCTTGCTCGAGTATTCGAACAAAATGGTTATGGCAGAGCAGCGATTAGGAAAGCGTTCCGACCACCGAAGACCAAAACGCAAGACGCAGAAGAGGAGAGACCTTGTGGCACGGCGTACCTACCTTACATCCGAGGCACGACAGAGAAAATCGGAAGAATCCTTAGAAAATGTAACATCAGGACAACCTTTACCACGGATAGAATAATCCAGTCCATACTGAGGAATCCTAAAGAGTACATCCCTTTGGAAAACCAAGGAGTCTACGAGATACCGTGTCGGGATTGCGATAGCAGCTACATAGGCCACACCAACCGGAGAATAAAGGCACGCAAGGAGGAACATCAGAATTATGTTAAGAAGATGGAACACACTTCATCGCTAGTGCATCATATATGGGATACTTCGCACAAGATTGATTTCGAAAACACCAAGAGCATTGTCAGCGTCGAACACAAAAACGCATGCATCATACGAGAAGCCATCGAAATCGTGAAACGTCCGAATTGTATGAACACCCGCGACGACACAAGCCGATTACCTGCATCGTGGTTACCAACGTTACTACAAGCAACGGCCGGCCATTCTCTGCGAACACCAGCCATCCGTTCTAGCAGTACAGCTCCCTCGATGCTAGTTGCCACAGTAATTGATAAACAACCTATTCAGTCAGCTGTACATCAAGTTGACAGTCCGTCGTGTTGCCGCATAACTAGAAGCCAAACCAGGACTACTACAAGGACTTGAAAATGACGAATGTGATTTCGTCGAAACGTCGTCCAACTCCAAGTGCCATTCAAGATGTTCTTCAACCAGTTGGAGAAATCTTCGAATTTATTAAGCGGTATGACACCCTGAAATGTTTACCTTTAATATATATATATATATATATATATATATGGCGTTTCATTCTGGGTAGAATATTGCCTCTTCTTTCCGAAGTAAATAATCCACTTTCTGGGGTGGATTAGACCACTGATTGTCAGTCTTCCTTTTTTCCTCTAGGGTTTCTGATGAGTTTTTGTTTCTGTTACTATCTTTCTCCATGTTACTCTGTTTTTTGCTTTCTCCTTCCATTTCTTTATGTTCATACTTCTTAAATCGTTTTCCACTGCTTCATACCATCTATTTCTTGATCTCCCCCTTGGCCTGTTCAGATCAGGTTTCCATGTTGGAATTTCTTTGATTATTCTTGTATCTTCCGCTCTCCATATATGACCAAGCCATCCAATCCTGTGAGCCTTCATTATCTTCACGATATCATCTCCTTCCATTATTTCTAAAATTTCATGATTCATGTATTGTCTGTGCTTCTTTTTGTTCCCATTATCGTTCTTATTACCTGCCTTTCAAATATTCGCAATTGTTCTTCTTCTTTTTGTGTTGAACACATTACTTCTGCCGCGTATAATACCACTGGTCTTATTAAGCTTCTATAAATTCGTATTTTATTCTTTGTGTTGATTTTTTTACTCTTCAGTGTGTCGCGATTTGCATAATATGCTTTATACCCCATCTGGATTCTCTCTTTTATCTCCTCGCTGCGATCATTATTATGTGTTAGTTGTATTCCTAAATAATTATACGATCGTACCTTTTCAAAAGTATATTTTTCTATCTTCACTTCCTTAGTGTCATCTATTGCTCCTCTCTGACATTTCATATATTTGGTTTTATCTTTATTTATTTCAAGCCCTACTTCCTTTGCTTCCCTTTCTAAACTTATAAAAACTTCCTTTAATTTATTTCAGCTTCTTGATATAATTACTAGGTATATCATCTGCATAGGCTATGATTTGTGCTTCTTTATTTATTATACTTCCTTGTACATTTACTCCTCTTATTGCCTCTTCTAATGCCAGATTAAAAAGTGTGGTTGACAGTATATCCCCCTGGCGTACTCCCCTGTTGATTTCAAAAGTTTTTGTATGTCCTTCCTTTGTTTTTACTGCTGCCTTTGAATTTCTCATTGTCATTTGAGTACAGCGTATTAGTTTTCTTGGTATTGCCATTTTTTTGCAATATTTACGTGATCTTTCTTCGCTTGATACCATCGAACGTCTGCTTGAAGTCAATAAAAAGTAAATGCAGCTGTATGTCGTGCTCATAACACTTTTCTAATATTTGCAGCATGACATGTAAGGCATCTGTTGTTGATGTGCCTGGCCTGAATCCCATTTGATAATCACCAATTGCCTTCTCAGTGTATTTTGTGAGTTTCTTCTGGAGCATTGCTGTGAATATTTTATATGTCATGTTTAGTAATGTGATCCCTCTGTAGTTCTTACATTGTTCTAAATCGCCCTTTTTTAGTATTGTCACAATTGTTCCCATTTCCCATTCTGCAGGCATCTTTTATGTTTCCATATTTCCTCAATCAGTTTGTGTATTCTTTTGTATAGTGCCTCCCCTCCATATTTGAGCATCCTGGCGCCTTCCCATTTCTTACTTTTGTTATGATCTCTTTCGTTTCCTCGTACTTTGGTCCTACCA
This sequence comes from Agriotes lineatus, assembly GCA_940337035.1. Lineage (NCBI taxonomy): Eukaryota > Metazoa > Arthropoda > Insecta > Coleoptera > Elateridae > Agriotes > Agriotes lineatus. The sequence goes on from OW679203.1 coordinate 54,416,826, forward strand.
TTACTCTTTTTTCTTCCACTTCTTGATTGATTTCTTGTTGCTCTTGTCTTCTATTTCATATAGTAAGTTACTAAAATGTTCTCTCCAAATATCTTTCTTCTTATTTTCATCGTGTTCTACATTGCCATATTTGTCATTTATACCTCTTATTTTCACCGGGTGTTTTCTCTTTTGTGTTTTCATTTGCTGGTAAAACCTATTTGTATTATTATTCTTACTGTTCTGTTCTAGTTCATTCATCATTTCCTCTAACCAAATCTTTTTTTGTCTACATTTCCTCTGTGCTTCTCCCTTCGTTTCCTTATAATTTTCTAGGTCTTCTTCTTTTCCGGTTTTTAACCATTCCTTTCTCGCTTTGTTCTTTATGTTACTAATTCTTGACATTCATCTTCATACCACTGTTTCTTAATTTTGTTCTCTTTGTTCCCAATTGCTCCTTCGCTACGTTTGATATTCCTCCATTCTCTCTCTATGTCTTTTTCACTCTCCTTTTTTTCTATCTCTCTAACAATCTCTTTTATGTACTGTATTCTTCCCTCTTCTGTACATAGTTTTTCATTGTTCCATTTTTTGTGTTCTTGTCTTTCTTTTTTGCTTTTGTAATCTTGTCTCATTTTCGCAACTACCATATAATGATCTGTGTCAGCATTTGCACCTCTGTATGTTCTCACGTCTCTAACTGTCCTACTCTGATGTTTATTTATTAATATATGGTCTATCTGGTTTCCTTTTGTTGTTCCTGGCATTACCCATGTTTCTTTATGTATCCTTCTGTGTTTATATTTAGTACTGCTGATTATCATATTTGTTGCTATTGCAAAGTTGAATATCCTATTTCCATTGTCATTTGTCTTTTCATGTAGTGTATATTCTACTGCTACTTCCCTTACAAAGTTCTCCTTAACAATTTGTGCGTTCAAATCTCACAGTATGATCAGTACATCGTGTTTTGGTACTTTTTCGGTCCCCCTCTTCAACTAGTTGTAGAATTTGTCCTTTTCTTCCTGTTTGTCTACCTCTGTAGGTGCGTATGTGCAAATGAAAGATGTATTTAAAGGCTTGGCTTCTATTCTTAAATAACACAGTCTACCATTAATAGGTTTAAAACTTATAATCTTTATTTTGTTATCCACTGTGCCATTGCTACCCTGTTTTGATTCCCCTGAGTATAGCATACCAAAATTGACAACAAATATTTCAATTGCTTCATTAAGGAGTCGAAACTTAAAGAAAAAAAAACGCTTTAATTCATTGACGACTTTTATTTTCATACGGTTTTCTATAAAACATCTTTATAAAAGTAGCTAAAGCTTGGTATATCTAATCTATTGGCTTTATACAAAATATATGCTAACTATTGATATTTATACATGATCTTTTCAGTACAACTTATATAATAAATGGCGCTACTTAATACTAAAGCGTTACTGTAGATGCCTGGGACGTATGCACATTGTTACAGAACTGAAATGTATCTGACGATAAATTGAGTTAAGACCAGAATATGTTATTATTATTCAAAGATACAATTGTGAACATTTTGACACAAAGAAGCATTTGCGTTTCAACAAAAACCGATGTACTGGTTATGTGCTGAAATGATTAATAACGCAGCAGGTGATGCGGAATTGCCTATGCCTCAGCAGTTGTACCCAAAATGTCCTAAACTGTATAATTGTTGATATTATTATAAAATAAGAAGTAAACCAGTTACAATATCTCAGAAATAGTTTTTAATAAAAGCACCGGTTAATGATTTGCTGATAAAATTTAATAATAACAGCTGGATGTGCAAATTTAACGAAAAAATTGTTGAAAATTTACCATTTACTGCAAACTTGCTAGAAAATTAGAAACTTTATTAGAAACATGCTAAAAATTTGTTGAAATCTTTCTGGCTACAAATTGAGTGAAATCTGCTAAAAAAACATTGCTGAAAATTCTCAAAATTTATTAAAAATTCTAGAACTGCTATAAATTATCTAGAAATTTACTGCCATCTTACCGACGCTCTCCAAACTTGTTGAAAATTTACTACAAACATGAATAACATTTCCTGCGATTTTATTAAAAGTTTGTTAGCATTTTGCTCCCTGTAATTTGGAAAATGCTGCAGAAAATTATAAATTTTCCTAATTTGCAACAAGCTAATGGTAAAAAGGAAAAATTACTGATTACTTAGAGTTAAAAAGCAGAACTATCCAGATGAAATCTGGCAACTCGAGAACGACAGACAACTTTTAAAATGTCCTAACAGTACAAACCCACAACTAAAAATACTAATTATAAATAATACATTAATTGCTAACAAAAATGGCGCCAAATAACAATCCTTGACTAAAAACGTTGTAACTGAAGAATAATATCACCACTACTGGACAATTTTTGTTTGTGGGTATTTTTGAAGGCATAATTTTATAACTTAGCATTCCCAAATTATTAAAACGAGTAAAGAAAAAACTAGTGATGCTACAATCCCAAATTAAAACGCTAATGTTTAAAGTTTGTCATGTAGAAAACTTTTCTACTGAGTACGTTTATAACATTTGGTATGTGATCTAAATTAACAGCGAAACTAAAACACAACAGTGGGAATATTTTCTGAACTAAAGCGGTTGAGGACTTTCAACATCTTAACACGTTACCATAGTCTACTGTTGCCATTTTGCCTTAACAATCGGCCATTTTTATCTAAATTTGTCAATACAAGCTCAAAGATTCAATTTCCATTCATTATTGATTAAAACAATCTTCAAAGAAAACACATTGATTAATTGTAATTATGTCAGTAATCTGAAACACCAATTTTGTTTTCCATAGCAGAATTATGATCGCACCGTACATAGATAAAACAAAAATATGTACAGAATACTGTGACTAAATATGTTTCAGTACGGGATATGTCTTTACTCATGCTGTTTGCTTATTGTCGTATGCTGTCATTCGACTATCAAATACGCTTTGCGGGTTGTGTGCCTGCAGAATCGTAAATTTATTTGCTGGAGGACAAGGAGTATTGTCAGCATCTCTTGTAATAAAACTATGCAATACTAGTTATTTTACAGTTATCAATTATAATTTAAACTTACGGCATTGTAGTAAATGTGAGGTTATGTTCCGTGTCACTTTCAAACGTGCACCGTAAAAACCAAACTGCCTTGTACATGAGAATGTAGACTAAATATGTAACTGTAAGTAAATTCTAAGTAACAGTGGCACTAAACAATGTAACAGTACTATTTTTTTACAAGTAACATACAAATACTATACTTGATATGATTTATCCAATTATTGCTACCATATTGATATGATACTTCTGCTTGAATACTTTCAAATAGTAAAACTTAGATTCAAACACGTTTCACTAGGTACTTACCTTTAAAATATTAACAACTTGAAAGCTAGGCACTGCCACGCCTAGATAAACCATTATAAAAGACTTACGATACGTTTGTTAAATATCACTATGGCTACTATCACCAGTAATACCAATATCACAGTGGGTACTTTGATTATTATTAGTGGCATTAGTACAATCAGAAGCACTTACATCATCCCCATTTCTAACTTCAGTCTCACTAAATATATTTGTACTAGAATAAGGCGGCGGGGGCGCGTTGATCAGATCATCTAAGTAGCATTTGTCAATGCTCGGTGGCAGGCTAACAACCTCCGCATAGGGCGGAGGCTGATCCGAAATCTCGCAAGGTGAGCTGCTCCTCAGACTGATGCTGCTGATTACTATCAGGGGATCGGCAGGCTCACTGCTGTCGGAGTTCTGCGAGGCATTGGCACCAGCGAGATAAAGGCACCTGACGTTGGGGACAAACTCCCTCCTAATCGCGCACTGCGAGTGCTCGCACCTGTTGAGCTCTGCGAAAGCGGTAGGTTCGTTTTGGCAATGGCGAGAGGCGTCGGCGTTTCGCGAACCTCGGCCTGGCTTTGTGTCAAAACCACACACTTTTGTAATGACGAAAAGGAAGAGGACGAATGACAAAATTGCACTAATTACGCCTGCAAAAAATTGAATTAGAAAATGTTTTATTTTGTTTCCTGTAGTACGTACAGATTGCTATGAATAGATATTTAGAGCCGTTACTTTTTTGCATCTCTTTAACATCTTGTCCGTTCTTATCGTAATACCAATGTATAGGATCGTACGCTGGAAAGAAATACTAAAATTATGGAATCCACGAAAAGGTGTATGTTTATTCAAAATATTTTAACTACTAAGAATATAATAAAGAAACTTACGATCTGGCAATGGTGGGCAGCAACTGGGTCTAATAAAAACTTTGCAATCTTCGTCGGTACGTCTATCACAACACCACGAGGTTGGGATACATCGTCCGTCGTTACAACGAATCTTTCCTGAAACATCTTAAATTCAGCAAGAACTACTTTTAATAAGGGATTCGCCTACCTTCGCACGGGTCGCCATGGCAGGCATCCCAATTCTCGTCCGAATCGTCATTACAATCAGATCTGCCATCACACTTATAGTGTAAACTGATGCAATACCCACTTGCTTCACACCTAAATTTTTCTTTGCCGCACGCTGAGAATGCATTTTCATTCAGCTCATTTCTAGAATCCTCCTGCTTCACTTTGATATGTATAACTTTAAACAACTTATATTTCCAACTCATACAAAAATGTGCACCCCGATCTGTTGATTTTAAAGGGAAAAAATTCTTAGCCGCTCTCGAAGGAAACTTCCAACTAGCGTTATGTATTCCTTCGAGCAGTTCAGGGTTTTCCACTGCCAACTTTTCTAAATCTGTTTCATTCTTAAACCTACAAAGGTGATCATTAATATCGAACTGTTAATCTTGTAGGTAACATCGAACCTCAATTCTTTCGTTCTGCGTCCCCATACTAGGTCAGGATTTGAGAATACTCCAGGCCCCCCAACTACACAGCTTAGAAACAAATTTGTGCCGGCTTTTCGTTCGATCGTAGATGGTAACGGGTTTTCATAATGCTCTTCAAAAATAATCAATCGCAGATCGCCTAAAAGTTTAATTAATTAATTGCGCAACAGAGTTAACGCCAAGAAGTCCTCATAACCTCACATTCGTAATTAACATCTTGGAATTTGTACTTACCGTTGGAAAAAGCCACTACACTTAAAACTAGCAGTGCTAAAAAGCAATTCGACATTTTCAAAGCATTTTTTAGCATTATTTGGTGCACTCTGCTAAGTGAAAGGAAAACATGAACTAAACACTTATTAACATTAAAAGGTATCTCTGACGTCACTGGGGAATTTGTAGAGTTAACCAGTTAACTATTGGAAGTCACTGCAATTGCTTTAATGGAAAGCCTACACGTATTAATTGAAGCCATAAATAATTTATTCTGTAGGATTGTTTAAAATATATATTTAATCATACTGATATGAACAACGTTGTTATGCAAAAATTCTTAGAAGCAAGAAAAGTGAGTTTCTTGTGAATCAGTTACGGGGGAAATCCTGCAATTTCTAACTCGGCTAAAAATATTCAGAAATAATTTTAATTTTCAAGAACCGCAAAGTTGGTTCATACAGCATAACTAATTAAAATTCGTTTATTTTGAGAAAAGTATAGGTACTATTACGTCATTAGCGCATTCAGTGGCGTAACTACCGAGGGGGGCAAAGGGGGCAGCGGCCCCCGGGCCCTGAACTTCAGGAGGCCCGTTGGGCCTTCTGAAGTTTAAAGCCCGGCAGGTCCAAACTCGGTCCAGTATAAAGTTTCAATGAGTTCGAAAAAACACTCGCTATTGTTCATTTTGCTTTGATGTTTCTGTTTATGAATTAAAAAAATAATTGAAAAATGATAATCAAAAATGCTTTGGCAAGAATAGGACTTACACTTGGCAATTAAGGGGCCCGGTGAAGATCACGGCCCCCGGGCCCAAAATTTGAAGTTACGCCACTGAGCGCATTCCTAGTCTGAATCCGTTGCTTAGCAACGGCTAGTTTGCCGGTAGAGTCACTATTATGATCTGTCTCTAATCATTAGGTATTGTGTATTGTTCTGTGTTTACACAGGAGGAGGCAATGATTTAAGTGTATTATGTTGGTCTTCAGTTTACACTAAAACGTTATGTACTAGTATTCACAATCATCTATATATTTAAAACGTGAAGCGTTTTCTTTCGACATCTATTTTGAGACTTCCACTGGGCCGATTTCGATAATTCTTTTTTGAAATGAATGTCGTTACTGTGTAGATGTGCGCAAACGTCCTAAATTGAAAAGAAATGGATAATTTTTAGAGAAAAACCAACATATTGTAACTTTCAAGTGGTTGCAGCCGGCCATGCAGGAGCAGTAAACCAAGTGTATTCTCGAAGTCAACCTGCGACGTTCTGCTGATTATTTCAATGGACTAGTGCAACTACTAAATGTTTATTTGAAATCAACGGCTGATTCGTGAGACAAACGTCAAAATACATATAAAATGACAGTTAAAGCAAATCGGTATTGCACAGATGCTGTAAGGTGTTTTATTCGCATTCACATTGTAATGTGTCAATTTCATGACATGACAACAGCTGGGAACTAGATGATTACTGAAACTAGCCGGGAAATTATTACATTCCCCGAAAAATATTACATATTTACCTGAAGACTGGGTTGTTTTCATGGTAACAAAAATGTTGAGTTGGTTGTTTTCATGGTAACAAAAATATTTGCTACATCAAGATATTTATTATTCAGAATTCAATTGTAGTTATTTTTAAAATTAGATGATTCCGAATAAAATAGTATACATACCACGGTGAAAAGTTTCATTCCTGTCTCGAGATAAAGTTCACCTCGACGCTGCGCGTCTCGGTTAACTACTTAATCTCTCGACAGGAATGCAACACTTCCCACCTCGGTAAATAATATACTATTTTTCTGCTTATTATAATTATGTGGATGTGCTTATTTACACACTGGTTCATTGCTTTCCCTGTTGGTACAAGCATACGTATATTGTTAAAACGTCTTTCAACGTTGTCCGACACCAATTTTCATACTCTTCCATCCTCACAGTTTCTTTCGTTTCAGTTGCATTCAGTCATCGCTTTTGTAATCTATTATTTCAAAACTCTATTCCTAGCTCTTCTTTGTGGGACCCTTCCCATTGTCGCTGTGCGCCTAGCATGTGCTATGACAATTAATAAACCACAAATAGAAACTCTGGATAAAGTATGAATATATCGAGAAATCCAAAAAAACTGTTCCTCAGCGGGCTGTGGAAATTCAACGTATGAATAATATGTTGGTGACACTGTACGTCAATGTCAAATTTGAGGTTAGCAGGTTAGGATTTGCGTCATTTTGTGTCATAACTGACGGAAAACCTAACCTGATAACCTCGAATTTGACATTGACGTACAGTGTCACCAACATATTATTCATACGTTGAATTTCCACAGCCCGCTGAGGAACAGTTTTTTTTTAATCTCTCGATATAATATTCGTCACAACCAATATTTAGCTATGGTCAAGTGTATGTAGAGCGCCAGCGTGGCTCGGTGGTTAGAGCATTGGACTGCGGCGCGGAAGTCTGGAGTTCAAATCCCAGATCGATGCCTGGCGGGCAGCCTACCCAGTCGCTTTAAATAATTGGGGACCTGCGTTCGAAAGAATAAGGGGTAATAATGCGGTTGTCTAATGCGTGATGCTCACCACATCACCACGTGTCATGAATTTAACACGCGACATCCGGGTGTGAGAGCGAGGATACGGAAGCTCTGTAGCAATGTCACATGCGAGTAGTTTTGAAAACTTAAAAATTCAAATTTTACCTGATGGATAGTGCGATACGTTAACCATTACAAAGAAGTTTTGTAACTTTAAAAATATTTTTCAACGGGTCCAATTAGTGGTTTTTTATTTACTGTGGTTTTATCAGCTAGACGATGATATATAAATGGCAGTTGCTTTCAAGACAAATACGTGTTATAAGTTACAATAGTGATTTTTAAAAATAACAGTATCAATACAATAAGGACATATTGTCTTGAATTTACATAATGGTTCACCTGAGAGGATATTCCAAGGCCGAATAGTTTTCCAAACTTCTCTTGAAACTCGGCAACGAAAACCTATGTCAAGCCGTGACAGATATCGCCAGCCTCACTAACATAATATATTCCGACATCAAGAACATAACAGCAAAACCTGTGTCGTGGCTTCGAAGAAGGACGATATCACTCTGAAGAATGATACGGCACTAAATAATTCAACAACACACACCTCGGAGCCTTTCATTCTAAGAAAAAAATATATCAATCGATTAACACTGTGGTGGAGGCAGATGACCCAGTGCACTACCACGTTGAGTTTTTCCACACTCTCTACCCTCCGGACAGTATTCATTCCTTGAATAACCCTTATTCTTTCAGACTATTATTTTCAATTTAAGAGACTGAAATTTCCCGTAAAAACCTGCTTTGCCATGACGATCAATAAAGTGCAGGGACAGTCGCTGAATCAGGCTGGGGTCGACTTGAAGGAAGACTTTTTTTCTCGATCAACTTTATCTAGACTATTTAGGGGTCAGTCCTCCAAACAAATTAGTGGTGCTCAAACCAGAAGGGAAAACTTCCAATATCGTCTACAAAAAAGTGCTTTTACCCTCTATTCGACTGGATTGACTTCTACTTCACAGATTGTTACATAATAGAATCTGGGGAAGGTAAGAAGTTGTAATTCGCCATATTAGTTCTTTTTACAAGTAGGGTCAAACCATTTTCAGGGATTTTCGAAATTCATTCCTCCAAAGGAGCTAAATGTAGTAGACCTGTTTTTGTAAAGATCTACAACGAGGAAACTACTACAGGTGGGAATCTGAAATTCAACATATTAGCATAGTATAGAAAACCCTTATATTGTATATAAGGGTTTTCTATACTATGATATTAGTTCGTTTTACAAATCAGATCAAGTAAATTTTAAGGTTTTGCAGAATTTATCCCCGAAAGGAGACAAAGTAATTATTACAGGCAGGAAATTGAAATTCGGCACATTAAATCGATTTAAAAATTAGGTCGAATCAATTTCAAGCTTTTCGAAATTAACTCCCGAAAGGATTAAATGTGGTAGATGTGTTTTTCTAAAGATCGCCATATTACGATAACGGCTGCAAGTAGAAAGTTGATTCGGCACAGTAGTTCGTTTTACACATCGAGTCAAGCCAGTTCGTTTTACACATCGAGTCAAGCCATTTTCAGGGTTTTTCGAAATATATCCTTTCAAAGGGATTAAATGGGGTAGATGTGTTTTTCTAAAAATCGTCACGAGATAGATACAGGTAGAAAGTCGAAATTTGGCATATTAGTTTTAGATTTGGTATTAAATGGATAAACCCCAAGCCAGGCAGAAGAGTATTATTACTGTGCATAGATCAACACATTCTAATATTGCACTACCTTGTGGCCTTCGGAAAAGAAATTGTCCTGTAAGCCATCATTTGCGATAACAATTAATAATTCACAAGAACAAACTATGGATAAAGTGGGAATATATCGTATTTGCCACAACCAGTATTTACCCATGGTCAAGTATATGTAGCAATATCACGTGTGAGTAGTTTTAAAAAATCAAAAATTTTAATTTTACGTAATGGATCCTGCCACACGCTACAAAGAAGTTTTCTAACTTGCAAAATATTTTGCAACGGATCCACTAGTATATGTAATAAGGTGATTACTGACTTTTAAAAAGTTGGAAAATTACCTATTAGCAACTTTTAAACTTTCCAACCGCTCGGAAAAATGGTTGCCGTGGCAGCAGCGGTTGGAAAGTAATCAATTGCCGACTGTTGTCTAGGTAGGGACACTGGAAATCTCGTTCATCCATTCATGCGCTTCACAACCTGTCGAATCATAATATAATAATTTTTCCAATTATTGTTTAGAATAAAGTGGTTGTGAATCAAATAGTATACATACTACGGTGAAGTTTCATTCCTGTATCGAGATAAAGTTGACCTCGACGCTTCGCGTCTCGATTAACTACTAAATCTCTCAACAGTAATAAAACACTTTCCACCTCGGTATATAATATACTATTGCTACCAAAAAAATTAGGTCAAGTTCTAAATCAAAAAGCCATGAATTTTTATTTATTTTCGTCGATGAAATCACTTCAGCTGTCAGTTGAATTAAGCTCAGGTCACGCGATCATTTTGTTGCATCAAATTTGTTTGTCAAACATGTAACAGGCTAATTTCAATATTACGACAGTTTGTAATGGTACAAAACGGTAACGACGACAAGCCAAACCACTCTAAACGACTAGCGCGTAAACTAACTCAAAATTGAGAATGTATTACATAGGACCACTGCCCCAGCCCGTTACAAAAGAGTTACCGACTAACTTCAATGGAGCGAGGGGGGGATTCAATACGAGATCACACAGGGCAACGGCCTAATAAACGAAAAGCAGATCTTAAATGCTAAGGCGCCACGATTCCTACAAGCAGGGCCGGACACCAAACCGACCCCTTTTAAAAATGGCTCTTTTTATAAGGCAAACAAACCCAATTATTACACATAAAAAACCATATTGATTTTCAAAAAAAAAAAACATATACACCAAAAACATCATTCAGATAATACAAAAAATATTTTAAGAACATAAAAAATATTAGTAAACTCGTACTGCACATTGGTGTAATTATGTATAAAGTAAGAAAGAAACAAATATATTATTAAGATTAAAGTAGAATATCAAATTACGTTTTTTCATGTTTTTACACTTAATATGTCAGTTTCTGCAAAATATCACAATTTTCAATAGACACTAGACGTCCTTTTCGGAGACATTAACATGAAAGCCACCAAATGAGCTTCAGGCAAATAGCTTCTTGCTCTGTTTAGATAAATGTTACTTTAGAAATGATTTTTCATATGCAACTTGTGAAACAGAAAGTGTTTTAAATATTTTTGCAATCGTGTGCTAAAATGTAAATTTTTTAGTTGTCATTATTAATGTCAGAATGAAATGTTTTTCACTAATAAAAAATAGATATTTATCTACCAAGGGCGTAAGAAGTGGTTTATGGCCCGAGTCGTGAAAACAAGGGCAATAAACTCTAGTTATACACGAGGTGGATACATCATTTTGTGTACAGGCCGGAGTATTCACAATTTTATTAGAACCAAATTTATAATTTTTATAAATATTGGTTGGAAACCTATGATGTCATTGCTTATCAAACTGATAAACTAGACACTAAGAGTGTGGTAAAGTACTTTTTTCAATACTGTACAAATATTGCAACTAATTTTCGTTATTAATACAATTTGTTGAAAACCCCTTACCACACAAATATTTAACAACCGCTAAATACTTATTTCGACAGCTAAGCTGTCATCTTTAGTAGCCTTGCGGAGAGAGACTAACCCGACAAACTTAACCGAAGATATGCTCTTCAGCAACTCACCAGTGAAAGTGCAGGTTCCACCAGCGTTTTACTCAATATTACTTCCTTTTACAACAAAGGAAGTATTGGATTCACATAAAAATATGAAATTAAGTTTTCAACAGATCTTCACGTTTTCGAGTCCCCTGAACGCACAAAACCTATTTTTGTTCATTGGTCTGTCTGTCTGTGAACAGAATATCTCAAAACTAAAAGAGGTATGGCGTTCAAACTTGATATATAAGTTTTGTGTACTATGTAGATGCGACAGCAAGCTTTTGAAGAAGATCGCATAACCGGAAGTAGGTGTTTACTCTTGTGATTTTTCAGTTTTTTTTCGATTTTATCAAAAACGGCTCTAACGATTTTTTTCAAACTTTACAATTTTATTACATTGTTAATGTGTATCGATGTGAGATAGGTTATTTTCCAGTTGAATACTTCTAAAATGGGTTTCTTTTGTTGCTTTTTTTATTGTTTTTATTAACTCCTATTTTAAGTAGAACACCCGGTATATTATTACATTTTTGAACTCAGCTTAAAATTTTAGAGAAAATTTGTCTCTTGAACTAACGCTCTATTTTGTACCGGTTTTTTTTAGAATTTGTAATTTTTGAACATTTTTGAGAAATGCTTAAAAATTAAAAATAAAATGTTTGGCTAATTATAAGATCACTGTAAAAGAAAGTTGTGTGAGTGTATCACACCAGATTTTAAATGTCGAAATTACATACTTTTTGTTAGTGAAAGAGGATAGTTTTTTAAGGATGCCATTGGTAAAAAAATGTTTGTTTATTAGAGAATTGTAAAACATTTTGTATGCAACGCAATGCAAAGGAAAGAAACTCGACGAGTGAAAGCATTCAAAGTCTTGGGACAACTTCTTGTAAAATGCAAATTTAGAATCTAAGATACTGACTGACAATTTTGTCCATACTCACATTAAATATGTATATTCTAAATTTGTTATTTAATTACAGCTGGATTTTGTGGTGCTTGTCATTGCAACTTTTGTTGTGAAATCTTTTTTTCTTTGACATTCTCTTTCTTAAGGACAACTGTTACGGTCTTGAACTGACTTTACGACACCGCACCGGCTCATACGTAAACGAAACGGCCGGCACGTGCCGTAATGGACGAAATCGGGACGAAAGTTCACCTAGGCCGCTACCCAGCCGCAACAAGATAGGCCGGCTAGACGTTCAGTGGAGTTGGGCGGGTTCTTAACGAGATTATCTAAGGGTAACGGCCAGAGGGTCGGTAAATAACGGTAAAATAAAGAGGGCGCCACCAAGCCTGTCTTAACCCGAATAACCGGGCTTGGGCGGTTAAACGGGAGCGAAGTATTCAAGATACTCCGTCGATAAGAATTCTCATGAGCTGCAAGCTCAAATAACAATTTCGTGATCGCAAATACTGGAATGGTAATATTGGGACTCTTTGGGCCGAGACTGCGCAACCACTGGACCTACCTGCACGCTCTGATCTCTCACGTCTCGCCGTACACCAATCTTTACATTGTAAAAGGCGCTATCTGAAACAAAGCATGCACAGGTCGAATAGGAATAATACGTCCCTTAATTAAATATGCGTCTAATTGTCGATAACTACATCTGGGCAGCAAATCGTGCCGCCAAGCTTATGTTATTTCTTACGCTAAGCACCAGCTGATGGACGCGCTATGCTAGTAAACAACACACTATGGGTGGCCGACCGCAGTGGGCTCGACACTTTACATATTAGAGTACAGTTTAGTAATACGCACTCCGGAAAAGGGCGCGTTAGTTCGCGATAACAGACGCCGACCTGCAAAGGCAACGGGAGCAGTGTAGCTAGCAGCAAAGCACGACGCCGCACAAATGCGCGACGATTTAATTGAAGGCCTAACTCGTTAGGCAGCGGGGCAGCGTGACTGCAATATTTGACCAGGAAGAGGGGCTAACATAGCCTCACTAAAGCATGCGAATTTGGAATAGTTGCCAGCCCCTGCTACGTCGCCCACGCAGTCGTTGGCTGCGGTTAACACCTGATAAGCAAAGCACAGAGCCCTCGCAAACATAAACAAAGAGCTCGAACAGATTAGGGCGCGCCAGGCTCAGCACGGCGAGGCGTTGATACCATTTATATATTAATCGGTACAATATAGCGAAGCTCGCGCACCTAACGTTCCTGACTTAAAAGTTAGCACAAACGTAGCACCAAAACATAGGCGCAGAGTTATTTAGCTCTTTAGGCGATGAAACGCGAAACTCGCGCACATGAACTTACTAGTAGGCTACCAAAGTAGCGTCTTGAAGCATGGTGGCCTCAAACCGGCATTAAAAGCCGCGACAAGCAAGCAAGGGGGCATGCATCCGCTCACACAAAGTTGAGCACAAAAGCACCGCCGCTCGCACAAGCGACAGTTAATATGTTTAAATGGCTGTAATTACAAATACCTTAGTCCGTAGACGGTCTATGAGAGTTGCGTGCAGTCAGTTGGTAGAAGGCGGCAGTCTGTGGCAGCTAAATCGCCAAAACACGGCATTAGGGGTAAACGGGCTGGAATCCGCCAAGATGGCGGCGTTAGGACGCTCTCCTGAGAGCACACTTACGGCGGCAAAGAGGCCTACTTCGTCCTGCCTAGAAAGATCCTCGAAAACAGCGAGTTGCAAAGGGAAAGCCCCCTTTCTCACAAACGCAGAACTGGCCCCGTGAAGCCCTTCACACACCTACGCTTTGGCGTAAAGACTCGCCACTCGCACAGTCACACGCGACCTCCTAAAGGCGAAACAGTTTATGGCATATTCGCTGTAACGGCACGGGAAATGGGAAGGCTTTCACACACAACGGTGCTAACAAACAACGGCAATTTACACAACATTCGCTGAAACAGCACGAGACGGGAAAAACAGGCTGGCGTCCCCGCCAATGGCGGGAACGCCGCGAAACGGCACACTCTGCGACTTCCTTGATCAACGGCGTGAGCTGAACTGCCCAAGCAAGCAGTGTTACGACCCCTGCAGTGGCGTGAGCCAAAACGGCGTTACCACGTGACCCTCGACAGCCAATGGCGATGCGCTCAATAAAACAAATAAGTTCCGGTAACGAAGACAGCACGCCTCAACGGCGTGATTTCTAGAAGGTTCGGAATTCTTGCGAGCGATAACACCCGGCTGCTAAAGTACCAGCAAAGGGGTGCTCCAACTGACGAGAAATACTGCGTTTGGGGCCAAATATGTGCAAAATCATTATTATGGAATTAGGCGATGGAGCCAAATAAGTAACTAAAAGGGTTTAGCATACGGGCACGCTGCCCTAAAGCCTAGGTGGCTAATTAAAATACCAAAATGACCTGACACAACGTCTAGCGGAATTCAATTTGCAAAGAATTGCCCATTTACTTTATTTGTAAACTCTTCAGTCTCTTCCTCAATTTTATGAAATTCTAGTAAAATTTCTTCGATCTTCAGGGGTAGTAAAGTGTCCTAGAGCATGAGGTATTCTTGCAAGAAATCCATACCTGATATTTGTAGACACTTTGAGAGATAAGTGTGGATAAAAATTCTTCTGAACATTCCGAAAACAATTGTCTCGTTCTTCAAGAAATAGTAACATGTTAATACGTGGTCGTTGTTAACCAGCAGACCCCCCCCCCCAGTCCGGCTCTGCCTACAAGGGAACAATGCATAGGTGAACCCACTGAGAAAAAGTGGAGCATAATGGATTCACCTTTCAACTATAACCTTGGCAGTGTCCTGGTCAGCTAGCCAAGTGCAACATCATCGGACTTACCTTTCGAGAATATTAGAAGAATACCACAGTTAAACCAACATAAAATGCATTAGCAAAAATATTTAAATGAAAAAAAGGTTACATTAAATGCAAAATGAGTTAGTAAAGGTTAACTATTTAAATTGCGTAACGTCTTAATCTATTAAATACGCAGTAAACTTGACATCAAATACAGGAATGACTAGTGAACGGTATTAACATTGAAATATTCAAAACACTGGCTCAATAAACAGCAATGAAAAGCGATAATCAACTAAACATGGTACTTCATACTTCATCTGCCACTGAGTAAAGTTAAAAAGGATCATGTAATCTGACGGTACTGAATTAAACTGACATGTAAACAACTTTAAAATGTTTAGCAAACGCAAAGATATACACAATAAATGTAACAATGACTGCAACGTCACGCAAACTGTCTGGCACTTCGGCAAAACACTCGGTACACTTAACATTCGCATTGTAAAGCTACTACAATATTACGGTATCTTTAAGAAGCTTGGCTTAGCGGCAGTCGCTGTCCTATGTTGCTCCAAACGGTGGCTGCTCCAGACACTACGATGAACACCTAAGGGGACTGCACCAAATCAACGGGAAGCTGCTGGCCGATGGGACGGAACCTGGAAATTATCCTCTAAAGAGACACCATCAAAACACGCTGCGGTAATTGGCAGAACGTCATGAAACGACAAGCAGGAGCTTCGCGAAACATGGTAAGCCGATACTGGGTTTTCCCGGAGAGTCCGCCAAACGACGTTTTAGAGGTTGCCGCCCCACGATAACGAAAACCTCAAGGCTCACTCGATAAATAACAACGTTAAATTCGCCCAACAGCCAACGCTACCACGTTTAGTACAATGAGTCCCTGAAATGCGAAACGCACAATACCTGCGCTGGATCGACGTAAGTTCAACTATCGGAACAAAACATGCGGTACACTCACACACCAAGGGAACAAATCGTTAGCCGGTAATCACGCAATAAACAAACGTAAGCCTCGCCTTCGCCATTCCGAGGGGCGTGTGGCGGGACAACAACTTCAAAATCACTTGTTGTTTCTAGACACGCCGAGTCACAAATGGCGAAAAGGCGCGCTAAAAGAGCTCACATCGAAAGAGAGCGGGGGCAAAACCTCGTACTCGCTCTGTCTAACGCACGGCGACTGTCTTTTATTCTTGCCTTCAAAATCACGTTTCAAACGGATCGATAAGAAACACGTGCGTGGCGGGTGCGCAGACTGGATCGATAACACAGATGTGTGCCGTAGAAAACAACTGAATGCATGTAAAAAATTCGAGCTACTTATATACAGGCGGAATCGTATTTCGGAATCGGAAAAATAATGTTAATTAGCCGTACGTTCATACAAACTAAAAATGGCCTTACAATGTTCAGTAACGTCATAGAACAATGTTTGACTTACTCTATCAAACTGGGTGGTCACACCATTAAACTTGATGTATGCAACTGTTTGAATCAGCTGTTATTAGTAAGGTTATGGTCTGCTTTAAAGGCGCGAGTTGTTAAATGTTAATGTGCATTTTTTGAGATGTGATAATATTCAAATAATTTCAAAAGGTCACTTTAAATCATATGTAAAGTAAGCTCAGTTTCAAAAACTAG
The DNA here is from genome assembly GCA_940337035.1 of Agriotes lineatus. Classification (NCBI taxonomy): domain Eukaryota; kingdom Metazoa; phylum Arthropoda; class Insecta; order Coleoptera; family Elateridae; genus Agriotes; species Agriotes lineatus. Next base: position 54,433,634 of record OW679203.1, read on the forward strand.
GATTACTTCTTGCTTAGAAAACTGTGTAACTATTTAGCAAATTGCACATGTATTTAGTTGTATACATAATTGTTTTATATTGTAGCCTTTCGTAGAACCATTTTGATTATTAAACAATCTCCGAAATTATTTCTCTCAAAATGCTGTGATTCGTGTTATACATTTGGCAGTACTGAAGTGTATTGTTGGTCACACTGTCAGTGTAAGTCAAATTAGAGATTAGGTTTTGCGTCAGCCTGCAAAACTTAACCTGCTAACCACGAATTTGACATAGACTGACAGTGCCACCAACAATATACTGCAGTACTGCCAAACACATAACTCACATGCGTTTTAGGCACTACCGGCCTAAACCATAAAAACGTACCTACCAGATTCGTGGCTAAGATGGTAAATGGTGGCTACTAGACTGGTACACAAAAAATAACTATTATTACTTACTAAACTTTACATTATAACATTTTTTACAAACCTCTATGATAAACGATAAATAAATATTAAAAGTTCATTTAATTTCATCGGTATGAATGACTTTTGACTTCACACAAGCCTTCATATTCCATATAGCATCTTCCGGTACTACTTTGATTGCCTTCTGCCACTTAGTATTGAAATCTTAAACGTTTTCACAAGTTTATATTTTTTTAAATATTCGTTATCTTTCACCTTTTGGTGTCGAGAACCATTCATACTGCGTGGGAAGTGCAACGGAGGTAATGGGCACCACGCAACTTACATTACCATAAAAAACCATTAGAAAAGAGCAAACACTTTCCATGCAAAGAGGTAACGTATGAAGTAAAAATACAACTTGCGGTACGCAAAGTTTGGAATTATGTAGACAGAAAGCTATGCTTGTCTTCCTGCATAAATTATTGAATGGTTTTATTGGTTGTGAATATCTGTTATCTGAAATGTCATTTAGAATACCTTCTCGCACTATACACTTAAGGCAATTGTAAGTGGCAGACACTTTGCACCAACTATGGCAAATCAGCAATTTATAAATTTAAAATAACATAACATAATGTGGTATTTTAAAGTTGCTATTCTTAGACAGGCATTTACTTAGTCAACATTTAAAAAATATCAGGTTATGCAACTTATTGTCAAAATTAAATTATTATAATGCTGTATATGGTCCTTGTTTAAATTGAATTGACACTAAAAATATTCAAATAGCAGGAAAAGCTGATTTAAGACTTATTTTGAATTAGGAAATTTCAGCCAATATTTCATCAATTATTAGGACATTTTTAGTTTTGTATGGACGTACGGCTAGTGTTTTTTGTATGATTAACTTGAAAAGAGGCTTCCACGAATGGGGCCCCCAGTTAATCCGCTGCGAATTCCGGTTCAATGGGATTGCCGGGAACTGCCACTTAATAACCCTTGACTTGGGTTCAGTTATTTATTGGAGTGAAACAAGACTTAACAAACACGAGTATATTGAGTAACAACGATTACAAACGTCACTGATGGACCGATGGTTTTTTACAATAGCTTCAACTGTTGTGACACGCTTGGATTGGCCACGCAAAAATAGCGAATTGCGCGTAACCGTCACACAAAACAACCTGGAAACGTCTTTACCAGGGAGCTAGACCGACGGCAAACCAGCACAAAGCATAGCTGAACTTGCTTACTCGAAATTCTGAATCTAACTAAAGCTGAATTGACAATGAGCTGAACTAGCAAATTCAACAAGGAGGGGAAGGCTCAAGCACTATTGGCTGAGGCGATCTTGCGTAGCCAATCGGAGCGTCGCACGTTGTTTAGGAATAAATGCTTATTTTAAGAAATCTTAATGCTAAGCTCTCCCAATGAGGCATTGTATTGAACGAAATCCATAAACACATGAGTCCCAAATACGCTAAGTCGGCTTAAGTCCTATTAGAAAGTGTATCCATCCGCTTAAAAGCCATTAAGGGAAGCTTAAAAATTCCTTTCCAATATTAACAGAGGCAAACAAATACGGCAAGATGCAAATTTGACTTTACCACGACCTTTTAATGAGATAGAACAGTTATGACTTGAATTACATGAATAATTATAAGCAAAAAGGTTTTGATGCACGCATCTGTGTGAATCAAACAGCTAGTTTAGCATTATTTTCTCGTTTCTGAAATTACGACTCCGCCTGTATATGGATATTTCAAATTATCCCCCTGAATTCCGCATGTATTTAAGCGTCTCGAGTCGTTCGCTTGCAATCAATGGTTTTAAACACACTCATTCTGCGTTAGCGATCGCCTTCAGACCTATTGGCGTGCACGTGTTCTTACGGCCCGTCTGCGATGTACATTCCTGTACGTTTTTTAGCGAGAATTTAAGAGATAGTTGCCGTGTGTTCGAGGGAGCAAGTACGAGGTTTATCCCTTGCCACTTCGCGCGTTTTCCAGAGAGACTTGACTCGGCGTTGCAAGAAGCAAGACGTGATTTGGAAGTTGTTTGTTGCGTGATTACCGGCTAACATTTTGTGCCCTTGGTGTGTGTGTGTCGTATGTTTTGATCTTGTTATTTAAATCCCTGTTGATGTGACGCAAGTTTTGTGTTCCGAATTCAATGAACTCATGGCACTGCACGTGGTGTAGCTTTGGCTGTGGGGCGAACATAACGTGTTTGTTTACCAATTTAAGCTTTCAGTTTTTCGTTTACAGTTGTTTGACGGATTATCTGTAAAAACTCATTAGCTGCTTATCATGCAACTCGAGCTCTCATTTGTCGTTTTATGCCGTTCCCTGCGGGCTTCCATTCCGCCTTCAGTAGTGGATAATATCCCATGGTTCCGCTCCGCCAGCAGCTTTTCGTTGATTTGGTGCAGTCCCTCCTTAGGCGTTCACCGCAGTGAGCTGGGACAGCAGCCGTTGCAGCAACATAGGACAGCAATTTTCCGCTAAGCCAAGCTTTTTAAAGGTATCATTATATTATTGTAGTAGCTTACAGTGTGAATTTGAAGGGTACTGAGTGTTTCACCGAAGTGTCAGACAAATTTGCGTAACGTTGCCGTTGTTGTAACATGTGTTGTTTATATCTTCACATTTGCTGAACCTTTAATAGTGTTTACCTGTCAGTTTAGTTCATTATCTTCAGATTATATGATCCTACTCAACTTTATGTAGTAACATGTGTCGCATTTGTGCCACGTTTAGGTTTAGTTGATTACCGCCGTTTATTTGCTGTCAATTGAGCCAGTGCTTTGAAAAGTTCAATGTTAATACCGTCCACAAGTCATTTCTGTATTTGATATCAAGTTTACCGCATATTTAATAGATTATGACGTTAAGCAATTTAAATAGTTAATCTTTACTAAACCATTTCACATTTTTATGTACATTTATCCATTTAAATATTTTTGCTAATACATATCATGTTTATTTAACTGTGTTTTTCTTATGATATTGTGCATGCGATATTTGTATGTATTTTTCAGTTGTAAAAGGAGCTTGGCCAGCTGTTCAAATGAGTTCTTCGAAAGGTAGGTCCGATGGTGTTGTACTTGGCTCACTGACCGGAATACTGCCAATGTTATAGTTGAAAGGTGAATTTATTTTGCTTCCACTTTTCCTCGGTGGGTTCACCTAAGCATTCTTCTCTTGTAGGAAATGTGGTGGCGCTCTTGCATTTGTAATCTGCTTTCCATTTATTAGGCCGTTGCCCAAGGTTATTTTGTGTCGGACCACCCCTCGCTCCACTGAAGTTAGTCGGCAACTCATTTGTAACGGGCTGGGGCAGCGGTCCTACGTATACATTCTCGATTTTGTGAGTTAGCTTTTGCGCTAGTGGTTTAGCTTTGTTTTGGCTTCTCGTAAACACCGTTTTGTCCAGTTACATCCTTTTATTTATTTAACAGGTTAACTTATTGTACTGATACATAATCTAAATCTTAGGTTTAAGAGCCAATTAAAACACCACCCCTCCTTCGGACTGAACTACTTACTCGATCTTTTCCATACAATAACCATAATATATAAATATGGCCAATCGAGCAAAAGTGTCGTCAACAGCTCTGAAAATAAAATGGTTTTTAAGTGAAATTGAAGAGAGATATTGTTTCAATTTTACCATAGTGATAAAATTAAAGAGTGTCCTTGTGGTGGATCATTAGTCAGTTAATATCTCCTACATAGTTGGATTTCTTTACAAAGTCGTACATCGCACGCCTAAGGTTTGAAACTCAGGTATAAATTCTTATCCACATATCAAGTCGTGCAGCAAAAGTAATGTTAGGTTATGGCCTCGCGCTGCCCAAATTAAATGCCGTTACTTATATATGACACCATACTAGTTATTAACCTAATTAGGCCAATATATAGCAAATAACTGACTCCGTTGAATTCGTAATTTCAAGAACATACTTTAAAAATCACGTAATCCTTAACGGCCAGCGGCCATTGCAATCCTTAACGACTGGCGGCCGTTATAAATGACTCATTTTTAAAAAATCATCTACTCTTTAACAGCCGGCGGCTGTTAGAAATGATTTTTCATGTGTTTGTTTAGTTCCGTTAAGAGTACCTACAATAACTACACAGTATTACGAAAAAAATATTATTTGACTACATTACCTGCTACACGAGCCATCGTTCTTGTAAATTCAACTTCCTTTTCTTAAAAAGACCTGATAACCTTACAGTTTGTAAATTTTTAAAAACAGTGAAAATTTTTTAAGAAATGCATTTGTACTTCCTGAAATATATTGTTTATGAAATACCTAACTGCTCACACTTTGTTCGTTTTGTGCTGCTGAAAATTGGACTTCAATTCTGAATTTATAATTATACATATAATAATATGCAGTAAGTATTACAGAAAATGTATGATATCATTTTTATTACTTCTATTATTTTCTTTACTACCTACATTATATCGTGTATTCCAAAACAAAACTCATTTAGGGTAGGCCTTGGAATCTAGTTACGTCTCAACTTAAGCCTGTAGGTGAATGTCAGATTGCATTTTGTTTATGAAAACATCTGTCACTGTGACAGGTAAAAGTTTACACTGCATGAAGTTTAATTCTATCACGCAAAAAGGAAAATAAGATGGCACATAGGTACACAACAACGAGTGTAATAATAATAAAGTCAAAATTTGTTTTTGTTAAGTGCTTTGCATATTTTTAGGAAAATAGTTCAAGGTCAAGATGTAATTTAGTTCTCTCTGACTTATGGTAGTTCATTTGCTTCAATGGGTATATATCAAGTTATGGCAAACTTCAATTTGATCATGGCATGCTGCTAATGAGTTTTTTTTTGCAACACACGATATTACTTACCGTAGTATTAATGCGCTTTATTCATTAATTCTATTCAAGCTTCCTGTAGTCTGATATTAATAAATGATGAAAGGTAAGAAACTGTACTAAGTTTAATGTAGGTATATTATTTATTTAAAAATTAAGTTCATAAGTAATAAATCATTGTTAGTGAAAAAGAAATCGTTTGATGAGATGTTACAAGAAGCCAGTGTTTCATAAGCGAAATAGACTTGTCTAGCAGTGGCATGCGAATAATGTGGATTAAGATAATTTAATTGGTCTTTGGTTTTAATTAAATCTCAGTAATTATTTAATTTAAACTGCATTCATTCCTATTACCTACCAAAAATATTTGCAACCATATGTCTGTGTCAACGATCCGTTTACGAAAATATTCTGGTTATTTTTAACATTCCAAAAACATTTCAGCACACAACCACAGTTCAAATTGATAAGATTATTATTATAAAGGCACTTATACCTGATATGATCTTTCTTACACAGACTATTTACTAATATCAATTTGAAAACAATTGAACAACCTGATAAATCATCACTAATATAAATAAACATTACGGAGCCAATATCATGGAAAGCTTCTAAGTCTGTTATTCACACTCAATCGCTCATTAGCAGTCATGCAGTTTAAAGCTTCACTGTATGATGGAGGGAGGTCGTATTTATCGTATCGTTCGCCAATATTCGCAGTGCTTAGCGAATTTCTCGTTGAACTGATATAGGAAGGCGGTAAATCTAAAGCGTTTACATGCGCATTTCTTGATTCCCCATTCAAAGTGTCTGTGGTGGAGCGTAGGTGTCCCGACGATACACCAAGCGTATGAAAACTGTGATGAATATTGTACACTCCATTTTCATGATTACTTCCCCTTGCAAGCGTACAATACTGGCCACACGTGGGATGGTGGCACTCTGGCTGTATTTCTGGAATGCGCTCTGGTGAAATAGCATATAAGTCGAAACGCTTCATCAAGCGATAAAGGAGGATCCCAACTATCAATATAACGGCCACTATGCCGGCTATTACTAAAAGTATAATTATCAGCTAATTATTTGTGAAAACAAAGAGCAACCTTACCACCAGTATACAAAAAATCCTTTTTCGCAAAGGTTTTGTCTAAAATAATACTGATTGTATCAGGGGTTAGTTCTACAATATGAAGTTACTCACTTTTGTATTGGTTGTTATCTGCAAGTTAAAATTTGTTCAGTGTTTTTGTTAATTTCATATGATAAGTCACTACTTACAGTATTCAGATGGTGAATTCTGTTTCAAAATATGTTTAGTTTCTGAAGCTGCAACAAATTAAGATTTAGACAATTCAGTAATAATCAACATTTTTACTTACGCAAAGTAAATACTTCATGTCCCCATTCGGAATTATAAAACTTTGCTCCATAAGGAAAATTACCTAGATATGAGCAATTGAGTAGCAAATAACAGAATACAAATACATATTTACCTGAAGTGTTACCGGCAAGCTTTTTTATTGAATATTTGATGGAGTAATTTGCAGAGGGAACTTCTATAAAAAAATTGCTATAAGCTGCAACACTGATATTTAAAATTTCTGACCCACCTGACGGACTTATATTATTAGCACGTTTTCTTCTTTTCAGAGGTCTTATTATCATATAAAACATATTTCCAGCTTCCTTTGTATTCCACACTTGACTTGATCAAATTTTTTAAGAGCTGAATTTAAACTGACTTTTGTAAAAAACCAGCACAACAGTTTTAGATTAGGTTTTGCTACATTCTTCAATAATATAAAATCTTCAATCTTGTATTTACATTTGATGTTTGCAGTTCTTGAGTTGGATCGAAACGAAAATATATTTAGTATAAGGAATTCGTTTCTTATTTCGCACAATAGCTATTTTGAAGGTATAATCGCGCAGAAATCAGCAAAAGCATAGCTTTTTCTTGGAACTAACCCCACTGATAACATCACAGTGGTAATGACAACCCCCACACCACACGCACTACATTTCCTTGAATTATTGATCGAACTGGAACATGTTGGTGGAAAGAAAATGGAGGGAAAAGGCGGTTTAAATTTCTTAGTGGTTTTTTACATTATCTGCTAATACAAAATTTACAATAACATGTAATATTAGTCATTATCAATGTGTGTTACTTTTATTTTATAATTGATAATAACTGGTTTTAATAAGGCAAAAATAATAAATTGCTATTCAAATCAAATGAATATTTATATTATTAATTCAAACAAAGTTTTATTGCCATTTCATATCTATCTATATATATATACAGTGTGTCCACGGCTCGGGTCAAATATGACAAACATTTTTTAAATTCCAATTTCATGTTTGGGGGTTATAGTTAGTGTCAAAATAAAACTGAAAGTGGCATGATAAGGAAAAAAAGGGGGTCAATGACTTATATGACTAAAAAGGTTCACGAATAGATTATCAGTCGATACCTAGGCCTGTCTTTCCCCTTTTAGGGGGGAAATGGGGCAACGCTGTAGTCGAGAAGCAAGAATACCATCAATAGAATGAGAATATATTATAGTGACTGCTCTTATTTTTAACTTGAATGGTTTCGTTCGAATTTCAATATTATTTAATTATTAAAAATTGATAGCGCCTTGAGACTCTTTCAGGGTTGATTTGATTATCTAGTTGCTTTTTTAAGTTAAATTTTATTTTTAAAATGACTTTCAATTGTGTAATGACATTAACTGTCACCTTTTATGTCAAACAAAGTTCTATTTGTATTATATTGACTTTTATATTCTACGGTAAGTACTTATTTTTAGTTTATTACACTTTTTAAATTATCTTTTATTTGCTATAGCGTCGATAGAACAAAACTACGACCCACCTTGCACTGTTCCTACTCTCACTGCTCTTATCACCTCCAAGATAGTAATCCTCCTGACGTTAGCAGCTTGGACTCTTTTGTTAGTCCCGCTGTAATGCACTTCTTACTGACAACAGCTGTCGACTTGTCGACTCCCGGTTGCTACCAGGACAGATCTCGTCCTACTCTGCTTGTGCAACTGTTACCTTCCGGAAACACCCTGCTTCATACAGCTCCATGGCAAGTTAGCTGTCACAGACTATTTCCAATTGATATCCTTCTTCCGTAGCTCCAAGCTTTACCAACCTCTGTCGTCAGTAACCAACAGAATACCTCAAGTCCAGTAGTCTTTCTGCTATCTTCCCCGAACAGATCCTCTTGTCTTCAGAACGCCTTCAATGTAACTCCTTGTCAATTGTATTATTTAAAATAAACTATTTCCATCCAAATCTTAAATTCTTCTATAATTAATAACTGTTCTTGCTTCTATTTAGTTCTACCATCTTCCAATAATCTTCTATAACTGATGCTTTATTTGTAATAATCTTCTTTATGTTTTACTAGTATTATCACCTCGTAGATTTTATTAATGACCCTTTTTAAACCTTTTTAGACTAACACATTCAAAATAGGATAAATTTCAATGTTTTTTTCAGACCGAAATTGTAAAAAGTACATGTTTTTATAATCTGTTATTATTAATAATCGTAACAAATTCGCCTAACTACCATGCTCGCGTGAAAACACTGCGACATTAGGTGTTTTCAAGAACAGTGAATTTTGATTGGCCGTTTCTGACAAATTGAACAATTTTCATTGGTTGCTTCATTATAGTGTTGAATAATCGTTCCGATTTTTCTGCTTTCTTTTATTTGTTTAAAAACCAGTCTTTTTTAAGAAGCATAAAATTAAATGACATGATCGTTGTTTGTCCAACTTACCGTATGCTAATTGGAAAGTAACTAGAATTTGAATTTGCCGCCACTTTCAGTAACTCAAAATGGCGGACAAGCTTTCTCGTATAAATATAGTACCTTAGTCTCTACTTGTTTGATGTATGTACGCTGGTTTTTCACATTGACATCTATTTGTTTTATCGCTGTGGTTATTGCATTATTAAATAATTTCTTTCTAAACTCTAGATTGAAAAGAAAAAAACCTAATTTATTAGTGAGTAATGAAGTAATTTTGGTATGCAGAGTACTATTCCCTTTCTGAGACACTTTAGTTAACTGTGTGTTCTCCATTTAGTTAGTTAATTTTTTAATACAAACAGGCCGCAATGGCTTGAAATTTTTATTTGTCCTGAACAGGAACATATAGTACAAACTTAACAGCCGGAAATGCCTTGAAATTGTAACTTTTTTAATATAAAGTATGATCAAAAATTATTTTCATCTAGTATGGCCATGGAATACTTCCTAATTTATGAATGCAACTACATTTATACTTAAATTTAAAACTTAACATTTGATTGTTAAATGAGTTATAGTTGCATTCATAAATTAGGAAGTATTCCATGGCCATAATAGATGAAAATAATTTTTGATCATACTACAGGTACTTTAAAAACAGGGCAAAATCCTTAAAATCTTAACTTTTTTAATATACCTTAAAAATCGGTCAAAATTCTGGAAATTTCAATAGCTAGAACAAGAAGCTAAAACAGCTCAAAATATATTGATATTTGAACTTGATAATTTTAAACCAAAAAATCAAATTGTCCTAAACAGACCTACAAATATATCACATGTTGTTTTTATATCATGTTTATAATTTCTAAAAATTACAATATTGAAGACGTTAATGCCCATAACTCGACTAATTTTCATTCTAAAAAATAAAAAAACCTATAACTTTGATTCAAAAAAATTTTCCTTGGTGGCATGTTTTGCCACCCCCCTAAAAGAAGAAAGAACAGGTCTAGGTATTGGTAACTCGACTGATACATTACATGAGAGGGTGCGCAACAAATGAAACGGGGATTGCAATTATAGCTATAATTCAATTTTAACTGTAAGAGAATTTTTTTTTGTATTACACATACCTTTATTAATTACAATGTATTTCTGTAATCTTTCGTATTTACGAGAGTAACATGCTGGAAATATCCTCACTCTAGTCAGTTTAGTACTTAAATGTAATACCTACACACGGTTTCATAAACGTAAGTCGATATTTCTGAAACTTTGCATAGAACCATAATTTTACATTCTAAACAACTTCTATTAATAATATTTTGCCGTATTTAGAACAAAAAGGGTACTTTACCTGAATATCAAATGTTTTTTATCTACTATCTTGGTCTGAAAAAATCGAAAATATACTTAAAATTAATTTCAAGTCAAGTAGGGCTTAATTCCCAAATATAAAATTATAATTTAAACGAGCTGTGGAAACACTGCAATGTGTATCGAATTAGATAATTATTTTTAAAAAACATAATTTTTATACTGATGTGAAGGCATATCCTAATCTTATCATAAAAATCCTTTGACACTAGCTATCATGTTTTGATAGTACAGCAACAAGTAGGTATTTATATAAGTAGCAGACACATATTGACAAAGTTGCTTTGCAACTTATCTTTTGTGTCTCAGTTCAGCTGATGATAATCTTATTATAACAAATAATTTCAGTAGTTACTGCACTATTTGATTTACTACGTTACTGAGAACATGAACTTTATCAAGTCAATTTTGAATTAAAAAAAATACAAATAAATAAAAGCACGGTGCTGAATGTGTTTCTGTGCAACAATACAAGTTCAGTGTAGTGATATTACTTACTAACACTTAATTAGAGGTACATATGTAGATAATAACAAATAAAACAAAAAAATATTCAGCTCTTTATAAAACAAAAATTTTTTATTGCACTCTGCTAACTTTATATTCTTGGCTAGTATAGTATGTTTAAATTTTTCCTAAAACTAGGTAACAGTTACTGCAATAAATCTCTGGGATATTTTAATATTTTATTTTAGTTTACAGATATCAGAAGCACCATGGGCGGTGATGGTAAGACTTTAAACTCTAATTCCTGTTTTACGCTACAAACCAACATTCTATTTTACAAATAAATAAATAATACAAATCATGTTATTTTATTTATCAAAAAATAAACGGTTGGAAATGGTTTAATTTAAATATAATTTCTTGTTACGAGTACTTATTTTCAGAGTACATTCCATATGTCCACTGCAACGTCCTACTTACGTTCATCATAGGTGCTTGTATGCTCAATAATACTTAGTAAACATTATTTAAATGCTTGTTTCAGTGGGATTTATTATACTAATTTTACTCTTCATTATTCAGAAGTGTTGTTTTGATAAAAATACCGAACCCCATTCCAGTGGTTTTTCCCAGAACCAATTTATACAGAACGGAAATGGAAATTACATTCCACTGACAATTATTTCGCACAATATCGATGGTCTACCTACATATGCTGAATATATGCAAAGTTCGCGAACTAACTCAGTGCATGCAGCTGATATCAAGAAGATACAAGTTTTGATAGCGAAAAGCAGTATTTTACCGCCTACATATGAAGAAGCTTTGGCTAATTCGGGGAACCTGCCCAATTTCCACAAAATTAATAATATTAATAGACACTAATTTATTTCTTTGCTTATATGTAAATATTATTTATAAATAATTTATGTTTATTGAGTTAGAGTTTTTTCTATGATTTAATGAATAGGAATAATTAACAAAATGCTAATTTTAAATTCCGTTCAACATCATAAGCAAATTAAAAATTTGTTATTGAGGCTTGTTGACTAACAAATATAGTTAATAAATATGACATCGATTATAATTTAATATAAAATGAGTACGAAAACGATCAGTAAGCTTTGTAGCCACAAAACATTAGCTAGGATGCTTGATTATTGTTCTCAAAGTTGCAAGTTCAAACATGAAAGAAATTGATAAGATTTTTTATATAGATTTAAGATTCTTGTGGTTTCCGGGGAAACGAGTCTCACTTTAAAGGACCCGTCTTCTACTCCTGGTATAGCATGAGTTCTTTCATGGGCTGTATTAATGCTCTTAGAGTAGGTAATATCATCAGCTAGTTATGCCCCAAATTGGCAGTGAGTGTCATAGAACTTTGATATCTCGCTCATCGCTGATTACAGAAAAACATAAAATATACAGAACAACCCATTTAAAAAAATCAAAGTTAATGCCATTTCCGGTGAAACCAGAAGTCGGCCAATTTGATTATATCTGCCTCTCAATTCGAAATTATGTGTATTATCATTGTAACAAGTTTCATTCAAATCCGTTGATAAGTAAACGAAATAGAGACATGGCCCTGATCTCATTGTCACCCGGTATAAAGAGCTACACCGGTTCTTTCGATTCAATGTATCAATTTGTGATAGTTAAACGTCTTTTTATTGCATAATCTCCCGTACGTGTATAAATAATCCAAACAGCTTCTGTTATATATGGAGAGAATTCACTACCCACCAGCATAAGCGGAATATTACACCTTTAATAGAAAGCTTATATTTTCACTATTTTGGCAAGAAAACTATTAATTATGCTAATCTGCCCTCTGCTACTCGTCCAGCACCTCATTCGGAAGCCTTGCCAGTACCAAGACCCATAGGTGTTTCGAGTGAAGAATATGCTGGTACCGAACCAGAAGAACCAAGGTTCGAGTCAGTATTATAATCGACCAGCGATGGCGATGATGAATATTTGCCATCTCAAGAGGACGGACCACACCTAATAAATCAGTTAGAATTAAATGATCTTATTCGAGATCTGAATTTGTCAAAAACTAAAGCAGAAATACTAGGATCTAGACTCCAAGGATGGAAACTGTTAGCTCCGGGCACACATATTTCTTTGTATTGTAATCGTCAGAAAAAACTATCACAGTATTTTTCAACCGACAAGGGTCTTCATACTGCAATAATGTGGACGATTTGATGTTGGCATTAGGTCACCAACACCATCCAAAAGAATGGTGTCTTTTTATCGACGCTTCGAAATTGAGTTTGAAAGCTGTCCTTCTTCACATAGGAAACGTTTATCCATCCATCCCCGTTGGCCACGCAATCCATATGAAAGAAACGTATGAAAATATGACTCGTCTTCTCGACAGAATTAATTACAAAATATACATATGGCATATCAGCGCAGACCTCAAAGTTGTAGCAATTCTACTTGGTTTACAACTAGGGTGTACAAAGTACTGCTGTTTTCTTTGTGAGTGGGACAGTCGATCAAGAAATTCCCACTACATTGTTAAAGACTGGCCAGTCAGGGGATTGTGGAATGGTTGGGGCGCTTGTGACCGATGAAAAGGTCTCTGTCCGCAATGTTTTCCAAAGTTATTCTGTGAAACACTGTGCTGGTTGATTCTTTTCGGCCAAAAACGCATCTTCATTCAACAGCAGTTTCTCCGCAGTTTAGAATGTGTATGCACACACCTTCACCACATCTTGCACTGGATAGCACAAACTACCTCTGTCACATTCACTGATTAAACTTAAGTCTAATTTCTTGAAGGGTAATTCATTGTTGACGACGAATTCTTCACAATAAGAGCAAGTAAGCTGCTTTTTTACAACGTAGGAAGTATAACCTGCAATGAAGGTCAAAAGGGGCCAAGTGGAGTCCTCGATAAGGCCTATGTCATTTTCATCCACAAAGGCAGCAACAAAAAGAACTGATTGACAGACTTAAGTGCAATCGTTTGCATCATTTTCACTTTGATGATCAAAACCTGAGACATCGTTGGCAGTAATTTTCAGCTGTAAGTTTTTCCCTTTCAACAAAATTGGTGCCAAATTCTGCATTCTAATTACATTGTTAGCTACTGCTAATTACTAAATGACCCACTAACTAATAAATAATGACTTTACACTGAAGAATAATGGTCTCTAAGTAATTTAAAAACAGAGCTCAGGAAGCTTAAAATTTAAATTTGAAATCACTGCGAACTGAAGCTAGCGCACATTAGTGGAAGCCTGATCAACCTTCTATGGTCGCCACACGGCCTCCTAGATTAATGCGAGACTGAACGTCAGTCTCGCATTAATCCAGAAGGCCTTGGGTAACCATCTTGACAGTTCCCAATCTCAGTGCACAGACTTTGTTTATAGGTGGTGTTGGTTTAGCACAGTAATACCAGCGTACATAAATCAAACAAGTAGAGACACTCACTGTCGGTTCCTTTGATGTCAAAATACCAATTTGGATGATCTTGAACGGCTCCTGGGGGGTACTTTCCGATAGTACTAACAGATGGCGCCACTACTTGATTGCATCTAGTGTACCTGTATAATACTTTAGTAAGAGTAGAGCAAACAGCGAAAAATTTTGGATCATTTTTTCATGGCTACCAAGATTTAATGATATATATTGAAAAACCAGATTGGTAAAACTGACACACGAGTTGTCAGTTTCATCAAATTCATGGTTAACAGGTTAGGTTTTGTGTCAGTCTGTGTCAAAACTGACGCAAAACCTAACCTGTTAACCTCGAATTTGATGAAACTGACCATTCTGTCTTAATTCAAAGGGTTAGTTCAGCCATGGCTTAACATGGCTCAGAAAATTGCACTTAGTGTGTGGTAGTAACAATTTCCCGGCCTATACTAAAAAGAAGAAGATTGGGGGCATTTAAAAATATAAAGATTTTGAGAATTAAGAAATAATACAAAAAAAATTAGAGCTGACTGAGACTATTTTGATCTTAATTCGGTTGCAAAACATTCCAGATTGGGTGGCATAGCAATAATAGTTATAATTCCCATTTAGAATGATCTTCAATAATATTTCTGTTGCAAAAATTCGTGGACATACTATATATACGGGTACCACAAAATAAATATATATCTAGGTTCTTTTTCTAGAAAATAGCACGAAACAAACATGCACGATTTAAATTTGTTATGAACAGATCAGTTTTAGGATAATTCAGCACCAATACGTCGATCTTCCTCTTTGAGTGCCATAACCGCTTATGATCATTGGCAGGCCACTTATCATGATTTTCCTGGATAATTGAATAATGGGGCGGTTTCTCGTTGCTTTCCTCGCTGCAGCATCACAGCCGGTTAAATCAGAACGTGATGTCGCCTGCAAATTTCTGGTATTGAACCATTAGAGAGTCATTCTTAGATAGTCTCGAATCAGTCAATAGATATTTTTAGATTTTAGATTTAGGTTCCACGACTGCCTTTTGCTGGCATGCGCACGTCAGGCCTTTGGACTTTTTGTACTGTCGGGAGTTTTCAAGTTAGCAGGCCGACATCCGTATATTTTACTAGACTTGCAATGTCCCCTACTAGCTTGCGGTTCTCAATAGAGTTAAGGCTCCAATCGAGTTGGTGTCTTTTACGCTCTAATGCTGAGCATTCAAAGAGGATATGATAGGCTGTTTCATCATCCTCTTGGCATAGCCTACAAACAGGTTCATCTCTATAGATATTGATCCTGTGCATAAATTGTCTGAATGCTCCAGTGCCTGTTAGTAGACTGACTACTTGCTTGATTCGCGTTCTGTTCAGTCTCAACAGGGTTTTGGTGGTTTGTGGATTCAGAGTTTTTAGCAATCTTTTGCAGTGTGTTGCTTGATTGTAGTTTCTCCACCTTAGTTGGTGTGCGATATTGACCCATTCATTAATGGCTGAGCAAGCTTGGTTTTTCTGAATGCTTAGAGCAGGTTCTGGACCGGTCATTGCATTACGGGCTGCTTCTTTTGCGAGCTTGTCCGCCTTTTCTTTCCTTCAATACCTTGGTGACCTGGAATCCAGCATAATTTTACTGTGTTTCCCTGGCTCACAGTTTGAAGTTTGGATTTGCATTCCTTGACCAGTCTAGATCAAGTACTGAAAGCGTTTAACATTCAGTGCTGCCTGCTGCCTGACTATCTGTCATGTGTATGTATCGATTGAGCAGCTTCTTTTCTATGCTGATGTTTGCGCATACGTTAATAGCTTGTACTTCAGCCTGAAAGATGTTACAAAACTTTCCTAGACTGACTTTTTCGTTGGTTCTAGGATTGGTACTGTACACACCGAAGACTGTACCCCCTTCAAACTTAGATCCATCAGTGTAAAAAATGATGTTCTTATTTGTTGAGGTTCGTAGTTGGTCCGGATTTCAACTTGTGTGTACAGTAAAGTTCTTTTCAAAGTCATTTTGATTATAAGATCAGAACCCATTTCTAATATTGGGTTGTTGATGTGTGACATGATCTTGCCATGTCCTAGATTATTAGCTGTGGTCATCCAGTGACCAGTACTTTGTAATCTGTAGGCTGCCATTCTGGCTTCACCTTTCAAGAAGATGTGCAGAGGTGGCAGATTTAAAATAGCATTCAATGCTTGTCCTGAGGTACCTTTAAAGGCTCCAGTGATGCACCGATTAGCTATTCTGCTGATTTTGTGGATTGCAGTTGCTTGTTTTATTTTGGGCCACCAGGTGATTATTCCATATGAAATTATTAGTCGGCCCATGGTTTTGTACAGCCAGAGGGTCAGTTCCGGTTTGAGCCCCCACATACTACCGATAGCTCTTTTCCCAATAACTAATCTTTGTATGCACCTGGTGATTGTTTTGTCTAGGTGGGAGTTCCAGGTTAGTTTGGAGTCGATGGTTAGACCTAAGTACTTAACCTCGTTCTCCCAGTTGGCATTTGTCTCAAACAGTTTTATGTTGATTCTGTTTGTGATGTTCTTTCTACGAGTGAAAGCGACGAGAGTGGCTTTGCTAGGATTAATTCTAAGATTATTCTCTAGACACCACTCTTCAGTTTTCTTTAGTACTGATTTCATTACATTGTCTACGGTTCTTTGGTATTTACCTTCAATCAGTCATCAGCGTATCCTTGAGTGTAATAGTCTTTGTTATTGAGTTGGATCAGCAGTTCATCAACTGTGAGGCACCACAGCAGTGGAGAAAGAACTCCTCCCTGGACATCCCCTTGTCGCCTGCACCGTCTCTCCCTGCAGTATCTGTCTACTAATCTTTCCAGCGTTTTAAGGAGGAATGACGTTAGGCTGATAGGCCTGTAAGATTTGGCTTCTGCATAGCTCTTACCACGCTTAGAGATAAATACTACTTTAGCCACTCTCCAGACTTGGGGAATGTAGCCCAAGGCAAGACTTGCTTGGAACATGTCTTTGAGTGGGTTCAGCAGTATATCTATCCCTTTCTGCAGCATTACGGGTTGTATGCCGTCGTTTCCAGCACATTTGAAAGGACTGAAGAGGCTAGTTGCCCATCTAATCCTTTCTTTGCTGACTATTCTCTTAGCTGTTTCCCAGTCTTCCCTCCTAAGGGTATGATTGGGTTCAGCCAGAGTAAGTTGTTCCACTGCTCCGGGTAGGTGAGTTTTTATCAAAAGGGATAATGTCTCCTCTTCTGTTGTAGTGTATTCTCCGCTTTCTTTTTTAAGAGTGCCTACTAGGTTCATGGCTTGCTTTGAGATAATTTCGTAGAGTCTAGCTGTGGATCGCGTGGTCTCCAACTCCTGGAAAATTTTCTCCAGGCTGCTATCTTAGCTGCCTTGATCTTTTTGCCGCAGTCTGTGAGAGCTTTCTGATAGTTCTCCCAGTTATTTGTGGCTTTAAACCTGTTAAACAGACGTCTGGTCCTTTCTAGGTCTTTATTGCTCTTTGCTGACTTGGGTCTATTAGAGGACAGCTACTCTGAAAGGAGTCAATCATGGCCTCTTTTAACCGGTGAGCATTTGAGTCTTTATTGGTAGATCTGAACTTTAGGTGTTTTATCTTGTCTTGTAGTTTTTGTTTATATAGGTCCCAGTCTGTCTTTCTTGGGTTGTAGTAAACTCCAATAGATATAGCAAATAATTTTTTTTTCAATATTAACTTATATCTATTGGTTTGTTTGGTGGATCGACGACATAAAAGAGGTAGCCTCAAAGTGGACAGATACGGGTTGAAGAAGAAGATATCTATTGGTAAAAAAATCAAGCATATTAAATTTCCTTGCTAGAATACAGTTGGTTACAAACAGAAAACTTATTTTTACTTGAATATATGTAGGTATAATAAGCTCTACACTAACAACGAATAGTTTGTGTTAACATAAATTTCCTCACAATTTATTATATATATTTCAGCATTACAAGCCCTTAAGGCCCAGAGCTTTGAAACAGATTGTCTTCCACTTCTTTCTGTCTTTTGCAAGATTTTCCCAATCTTTTATTTTCAATTCTTTTAGATCCTCCTTCACGCAGTTCAGCCACTGTCTCTTTGGTCTTCCTCTTTTGTTTTTTCCTTCTGGTTCTTTGTTGAGTAAGGTTTTGGGTATTCGGTCTGGGTTCATTCTTATAATGTGTCCTAACCATCTAAGACGGTTCTGTTTAATTATATTAATTATGTTTGGCTCGTTGTACTGCTCGTATACTTCCTCATTTGTTCTGCGTCTCCAGAGGTCCCCTTCTCTTATACCTCCGTAAATTCTTCTGAGGATTTTCCGTTCGAAAATACACAGCTTGCTAATGTCTTTCTGCCGTAACACCCAGGTTTCACTTCCGTAGATGACAGTTGGTCTTATGATGGTTTTGTACACTTTTAATTTTACCGCGCGGGAGATATTTTTTGATATAAGCACTTTATTTAGAGCTGCTGCACTTCTCATGCCACTTGTTATTCTTCTCTCTATTTCATTTGTTTGGTCTCCGTTACTTGTTATCTCAGCGCCTAGATACACCATTGTTTTGGTTCTTTCCACTATGACCTCTTTGCTTCTGTCTTCACTTTTCACTTTTAAATACACTTCCGTTTGTTCTTTTGCTGAGCCACTTATCAGGTACTTCGATTTCTTTTCATTAATTGTTAAGCCAAACTTTGCTGCCTCTGTATTAACTTTTTTTACTAGATTTTTTAGCTCTTCTTGTGTTCTTGTTATTATGGTTAAGTCGTCTGCATATGCTAGTAATTGATATGGATTATTAAATATATCGCTGTTCTGTTTGACTTTGCAATTTCTTATGATTTTCTCTAGGACAATATTAAATAATACTGAGGACATCGGATCACCTTGTCTTAATCCTATTGTCGTAGAGAACTTTTCCGTCAGGTTGCTTTTTATTTTGACTTGGCTTGTTGTTTGTTCTAAGGTCATTCCCACAAGTTTTATTAGTTCTTCAGGAAATTTTAATTCTTTCATTGCTTGTAGTAAACTGGCTCGGTTTATTTTATCGTAAGCTTGATTGAAATCCAGGAAGATCATATGGAGTTGTATGTTCTTTTTTCCACATTTTTCTTGTATTTGCCGTATAGTATGTATTTGGTCTATCACAGATCTATTTTGTCGGAAACCGCATTGATATTCTCCTAATATTTTTTCTGCATACTCCTTTAGTCTGCTGTTGATTATTGTGGCTAGTATTTTATATGTTGCGTTTAGGAGTGAAATGGGTCTATAATTTTCGCATCTTAGCCGGTCTCCTTTTTTGTGTATAGGTCTTATCAATGCTTCTTTCCATTCAACTGGCATGTTTTTGCTTTTCCATACGTTAATGATTAAATTAGAAATTCTTTCTGTTAGCTTTACTCCTCCATATTTTATAAGCTCTGCTTGTATACAGTCGCTGCCTGGGCTTTTATTGTTTTTCATTGCATTTATTACTTTTTCGATCTCATTTTTTGTGGGTGGTAGTATTTCTTCTCTTCTTTGTATTCTGTTTTCGGTTGTTTTTTCTTCCATTTCATAATCTGTTGTCACCATGACCTCTTTAAAGTATTCGAGCCATCTGTCTATAATTTCCTTTTCTCCTCCTATGATTTTGCCATTTTTATCCTTACACATGGATATTTTTGGTTGATATCCTTGTTTTTCTGCTCTAATTTTCCCGTAGAATGATCTTATTTGTTGGGTATTGTGGGATTCTTCTATTTCTTCCAACGTTCGTAGTTGATAATTTCTCTTCTTATTTCTACAGATCTTTTTCGCCTCTTTCCTTATGTTTTTATATATTTCTTGGTTTTTCGTTGTTTCCTTTTCTACCATTCTTAATTTGGCTTCTTTCCTCTTCTCTATAATTAACTCGCACTCTTTATCAAACCATGGTTTTCTTTTTTTCTTCTTTCCTGCCTTAAGTTCCTGTTGAGCTATCTGTATTATTGATCCTTTTATTTCTTTCCATTCGTTCTCTGTTTCTGTGTTCTGCTTAGCTTGTTGTAATTGTTTTTCAATTTCTTGGTTGTATTTTTCTCTCGTATCTTGCTCTTTTAGTTTATCTAAATCCCACTTCTTTTTTTCTTTTTCTTTTTCTACATTTTCATCTTTCGGTAGCCAGTGTTTCATGTTAATACGGACCATATAGTGGTCGGAATCTAAATCCGCTCCTCTACAACTTTTTACGTCTTTTATGCAAGTTGCATGTATTTCTTCGATGAGGACATGATCGATTTATTAAGATGTGTAAATATTTATAATATTTTTATTAATCATGAATTACAAAACTTGACTGTTAGGTAGATAATAAGAGTACATCAAAAAGGTCCCGGGTGGTGTAGCTGAAACAAGCGTCCACGTTCGATCAGCAGAGTTAAGCAACGCTCTCTCTGGTCAGAACTTGGATGGGAGTTCCACGGCTGTATCTCTCGGCGCCTCGTGATACGGCTGTCACGGAAAAAAGTTGGTCCCGGCGGTCATAACAACATCATGACTGTCGTTAGTGGGGTTGGAAGTCCCCATAAATGCACAGCGACGCCTATAATTGGCCTAACGGCTGTTGGCTGAGTGCGAAATAAATAAATAAATAAATAAATAAAATAAATAAAAATATAGATTAAAGATTATTCAATTTATAAATTCTCAATTTAATTAAAATTTTTACCTTTTTAACTTATTTTTTAAAACAGCAGATATGTATGAATAGTTTGTATTTCGCAAAGCAATTATATATATCAACAAATAACAATAAAAAAAAACAAAACAATCATGTATAGAACCCATATATATAATACACATATATTGCTGGT
This sequence comes from Agriotes lineatus, assembly GCA_940337035.1. Lineage (NCBI taxonomy): Eukaryota > Metazoa > Arthropoda > Insecta > Coleoptera > Elateridae > Agriotes > Agriotes lineatus. Next base: position 54,454,733 of record OW679203.1, read on the forward strand.
AGGGCCTGGAAACTTCAGAAAACATTACGGCGCCGACATAGTCTCACTTGGAGTATAACGCGTCTCGTGCGCATGCGTGAGAATTCGAACTCCGCCTTTAGAAGCGAATTTTAAACTTGACCACTTCCCCATTGGGCGGACGACGCCGCCGCGCTTGCGCACAGCTCACCGTATACATGAAGGAGTTGGTTGTGTGTCTCACTTCATCGGTGAGTTTCCCACTCATAGCCGCTAGCAATATAGTAAGTATTAGATATATGATAGAACCCAATGGGCGCGTTCAGATGACCGCAGCAGCTGAGTTGCTGACTTAGCGGTGTTTATTGAACAGTTCCGCTGTTTATGCGCTGACTTCCAGCATTGCTCATTATTCCCAGCGGAAATTATTTGTGCTGACTTGCCCAGCAGTTCGGACGGTAGTGGTGGTGGCAACGTATTATGGATATTTATAACCTAAAATCTATCACATTCAATATTTTTGGAATTCTTGATTTTCGTGTCAGTAGTGCTATCTAAAAGTGAGGTTAAGCAGGACGTTCCACAAAAGTAGATTTTACTCAGTTTTATGTGGTTTTATGATACATCACAGCGGTTTGTTCAGAAAATCGGTAACCGCTTACTTTCAGTGTAGTCAGCGTTTATTACTGCTGTTTTACAGCAGCTGTGTTGTCTGAACGTGCCCAATAACATGCTAATTAAAATGAGAGAACCAGAAGGCGAGGTTCAGATGAGCAATTGCTATTCCTCCCTGATATACTGCCTAAACCCTCATTTTATTAACTGAATTTATAAGATTATCTGCCTACTCTAACTTACAAACTAATTTCTGTGATGTGTATACAGGGTGGCGACTTGCTCGACGCAGCATAGGGATTTCAATGGTAAATTTTTAACGTGTGATTATTGGCTCCCCTAATTATTTTAGAGCTAAAGTGTACCGAAGTTTTTTGTAGAGAAAAAAAATACTGCATCTGTAGATACTGTTGTTTATAATTTTTCAATTTTCGGAACCCTATAAATTAAACAAATACGAAATGATATTTTTGAAAAAATCAGTGGCGCCTTGGAAATATGTAAACAAACAACATGCACATTTACTTTTGTCATTGCTGTTTGACGTTTATAACAAATTATTAAATATTCTTCCCGTTAAAATGTATTCAACTGAAGAAAACGTAGAAATGATAAAATGGTTTTATGCTGGAAATAGTGCTCGTGAAGTAAGTACCTTGTTTAGCGTAAAATATCCGAATCGGCAAATTCCAAGTAGTAGTTCAACGATTGATAGATTAATATGTAAATTTGAAACTACAGGCACAGTATTAAATAATTGTAAATGTAACAATTACTTTTAGTTTTTAATTTGAAACTTTAACAACCTGTACCTCTGTTAGTTTTAATATTTCGGAAAAGTGGTAAATGAAAAAAATGCTTATTTTTTAGCTTTACTTCCTGGTAACAGGAAAGAATAAACTTAAAAATCACCCTGTATATGTATAATTAAGATCATAATTTATTTTTTCCATAGCTTCTACCCAGTTTGAAGGACTGAACGACAGGTATAATTGAGTATCATGAGCATATATTGCAATGGTATGTTTAATTACTGTTTTAATATGTTATTAATGTAATTTTTAAAAAAGGGTACCACGCAAATATATTTTTGTATTCGTGTCATCAAATCTTAGGGTGATTAAAACTGACTTGTAAATAATTGATAGATAAAAATAAATAGTTGTATGCCCTTTATATTTTATTTATCTGCAATTAATCCAATAATACGCTAACTCAAATCGATAAAGCACAGACTCATCTTGGTTGGGTCCACCCTGAATGCATAATTATTAAAGCATAAGCTCAACCGCGCACATCGAAAACTGAAATTCGGTCAAATACGAGCCAAGATGGACGCCGTTTGCAAGATCGCGTCAAATTGAATAAACAAAACAAGCGAAATCGATCACAGTTCTATTGGTAATTATTTAAATTAGTTGGTTTTCGCAGCATTAATCCTCATTGGTTTCTAGCATTTGTTTATGGGGCCCGCGTCTATCTCCCAATTGTTTATTTTGGCGTCGGTCTGGGTCTCACTAACGGATAAGCTCAAATAATGGATTTTGGGGCTTCCTGGCAGACTAGATTCACTCGTACGGCGATGGAACTAGCCTGGATTGCCTTTACTTTACCACAAACCTAATCAATTAACTGAACTTACATTCAACTTAGATCCCTGTGCGAATTGAGCTTTGCTTACTGCGTTCATTAATTAATTATTCTGCAGTTACTGGCATCTCATTACAAATGTATTCATTCTGGGAAATTCAAGTTTTAGTTTTGCAGTTATATAAAATATCTCACTCTGAGCTTTCATGAAATGTCCATTAATTTGGCAATGCTAACAGAGTTGATTGGTAGGGCTTACAACCATAGCAATATGTAAACTTTAGAAAATTTTACGTAATTCATAAAAACTGAGGTATACAATGAATATAACAGAGGATGCACAATAGATCCCTCCGATATCTGCATCAAACCAGAGGTACTGCTGTCTAGTGTAACAGTTTGCGATCTATTATTCGAATAAATGGTCATTAATGATAGTGCGTCTGATCCAACACCAATATATATCAGAATTGAAAGTATCATGATGAACTGTATCAAAAGCATTGCTATAATCCAACAAGACACGAACAGTAATGTTACCTTGGTCAGTTGCAGTCAAAATATCGTCCGTTACCTTTAATAGCACTGTTGTGCAGCTATACCCTGGCCTAAAACCGAATTGTACCGAAGGCAGAAAATTATAATGATTAATACGAACGCTTAATTGATTGTGAATCGTTCTTGTGGGAACATTCGACAGTGCTGCACGAACGCTTATAGAGCATAGGTTTTTAATTTCAACCGGTTGCTTAATTTTAGGAAACGGTTTTAACCAAAGCATGCTTCCAACACTGTGGAAATTTGTTTTCCAAGATACATGAATTTATAATAATTATGAGTAATATATGGAAGAATTGTAGGACCACATAATTTGATCACAGGGCCGTAACTAGGTATAAGCCGAGTAGGCGCAACCGGCAAGGGGCGCCAAAATGGCACTGAAAAATTAATTCTTTCTAACTGATGAGAAAGAAAACAAATAAACAAGTGGACAATTTTAGAAACAAATTTGTAATTAATTTTAGCCTAAATAATGCTAATTATAATAATTTGAATTGCATCCAATCTGTTCGATACGTTTCCTTGTGCAATTTCCAAAGGAAATGTTAGATATCTACCAATTTGTAACGGCGTTTGTTTTATAACTCAGATATATCAATCAAAACATTAAAAGTAATAGCATTTAGCCCGCCACGTAGGTGGCCTTATTCTAATTATAATTTTTTTTTAAATTTTTAAAACTGAATGTAATACAGCAGTGACGAGAAACAAACTTACACTGGTTGCACATATTACACATACATTCACTGCTTTGGGCTCATCGCTGCTACAGTGGCCCATTGCAACAATCAGCAGAACACCACAGAACGATTTTGAGAGCTTACTTGTTCCACTACTACAGCATTTTTTGCTACAATAACATGCCCGCTACAATTTGTCCAATTTAAGACACATCTGCGACCCTAGACGGTGGCAGATTTGTATTAAAAACAAAATTATAGAAATCGTGTTGATGCAAGGCTTATACTAGATGCCGATAGAAAAAGTTTCACGGTTTAAATATATTGATTACTACAAGACAGGGTGACAGTGTGGCTGCAATTATAGAACCTCATTCTATGTTCATATGTTACTGCGTATAATGCAATTATTTGTTCATATTGTATTATTTTAACATATTGACATGTCTTTACTAGCTTTTGAGCGCACCACATAAGTGGTCTTATTTCAAATGAATTTTTTTTTGTATTTTTAAAATTGAATTTCATATAAAACTATTACAAAAGAAAATGTTTTCAACGTCTTTAATACAGAAAGCGCGCTGCAAGAAAACCAACTTTTGCTAGATCGAATTATAGTTAAGTCTTCAAAATTATCTACAAAATAGGTAAAAAATACCTTAATGCTGATAATAATACTCAAACGCTGAATATTAACGCGAAATACGTGAATTTTGAAATTAAAAAAAACATTGCAGCGCTTGGGATTCGAACTCGCGTTCACTGATAAATGCGTATGCTTATCGTTGCGTTATAAATGACGCAGAGGCGTTACGATTGTGGGCGAAATGCGCCCGATCGGTGCCGAAGAAAAGATGATGTAGAGACGCAGGTACACGTTTATATACAGTGTGTTTCACTTTTCATGGAGACGGTCATGTATCACAGAAAGTACCCAATCAATTTTGTTCAAATTTGCAAGAAATGTATATACCCTTAGTGCCACCCAGGACACAAGGACACATAAGAATGGGTCCATAGGCGTCCGTCTTAGGACGAAAGAAAGGGGCTACTTTTTCACAAAGTAATATTAGCGATTTTTTCCGGCCAAATTTTTTAACATAATCTTAATCCGCGCCTTTGAAAACCTTTGTGGCCAAATTTTCATGCAATAAGTAATTTATTTTTAAAAATCTATGCCACTGGATTGCGTCAATTAACAAAAAACCCGCTTGCTTAAGTGTAGGTATTTAATTGCAACTAATTTAATATTTTTAAACAGCTTGTATCTCATTAAGCATCTTTTGAAAAACATTTAAAATAATATTTATCTTATTTTTGAATATTGAGTCTTCAGTTTAATAGAATTTGTAAACTCCTGCGCCAAGAGAAATTTTATTGCAGAAAGTATTAATTAACTACTATGTCAAAATAATGACTTGTATCACCTAATACATAAATATACAATAATTTTAAAGTGAATCCAATAATTATGAAAGCTACTCCTATACTTGAAAAATCTATTAAATTGAACAAAATACATTAGAAACTTATTGAAAAATTTTATTAAATAAAACATTACAGTACTTTTTGCATTCAAACTGAATGCAAAAGTCTACACAAATTATAAACAACCATCTGAATGCTAATAGCAACACTTTCTCTCTAGTCAGGGCAACCTTACCAGCTAGCTATTTATGAAGGTGCTGCACCCACTTATGCGTTAGATTGCATAATAGCAGTCTAGGTCTGAGCCCAATTTGCAAGGTGTGACGTCACATACCTGCAGCATCAATTCTTTTTATTCTCGCCCATGATTTTGGTGAATTAACCTTGATCTAAATTCTGCCCCTACTTGTTATATAAAAATGTTTACATTTCTTTTTCAATAAGCTTAACTATGGCACAGACGCGAGTCACTTGTATTTACACATTTACCAACTATGTACTGAGTAAAATAAAAGTAAATTGAATGTATTGCAATGTAGTATCAACTATCAGTTGCATTTAGCACAAGAAACGCTTTCCAAGGTTACAATAAAGTGAGTAAAATATATTTGTAGCAACTATATTTTTTTCGATATTTAATTTATTCACTTCCACTGCAAATGATATGAATTTGTCAGTATTAATGTTGAGAATTGTAGAATTAATTTAACAGTGATGAAGAAATGGAAATGATTAAAATTCTATATTGCAATTGGAACAGAAAATAACTCATACATAATTGAATATCAAATATTCTTAATATAAGATTAGGTATTTTTCAAAAAATTAATATTAGCACTTTAATAACTTTGCTAAATACATAACAATATGCATAAGTTAAATAGCTTTATTCTACTTTCAGATCAATACCTAAATCTATATATAAATTTAGAAAACTGAGCAACTGCTAATAATTTTTGTGTCTTTTAGACTATAAGTACCAGGTGACAATCAGACCAGGGCCATGTTTTTATCTTCTTTATTTATGAATGGATTTGGATACGATTTTATATGAAGATGCTAGACATAATTTCTCATTGACCGATAGAAATAGCTCAAATAGCCCACTTTCGATTTCACCATTTTTAAATGGCACCTTGCCATTAAATAGACAATTTTATTACTAAACTAACGATATGCATCTTTTAAAATATTTTTGTGTAATGCCCAAGCAAATTTGGCAACACTGTTGTATGTATTTGAGTTGTAGATTCCGAATAACATAAAATATATAGGGTGATCCATTTAAAAAATCAAAGTTAGTGTCATTTTCGGTGAAATCGGAAGTCGGCCATTTTGATTATACTTGTATGTCAATCCGAAATTATGTCTAGTATCCTTGTGTCAAATTTCATCCAAATTCATTCATAAATAACGGAGATAGAGGTATGGCCCTGGTCGCACTGTCACCCGGTATACAGGGTCCGGCAGTGATAGGGGGGTGAAAAATATTTTTAAAACTGTAACGATTACATAAATAACATATATATAAAAGTTATAGGTATGAAGGTGGTGCATATTATAAAATAGGTTTGATTAATATACAGGGTGGCTCAAAAAGTGTGGCGAATCAAACTTACTTTTTTTTTATGGAATTCCCTATATTTAAATAGTTTAAAAGCTTTACATTAAAATATCAATCATTTTTATATAAGTTGTATGGGTCTAACCTCAACTGTTTTGAAGATATTAACGATATTATGCACACAAATGCTGAACTTCAGGCGGCTGCTGTAAGTAACAGAAAACAATTAAATAAAGGAAAACGTTACCAAAAAAATTGTGTTACCTTTCAAGTGTAAAATAGTAACTGTAGGTATTAACGCTATACAGGGTGCTCAACATTTGCAAATTTATTAATTTCGGACTTTTTCAAATGTATTTTTGAAAAGTGCTTTTAATGAGCTTTAGTTTGATATGTTACTTCATGCCCTAAATTAACAAAATGTGAAAAAACCAAAAAAACAGAAGGAAATTTAATCTGAAAAGTGATTGAATTTAGGGCTAAAATATACAGTATTCCATTTAAAAAAATCGAAATAATTATATTTGTAAATTATAAGCTCTCTATACACTTTAATACCCAGACTACGGCATGGGAAATATTTTGAACATTTAATGTAATTACGTACAGGATATTGGTGTATTATTTTTTGGTTTTTTTATCTGATTTCATTTGATCCTGGAATTAATTTTCCCTGCATTTATAATTTTTTCGTGTTTATTATTTTTTGTATCAACAATGACCAGATTTATATTTTCTAAACCTGGTTTTTTGTTGTGCTCAGAGAGTTGGAAGTGTTTAATCATTTTAACGGCGTTGTTATCCGTTGAAATAAAGCATCTTAAGGGGCTGAAATTGTTTTTTTAAGTTCAAACACACATATCTAAAAAACAGTTGAATTTAGGAGCATGAACAAACACATCAAAAGAAAGCTCATTAAAAGGAATTTTTAAAAATAAAAAAATATATGCCATTTGAAAAACATCTAAATGATTAAAATTGCAAATGTCGAGCACCCTGTATAGCATTAATACCCCAGCCAATTTTTACACTTGAAAGGTAATTCACAAATAGCATAATTGTTTGGCAACGTTGTCCTTCAATTAATTGTTTTTTTACAGCATCTGCCTGAAATTCAACATTTTTTTGTATAAAATCGTTAATGTCTCCAAAATTTATAGCAAAATGATTAGTATTTCAATGCAACACTTTTAAACTACTTAAATATGGGGCATTACATTAACAAAAAGTAAGTTTAATTTGCCATACTGTTTTGAGCTACCCTGTATAATCAAAACTATTTTAGTAATATGCAATATCGTTCCTGTAATTTACTAGAAAATATGTTTTGTATTTGCTCTTTACAAGATCTAGCCATTATGTCTGCTGCAATATTACTCAATATAAAATCTTGAAATTATTTTATCACTTTTTGATAACAAAGTGCTTTATGTATGTTATCATAATTTATTTGTATATACCTGATATTGAGCCATGATAGCAATAAAATTCGGTAATTCCCTTAATATCCATTTAGTTTGAACATACCAGCTAGTAAATGCTGTTTATAAATTTGTAACTAGTTTTTGAATCGTTTCTGAATGAACTAGGTAATAATTTACTTTATTTGCCTTCTATCTTCTTACCATCCATATCTTTAATATATTCTGACGTATCTGCTTTATTATAATGATGTTTTTCTACGACCACTACTAAAAGTAGGCCTTTTAGCACTAGCTTGTTTCACTAAAAGTAACGTTTTCTAATTTAGCGTGTTTAAAGAGATCAGCTGTTTACTTTTTGCGCATGTGTGGTATAAAGTAAAGTGAGGTTATAAACCACAATTTCGAACTGGAAGTGAAGTTGTAAAGTATTTCTAGTTACGTCTTGCATTAGAGGTAAAGTGTTTTTTAAACAATTAAAGCGTTATGTAATGAATACAGTCCGATGTATAGTATTAATAATTACCTTTGATAACTGACTTTGACAGTACTGGCTCCACAAACATTCACCTGCCCGTCAAGGCCTACTGTTTATTATGACATAAATTATAACTGGCGTAGATGCAAACCTTTGTTAAATCGACATTTATGGATTAATAACAGTAAATTTAAGATCGTAGAAAAAATATTGTATGCAACTCGTGCTAAAAGTGGTTTATGCAAGAGACATAATATGAAACTCAGCCTTCGGCTGCATTTCATAATTTTCATGTCTCGTGCATAAACCTCAACTTTTAGCACTTGTTGCATAAATAGCTATTATATCCCATAATATAATTTATAATCTTCTTTTATAAAGGGTAATATAGCATTTAACAGTATTAGGACGAAAGCATATAACGAACGAGCTGTAATAATTATAATGTAGACCTTATCAACGTATTATACACACACATTATTTCACTCAGTAGATATAAAATAAAAAAATAAAGATTGTATTTTGTTTCAGATTTAAAATGAACAGTTTCTACATAGGTAAGAATCACTTTTACTAAACGGATTACTAAGATATGTTTGTTCGCAAATGTCTTTGCTGCATTAAATTTATTTAAAAAAGTAGTTTAATATGAGATTGGTCGTGCCATAAAATTTCTTCTGTAATCGTTTACGCGTAAAGCTTTTCTATGGACAAACACTTTCATACATTTAAAGCAAGAATTGAATCACTGAATATTTTCTAAACACGTTCTACTCGTTTAGCGAACAATTTTCATAATACAAACAAACAAATACATAAAGAAAATAATTCGTCTCTTCCCCTTGCACATTACTTTGCTCTCAGCAAATGTGTCTTGAACATAAATAACATTTTGTCGTGGTTTTGCGATTTTTTTTTTGTTGAACAACATGCGCATCTCTTTTGAACGTTTTCTGATCACTTTGTTGGTAGTAGCTGATCTATATTTTACATAATCATGCTATTTCTTTGTGTATTTTGCCACACTGAAAAATGAAAAATGTTAGAACATGAACGTTTTAGAAGACAAATCTACTTCCTTTTTCAACATTTAACTAATTAAATTAAAAATGAACTAGGAGAACTTAGCTTATTTAACTGCAGATCTATCGGAGTGCGACTAATCTCACAGTATGCATGACACTGCCAGCTGACTACTTAATTATATCTTTAAGAATGGACTAGAACGCATTGGCCAGCCTACGTCTGGCCGTGCCAGCGTAAAGAAACGGTTAACAATAAAAATGCTTGCTCAAGGCGGCAGCCAGCCTACGCTTGTGCGCGTTCATGCTGCGTGTGCGCGCGCCTGCTTACGTCTGGACGGCCGGCGACCGACATCAGCTCTTATAATATAAGATAGCCAACTGTTATTTAAATCGACTGAATGTGTAGACATGCAAGATTCCTTTCTAGGGTTGGAACTCCTTAGTCTCGGCAAAATTCTAAGTAGGCTTTGACCATATGACTACAGCAGTCGTATCTAAAGTACCTGGTACTCTGCATGTCTAAACCTTGTCCATTAACAAACAAACAAATGCGCAAAGACGAATGCATGAGGTTATTCGCACTCTGATAGATCTCCAGTTAAATAAGTTCTCCTAGCTAATTTTTAATTTAATTAGTTAAATGTTGAAAACGGAAGTAGATTTTTCTTGAGAAACGTTCATGTTCTAATATTTTTCATTTGAGAAAACTTCAGTATAGCATCCCCACTGGGTTTAACGTTTAACGTGCAAGCCCACAAAACCCCCGAAAAGCAGTCAAATGATAGACAAATCTTAAACTGCAGCTAACCTAAAATTATAGCTCCCAGACCAAAAGATTCACGTATATGCGTATGACTGGGGACGCTATATTGAAGTTTAGCCTTTCATTTTGTAGTCTGGCGAAATACCTAAAACAATGGCATAATTATTGAAGCGCCACAGGAATTATATTTTACATATCGCGTATGCAACAGCGTGATTAACAATAACTGTTTGAGTTGGCAATTTAAAATTTTACTTGAAGTTGGCAAAACTGTAAGTCTATGTCAAATTCGAGGTTAGCAGGTTAGGCTTGCGTCAGTTTTGACACAGACCTTGAGTGCCTTGATATATCAGATTTGTAGCAGAGGAGAGTGTGGCCATGTTTGTCAATCTGTTTTAGGTTATGAATTTAAGTCAGTCAGCTGATTAGCGAAACGACGTTTGAACAAAACGCTAATATCATACTTTTTTTCTTCAAACTGTGTGGCAAGCCGGCTGTGGCGTGCCAGGTCAGAACTAATCAAGCCCAGTTTTTTCTGTAATTATATATTAAGGGCGAATGATTTTGCAGGTAAATTTTTTGCGAAAGTTTGTTGTTTTGACGTCACCAGACAAACTAACTTGATCAAATTCTCGAGCCGAAGGCGAGGGAATTAGTCAAAGTTAGTTTGTCGAGGGACTTTGCCAAAAAACAACAAATCTTGAGTAATAAATTTTCCGAGCAGAAACATGGCCGCAAAATACATTTTGTGAACTATTTCCTAAATATCGGTTCATTTTGTATCAGTACTACACAATAAATATGACATTTAGGCTAACGCACAATGACAGTTAAATGACGTCTTTGAAACACCGCTTTGATTAAAACAACATGTTTGGTGGTTGCCATGGATGCAAGTGAGAAAAATGAAGGGAACATTTTGATTTTTGCCACTATAAAAACACGTGATTGCTTGAATTTTGAAGAGTCATGGCATTCAATTGGATAATGCAGAAAATAGTCCTTATAAATAATTTAATATTGCTGGGGAAAACTGCAGAATCTGGGGCCAATTCCCTTCCTATTGTTAATATTAATTATTATTAACTATGTTTCTCTAGTAACTAACCATAACCAAAATTATAAGGGGAGCAAATAAAAGGAGGAAAATTGGCCCCAGATTCTGCAGTTTTGGCGTATTGCTTTTTGCACAAAAATTAAACTTCCGAACAACTACCGCAGTTTGGGGTGAAGTCGGAAAGTAGGGGCAAACTCGGGCACAGCCCCCTCTTCACATGTTTTCGTCAAGGACGTGAACATGCGTTGTAGTAGACTAACAAATGTAGTTGAATCTTGTTGGGTATAAGTTATTGTGGTAAATAGAGTGTGTCTCATCCAATTTGAGTTTCTAAACGGCTTGTAGGTATGCATTTTACAACTTTTTGTATTCACTAATGCTTAATATGATTTATAAGGAAATTTAAAGCTATATCCGGGTTCACCCCACTCATAGGGGCAAAGCCGAACATTATATTGCAATGGTCTTAGGCCCTACGGCTCTGCTCTGCTTGCAGTACAGTTTTAAAATTAAGTCACTAAGCACAGAGTTGGGGTTTTTTATCTAGTTGCAATGCTAAGTTTAAATGTCAATCAGTAAATGCATTGAAAAGAAGATGCTTGTATTAAAATAAATGAATTGATTAAGAAACGCAAAGGGAACAGCTTGCTTTTTACAGGGTTGAATTCAAAGTTCAAATTTAATTATTAGGTTTGGGCAGAATGAATAGCCAAACCAACATGAAATAAATAATCACAAAAAGGTTTGATATATGCAGGTCATTGAAGCGTAGATTTCAATATAGCTAATTAGGTACAATTTGTGAACAATCTTAAAAGGTATAAGCCAGAAAAATAATAATGTTGCAACGAGCAATTAAGAAGGCAGGCATAAAGGCATAAAATAGCAATTGTGAGAAGCAGACGTGACATGATAAAACAAGGGGAAAAGCAAACAGCAACACAGGAGAAAAAGCGAGTGAAAAGAAAACAGTTGGACATCGAAATACATTTTTGAAGGAAGTGAACTCTTAAAACTAATCAGTGCAATTACTCGTAAAGAGACATTTTGACTATTAAAAATGTAGACAATATTTTAGATATAAGAAATGTTTAAACTTAATAATGTGTAAGAAAATTTAATTTAAAAAGTAACTGATTTGAACTTGGTTAATTTCCGTTTTTATAGTTATTAGATTAGCATTTGTTTATAACGGATATCGAGAGATAACAATTGAATAAATTATAAAATTGACATGCAGTTTTGTGCTCCCTTATAATTAATTTTTTACATGAATAAATACCAGTTTACCAATAAAAAATTATACCATTGTGTTGAGCAAGTGTCAGAGCTTTTGTGAAATTTTCACAAGAAGCACTTCCGAGGCCGTTCGCCAGCCATCCAGCACGAGATTTCGACCTTCGATTCGGAGAAAAATAGGGTTCCTGAGCCCGGAATTTCGACTGCAGCGCATCAGTGAGAACTGTACGAGACAGTACAGCAGCAACAGCAACGGAGAAGACTATTGCAGTGTTAGATTCCAGTTGGAGCACCTATCCGAGGGTTGTAGCCCACCATCTCAAATCTCAAGGTACAGTTTTTAACTAAAAGTAACGACGTTAGCTTCTGGAAATTTGTACGACTACGAGAGCAAACCTTACTGAACAAGATCCAAGTGTATTAAAGTAGCCAGCGAGGGCGCATTTCAAATTATTAACCAGAGTCCAGTTGTGAGGTTAGGTGAAGATTAACAATTGCTAAAATTCGAATGGCGTTGCTTCTGAGGTCATAAGACAAATTAATTCCTGAAACAAATGAAATTTATAACCGCCAAAGCACTACAATTTAAATAAAATACCTAAGTCAACAACGCTTACTTACATAAAAAGGGAGATGTTATATTAAACCATCTCAATATATACAAAAAAATATGTATGTAGGGGTCAAAATTTTGCCATTTTTATCATTGTCTTATGACAGAGGTATTGAAGCATCTATATTCCGTTCACGTTGTTTTGGCGTAATAGGAGGCCATGATTTACTTTTTTTAATGTTGGACACACTGTTCTACGTGATACAATTTTGCGTCACTAAAGTGCCTAACATGCGAACATATTTCCCGTGTTGCTGAATTTCCCACGACTTTAAAACGAGATTGTATTAAAATTTAAATTATCAAAATTGGGTAATTCATCGGGTTATTCCTGCTTTGAGCAAGGCTTGTGTTAAATTACATTAAAAATGTACGAGGATTTTTCTATTGCGGACTAGTAAAAAATGCACTAGACACTGACACTATGTATAACCTCAAACTTAGAAAAACATAACCTAATTAAACAGACAGATTTACTGCCAACTTAAATATCAAATCTCTATGGCCTCATATTATGTCAAAACAACGTGAATGGTATATAAATGATTTTTTTGGAATTTTTTATATTTAGCAACCGCAAAAATCGTCCGACTTCACCCCAAACTACGATAACAAATGAGATTTACTTCATCTTTCCTGTAAGAAATTCCATTACTGAAATATACAGTTTTTATTGATCCATTTATACAGGGTAATTCACGAATAGTGTCTGATTTAGCACCGGTTTTTCTGCAACACAATTTCATTGACACATTGGATCGACACTTTTGTTTCATTTTTCTGAAATCATGATCACAACATTGTATTCAAATTGAAAAACAGCAAAGTATTCTATGAGAAAGTAATTTTTGTTGCAGGAATAAAGGCGCTAAATCAGACACTATTCGTGAATCACCCTGTATAATGTTCTCTGAATGTCTTTTTTCTTGGCAGTGGTCTATTATGATATGTTTTATCGGACTTTTTCCACTCTCTAGGGTGTATATCACACGACGTTTCGGGAGTTTTTGATCTACTCCCATCTTCAGGTGTTCCTAGTTAGTCCTGAGTGATATTGTACGTCTTTATACATACACAGGTGCCTACCCCGGGTTTTGAACCCAGGACCGCTGATCGCTGTGGCCTAGTGGTAAAGGTGACAGGCTAATAATCACAGCGATCAGTGGTCCTGGGTTCAAACCCCGGGGTAGGCACGAGTGTACGTATAAAGACGTACAATATCAGTCCATCTCAGGACTACCTAGGAACACCTGAAGACGGGAGTAGATGAAAACTTTCGAAACGTCGTGTGTTATACACCCTAGACAGTGGAAAAAGTCCGATAAAACATTATCATTTATATATATATAATATAAAATATAGCTATTAAGGCAACTAGTGTTTTACAGAGATTTTTAAACTGTAAAACACGAGTTGGCTTCAATATTTTTTCTACAGCCGAGGACTTTGTTAGCCAAAATGCACTCGGGGCTTCGCCCCTCTCCAAAGCGGCCCTAGGGGCTCCACCCCTCTCTAAGGAGGCCCTCGGGGCTCCGCTCCTCTCCAAGGGGGCCTTTGGGGCTCGGACCTTCTCCAAGGGGGCCCTCGGAGCTCGGCCCCTCTCCAAGGGGGCTCTCAGAGCTCGGCCCCTCTCTAAGGGGGCCCTCGGGGATCCACCCCTCTCCAAGGGTGCCCTTGGGGCTCCGCCCCTCTTCAAGGCGGCCCTCGGGGCTCCGCCACGCTTCAAGAGGGCCCTCGGGACTCCGCATCTCCCCAAGGGGGTTCTCGAGGCTCCGCTCCTCCCCAAGGAGGGCCTCGGGGCTCCCCCTCCAAGGGGGAGCTCGGGGCTCGGCCCCTCTCCAATCGGACCAATATAATAACTGTACTTTTAATCTTCACAAATAATAAGGTTTTATAAACTCTTAAGTACTCCGTGCTTTAAATGGAATGGCGTGTTTTATAGACAACATAAAGCACGCTGCATATGACCCTTGGAAACAGTTTAAGATCACGGCTGTAGAAAAAATAAATAAATGTATTCACCACCCCTTATGAAATGCCAATGTCCTCCAAATAGTGACGGATGTAGGTACATCTTTGACAATAGTCTATCTTCTTTGCAATGCTAGAAAAAAAATACCACATCTACGTCTTTGTTTATTTGACAATCGTTTTCACACTCTACTCTGCTACAAATTTCACATATCATCAAGGCACTGTAGCAAAACCACACCTGTTAACTTCGAATTTGACATAGACTTACAGTCTTGCCAATTTCAAGTAAAATTTTGGAGTACCAACTCAATCAGTTAGTGCTGATCACACTGTATTCTTTAGATTAAGTTTTTAGCTTGTAATATTACATTTGTGAATATTCTTAACCCCTGGGATGAAGCATATAAATAAATAAAACCTTCTACAGGGAATGTTTTCTATTCTATGGTGGTACATGCGTTCTTTACAACACAGCTCAAGCATTAGATTTAAAAAAAATCTCTTTGAGTAATGCTGTTTGGCTTAGAAAAATTATGAAACTGTTAAGTGCTTTTAAAAATAAAAAGACCTTATGTAAGAATGAATAATTCATAAAACAAAAACCTACGTACATTTACTACAGTAAAAACTTCGGTTAGAAGCCATCTGGCACTCATTCTTGCAATCAAATATCTAGCTTTCATTTCGTTTACTTTGTCAACCCCATCTTTTATCTGGTTATAAAACGTAATAATTGATGACTTTTGTTTTTCACATGAAGCGGGATCAATTTCTCCATTGTTATGCATCGTTGAATATAAAATGCCTCTTTTTCCTTTATGGAGGTAATACTGTACGTTTAAACAGGCACCTACTAGATCCACAGATATATAAGTAAAAAAAAATAGGTAAAATGATTGTTTAATAGATCTAATACTTGCTTATATTTACACTCGGAATAGAGTCTACACATTACCCCTTTTCTGTGACGTTAGAAATAACAAAACATAGCTTTTAAAACTTATGTCTTATATTGCATTGAAATTCAAAAATATAATTTAGATCGCAGGTAGCAGACTTTAGAAAGGATTTGACATATACCTAACCTTCAATGTAAGGGATGCTCTAAACAGCACATTATTCAAACCAAGACATTCTTGACCTATGTAAACCAACGTTTCTCTTCTTCGAAGAAGTCCTTAACGCTTAAAATAAGATTTTAAGCTTGCTCGCTTGCTTGTTATTGCGCGTTATTTTACTGTCATTTTGGACAAATGTCACACTGACAGTATTATAAAACAAGACATACTTAAAACGGACCTGACCAAAAACTGCAGATTTTTTGTTTCGTCCAGTTCCTTATGGTTAAATAAAGAAAGAAAATTGTTATGTCACAGCAAAATCGTAATATGTAGACCTTAGATCTGGTACGTACTTACTGTCAACACCGAATTGCAACTTAAAATTGATTAACATTCCAAAAATAATATGAACATAATAAAATTCAAAGCAAAATGCATCGATTGAAACCAAAAAGAATTTTTCATAGATCTTTTAAAGCACATCAACACAAACTGCAAAAGCTTTGCAAGATAATAATATAAGCAGCAGCTACAACAAGTATTAAAAGACGACGAAATTCAAAATAACAAATAAGTAGTTATATTCATACAATTCACCTTAAGTAGTTTCTGAATAGGATGAAAATAGCCATTTCTTAATACCAAAATAGGATAAATCTTGTCTGTTCATCTAGATCAGTGATTTCCAAAGTGGGCAATATCGCCCCCTGGTGGGCACTGGAACAGTTCAGGGTGGCGGCAGTAGTCTCAGGTGCAATTGGGGGGCGATGAATAAAAATAGGGGGCGCTAAAATAATAAAGAAAGAGGAGAAGATAAGAAAATTTTACAAAACCGTTCGTACAAGTTTCATTCACAAGTAAACTTGCGTACATAGAAAGTCGTAGTCATTAGGTAGTGCGGTCACAAATCTATTAACTAAAAAAGCAAATCGACTACAAATAACTAATCGTGGTGATTTAAGAATGCTGCTGACAAAGATAGATTCGAACGTTAGCAAATTGATAGCAGTGCAGAAGGTACATCTTTTTCATTAAAATAATTTTTAATGTTATGTAATTTTTATTTTAATATTATCTTTCGTTATATTAATTTTCGATTTGTAATGCGAATGTTACTGTGGCCAATTTCAGTAAATAATTTTATAACTTTAAGCTTCAACGTGTCTTCTTTGGAATGATATATTTTGTTACTATGATATAAAATGGATACTGGGGGGCTGAGTAGTTTTATCTGAAAAATTGGCGGTAGGCCAAATAAGTTTGGGAATCTATGAACTAGGTAAAAATCATCGGTTCAAATGTGCATTCAAGAAGGACACGAAGTTAGCGAGACCTCGGACCAATCAGAACCCGGCATTCCCGGTCCTCGCTGTGGCATCGAGCGAACTCAAATATGCTTCAGGTCGTCTTCCAACATACGGTTCCATAATAAATGTGCAATAAAACTTTGCATCTACCATTAAAAAAAAAGGGTCAGAAAGGGTCTCTAAAATAGTAGTTTACGTAACAAGTCCAGAAAGAGCATCTTTATAGGATGCGTAGTCCGGCCGATGCCAAAGGCAAGGCCTGAAAGCCTACCAGTCCTGTAGAAGGAGGGCGTTTCCGGATGAGTTACGTGCAATATTTTTTAGGCACTCGTGTTTCTTCTTAATTTTACCTAAATATTGAAACGTTAAGATAACAAACAAGTATTACACCTTCGTAAAATTCTAGAGATATCTGTAGTTGATTTCCTTAGTAACTACAGTCAATAAATATTTCAAGCCACTCTTTTTCTTCTTCCTCTTAGATTAGTTATGGTTCTATGAGCCTCCTTTGCTCACAAGCCGGGTGGGTGGCTAGCCTTATGCTACGAAACTGAGGAAAAGTTCCCTTGTTAGGGGTTAACAACTACCACAGGTGTTAACGCGGTAGCCGGAGAGCATACAAACTATTTTAAGAAAATTTATACATGTTCATATACAGGGTGTTCCTACATTCATGGTAGAAAAAATAAAGACGGATAGATTATACTGAAACAAAAGATTTAAAAAATCAGCGGGTATGTTTTCCAGTAATAATTTATTAACGCTTTTCATAAATAATTACACATGCCACTGGCACGTAAAATAGAGTTACATAGTTAACCAACTTTCAGTGATGAATTTGTTCAAATTCGAGTTTGTTATCGCAAGAAAAGAAATGCCGCAGGTGTTTATGACTAAGTGCACTATTTTCAAAATGAATTTATCAATCAGTCTCGTGGTGTCTTTGACCAGTATGTATTTAATGAAATTAATATGGATATTTTTACTATCACCGAAAGGGTTGCTTTGAATTTGTGTAACCCTATAATCTCATTCAAGATTTGCAAGAAAAAGTAGAAAATGCGGCACAAAGAAGTCGACAGCAACCGTTCTTGTTTGCAAATATTATACCTTCAACGCAGAGACGATCCCGGGCTTGTGTTGAGCAAGGTGGAGCATTGCCAACATTTTCTGTAAGACTGCACGTTAATGTGTGTAGATAAATGATTTCATAAGAGTACTTCTGCCGGACTGGTGAGTAATTTTATCAGTAATTTAATGGTGCCGGTAGGACAGTCGTAAGCATCGTTACGATATTGGTTTTTGGGGTTTTCAAATAATTATTCTGCATGCAATACAAAAAAATAAAAACTACAAGTATGGGTTATAGTACCTTACATTATGCTGACTATTCAATTCACCTGTCATCTGTCAAAAAGTGACCAATAAAAATCCAGAATTTGACGTTTCTTGATTAATCAAAAAAATGTCAGCGGATATATCTTCCTAGAAAGTATTTAAGTGATTTTTTAACAAATGTGATTTTTTTAGAAAAAGACTATATTAGTGTTCTGTTACTATAGAAATTGCGTAGTTTCTTGCTAGATTTACTGAAAAATAATTTGGTTCATTGAATAGTACCTCGAACGCCCTTCTTAGTCAAAGTTAAGTTGAATATTTTTGCAGTAGTATCACTACTCATGTCCATTGCGTTTAAGATTAGGACTCGTGCTAGCGCACTTGTAGTAATACTCCTAATCGAACATAAGTGCAATGGACGTTCGTGATACCACAGCAAAAATATATTAGACATAACTTTGACTACTCATGGTATTTTGTGGATATTTTTTCCTACCTGCCATGAATTTTAGGACACCCTGTAGAGAGTGTGTTTAGGAATAGGATGTGTACATATCCTAAGTATATGTTTCTGACATTCTTTTAATTCAAAAAGTTCTGATAAACATGTGGCCTAACATTAATCAGTACAGTTTTCGCACTTTTACCTGCAAGAAATAATACTATGCGAGTCAAAAATGTCATATTATTTTATTAAATGATAACATCACGTCAAGTTTCAGAAAATGATGTGTTACAGTTACATAATTTCTATCTTGATTCTTTAAAATGACCCCCCTCGATTAGCTCTTCGTGAAATTGTGGTGACAGACCTTATAACATCGTAACAGTTGAACTAATTTTTTACGGTAGTAGAAGCATTAATTATTTAATATAGCAAAACACTGTTAGCTTTTCTCTTACTTTTAGGTCAACCCTCTATATTTTACTTCAAAAACTTTTTGCTATAAAAGTGTGCTTGGGGCCCGTTATTAGCTACAGTGAAGACGGCATGTATCCTTTAGTGATGAAATGTCCAAATTATCTGGGCGCCAACAAGTTTTATTAATCCCAAGTAGACTTATATAGGTGAAAGAAAACTTATAAACTTCGCCATATATATACAGCACTTTACAACCCTTGAAACTTTAATGTTTGAATGAAAGAAGCAATTCTTTACATACATTTATTGATACGTCTGGTTTTGATTAATCTATTCTCGTTGCCTAAAAGAGGACACTTGTCGAATTCAAATTCCTATCTAACCATAGTTCATATTATAAAACGAAGTACCCTACTTAAGCTTACGTCAATTTGACTTTCTAACTACTATGTTTGACGTTAATACTAACTCAGTTCTCTAATAGCCAGCGTACAATTAAACTGTTCTTATTTTTTGAAAATATGCGAAATATCACAAGTTTAACTTTACTTCACTTATCTGGTAATCGCTACGCTTGTGGAATCGAAGACTAGTCTCTCAGGAGTGTAATCAGCATGCATCACCGTTCAAGAGGATGATCTGCTCTCCTAACTTCTACTCTGACAGTCACTAAACGTCAGCTGTCATTTGACCGCAAGCAATCGCACGATCTCCATAGTGACAGTCTTATGAAGAGATGTTCAAACTAATGCGTGTCCGTCGCCCCGAACTTGTTGCTATAATATCCAATTACGAAAATAGAATCAGGAAGATCCAACAACAACTATACATACCCTGCACTAACAGGCAAAAACTATGCAGCAAATTCCGTGGTTCCCTAATCAGTCGACGACTTGGAACTATTTTTCCATTGGAAAATGGTACCCGCTCTCAAAATCTGCCGCAAGCAATCTCCACATTTTTACCACGAAACTCTTAACGCACAGCTAAGTTTTTTTCATGTCATCGATTCGAAAAACAAAAGCCTGTTATTATTTTCTACCCTCTTTTCTTTCTTAAAAACCCTTGCACCTCGGATATTAATTTTCATACGCTTCGACTGCGTTTTCCCAATTGATCGTCTATTCACGGCCATATATAATGTAAACTACTAACGTTAATATAATTGGCTTTTAATACGTAACAACACCAGAGATAGTAATTCATTGGAGTTAAATCCGGTGAACGGAGGTGCCAATTAACGGCACCTGAATGCCTTTTGTTTCTGTGTCTATTCAGATTTCAGATTCTTTTTTTAATATTGCCGCAATATGAGTAGTCCCTCTATAGAAGAATTGATGACACCAATACCAGGATAATTTTTGTATTTATGGTTGATGGATATAATATGAGCGGTCTTCCAGTCTACAAGAACTGGTTCTCCATTCATACATTTATTAATAATATCGCTATAGCTTCACACAAAACTTTGAGAACATATTTAATTAATTTCTCAGGTATTATACTGGTAGTCGGAGACTATTTTCTTCCACTGTTATTTCTTCAGTTTCATGTTCTATGGCAATATCATTCATTTTTGTATTAATAATTTTTTTCTACGATCGTGTCAAAATGGAAATTTTTTGCACTGTTTCTAGTGTCAGAAGCGACGTTTTTAGCACTCTTAATATTAGCGCCCAAAATACGTCTTATAAGCACGTTGCGGTTGGAGGCAGTTTTAATAATTTATTAAAACACGCTTTGCCGTAAATTTTAATGTCAACCTAACCTAGAATATCTAATACAATATGACGGAAAAAGTGTCACCGAACTAAGTTTTTATATTTCTGTTACAATCGTAGAAAAAATAGCGTATGATACACGCGTATAAGAGCTACTAAAGCACTAGCAACTCTTAAATTCGTCGCAAGTGCTTTAAAGGTGTACTTATACACTTGTATCATAATATACTATTACTTATGTGTAATTTTTAATTATCATTTATTAATACACACTACACATTTTTAAAACAATACTTTTTTCAGAACGTTTGCTGAGTTTTTTCTATGGTTGTTGTATAGTACTAACAGGTAGGACACGTATTATTTATTAAATCATATAAACACACAATTATTTTAGGTTTCATCACTTCTCTCATAATCTACCTAATTATAAAATTTTGTTGCAAAAAACTTGACACCCAAACGGGTTTAGACACTCGCAGATCAAGTCTGAGGAGCCAACGTAATCAACAACAAATCTGTAGAAATCGTTTCCCCATTATAGTAATCCAAGAGGACAATTCGCCTCCTCTAAATAGCAGCGATGACGAATTTTCCAATATTTATAACCCAACTGCTGCTACATCAATCTACAACATCGATCATCTAGACTTACCACCTACATATGCTAATTCCACAGAAAATTTGCGAAGTGCTTCACTACTCACACTGCCTGATACGATTAATGATAACAATTCTCGTGTTTTAAGTTTGAGCGTTGAAAGCAGCTACTCCTTACTGCCTACCTATGAGCAAGCTTTGTCCAGTTCCATGACCAATATACTGTCACAATGTGAAAACTGCACAAGGAAAAGTACTAGTAATACAAGACAGCAATAACTGACATTATGTGTTATATTATAGCAAATGTTAAATACTTCAAAAAACTCGGCTCTATGTTTGTGTATAACGTGATTTCTATATGGACTACCTACTAATAATGTAAAAAAGTACTCTGAAAGGAGTTACAGAAATGTAACATTTGTAGCATTACCTTAATTTTAAGAATATTAAGTTGTAAATATTTCTAAAAAATAATATCTTGTTCAATCACAGATTTTATTTAACTTATTTATTGTATCAAAACATGATACAGCCTCGTTTTTTATAACAGTGTTAATAAATATAATGGTTTTAAGAAGGCAATATCTAACAATCCCTAATGTGTTTCATTATTATCAGCAAAATCCTTTATAGAGTATACAATCATTTAACCACAGCATTTCCACAAATTACTGAAGAGGAATATAGACTCCTACAGGTATGTTCTTGACCCCCGATACTCTTACTCTCCACAATAATCTGTAGTAAATTCCACTTTTATTACAGTAGACTTGTCTAAAATATACAGCAGAGCTGCGATATAGTAAACTCAATGAGCAATATAAAAATGTGCATTGTAAATGAGCGTTAGCTAGACAAAAACATTTTTTGTAATCAGCGGGAAAAATCTTGAAATTGTAATTAAAATACGAGAAATTGATAGTAAAGTAATTAATTGTTTAATATTTTGTAAGTTGGCGGGTGACAAAAAAGTCAATATATCCTGCAGGAGTTGATTAAACAAATTTAATTGATAAAAAACATAACGTGCCCCTCGGCACTGAAGTTCATCTTTATCTCTCCTGTGGTCAAATAAATTCGGTATAAAAAGTAGAATTTCAGTGCCTAGGTACATAAATAACTATTATCTACGACAGTGTGTAAAATTGACTTTTAGTTGGCAGTTTTATGTTTGTAAAACGACTGTTTAATAAAATGCTTTCATTAGCTTACGTCGTCAGTAGTAACGTGTTTAAAAGATTTCATTAGGCACGTTGTCAGTAGCAACGTGTTTTAAAATTTTTAAAACTCGCAAAATTACGACCGGTTGCTGGTAATCCTAATTTACATCTAATTTTTTTTTATATTTACCGTGTTTTCTAGGTTCTATCGTATATAAAATATTGTACGATACACATGCGTAAAGCATCTTTAGTCACTCGCAGGGCTTAAAACGCTCGCTCACTCGCGTTTTAACTCTACCCCACTCGTGACTAAAGAGTAGCTTTACACACTTGTATCGTAAATTAATATTTTTATTCAACATTCCAGTTCATTAATGATTTTAATTTTTTCTTCAGCTGTAAATATTTTTCTGTAAGCACCGTGACATAACACTGTAGTGTTCGATGTTAAATAGTTTTTATTCTGGTAGTCCTATTATTACAAAGACTACTAGGCTGGTTGGGACATGTATCTGAAATGGACGATACTAGGTTTGCTAACAAAATTGTAAAAGAACTTGGAAGGAGCAAATGGACAGGGAAGATCTAGGAGAAAACGGATGGACAATATTAATGAAGATTAGCAAGAGATGGCAGTGATGGATTGCGAAGTTTTGACAAAAGTACGAGCAGAATGAAAAAACTTGTTATTTAAGCCATTGCCATAAAAGCCTCTAGAGCTACTTATACAGACAGATCAATAAAAAACCAATTAGGGCAGGCTGTGTCATGTGTTACATGTTTGGCAGTACTGAAATGTATCGTCAGTCTATGTCAAATTCGAGATTAGTAGGTTAGGTTTTGTTTGTTGTTTGACACAGACTGACGTAAAACTTAACCTGCAAATCTCGAATTTGACATAGACTGACAATACACTTCAGTACTGCCAAACGTATAACACATATCACAGCCTGCCCTAATTGGTTTTTTTTATTGATCTGTCATATATTATCGTGATATTCGCTAATTAAAATTGTATTAATAATGGATAGCATAGACATATACCCTTTTTACCTTGAATTTATGTTGGTATCTGCCTTAGGCATAAAAATTAATTTATTATGTTCCTCTAAACGACTCCAGACAGGCTAATAGTTTTACAGTACTCACCATTCCCTTGCCAAAACCTAGAGATTTTTAATATAAATGTCTATAGGCTTTTCGACCGTTGACCGCGACGGACGTTCTAGCTGTATGGTGCATTATCATTTTGCCGGGTTTGAGTGCGAACTTTTTCGAGAGTGTGTCGGGGTGATTAGCGGTGGTTGGCCTTTCCGGGCTCCAACTATTTCCTCCTTGCCTTCACAATATGCAAAATCCTAATCCGGATGCTCCTGGGTACAGAAGTTCCCGTCTATCCCTTACCAACGAATCCCTTACAAATAAAAATAATACATTTGCGTCTATTGCACAATCTAACACTTCCATGTTCCCAAAAAAGGATCCAGCAATCGTTATCGACACCATAGAGGGTGTAACACACAAAGATTATGTCAAAGCCCTAGGTAAGATTGTAAACCCTAATTATATACGATTTGCATCCAAAATTGCAAATAATCGCTTTTGTGTATATTTCGCAAACAAATCTGTAGTAGACGAGGTCATCAATAGGCACAGCTGTCTAAAAATAAACAACACTGAAACACCTATACGCCGATTAATAAATCCGAGTTGTTCTTTCCAATGTTTCACCCACCATACCACATTCTGTCATTGAACAAGCTTTTATAAGCAGAGGAATTAAAATAGTTTCACCGATGTCATTTTTACGTGCAGGTCTAATCGAGGAGGGTTATACGCATATTTTAAGTTTTCGACGACAAGTTTTTGTAGATGAAAAAACAATAAATATTCCAGAGACCATGCTCATACATTATGAAGAAAACGCATATAGAATATTTGCTACAACCAATGCAATGGTATGTTTTACATGTAAAAAACCAGGTCACTTAGCAACACACTGTCCTAGTACCAATAACGATTTCTCTTCTGAAGATCTTCTAGATAGTGAAAATATTGGAAACGACCAAATTGTGGAAGAAGTCACTACACAGAACAAAGGAATTAAAAGACAGGCATCACTACCCCAAGGCTCAACTGCAGATTCAATAATTTTAGATCCCATCGATTCAGACGACATTTCGGTGCCTAATAACGCGATAGTGCAGACAAACGTTGATGATCAAAACTTCTTAAAGCCCTCTAGAAAACTTGTCAAGAAAGTTAAAAATTCTAATACTGTAGACACTCGACCTTCAAGTTCAAACAAGCAAGCAGAAAAGTCTACAGAAGTCTTGAGCAATTCAATACAGGAACAACTTGAACCCGTCAAACAAATAATAATGGATCCAGAAAATAAATTTATCTTAGAGTACGATTGCCTCTTGGACTTTCTTGAAAATACTGTCGGAGTTAAAGATATTGCAAGCATAGCCCACAACTATACGGACAACATAGAAGGACTTGTACTTATGCTAAGAAATCTATACCCTCACCTACAGACCAGAACTACAAAAAGTAGATTTACAAGGATTTTCAAGAAACTAACAGGCACTAAAGGTAACAATGATGAGTCTTTAGTAGAATCTGATGGCTCAACTTGTTCTACATACTAAGAGAAAATTTCTAACAACATTCCATACCAGTTTATACTATTTTACATTTCATTCGTCATATTCATACTACAGTGGAATATTAATGGGTTTTATTCCCATTTAGAAGAATTAAATCTTTTAATGTCGACAGAAATGCCAACAATAATATGCTTACAAGAAACAAATTTTAATGACGATAGTGCATGTACAATTAATAAATACAACGTTTACCACAAAAACAGAACTGTAGCGGGAAAAACAAGTGGTGGAGTTGCCACATATGTAAGCAGCAAATATAATTCAACTTCAATTTCCCTTACCACTGATCTGGAAGCAGTAGCAGTGTCTGTGCAGCTGTCTTTTAAAATTACTGTTTGCAATATATATCTATCACGCAGAGATGACATAACTTTTGCAAAATTGAAGAGACTCATACAACAATTGCCCACTCCGTGCTTGTTACTAGGAGACTTTAATGCATATCATGTAATCTGGGGATTTAAATATACTGATCCTAGAGGCAAAATTATCAATTATATACTAGACAACTCAAATCTAATACTATTAAACACAGGCAAAAAAACTAGATTTAACTCTTATAATGCAAAGATCTAAGTTTATGCGATACTGTTCTAGCTCCACGGATGACCTGGAAAACTCTCCCGCAACTTCACGGAAGCGATCATTATCCCATTAAAATTGAAAATACATTAGAAGCTGAAATAGTAGAACCAAATCAATATACTATTTGGAATCTTTGCACTGCAAACTGGGAGCGGTATACCTATGAGGTAGAACAAAATTTGAACACAAACATACCAGAAAGCCAAGATGTAGATAACATGGTAGAACATTTAACCTCGACCATGATTGCTGCAGCAAACTGTTCTATTCCAAAAAAATTACCACCCAAAAAGCACATACCAGTACCCTGGTGGAATAAAGAGTGCCAACAAGCAATAAGAGCAAGTAAACAAGCTTTTAATAAGTTAAAAAGGTGTAATACCTTAGAAAATTTACAAAATTTTAAAAAACTTAGAGCTAAAGCTAGATTTGTTATTAAACAAAGTAAAAAAGAATCGTGGGCAAAATACACTTCTTCCATAAACAGCTCAACTCCTATGAGTGAAGTCTGGGACAAAGTTAGGAAGATAAAAGGAATTAATAAATCTCAACAAATTGCACTTCTAAGTTATGAAAATGATATCATTAAATCAAAATCCGAAATAGTGGAGATACTGGCAGATTATTACGAGAGGCAATCCAGCAATGAGAACTATGCAAATGAATTTAGACTGTATAAAGAAGAGAAATAAAGTGAACAGATAACTCCTTCTGCACTAAAATGGCAAGACATAAATCTTCCCATAAATGAAACAGAATTAAATGATGCAATGAAAAACTGCAAAAATACTAGCCCTGGTCCAGACAATATGCCATATATATTTATCCAAAACCTACCAATTGCTGCCAGGAATTTTCTGTTAAATATCTATAACCAAATTTGGAACAAGCACAAATATCCTCAAAGTTGGTCTGAAGCCATCATAATACCAGTTATTAAACCACACAAACCTCAAGATCAAATAACATCGTATAGGCCAATTTCTTTAACATGTACTATGTGCAAATTACTAGAGAAGATCGTAAATCGAAGACTGATGTGGACACTGGAGAAAAACGACTTATTAAACGCAGTGCAAAGTGGTTTCCGTAAAGCTCGATCAACCAATGACAATATAATTAATCTAGAAACAGAGATACGGGAAGCCTTCGCAAATAATCAAAAACTTATTGGGGTATTCTTTGACATTGAAAAGGCATTTGATATGACTTGGCGATATGGAATAATAACAAAATTATCATCTCTGGGTTTTCATGGCAATATATTGACCAATATCCAAAATTTTTTGCAAAATAGAACTTTTCGCATTAAAGCAAATAGTGTAATGTCAAGCAAAAGGATTTTACAGAATGGAACACCACAAGGATCAATTATTAGTACGACCTTGTTTTTGCTAGCAATAAATGATATTACTAAAGAAATAACACTTCCAGTCAAAGTGAGTTTATTTGCAGATGACCTAGCAATATATGTAAAAGGTAAAAATGTAAGCTCCATCCAAAAATTGCTACAAAACTCTATAACAAAAATAGAAAGCTGGTCGAAAGCCACCGGATTTAAATTTTCAGCTGAAAAAACGAAATGCATACTGTTTTCGAAACAATCTCCAAATCTTAAACCAGACTTAAAGTTAAATGGAGAAAACTTACAATATGTAGATTGTATCAGATTTTTTGGAGTAATTTTTGATAAAAATCTAAATTGGAAAACCTACTTAAATCATCAAAACTCTCTTGCACAAAAAGATTAGGATTACTTAAAACCTTGGCTAAACATCAATGGGGAGCCGATACAAATAAACTCCTACATATCTACAGAAGCTTGATCAGATCCAAAATTGATTATGGGTTAGTCGCATATTCAGGTTGCAGGAAGACCTACCGCAAAATAATAGAAAAAATTCAAAATTCTGCATTGAGAGTCATTACAGGGGCATATCGGACAAGCCCGATAAAGAGTCTCTATGGTCTGACACAAGAATTGCCACTAGACTTACGAACTAAATTACTATCCCTCTCTTATGCAACCACCATTTTAGCAAATATTAAAAATCCAGCATATAAAAGTACTTTTACACGCCGTTACAGTACAATATTCAAATCGCAGACAAATATACAACTGCCATTTTATGAGCGAATAAATACTTATCTCACTGAAATCAAATATAAATATCCTACTGTTCTCCCTCTCCAAAACATAAACAATTCACCATAGACTATACAAATTCCTAATATAAACTATATCCTCACCGAACTTCACAAAAACAAAACCCACCCCTTGATCATACGCAAGGCCTTCTACTAACTCCAAGAACAGTATATAAGTTCAACGTTTCTATATACTGATGCATCAAAATCCGGTGTAAAAGTTGGAGCTGCAGTGATAACTCCCAATCAAGAGTACCGCTATCGCCTACCTGAAATATGCAGCATCTACACTGGAGAGCTATATGCAATATTACAAGCCTTGGTGTATACTACAAATCACCCAGGATCATCATACGTCATTTGTACAGACTCGTTGAGTTCATTACAAACCCTACAACAATACTACCCCACAAATCCAATAGCTCAAGAAATAAAAGACCAGTTATCCCAGCTAGATTCACAGGGAAATGAAATCACATTTGTCTATATACCATCCCATGTAGGTATTTTAGGCAATGAAAAGGCGGATAAAGCAGCGCGGGAAGCCACTACAACATCAGAGCCAATTCCTGCACCTGATGTTTACATAAGTACTGATGTTAAAAATTACATCAAACAAAAAGTGCACCAAATCTGGCAAAACGAATGGGATCAGAGTGCAACAAAGCTCAAGGAAATTATGCCTAACATAAATCACACTCTGATACTACCCGAAGACAGAAAAACACAGGTTATAGCCACACGGATCCGAATAGGTCATACAAGATACACCCACAGGTACCTCCTTACAAAAGAACCACAACCTACATGTGATGTATGTCAACTTCCGGATACAATCAAACATACCTATCATTATAAATTGTCCAAAATACGCACAACAACGAACAAGATATAATATCCCTAACAATGTGGTGGAAGCACTTGGTGGAAACCTCGAAAACCTACAACGAACTATAACTTTCCTAAAATACAAAGTGTATATGTTACCGGAAATGTATGTAATCCGTCATTATGTAGAATTCCTAGGAAATGTATATAATGCCTAAAATCGTCAGGAAATGTGTGAAATAAATTTTATTATACACATTTCCTAGGAATTGTGTACATTTCCTAAACTAGAATCGGAAATGTGTTAAATTCGGGATGTTATGTCAGTAGGTTAGGTTAAGTTAGGTTAGGTTAGGTTACTAGCACTGAAAAATCGTCTCACTGCTAAGGAAAACTTCAGTTCATCTGTATTTTATTTTTCATTCATTCACAAATTCTACAGTATAATGTTGATTTTCATACATTTCCTAGTACCATTTAGGAATTCCATACAATGCCTAGGAAATACATACATTTCCTAGGAAATGTATGTATTAAAAAACCTTTGACTAATTATTTTACACATTTCCTAAATTGGCTCGGCATTATATACATTTCCTAGGAATTGTATACAATTCCTAGGTTTCATACATTTCCTGTAACATATATAATAAATTGTAAATAAAACTGTACAAATTCGCTAATGACCCATAAGTGGTCGATGCGAGATCAACAAATAAAAAAAAAAAAGTTTATATTATCATGTGGGTGTTTGCAATTACAAACTTAACAGTAGAAATGAGTTCTAGAACGCCCTCTGTGATTTGAAACGATTTTACTCCGAAATCAAAGTGAGCCATAGCTGTTTGTAAGCTAAACGTTGTTTATAACTAATTATGAGAATATTTTAAATTTTTATAAGAGAAAAAACTCCCCATAGAAACCTCTAATTAATAATTAGTAATGATTCATTTATTCAATTCCATTCCTAATATTTGAAACGACAGTTTTGCATACACGTGCTATTGCCATTTACACCCATTATTTTTAGGGAATTTTGACATAACGTGCAGCTAAAATAACGAGCGTAACATTGTATAAAAACTCCCGATCTATTCATTTCATGATGCTAGTGGCACTATCCTTATCTCACTTTGTACTATAGAACTCGTTAACAAAGTAACAAGTTATTTACTGAACAAGTAACAAAATGTAACGTTGCCATAAAATAACGTTATTGATATAACAACCTATCTCTAATCGACAATGAGCGTCTTTACTTGTTGATTTATGTACGCTGATATATTATTCTGGAATGTCTTGTTCTTTATTGCTACTAGGAAATCATCACTCATCTTCGATTTCATCTTAATAAAGAACTCGACAATCCAAATAGATTATGTATCACAATACGTCATACCAAGGAACTTCCAAATAATGCAATTATCACGGCTTTTGTTATGAGTTATGATTCACAGCCTGCTATCTTTGTATTTTTTATCTTGTAAAATTTATTTTTATGTATTTGTTTTGAAGATTTTATATTTATAAGTTAATTTTGCCATAAAATTTGATTTTCTATAATCGTGTAATATAAAGAGAACTGTCTAAGTTTATGGAAACAAAGAAGTCAAGAAATAAAAGCATAATATTGTTTGATTACTTAAATATATTTATAGCTATTTTTTAATATTAATTATATTTCCTATCAGTCATAATTTCCACCACTATCATTATTTCCTCCACAATCATCATTTCCTCCACAATCATTATTTCCTCCACAATCATCATTTCCTCCACAATCATCATTTCCTCCGCAATCATTATTTCCTCCACAATTATCATTTCCTCCGCAATCATTATTTCCTCCACAATCATCATTTCCTCTGTGGTCATCATTTCCTTCATAGCTATAATCTTCTCCGCAGTGGTCATTTCCTATGGAAGATCTGCTTTCAACATCTATTGCATCTGTTTCACTTTTGGAACCATTACAAATGCAGAATCCGATAGATACAACGATAACTAAAAATGCAATTATACCTGAAATAATAAACTATAAAGGTCTGTTAAAATAATATACTTTTTCTCACCTAAGATGATGTAGAGATTCATGACTGTGTTTAGGCACTAAAATTGTTAGCAATGGTATTATATTACATTATTTTACAATTTCTAATTAAACAAGAAGCTGTACTTACCCAAGGCAGCAATCGGTAAGGTCTACACAGCTAGATGCAAGATTAATAATACTATAAAAAGCGTCGGGCTATTTTAAAGCATTATTATTAATTTTTCTGTGAAAAAACCGAACCCTTGTAGTTAATATTATCATTCTCATAAATCTTTTGAGTATTTCCAATGTGATACAAGAGCTGATTGTTTATTTCCACGATATCTCACAAGTGCTCAAGATTATTTTTATCTGTTTGTATTATTACTTATCAATGTAACAAAATTAAATAGTTATTCAGTAGTAATTCTAATATCACTTCTTGGCATGAGGTGATTGGCGTAGAAGGGTTTGGCTTGCTGCTTCGCTTACAATTAAATAAATAAAGTGCACAGAAAAACAACAAACACTAATTTAATGCTGAAACGTATAGAAGTACAAAGATAACATGAGCAACCATAGTAAAGCAAACTCGACTGCCGATGAATTGAGATGGACTGAGGAAGAGTCCAACTTTGAACACCCTTTTATAGAGTGCTGCCCATTGTCTGTTGTTTGGAATTTAGTAGTCTTTGGTTTTCCAGACAATGACCAGTCACGGATAGTGATGTGGTCGGGTAACTGCCCAGTGGGTAGGGTATTTACCACTGCCTCGGGTAAATACCTAAAAACTGGGTATTTATTCAATTTGTAATCTTTATAAAGCTAAGCTAATTTTTACTCACTTAATAGTGTTATTTCAATAAATATGTGCATATTTGAACATTTCATGTAAAATAATAGCTAATATCCAATTTTAGGGATAAAAATACATTGCAAATTGTGAGTTTTTCTAA
Source organism: Agriotes lineatus (assembly GCA_940337035.1). Classification (NCBI taxonomy): domain Eukaryota; kingdom Metazoa; phylum Arthropoda; class Insecta; order Coleoptera; family Elateridae; genus Agriotes; species Agriotes lineatus. Next base: position 54,486,975 of record OW679203.1, read on the forward strand.
TAGTTGTGAATAAAAATCCTAATAAATGATTTAATACCTGTAATAATTGGTTGATTATTTCCCTGAATGTAGTTGTTGTGGCTTTCATTACGCCTGAACTTCCGGTCTTTACTGATAGGTAAATGATATGGTATTTTTCAAATCAGAAAATGATATAAACAACGTTATCTATTTTGGGCAGTAGATGATGTCAGTACAGCTATTTTATTCTACACTTTTATATAATTCGAACAGAGTACCTCAACCTATCATTCAATCATACTGGTTAAATTATTCTATGATAATAAATACTCGTGTAAATTACCATTTTGGATATTTACCTGGGTAAATACCCCGGACATTTACCCTTAAAAATAAATACCTGGGTAATTTACTTTCACTAGTAATGGATGTCAACATTCTTCGAGAAATTACTGCAAGCTGGTTGCAAAGCTCTAAATCCTGCATGTTGGCATTCTTTGAGGTATTACGTTGGTCTGTAAACTTCTACAAAGCTGTTGCTACAAGAGTAGTTTAATCTTCAAAAACAAACACTTAAAGAAGTCACTGTTTATAAGTTATATCGTGTTTAAAAACTCATTCGCCGCATGCCATGATCAAATTGAAGTTTGCCATCACTTGATACATACCTATTGAAACAAATGAACTACTATAAGTCAGAGAGAACTAAATTACATCTTGATCTTGAACTATTTTCCCAAGACTATATAAAACACTTAATAAAAACAATTTTTATTGACCGGTATGATTAGTACAAGCCGGCAGTACAGCTGAGTGGTGTTGCACATTTCACAGCACTTGTAAAAGTTAAGCGCCAGTCTGCCTGGTCAGTACTTGGATGGGTGAACATCTTGAAAGCGGGAGTAGTGTTCTAGCTTAAACAGGCTCCACTACTTCAAGTACCTCCGCCAAATTTAAAAATGTACATACCTTCAGCGGCTCGGCACGCCTGGCACCCCGACACTGTGTAAACGTTATTAGGGGTTACAGATTATGTATGTATGTGTGATTAATACACTCGTTGTAGTGTAAATGCTATCTCATTTTGCTTGATACAAGTAAACTTAATGCAGTGCAAAGATTTGCCTGTCACAGTGACAAATGTTTTCATAAACAAAATGCAATCCAACATTCACCTACAGACTTCAATTAAGACATGACTGACTAGGTTTTTTATCTTTTTTTCCAAGGCCTGCCCTAGATGAGTATTTTTTTGGAACACGCGGTAAAAGAATTACATTTCCTTTGCATTGTGTTTTGCAAAACAAATATGTGTTAAAATAGTAAAGAGCAAGGGCGTGTAAACTTTCATTCCACGCCCCAATTTTTGTTCAAAATACAAACTTGGGCCCCCTACCACAGCTGGCATGATTTTCGTCAATATTTGGTATTTGGAAGGGGTTTTATGTGAATGATAATTATGGGAAATAATTTGTTAGAATATTTTATTCAAACTAAAAATAACAATATGAATACACAAAATGAACATTCTAATAGGAATAAATTGAAACATCATTAAATTAATGAAAATATACACCAATATGCACACAAAAATAATTATCACATTTTAAAAAGACAATAATAAAAGCTCAAAAAAAGATTGGAATTTTGTAGGCATAGATTTAATTCAACGTGATCTTTCTGATAATTTCGTGGACGTTCAGTAACTGCATTACAGCATGATAACTGGCATTGGAGAATATCACGGCTGTGGTGACTATAGTGAGGGGAGGATTCCCAGCATGTTACTCTCGTAAATACGAAAAATAACAAAACTAAAAATTGTAATTAATAAAGATATACCAAATATAAAAAAGACTAAACTCTCTTATTATAGTTAAAATTAAATTATCACTATAATTGCGCCCCACCCCCCGCACCATTTTTCGGCCCCCCAGTTTGCGCATCATTGGTATATAATACTATAATAAACGAGATCTGAACATATGCCCGCAATAAATGAAAAAAGTTGGGTTGTATTAAAAATGCTTATTGGTGACAACCTATATTTAATTTATTTCTGCTTAAACCGTCAAAGATACGAACATTTAACCAAAAATGGTTAAAAATTTACAAGTAAATTAGTTGAATAATCCTTAATTTAAACATGAAGAAGCAAATTTTGGAAACGAGGTGCCCTAATTAAAAACAAGCTACACACCTACAAGATGTCACAATTAAAAAATCGTATCAAAATTTTTCATAAAATTACAAACAAAAATTGATTACCCATAATTTTCATTTTTATACCTAATACAGCTTTAAAATACAACTTAATATACCTACTTTTTCTTTACATGTTAATATATTATTTCTTGCTTTAAAAATGCTTATTATGATATAAAATGTCTGCATTTGAGTATACTAGTCGATTTATTTTGCATCTATTATCAATTATCACCAATGGCCACCAAAATACAACCTTACAACTTTTTAAATTTAATGCAGGTGGTTTTGCTTTAATATGACTATAGATTTAGATTTAGGTTCCACAACTGCCTTTTGCTGGCATGCGCACGTCAGCCCTTTGGGCTTTTTGTACTGTCGGGAGTTTTCAAGTTAGCAGGCCGACATCAGTATCTTTTACTAGACTTGCGATGTCCCCTACTAGCTTGCGGTTGTCAATAGAGTTGAGGCTCCAATCGAGTTGGTGTCTTTTACGCTCTAATGCTGGGCATTCAAAGATGATATGATAGGCTATTTCATCATCCTCTTGGCATAGTCTGCAAACAGGTTCATCTCTATAGATATTGATCCTGTGCATAAATTCTCTAAATGCTCCAGTGCCTATTAGTAGACTGACTACTTGCTTGATTCGAGTTCTGTTCAGTCTCAACAGGGTTTTGGTGGTTTGTGGATTCGGAGTTTTTAGCAATCTTTTGCAGTGTGTTGCTTGATTGCAGTTTCTCCACCTTAGTTGGTGTGCGGTATTGACTCATTCATTCATACGACTATATGTAAGGTGTCGTTTGGTTAAATCTCTTTTACGATAGTATTAGACACTGTTTTAATACATTTTGATTTTGTAAAACTGACACCCTGTAAAAGAAATTGTTTACTTCTTCTAACAATATGCACAATAACTTCTTTAAATGTTTCTTTCTGAAATAAAAATACACTAAAATTGTTTCATATTAGACACTGTCTGGATTTATTATTGGTTGTTTAAAATTTGTGGACACTTTTAATTCAAACCCTTTATTTTTTTTTTCATGCCCTTATTCAATACAATTTTATAACGTCTGAGTAGTAGTAAGCAGTAGAAATATACACAATCACCTCATATAAGGAAAATCTTGGTAACAGGATAATTCAGTATTTTAAGATAACCTCGGCACTAGAATAACTACCGAATAGTATCTTAACCATTTACTTTTATTGCATTTGATAAGCATTGATAAAAACTATAGAAACAATCTTACCGTATCTTGAAAATAAACAATAATTATTGTTTGAAATAATCACAGGTTTAGCTTGTTTCTTCAGAATAATGAAGCTTTAAATGAGTCACTTTTTATGGCAATGTTTATCTTGTACATAGCTGTATAGATCACACCAATTGCCGTCGAACTTGAATAAGTACAACTATACTTTTTTAATTAGAAATTGTAAAGAAAGAACATGTTAAATAATTGAACAGATAAAATTATCAATAATTTTAGCACCTAAAAACAGTCATGGTTAACTACGTCATCTTAGGTGAGAAAAAATAATTTATTTTAACAGATCCTTATAGTTGATTATTTCAGGTATAATAATTGCATTTGTACTTATTGCGTCTATAATGTGCTGTTGCATTTGTAATGGCTCCATCAGACATGTCACAGGAAATCAAATATATACAATAGAGGACGAAAGTCAACCTCACATAGGAAACAACCACTGGGATAATCATCATCATGGGGGAAATCATCATCATGGGGAAAATCATCATCATGGAGGAAATGATTCGGGAGAAAATGATTGCGGAAGAAATAATGAATGTGGAGGAACTGATTGTGGAGGAAATAATGACTGAAAGTAAATATAATTAACGCTAAAAATAGCTATTTATAAATATATTTAAGCACCCAAACAATATTATACTTTAAATTTTCGACTTCTTTATTTTTATAAACATAGACAACTTTCTTTATATTAGATGATTATAAAAAATCAAAATTTCTCATGACAAAATACAAACCCAAGTACAAATATAAAATGTTCAAAACAAGTACCTAACGTAAAAATAAATGTTACATGTCAAAAAATACAAGCTTTCTTTGAATGTTTCAATTTTTCGCTCACAGGGGGCACTCGGCATGCCGTTTTGAGATTTTTGCATTTCCCACACTGCGTAGTATTTTTATAAAGCCAAAGGCGTCGCCGGGGCGGCTTAAAGCAAAAGGTAATTCCCCATTTCCAACATACGTGACTTCCAGCATGCGTGTTCCCCATAAAAAATGATGCAACATGTTGAAATATTGGGATTTGGTATGTAAGAGAGTACGAATGTGACGATTTACTTGTTTCTTTTTTTTACTACGCCTGGCTACAGTTTGAATCATGCATCGAGAGGTTAAAGACGAATTATTCTGTGTGCGGTCTCTCAGCAGCTGTCGAGCTGCTGGGGGCCCGTTGAAAGTAATTTGTTAATTGAGTTACAGTCATCAAACCAAGTTTGAATATTGTTGTATTTCTACAAAAAAGCCTGCTGGCAGATTTCGGGTAAAACGAAGGTTTTACGTGCTCAACTACCAAGAGGGGTTGTAATTCGTCGTCGAATTTACCCCTTGTTACTCGTCGTTTTGAGGATTTATAACCTACAATCCACCATAAGGAAAATGTCATCCCCCTTGCCGCATTACACCCAAGAGGTTTATGGTTCGCAGCTCAAACCTGCTTCCATCAACTCCAATCCGTTCAGGGGTTGCTTTTGCTGTGAGACAACCAAGCTGAACCCGTCGCCGTTTTTGAAATCAAGCCGCCTGGATACTAGAAGGTATTGTGACGTAATTTTTACAGCGGTACGCCCCAAAATAAACATATAGTGGCGCATTTTAATGATTAGCACTTTGACAATTTCAGCTGTAACCTGTGGCTATTTATAGCTACAAATGTATAGCGTTCGTGCTTGAAAGATCTCAGCAAGCAATCAAGAAAATCCAGATTAAAAATCAATATCGAGAAAACAAAAATACTGCTCCCAACTCAGTATGAACCAACAATACAAGTACGGATAGACAACAAAGTAGTGGTATATGTGGAGGAATATAGTGCCAGTGCACTAAAAATGGAAAGGAAAACCAAACTGTAGAAGTAAAGAGAAGGAAGAAATTAGCGTGGACTGCATTTGGTAAACTCCACTACATATTTAAGAACAAAAATGTACCAACATATAAGAAGGGGAAAGTATTCAATCAGTGCATAATTCCAGTAATTACATATGGATCAGAAACCTGGGGGCTGACAAAAAACATCATTAAATAACTTCAAGTTACCCAAAGACAAATGGAGAGAATTATCTTGGGGATCACATTGACGGACAGATAAGACGAAAGGATAAGGGAAAAGACAAAAATAACAGATATAGCAGCAATCATAGCAGCTAACAGGTGAAGATGGGTTGGTCAAGTGACTCGGATGGATGAAACAACATGGACACAAACAGTAGTAAACTGGAAGCCGTGGGATGGTAGACGGAGTGTTGGAAGACCAATGGTGGGACAACATTAAGAAAGTTACAGGAACAAACTGGATCGGAAAGACACAAGATAGGGTAGACTGAAGAGACCTTGGGGAGACCCACGTCTAAAGATGCACAAGTGATGGTTGATAGAGAGATAGCTAAAAAAATGTCTGTGAAATTAAGATAAATAAAAAATTCTGAATTCTGGTCAGTCCAAATATGTATATAAAATCCGATTTTCATATGTAACCCATTAAATGATGGTTTTGATTGCCACAAATTTACTGCCTGAACTGTTGAGTTCCTTTTTGCTTCAAAAATCATCACGAGTCGAAGACAAGTGGTATTTTTGTATAACAAAAAAGAACGAGCCATTCAGAAGCTTGCAGGCCAAGCTCCTTCATGGGATGTTAGTGCCTCACCATTATTGTTATTAATATCATTATTGGGGGACACATAAATTCAAATTGTTTTTTTGAAAATGACATTTACAAAATCAGACAATACATCCCGGATAATCGTTAAATAACAAACGACTTCCGGGATTGGACCGTGTCATAATTGAGATCGAAGAACTCAACGTTTCGCCCACTTTCGTAAGGGGCTTCATCAGGAGGAAAATGTAAGGGTCTTCATCAGGAGGAAAAAGCAAAAGAGCACGGTAACTCAACGTGTTAACCACGCCAGAGGCGAAACTCTTTGCAAGGGAAGGGATAGAAGAGCATGGTAACTCAACGTGTGAACCACGTCAGAGGCGAAACTCGGTTAAAGTTTGAAGCACTATTTTGTACTATTTGTATTATGTTAAAAGGCCTAATTTTATTTCAACATTTTCTCTTGCATTTAAAAATATGGTTTATATGTTATTCGATTTGAGTCAATACAAAATTTTTACAGGCTAAATTCAACATTACAATACTACACGCCAGTTTGTTATACGATAATACGATATAAATCGGGAAAGCGCAAGGATCGTTTGCCTCAACTACGTTACGATGTCTTGTAACAAACTTTGCCAGCTATACTCAGTGGGAGGGCGAGGTTACCTACTTACGAAAATAGTTAATTAGGGCAACCAAGGGCGTAGCCAGGATTTTATTTTGGGGGGTGCCAAACCAGGGGGAAAAGTTTATAAGGATGTAACAGATAGTAACTAAATTCGAATTCATTAGGATAAAAAAAACGAACAAGAGACAAAATAACAAAAAAAGTGAGTTTTATTGTTGCTTGGAACAGAAAACTTATTATAATATAATTAATTGTATAGTTAAAGTGAAACACTGACATTTGATGAGAATTTCGGGGGGTGCTCGAGCACCTTCAGCACAACCCCTGGCTACGCCCTTGAGGGCAACAATCTGTTAATTGCCTGGAGCAACTGCTTTTTAAGTCAGTAAGACGGGAAAGTACATTAAAAGTGGAAAGGTGAATGATGTTTTCAAGTTGTCGGCAGTACTCAGTGTCACAGTCAGCGCACAGCTTCATTAAACCTACCTTCATTTGAAATTTCTCACTGCAAAAACCCCCTTAAACAAAAAAAAAACATCTCAAAATAAAAATCGCATGCAACATCTTAACTGAAATAAAAACAAAACCACTTTAAAATTAAATATATTAACTTGAAAATATGCATGTAAATATTTGACAAAACTAAACAGGACGAAAGGGTTAGTACTCTTATTTAATACTGTCTTAAACTGATTACAAACTGTAAAAATCGGCTAAAATGCAGTATCGTAGACCACTTCTGCCTCATGCCTCATTTTAGGTTAGCTGCAGTTTAAGATTTGTTTGTACTTAGTACCCACCTATATTACTAGGCTGCTGCTGTTACAGAGAGAACTGCACGAACAATTGACTACTGATGGTAGCAACTACTCAAATCCTTAATTACTTTGACATCAAGTCGAGTTCTTAAAAGGGCGGCACTTTGTCAAATAAATTACCACTTTCCTGTACATTTAAACGCTTTAGAATTACAAGAGCATACAGTACCTTTCGTTTAGAAGTTTAGACACTATGACCTTGCACTCAACGAAATGCTGAGGCAGCCAGGGGTACAAACTACTACCAGAATGTTTGTTGGATGCGGAAGCCTTCAACAACCAAGGGGTTTGTCAGGGCCGTGACTAGACACATTTTTATTGTAGGCAAGCCAACATTCTTGCGCCCCTCGGTGCACTAACGATAGAGGTGACAAAAAATACTAAAGTTGCTGTATGGCTTCTACATTTATCTCCGGATATATGATGTAATGTATTCAAAACACACAAGTAAGTATTCAAAAATAAATCCAACACTTTTAATTCAAAAGCATTAAAAATAAACAGCTAAATATTGACATAATAAAATACAACACAAATAAAATAGGAGCAGAAAACAAGATTATAAAACACAATTCTAAATTAAGAAATATGTAAAAAGCTTTACTAAAAACTTGTCTTACAAGTGGACATTGTGACATTAAACAATTTTAAAAGCAAAGAAAAATAATAATACTGAAACAATAAAACACTGGACCATCTAGGATCTCTCGGATCGCAGCTATATTAAACTGAACACACTTACTCTTGCCCCTTTTTGACTCTTTTTACATTTACCCTGTAACTGTTTAGACCCATTTTCGCCAAGTGTAAAGCCGGAACTATGTGCAAATTATTACTTTTATCTATTTCTAATGTAAAGCAAAAATAAATAAAAATGTATTTTTTATGGTGCTCACCCTATTTTGGATCCACAAATGCCCTCTTTCTTCAAGGGTAAAAATCTGAGTTATGTGCAAAATATTACTATCGTTTAAGCAATAGTTCTGGAGTTAAAACAACAATTGAAAGAATTTTATTTTTTAAGGTGCTCACCCTGCATATATTTAATCGAAATCTTCTCGGTTTCATGCCACGAAGGCATATAATCTGCATGCAAAATATCATCTTCCTCCAAAAATTAAGTTTTTGAGTTATACCGCTAACAGGCAGACACACGGAATTGAGAAAACGTGCAGATCTGAAGAAATCTTGGAAAGTGATTTTTTCGCGATTACAATACTTCCTTCGTCTTTCAAAAGAGGGAAGTAAAAAGTACATATTATTATGTAGTCAGTAGAACATTTTACAAATCCCTATAGGTATAATATATAAAAATGTGGAGTACCTGCATCTCTGCGTCACCATTTCATCGGCGCCGACCGGGTGTATTTCGCCCAAAATCAGAACTCCGCTGGATCATTTATAACACAACGATAAGCATAAGTATTCAGTGAAGACGAGTTCGAATCCCACTGGCTGCAATGTTTTTTTCAGATTTCCAAATTCGTATAATTCGCATTACTAAGTGTTTCAGTATTATTAGCAGCATTGAGCTATTTTTTACTTATTTTTTAGATAGTTTTAAAGACCCTTTTATCATAATTCGACCTAGCAAAAATGTTTTCCTTGCAGCAAGCTTTCTGTATTAAAGACGTTGAAAACATTTTCTTTGGTAACTTTTTTATGTATGTACTAGTCAATTTTAAAAATGCAAAAATTATTTTAATTGAGATGAGGCCACCTATGTGGTGTTCTCAAAAGGTGGTAAAGACATGTCAATATGTTATAATAATACAGCATGAGCAAATAATAATTACATATTATTATGCGTAGTAACATATGAACGTAGAATAAGGTTCTGTACTCGCAGCCACACTGCCATGTGTCTTGTAGTAATCAATATCATATTTAAAACGTGAAACTTTTTCTGCCGGCACCTAGTATGAGCCTTGCATCATGCCGATTTAGATCATCCTTTTTTTTAAATAAAAGCTGCTATCGTGTAGGGTCGCAGAAGTGTCTTAAATTGGACAAATTCTAGCGGAAAGTGATTAGAGAAAAATGCTAGATTAGTGGAAAAAGTAAACTCTCAAAATCGATCTGTGGTGTTCTGCTGATTATTGCAATGGGCCACTGTTGTAACGCTAGCTTCCGTTTGAATTTGATTAATTCAATATTAAATAATATATGCAAATTTAAACGTCGCCGACCTTTAGCGTTATCAAAAAACACGGCGTGTCAATGTCCCAGAAGATAACGGGCGCGGGCCCAGGCCGCACCCAAAGATAACGGGAGGCACACAAAGGCGAGCCGCGCGCCGTCTCCCCCCCCTATGATCATCCAAAGCCGTATAAAAGCAGTTGCAGAGCTCATTTAGACAGAGATTTTCCACCAAGATTTCTCCAGATCCCGATTCCCGATCCCGATCCCGAAGTTTGAGATTGGCTCAGGTTTACCCGTCCTGTCCGAAGAGATTTTTACAGAGATTTTCCTTCCAATAGGTCGTCCTTCCAGAGAGCTCCTCCGCTGACTCTACCAGTACCTGGGGAACCATTCCGAGGTTGGGTTTAATTCAGTGGTCCCAAAAGGACGTCTGAAACGCCAGCTAATTTCCCTGTGAAAAACCAGAAGTTGAGTTTAATTCAGTGGTTCCGAAAGGACGTCTGAAACGCCAGCTAATTTCCCTGTGAAAAACCTGAAGTTGAGTTTAATTCAGTGGTTCCGAAAGAACGTCTGAAACGCCAGCTAATTTCCCTGTGAAAAACCTGAAGTTGAGTTTAATTCAGTGGTTCCGAAAGGACGTCTGAAACGCCAGCTAATTTCCCTGTGAAAAACCTGAAGTTGAGTTTAATTCAGTGGTTCCGAAAGGACGCCTGAAACGCCCGCTAATTTCCCTGTGAAAAACCCATACCGAAATCCGTTTGCAAACCACCAATAAATAACGTAATGTTTAAATCCCAGCTTCCCTTGTATTTTAAATTTGGCACTTCGCTATACAAGCAGAATTAAAAGCTACAAGCTATCTAAATAAAATTTACCTGTATTAACTATTGAGATTTGCAGCAGCCGACTTGCCTGGGAGCCCCACAGGCTTGGCCCACATCCCCGCCAAAGAACGCACCTGGAGGTGTCAAGGTTAACAACCTCGAAATCACGTCGTTTTGGTAAATCAACTTCCGACCGAAGCCCCGCCGTGCGGCGAATCTCTCGGGAGTGTTTTAACAACAAACTGTAGTTACACAAATAGGGGTGAGAACTCGCGTTAACAATCTTAATCTGTTATTTATTTACAGTAGTCGAAATCCGCCGAACGAAAAATTTACAGATCTCACGCAGACGCGACGATCGACTCCGAGCAAGAAATCCGACCGCGCACGACGCTCTCGAAGCGGAACGCCTTCGACGTCGGCAGGAACCCCCAGCACGGATGTAAACCTGGTTGCAGAAGTCGCAGGAACCAGCGACGTTATTTCATTACACGAATGTTAATTTTACTCATTATACATCTCATTTTCCTTATTACACGAATATTTAATTCTGTATCATAGCTAAACAAAATAAATTGTTATACAGGATACTCCGTTGGTGTATTTTGCTTATTTGTGGTATATCTGAGTGAACGATTGAACTCTTCTCCGATATATGAGCTATCCCGTGGTAAATAAATATTCATACCCTTATAAAGAAGGGTTGGGTGTTACACTGTGCCATCGATGAGCCCAGAGCAGTGAATGTAATTTATATGTAATATGTGCAATCAGTGAGCCCGTTCCAACAGTTGTTTAAAATTTAAGGTAGTTTGTCGTCACTGCTGTGTTAGTCAGTTTTAACAATGTGAAAAAATTGATAGCATTATCTCGACTAAAATCGTTAATATTACAAATTAATTTGTTTGTAAAATCTCCCACTTGTTTATTTATTTTTTTTATTAGTATGAGAGGAATTCTTTTTTCAGTGCTATTTTGACGCCCCTTGCCGCATGCGCCTGTAGGCGGGGTCTACTCGGCCTATACCTAGTTACGGCCCTGGGGTTTGTCCCTCACCAAAGGAAAATGCTGATTAAATCCCTCAAATGGGTAGATGGAAGATGCACACAAACGACAATGTAATGTGACGATGCAATTTCTGGTATGCGAACTTCCTTGAAAAAGCTAGGACAAGTGAGAACCCTGATTTAAAATCCGCTTATGCGCTTTCAGAGCTGACAAAACTGGTAAAATGAACTCTGTGCCGCAAGCATGCAAAACCCAAAATATACAGTCACCTCTTGTTGAACGTGCATAAATTGTTTTGTCTACACAGGTTATAATTTGAGTTTGTCGATAAGGCCCCATAATGACGTAAGAATTTGCTGATTTGAGTTTTCTACTTTAAATATTTGAGCAACTAAGCTTTAGTGTGTTGTTACTGTTGTATTCTTATGTAAGTTATGGAGTCACAAAAACACAAGTATTAGTGAAAATACTTATGTACGCATATGTACTGTATGTAGCTACGTACTATTCTTATACACTTCGCACGTTGTATGTGAGCACTTACTATCTATATAAATATGTACCGTACGTAGTTCTACTACAAATACTTGAGTTTGTTCGTCTTCCCCTGGCATTTCCAGTTAAAGAGACAAACATTACAAACCGCTCATTAATTTGCCAGCCCTGAGAATTTGTTCAATTTAAAAAGTAATTACGACTTTCATTAAGGCAACCGACTGAAGCAATTACAGGAATTTTACTGAATACAGCAGTCTCTCTACAGTAGGAATTGTTTTTTGCTCATAGGAAAATTATGAAGTAGAAGAATACCAACTTACCAACTATTTCTAAAATAGTTACAGTTCGTTAATTTTTGTTATAAATAAAACAATAATAATACTGTAAGCGACACTGAATCGTTAATTACAATACAGCCAAAATTGAGCAACCTTGGTCGATAAGGGAACTTGAGCGGAACGATGTAAACAAATGTGTGTTATACACACAAAAATATAGATGCGACAAATGCATAGGCGCATCAAGCGAGTTCTTTTAGTTTCTGCTGTAATGGAAATTCGTTTACTGCATCTACACTAAATAAGTTTTCTTTGAAGAGCGAAATATATATAAATGGTTCGACACTCTCAAGAAATAGAGGCCCAAACTGTTGCAACACATAGGTCACGCACCTAGCATTTTGTGAAGGCTTCGCAGTTTACCTTCTCGAAGTTATATCGCCTGGGGAAAGGTATAGATTGAAGTCGAGCTGCTGAATGCACCTAGCATATGATGGGTCTATGCTGGGTATCGGAGATCGGGTGACCCACTCTTGAAACACACCGTTGAGCTGTGCACTCGCTGGCAAATGTTAGGTCAGGATCGTATCCTTACTTCCACCTGCCACTGTTAAATGAGCTAGATACTTGAGGGTCATTTACGAGACATTGAGTTAAGTTCACGATTTTCGTTACCATGTGGATACGGCTGATTTTGTTCCTCATATTAACAGGTTTCTCTAACGCACCTTTTATTGTACGATTAAAATTTAATAGGCATGAGAAACGAGAACTGAAGCATTCATTTGTTTCCTGATTGAACATGCATGGCCTACTACTAAAAACCTAACTCAGTTTTATACATAAAAAAGAAACAAGCAAACCTGGTATCCTGAACAAGATAAAACAACTCTTCAAGGCGTCGAAGTCAAACCCATTTGTGAGAATTTTATGAAAACACATGAAAATAAAGCCACATTTGCATTCCTTTCTTCTGGACGCACGGCATAACCTTATTTCACACACAAATATTGGGGTTGGGGAGTTTATGAATTTAAAAAGCGTACTGCAGTCTGCAACTGTTGCGTAGGTACGTCGTGACGTAGGGTTATGTAATAATCAAGACACCTGTAACCTGTGACCTTGCTCTTCATTTATTTTAAGAATAACAGTGACGTTTTGTGAATTGTGGAATTCTCCAAAGAGGTTAAGTGCAAGTAACCTCAAAAACTAAGTGGGTTAGCATGGTTTAGTTTAGGTATTTTATTATCGTACTATTTTGAAATTTTTTTAAACTACGTTTTACTTAATACTTAAACGTTTTTATACAATGTAAGTAAAATTATAATTATACTGAATACACACCAAACTTATACACTTCTTTCCATAGGACTGGCACTGTTGATTATGCAAAATGGGACATCCCTATCTGAAATATAATTCATATCTTTGATAAGAGATAGTGCCAAACGTGTAATACAAAATTGTTTTTCATCTGACGAGTTAATCGTTTTAACAAAAACTGGCAGGAGTAGCTGACGGCGAAGCAAAACTATCAAAGATTCCTCAAACTTTTATCAGATTATTTAAATTGGTATCTTAACCGCTACTACAGTGTTAGACACATATTATGTAATAGAGTAAACAATCGTGTTACCATAGTAACATTCGAATGGTTTGGAAAAATATAGTTTTATCCAATCAAATTCCAAACAAATACCTAAACGGTGGCATAAAAATGAAGATCAGTGGGAAGGAACAACCCTACACTAGGGTAAAACGTTCAGATGACGATTTATATACATGGCAGTCACGTAAGTATGATTTATCATGACTGAAATTAAGGAATTGCCATACTTAGAATGGAAAAGTGTTTTTTAAGAAAAGAGAGACTAACCTGGCGAATTGCGTCAGATTCAAACCACAGGCTCCAGCAGTGTTTTAATTATTGAAAATTATTTGAATTCCAAAACCATACGTGATTATTAATGATTAAAAACAGCCGATGCAGCTCATTTCTTCCTTCTTTAAATTGCAAACGCTGAAACAACGTATAAAATGTTCTAGGTCACAGGTCCGTATTGAAAAGAGACTCGAAACGTAATTAGGTAAACCGTAATTTGTAGTACATTGTTGAATTCATAATAAAAAGGGCTAAAATTTGACATCAGGATATGTAAAAATATGAAGTTGATGATGGTTGCTTGAAGACGAAACGTCGTATAAAAAAATTGATAACGTAATCTTTGAGTGTATTAAAAGTTGCTGTAAAGAAATTTTTTCAGTTTTACTGTAACTTTAATATTAATGCGAGAAAAAATTATTAAAAATTCAAAAATTTAATTTTTTAAGATAACTCAAAAACGAAAAATTATATCAAGGATTTCTAGTCCTTTAATGACGCAACTTTTTTTCCATTTAACCAAATTAGAGATCACCATACTGACTCTCCTTATCTTGGACACGCTGTATAACGTTTTTAAGCTGCTGGAAAATAGTTTACTCACAATCGGTTAATAATAGGTACGTTTCTAACCTTCAAAACGGTAGGAAAGCAAATCATTGTTCACTTTGCTTTCCAGCTAGCCAGGAAAAACCTTTACCGGCTAGCTAAACGTCACCTTCATGAACTTGTCATGTTACCTAGCAAGAGCGTCACAGATTGTGACTTATTAAACTGCGATAAAAATAGATATTATTTCAAACTTACCTAATTAAATAAATAATAACAGAAACTGACTGTATGTGCCGTTTCACTTAACTGTGGCTGACAAATTAACGCGAAAACTCAGTAAACATTTGTAATTGTGTTCATCATCACAAAATTATTATCATAGTTGTGTACAGTATGTATAGTAAGTATATCATCTTTTCTATTGCAGGAGATGATAACAATTTTTTGATACATGATAGTCGTGCAGAAAAGTGGGGTAAGTTTTTAATTTTAATAAAAGTATGTTAGTTTAATACACTTTTTTTTGTTGGTAGACAGCGATGATCGAGATAGTAAGTAAATTTTTTAAATAATCCACAAAGTGTTCATTCTCTACCTCAAACTGTAGTCTTTTAAACTAGAAAATTTATATCGAATTTAAAACAATTCTTATGCCATTGTCACATTTGAACTAGGTTGTTAATTTACTGAAATATGCTGAAAAAACTGAGAAACAGATTTTTGGATGTTATTTTGTACGGGATGTCCCATTTTCAAAGGGATTAAGTGGAAATTTCCTTTATTACAGACAGAAGAAAACAGTTTGCACATTATGATCAACTTTTTGAGGGCAAGACTGGTAAAAACAGAATTCAAATTAAAATTTCTGAGCTAGTAAAAATTCAAAAATTTAACATTTGTATTCGACATCAAAATTAATTTGTTTTTCAGAATATTAAAAAACAACATAGACATTCTTAATGTACTCTTGTACATAGATTAATATAATCCAGTCGGAATTAATATGTCGCCTATAGATTTTTCAAAATGCAAGTTGTAGTTGACTTTGACACCTTCGAATAGCATATGTTTTTACCCTATCAAATACCCACGTCTCTTACTCGTCTTGTCAAATTGGAAAATTTCCTGTGATTAAAACATTTGTAAGCTCCCCGTATCTCTGCGCCATCTGTTGAGTGTTGCAGTAACTATTTCAATAGTGGCGCCTAATTTAAATTGCCTAATTTTAATAAACATCATTACGGGCAATTTCTGATAATCATTCAAAATGTTTCAAAACAAAATGTGTGACTAACTGTAGTTCATATAGGTTACAAAATGTATCATAGTTTTCTTGCAAATATAGATAGAATTAAATTTAAAATGGGGAAAATCTGTAATTAATCATACTGGTATAATAACGATTCATACGTTAATTCAAATTTCCTTTACTGTTAAGTGTAACAACATAAATATTTCCATTTTTATGATTTAGATGTTAACCGGCTGACGGAGCATCCAGTTGTGTCCAGCTAACATTTTACATCTAACTGTTTTCATGTAACTAAAAAGAAACAAAGAGAATTTGTCCCCAAAACATCCACAAATTGCGAGCAGTAAAACGTTATTGTACAAGTAGTGTATTATTTATTTTCAATTCAAATTGCTACTAATCGGTGGGGAGAGGTAACAATGAAATTAGTGAATCTCAAGACGGTAACTATTTATTTCATTCATATTGTCTCATCGATTATAACACCTAGTATGATTAATCATCGAAGATATTAAATTCGTGAAACTGAAGCTGGACATTCAACTTCACTCATAGTATCATCGACAATAATTGTACTACTAAGTATATTATAATAGATGGCGCTTTTTTAGTTTCCGCCCTCCACATACACCTGGTTTATGATTTTTGTATTTCACATAAATGTGGGGGTGTAAACTAAAATAATGTTTACGGGCAGCTTATTTAGTTTACACCCCCAAATTTGTTTATTTATCTTGTTCGGAAACATTATGTTTCTAATTGCTAGTAATATCATGTCAGATGGATTTTTTTGAGATTTTTGACACTCAACAACTGTTTCATTGTCTGCAGATGTCAGACGAAGAATTTATTCAGGGGTTGCCTCTTATGTGGCACAAATTTTGTGTCGTCAGTTTGCTGGAAACGACGCCATGTACCGTTTGTAGTTGCAACTAGCAGAAGTTTATAAATATGAATAATTTGTATGACTTAATCTTCAATAAAAAGTTTGGGGTGTAAACTAATTTAGTTCACCATAGATAATAATTTAGTTTACCCCCCTCCTTCCACCTAATAGAATTTGCCAATCATCATGGTGTCACCCCTTAATTCAATACAACAAAAACTAGCCGATACAGCAACACAATGTCCCCAGCGCTAGTACATACTAACTGAATCTCTGTCAGTCACCAAAAAGGGGTAGCTTGGGAGTATACGCTCGCGACCGCTCAGCCGCAGATGGGGTGGATTCCAAAGACCAAATTACCTGATATTGCAGGTTCCGGAAGGGCGCCACGCCGTTGTCCAGCTTCGGTTTTATTACTCCCCAATGAAACTCGTAACGACGAACCTAAATAGTTCAATAAGGAAAAATAGAGACTATGCAGCAGTAAATAAAAAGCCAGAGGATATTACTTCACATATAATGACAACAGTGGTTCCATAAAGTTTGATGCAGCCTGTACATAAGGATTAAGAACAAATATGCAATGCCGTTAAAAATACAGCCTGATTTAATATAAATACATAATAAAATGTAGTTATGATTTATCTTTAATAAGGACCCCAATTTTGATTAATAAAGTCAAATAAAAATAGAACATATGTAGGTATGTAAATATATGACATTCAAGGAAATTCTCAAATCTCGTGTAATGGCACACGCCAAGTGAATGAGCAACTTGCCCTTTTGTTAAGCGCGTTGTATATCTTGGGGAGTACCTTATTAGACAGATCTGTTTAAAAACGGCGCTTCCAGTAGCCAATAGGCATGTTAATGAGTCGAACGTGTGACAGTTTTGACTACGTTCAAGTTACAACAAGAATGGATCCTTCCATAAAGCTAAATCTAGTTTAAATTATAACCCTTAAAATTTAAATGAATAAATTACAATTAAATTGGTAGTACCACTAGCATACTTCAAGGCAAGTTAAATTTTGTTAATAAACATCAATTTTTCACCACTAACAGTTAAATTACATTGACGCTACAATTAAATGTATAACAGAACATTATAATCGAAGGCAAATCCCTTGAATTATGCAGTACTTGGATGAAGTGTGCGATGCCAAGAATTCATCTGCACTCTTGAACTCGACGGCAAAGGGCAGCACAAGAAAAGTACATAATAATTTTACAGCACCTTAATTCCACTGTACCATGATGCGGTAACAAAGCACTCGAAGCAGCAGCGAGCTTCTTCAGCGGCAGCAACCTGGGCAGCGAATTTCGGCATGAACCAAGACTTCGACAAGGGTGGAACTAGGTCGTAGCCTAATTAACATCCCTTAACATCCAACGATTCATCAACAAGTTGCACGTGCGATTCGGCCATCGAAAACCGGCACGGAGTTCAGTGGCCCATAAGAATTTGGTACATCCAAAGCTGGGCTACTCGATATCGCAATCGAAATTGCAACTCGAAAATGGCGAGTCGAAAATCGAACCTCGAAAATCCAACTCGAAAATCTCCTGTTACGAAGTTCACAGTTTAGAAATACGTTTTAGGAAACGTTACCTACCAGACCTTAAGGGAATTCATTTGCATTTGCAACGACTAGCGGAACTGCATTCATGTCTGGAGGTTTTTGCACAAAACAAACAAATTCACGAAGCGATCAAAATAGACGCCAACAGCGAACGGGCCCAAAAAGAACTCAATTCACTTGTTTCCAGAAATCGATAAACTAGTGACGCTTTACGTCATAACAAACCAATAGCGGTCACCAGGGAAATCAATGACCTAAAGATTACACAATAATCGTTTGATATCGAAATGTTTAATTTTGAATTAAACACACAAATTTTAATAACAAAATTTACGAAATCCAGTCAGAAGTTCTAAATGTAATTCTGATTTCATAAACAAGTAGTTTTAATCTCCAGTTTTGCTTCATAATTTCGCCAGTTTAATTTAGATCTGTTTAATCTTGAATTAAACAGGCAAATTTCAGTTCACATTTACGAAATATTAAAAAACCAATACTGTTTCGCAAGCATCGAGTTTAAAGACCGGAGCAAACCTGCAACTTGGCATTTCACGCCGTAAGCGACCTACTAAACCTAAGTTCACCGCTCTGGCTTGCAAACGCACACGGAAATACAATCATCTTACAGTGCTGAATTGCTATTTCGTACTTTTAAACGCGCTCCAGTAATCTACACAATAATTGAACTTTGTTTTGTGACTTAGCTATGCTATTTTGTTTTGTATAAATAGACCATTTATTCTTATAATAAAATCAATCTGCATCTAATGTCTGATTCATTCACTACGTCGCTACCCTGCTACTAAGCCATAATATCATTGGGACGTGAGGCTGCATCCTCCAGGGTAGTTTACTGTCGTCCCTTCAAGTGCCATTGACTACATTGGCTTAAAACATAAATGCAGTCTCATTTATGTGCTTAAAATTAGGGATAGAACCAGCGCAAAGCAACGGAAACCTGATCAGCCTTCAGGCAATTCTGTTCAGAAATGTTACAATGCGCGTCTGTACGCCACCTAAACCTCAAGATGTCAAAGCTTGAAGAATCGCCGGTGAAGAACTATGCTAAATAATGCACTTTGAATTGCCTAAAATCAAGGCGCCCAAGAGTTGCTAAAATCAAAATTTAACAACGGGTTAAACTTTTATGGTCATAAGCGCATGCTAATATTTTTCTGATCATTTCTAGAGTAGGCAGTTTTTCTGCATTTTAATTCAAGCTTGTAAAAGTTACGTCTAGCAGTTTCAACTGATACCTTACAACCAGACTCTTCAAACTTCTTTTTATGTCACCATGACTTGCCTTCCTGCATTTCAAGGCATTTTTCTGTAAATGCCTCTTGCCTCTTGGAGTTATGACCTGCTGTCTTCCACATCAACCAGCACGAGCACTTGTCGTAAGTTGATTCGTTTTCAATTTACTGCTTAAACGGCGTACTGTTGACTGTGATACCCCACATTTTTCAGCTATTTGCCATTGCCTGAAATCCGTATTGCTTATTAAAGCAAGTATGTAGCTCTTTTCTCTGGAGGTCTTTTTTCCTATTCATCTAAAAATTATACGAAAAAGACATCAACATGCACAAATGTAGTAGAAAGTGTACTAGAGCAATTTTTGTACGTACACTCTTAGAATGATATTAAACATTGTTTAAATCTATGCTTTCCAAAACAATTCAGATGCTTTAATTTGTAGGTTAGACGCAAGAACAAGAATGTCTTTAATTTCCTTTGAAATATTTTTTCTGGCTGTCCAATAATTTTTAACCTTATGCAGCCTCAACAACACGGTACAGATGTTGGCTACATACACAAACCTGAAATTAAACAAGTCGATTAAGTAATTACAAATGGGACAGTAATGTGGATTTACAAGAATATCGCGAATGAGTGATAAACTGGTAAATACCTATAGTAACTTATCAATATAGAAGCGTGATTTTATGATGTTGTTTCCTTAACAAATTTGAGAATTCGCATCCGCGCAGTAATGCAATATTTTCAAGGAAATATTCATAATACGCAACTTGAAAATCCCGTACGACAGCGCCCCCTTCAAAACAGAAATAATGCTTGGAACTGCAAACCCGCCAAGCCGTAATATTAATACAGGAGGCGGTGCAAATCTTTATCATCTAGAGGGCAAGTGTTGGGCAGAGGTACTTAGAGTAGCTGTATACAAGACAGTATTGCCACAGAATAATACAGAATGGCCTGTTGGCTTAAAATTCAGCTAGTTTTTTCTTTGCGCATGCGCTAGTTCTGGTGGTGTGCAGTCAGCTGTTTTCCATATTTTACACGTGTACTTGTGGCGTTCAAAGACCCCTTATAAGAAGGTTATGTTTTTTGTGCTAGTGTTTTAAAATATTAATTTAATATGAGTCCACAAAAAAGATCTTTTGGTGGCCCATGATGTGCTGTACATTTCCACATAAATTACGTGGACGTTAAACGTACCGATTATTCCTGTTCAGTTTAAAATTTAGGCGCATAATTTTGAATTTACCATCTCTGCACACCACTAGGATCATGCCGGATAATTTCAAGGTCACAGAAATTGAATATGCTGACATCAAAAGCGCCGACACAGAGAGGCCATTCTGATTTAGGGTATTATTCTGTGGTATTGCCATTGGGATGTCTTCGCCGCTATTGGTCGACGCGCATGTCCGCCATTAACAGACAAAATGTTTAGTTACTGCAAAGTTGTTTCCAAAGACGTTGGTAGAACCTGTTCATTTAATTATGGAAAAAACGAAAACTTTGAAATCTGACAATTGTAAATTGTCATTGTCAAATATTTAATTAGCGTCGCAAGCGGCGAAATTTTATCATCTATTGTCCTAAAATCTGATATGCTGCACAGTATTTAAATGTGACAATTTAGAATTGTCAGATTTTAAAGGTTTTGTTTTGTCCATAACGAAATGAACAGGGTCTAGTTCCATTTGATTTCCGTTGGTGTGTGCGCTTAGATTGATTCTAATTGAGTTTGAATAACCTCAAAACCTCAAATTTGTTAACTAGTGTGTATACTTACACCAAACTCAAATACGTTAATTAGAGTAGTGATTTTTGCAGAAGAATAGTACGCTGAAACCACAGAACCATAACTGAAACCAGTTGTAAACTTTGTGCAACACCTTAAAGCACAACGAACGAACGCCAATGAAAAATGTCAACGTCAAAATATAACACTGCACGTGTAGCCAACATCAAATAGTTAAAATAACTAGCGTCAAATATACAATAGCCATAAAGATTTATAGCAAAATTTTAGAAAAGACGCTAAGAGTACAAATAGAAAATAAACTTGAAGATGTACAGGGAGGTTTCAGAAGCAAGAGACAAACCACAGACCACATAAATACTCTACGCAATGTAATAGAGGCGAAGAATGAGAAAAACTCGGAGCTGTACATTACTTTCATCGACCTAAAAGAAGCCTTTGATAACCTAGACAGAAAAAGACTATGAAACATCTTTAAACATTTACAAGTAACCAAGTTAATAAAAGCCATATAGAGTCTACAGAGTAGTCAAACGGATAGTACAAATAAATGGAATACAATAGGAAGAATTTGTAATAAGTAAAGGGTTAAAACAAGGGTACTCGCGGAGTCCTCTTTTATTCATCATCTTTATGGATAAATTATTCAAAAACTGCAAACTTAAACACCTAAAACAACAATAGGATACAAAGAACTAAGACCGATACAGACAGTGGCGCTAATATATACAGATGATATAACACTAATAGCGGACAAATCATCAAAGATGCAAAAAATAATTGACACATGGGAAGAAGAAATAAACAACATGGGGATAACAATAAATACAGATAAAACAAAAGGTATGGAAATAAGAGGAAATAAAAAAGACAACATCAAAGAATTCACATGCACAGGAAGAAGATTGGAAAAAGTCTCAACTTATAATTACTTAGGATCAATCATCAGAAATGATGGTAGAATAGACATAGAAATAGCAAATAAAGAAGGAAAACTAACGGTATAGCCTATACTACTCCATAAATAAGACACTACTAAATAAAAGAGAAATTAACACAAACACAAAGCAAGATATATACAACACAACTCTACTCCGCCGAAGTTTGGCCAACCCTCCCCGTGCACAAAAATAAACTTACCGCTGTGGAAATGAAATTTCTCCGGAAAATATCAAAAGTAACCAAACTCGATAGAAAGAGAAACCAGGAAATATATGACAACTTAAACCAAGAACCTGTAACACATAAATTGTAGAAAAAGCTATTAAATTAGTTTTCCAGAAGAATGAAAGATCAAAGACAACAAAACAATATCAACTAACGAACGTGGAGGAAAGAGGAAAGTAGGCAGACCAAGAAAAACAATGAAGAACGTCATAGAAGAGATAGGAGAGAAACATGGGAAAACAATACAAGAATTAGAAAAAATTGCGGAAAGCAGACAGAAATGGAGAAGATGGATCAAAGATTGTTACCTGACGCCTTAAGGGCAATAGGGAAAGTAGAAGAAGAAGAAATAATAGCAAAACTTCAAATTTATTTTTGCTTGAAAAGCAAGAAATATTTACTTACATCTCACAGCCAACTATGAAATTTAAATATAACATGTGCTTCAAACCAATGTTCGTCAAAGTTACCCAATAAAAAATTATATACGACGTCGCTTGTATTTGGAACATTTAAACTACGTAATGTTGCATCTTGTTACGGCTCTTTGGAGATTTTTGGACATATCTTGACATTAGCCTATTTTTGGGGCATATTCTGTCTCGCCTGAGTTGCCCTGGATGCACTTAATTACTATAATACGAAGATAAAAACGATATGAATTGAGTTTTGATACTGTTATCATAGAATAGCAGTTTTGCTTATAGTCAGGACTAATAGCTGCGTTTACTCAACGAGTTATGCTCTCGGACAGATGACTTCCTGAAAGAAATAGCCATTTAAAGACTTCCATTGAAATGTTTACCTATCTGTTGACTTTGACGCTTGTAGGCTAGATATTTGACAGCTGATTCATAGTGACTTTCAGTTTTGATCGGGGATTCGAGTGTCATTGCGTCACATTGTGTTGGTATTAGTTTATTTTTGTTTTGCTTAGGAATAGAAAAAGTAGTTTGGGAACAATCTCACATGGATAACAAGCTCGTTGACGCTCGTTCGGTAGATACCATGCCCGCATGTAAAGCTCTAAGTAATGGTCTTGCAATGTAAATTACTATCTATAAAAATTGTAAAATTAACCTTTTTGAAGGGTAGTATGATTTACCAAAATTTGAAATTAATCAGAAAGTAAATAAGGAACATACAGGAGTGGGAAAGTGAGAAGTGAAACACACTGTCATGTGATGATTACAGGATTATTTAAACAGTAAAAAACGGTTTTCAGTGCATTTCAATTTAACTGATCCTATAACTGCCAATTCATAGCAAACAAATGGTCTATAGATCTTATATGTAGTGATTTAAAATAAATTAGCAACAAATATTTAAGTAAATTTAAACATTATATTTATAATTGTTTAATGTTCCACTTTTTTCAGATCTTGGCGGTATTGATATATTACTCAAATTCTTCTTTGTAATGTTGGGTAAGTTCGCAATTGTTCGTATGACATTCTCGTTAAATTCCTTCCAATTTCAGGAGGCTTTGCAATCTTTATCATAGTCTTCGTAATTATCAAGTGCTGCCATGAGGACCGCCCACAGGAAACACAGTCTACAAGTCGATTTTCGCCGATTTTCCGAAGCAGAAGGCGATCGACGAGGCAGTGCAACCACAGACCCTGCATTATTAACCGCTTCTCACACCGTAACGCTGGATGCTTATTCGAAACAAATAGTTCACAGTACAGGTCTAGTGAACAATACGTGTCTGACAATGCAAACCACTTTACAACTACTGCGATTATTAACGATTTTAGTAGGGAAACGGATCGTTTAGACTTGCCGCCTACCTATGACCACTCCACATCAAATTCTAGAGCTAGCTCGACGCGCAGTTTGCACCGCTCGGGCAGTGATCGTAATAATAAAGAGTCAAAAAATCTGAATACTGATCACACCCCAGCAGCTCCACCAAGTTATGCAGAAGCGTTGGCTGCTACATTTGCCGCTGGAACATCTATACACCTAAATCATGACAGTGCTGGCTTTGAGAGCGGTGGCGGTGCAGGGGGACAGAGTGGCAGGGGCGGTGGCGATAGTGGGGGAGGAGGAGGTGATAGTGGTGGAGGAGGTGGCGATAGTGGTGGAGGAGGAGGTGGTGATAGTGGTGGAGGAGGTGGTGATAGTGGTGGACGAGGAGGTGGTGATAGTGGTGGAGGAGGAGGTGATAGTGGTGGAGGAGGAGGTGATAGTGGTGGGGGAGGAGGAGATAGTGGGGTTGGTGGGGGAGGATCTGATGATTAAAGCTAATAGGCGAATCTACTACATTATTTCAATGTTTTCTGTGATTTTTTAAAAAAATATGTGGTATTTCTAGTTTTGGTCTTTGTCTTAATACAGGTATAATAGCCAAAAATATCTCTAGTATGTCCTCTGATTTAGTTGTAGAGAACGTAAAAGGAACTATTTTTGATTACTTACAAATATTTATTCTCGAGAAAATATCCTCGATTTTTTAAACACCAAAAACACGTGTCATTAGTAATCTGTTACAATTTGTCTTTCTTTGTAAATCGATATACCGTATAAATATTATATAATTATACTAATATATTATTGTGACCTTAACAAATTGTGCCTCTTAAAAGTGCTTTTACAGTTGCACAATTGCACATTTTTAAAAAGATTAGATATGCTAGTGCTTCGATATAACGTAACTGTTTGATTCCGCAGTGGCTATTACATACGTGCTGATTAAAATTTGCTTTGCTAAGCACTGGACATAATATCGTACTGCATTTGATGTGTGGTATACACAAAATGAATGATCTAAAATTCCAAAAATCTTAACTACTCTATAATGTTATATTTTATATATGTTTACAAATGTTTATATTTTTATATTGACTTAATTATATAAAATAACTTTTTATGTGTCTATAATTAAAGTTTTTTGTATTAAATGTTTTTGAAAAAGGTGTTTTTTTAAATTAAAGAAAAACCAAAGAATGTGCCCAATATCCCCGTCGAAATCTAATAAAAACTGACCGTTAGGGCAAATCGAGATATGACTTAAGATAAGCTGAAAAGCGATAATAAGCACTTAAGAAAACAGGAACAGCTAGTGGCGAACATAAACAATGAATTTCTTTAAATGCCTGGCCTTCCAGTTAAATATCAAACTGAAAAGTATTCAAGGTGATTCATAACTCATAAGTATTGTCATTAGGCCTGTATTTATTTATTTGGGATACTCGTATATACTGTAATGGTTGCACCACTCTACATTTAAATCCTATATTTATTTACTTTAATATTACGTAATTCAATTTGAGACTCCTAATAGGGTGTGGGTCGTTAATCTAGTTATCTTTTCTTTGATATTCTAATTTTGTATGAATTTTCAACTATTGACTGCTACTAAATGTCAGTTTCACTTTAAACAACTATCAAACAATAATCAAATCAAAATGACAAATATTCTTCCACTCACTTGGGACTCAATTAACTAAAGTAAGTACTGTGTTATATTTATTTCACGTGTTTAAATGTCATTTATTCAATATGCTTCTATAGGACTAATTAAAAACCAACCTGATTTCCTCTTATTTCACTGTTATTCACATTTAATACCACTGCTCCTGACGTTCACAGCTAAGCTCATTGACAGCCGAGCCTCGATACTCCTCCAACCAACTCGAACACGTCCAAACTCCAGGCTCCTGCACGTTACTGTCAATCGAACAGACTCCTGGTAAGTTTCCACTAACAGATGGTATCCAAACTAATTTCCCATTGTCCGCAGCTTATACCTTGTAGTAACCAACCCAAATCAATCAGCTACACTGACAACTCCCTTCAAATGATTGATCCACCCCCCTTTAATAATAATAATGTTTATTTCTAGTTAACAACATACAATATAATGTAATATGTAATGTTTTTTGTTTACATTCAAAATTAGCTTTAAAAATAAAGAACCCCTGTTATTCTTCACCACCGTGGATAACAAATTAGAGCTAGTCGTAGGTATACATTCAGTCAAACACCGCTAAAAAAGCGAAGAAAACACCCAAAGAATTGCACAAAATACAGTAATGAATAAGTGTAGATATAACCAATAGAAATTAGTAACCACTGAGGCGTAACTCAGTATTATTAGTTAGCCACTCAAGCACATTGTTCTTGAAAGAAGAAATTGACAGTTATTTAAACACTGAAGGAATCGAGTTGAACAACTTGAAACAAATCTTTAGCTCCGGCTATTTGTTTCGTCATTTATTCACTTCCGGGCCAGCCTGTATATTTTCACTTGAGTTATAATTCGCTGTATTTCAAACGATATCAAATCTTGTTCGCGCAAAAGTGCTGGTTTTGGTTTTTCCGAAATTCACCTGTTATCTCTCCGCGCCAGCGAGCAGCTATTCCGTCGTTTAGCGGGCATTCGATTTTTGCATTCGGTTGAAGTAACTTGCTTCTACGAAGGCATTTTCGCGTGCGATTGCACCAATTATTAATTAACTTCGTTTGTGAGCTGATGACTAAAATCAGGTATGTCTACGCTACTGGTTCGATATTCAGTTTAGTAATTTCCCTTTTTTATTAGCTCTTAGACGTCATTCTTCAACGTCATTCTTAAACGCCATTCTTAGATGCCGTGTTTAGACGTCTTCTTATTTGGGTCTCCTTATTTAACACCCTAATTAATAACTTGGACCCGCAACTCCTTTCTGGAATGTCATCTTGAGCTTGCCAAGTTGTAACAAGGAGCGTCCGTTCCATTATCAATTTCGGCCACGAGTTCGATGCTGCTGTTGGCTGGTACGCTAAGATAATCCTGGACCAATTCAGTGCCTGCCGGCGACGTTTTTTTATCACAACCCAGGTTAGTCTTGTTTCAACGTTTGTTGATAACCCCGTCCGCCCATGAATTGTTGGCTGAACGTCGCTTCAGATTTATAATTTACAAATTTAAACTCCGTTAACATGTAATGTATTAATTGATCACAAATCTACGCTTTACACATTCAAAACATAATGTATTAATTGTTCACAAATTTACAATTCACAAATTTAAAGTTTTGCTAAATGCTCATATGAATACGTATTAAGAATTTTGTAAAAAGTGCTCTCACGCCATTTTATCATCATTACCGAGATAACGGTTAAAACATATGACAGTGGTAAGCTTACTCCTTCATTGAGTTGTAATTATATTCAATCCAAGAGCCCAAAAGAGGTTCACATATCTTTTGTGCGTGCTGCATTTTCAGCATTAGTAATATACTGTATTATATACTGTATTTAAACCTTTTAATATTGTGATAAACAATTTACAGACTTAATAACGATGTTGCGAGCAACTATTAATTATTAATTAAATAAACCTAATTGTTGCTATAATTTTATTTATTTCTTGAAATCTGTGATTTCTGGCGCCCTGTGTTTTTTATTATTATAAGAGCTTGCAGCAGTTCAGCTGATGATAGAAATCTGAGACCCAAGGCCACTGAGATTGAGCTAGCTAGGTCATTGCGGTGAGTAAGAACATTTTAGAGACTAGACAGAGAAAAGTGCGTCAAGGTTATTGACAGTGTTTTTGAGACTCCGCTATTCAAGTCCAATTTGGGCCATATCGAGATACTTAAAAACGTGGAAAGATTGTGAAGTGAGAAGTTAAAGGTCGACA
This sequence comes from Agriotes lineatus, assembly GCA_940337035.1. Taxonomy (NCBI): domain Eukaryota; kingdom Metazoa; phylum Arthropoda; class Insecta; order Coleoptera; family Elateridae; genus Agriotes; species Agriotes lineatus. The sequence goes on from OW679203.1 coordinate 54,515,183, forward strand.
CAAACTGATAAAGATAAAATACGCAACACAAAGCACCGAACCAGTGAGTAATTTGCCAAATCTAAAACGGGTGGAGGTTAGAAGATAAATAATAAGGTGGAAAATTGCATGCAATAAATTGATAAGGAAAATAACAACATACGTACTGGGGTCACGCCAAAATTGCGAAGATAGGCAACACATCGTACACCGAAGCATCCAAACACGAAGACACCTATAGGGGCGATGGAGAACGTAGAGGAGCTACTAAAATCAATAAGCGATAGACTGGATGGAATAGATGCGAAGTTAGGACAGATAATTAATGATATGAACGTGATAAAACAGGAAAATAAACAACTCAAAGAAAAAGTCGAGAAACAGGAAAAAATAATAGAATTCTTAGAGAGAGAAGCCAGAAAAAAGAACTTAGTGACAATGGGAGTGCCGGACGAAGAAGGTGAAGGGGAGAGAGAGACATTGGAAAAAATCCTAGTGGTGATGAATAACATAGGGGTAGAGATGGATAACGAAAAGGATCTAGAAGATTACATAAGGTTAGGAAAATACAAGGTAGCAGGAACGAGACCAATACTATTTAAATTGAGAAAATATAGCAAGAAAATGGAAATTCTAAAGCAGGCCAAAAACTTAAGAGACACCGATTTATGGATCAACGAAGACTATCCTAAGGAAGTACAAGAAGAACGGAAAAAGCTAATTCCTTTTATGAAGGAAGCGAGATTAAAAGGACAAAAGGCGCTGATAAAATACAACAAACTAATAATAAATAATGAAGTATATGATATTGATAGAAAGGAACTGGCAATACAACAACAGCCGCAAAAAGAGAAAGGCGGAGAGACAAGCACTAGTACCAAAAGATTAGTCAGCGAAAGGTCACCCAAAGAAGATGTGTTAGAAGCACAGCTAAGAAAAATCACAAAGACTTCGAGAACAAAAAAGTAATTAAGAAAGAAGAGGACCTGAAAAAAGATAACGACAAAAGCAATGAACATGAAAACGAAGAGGGAACTAAAAATGAGAAAAATACGGGAAAGAACAATAGAAATGAAAAAACAGAAAACAAAGAATGCAAATACAGAAAGGCAGGGACACAATGCACCAATTTAGGCACATGGAATATACGAAGTCTAAACGGAAAGGAAATAGAATTAAGTGAAGAATTTGAGAGGGCAAGATTGGAGATACTGGTGATAGCAGAAACAAAGAAGAAAGGAAAAGGCAAGGTGGAATTGGACAACGGGCATCTATTATTATGGAGTGGAGTGGATGAAAAGGATAGAGCGAACGCGGGAATAGGTTGTATACTCCATAGAGACATCAAAGAAACAGTAAACAAGTGGGTAGCAGTATCAGAAAGAATACTGACCATTGAGTTTAAAAATAAAACAAGCATGAAAACAGTAATAGCAGTATATGGACCTGACGAAGATGAGAAGGCTGAAAATAAAGAAAAGTTTTGGGACGAGCTAAGTGAAACAATGGAAACAACTAGAGGTAATATTTTTATTGCTGGGGATTTTAACGGAAGAGTTGGAATAAGAGATCATACATATACATCAACTATAGGAAAATATGGAGAAGAAAAAAGAAACAATAATGGGAAGAGACTCTTGAATTTCTGTATAATACATGACTTAATAATAACGAATACTTTCTTTAAACACAAAGACATCCATAAGTTCACAAGAGTGCAACCAAGTAGAGGCGAGAGATCAATTATTGATTACGTATTAGTAGAACGAGAGAACAGGTCAATAATACGAGATGTTAGAGTTAAAAGAAGCTTTGAAATAAACAGTGACCATTATCTAGTAGTAGCAGAAATAAGAACAGATGAAGAGGAAGCTAAGAAAAACAAAGTAGTAGACCAAATGAAAATATATCCGGAAGTGATAAAATCGTACAAGCTACAAGACAAAGCAGTAGCAACCAGATATGAGGAAGAAATAAATGCAAAATTAACAAAAGAAATGAAAATAGTAGAAAATACAGATATAGAAGAAATGTGGAAAATATTTAAAAGTGTTATCACCGAAGCAGCACGTGAGGTATGTGGAATAATCAAGAAGAACAAACATAAGAGACAAACAGCTTGGTGGACAGAAGAAATTAAACTGGAAGTAAAGAGTAAAAAGGAAAGATGGCGAGCTTATTTAAGAGATAAAACAGAAAAAAGTTATGAACGGTACAAAGAACAAAGGATAAAGGTAAAGAACTTAGTTAAGCAATCAAAACAGAAAACATGGGAAGATTTCGGGAACAAACTAGAGAGAGACAGAAAAAGCAACCAAAAGCTGTTCTACAGAGTCCTAAAAAATATCAGAGGAGACAAAAAAGTGAACAGTTTAGCAATTTCAAATGAAGCAGGAGATATATTGACAAAAGAATCAGAAATAATGGAAAGATGGAAACAATATTTTCAAGGGTTACTTAATGACGAATCAATAACAGAACAGCAAAGAAATGAAGACCAAGAAATACAACAAGAAGAGCAAATAGAAATAAATGAAGGCCAAGAAATAACAAGAGAAGAACTAATAGATGCTATCAAACAGTTAAAGATAGGTAAAACACCAGGAAGAGACAAAATTACAACCGAAATGGTCAAAAACATGGGAGAAGAAGGAACATTACTACTCCTGAAGATCTGCAATAAAGTATGGAAAGAGGAACAAGTGCCAAAGGACTGGGAAATGGGACTAATTCTACCATTACACAAAAAAGGCGACACCAAAGATTGTAGTAACTACAGAGGTATCACTCTATTAAGTACAGCAGTAAAACTCTTCGAAAAAATAATCGAAATAAGATTAAGAAAACAAATCGAACCATCGCTATCAGACACCCAAAGTGGATTTCGGAAAAATAAGTGCACTTTAGACCACGTATTCGCTATAAAAGAAATTATCAACAGAACCCTAGCAAGAAATAGAACAGCATATATAGCTTTCTTAGATATGGAGAAGGCCTTTGACAAAGTGCCAAGAGCGAAAATATGGCAAATCTTAAATAAAAAGAAGGTGGAGCCAAAACTAATCAGAGTAACCAAATGTTTGTACAAAACAACGAGAAATTGTGTAATAAGTAAGAATTTTATATCCGAAGAATTTGTCACCAAAGAAGGAGTAAGACAAGGGGGAAGTTTAAGCCCACTGTTATTTATAACTTTTATGGACGAACTGATCAAAAAGACTCAAGGATTAGTAAAACCAATGTTTTTAGGTTACAGAAATTTGGAAACAATTAGCGTCTCAGAATGCGCCTTCGCGGACGATATTGCAATTGTAGCAAGAAGTGAAAAAGAGTTAGAGGAAAATATCAATATTTGGAATAAAGTACTAACTGAAAATGGGATGAGATTAAATAAAAATAAGAGTAAAGTTATGGCTGTATCTGAAGAAAGAAAGGAAATACACATAAGAGTAGAGGGGGAACTAATAGAACAGGTTGACAGTTTCCAATACTTAGGGATTATTTTGGACCAAAAAGGAAGGCAGGATACTGAACTAAATGCTAGAATCAAAAAGGCAAATAGAGTATATTACGCGATGAGTAAGTGTCTCATAAATAAAAAGGAAGTGTCATCCCAAACAAAAATAAAAGTCTACAAATCGATATATAGGCCTATTCTGACATATGGATGCGAATCATGGGTGCTAACAGTAAAAGATAAAAGTAAGATTAGAGCAACAGAAATGAAATACTTACGAAGAGCCAAGGGAGTGACAAAACTAGATAGAGTGAGAAATGAACAAATTAGAACAGACCTTAATATAGAACCAGTCGAAGAATACATAGAACAACGACAACTAGGATGGTGGGGACATCTCCAAAGACTAAACAGCACAGCACTTGTTAAAAGAATCTGGGAATGCAAACCACCGTGGAAGAAAAAAAGAGGAAGACCGAAAGAAACTTGGGACAACACAATAGGAAAAATCCTAAAGAAGAAAGAGAAAACCTGGACAGAAGCAAAGAAACTTGCACAAAACAGAAAAGACTGGAAAATGTTTATAAAGAAGTAGTTTTAAGTTTGAATTGTATTTTAAGTATGAATTGTATTTTAGTTGAATTTGGCCCTTACACCCTCCGGGTAAAAAAGGGATTTGATTATATATATATATATAAGAACATTTTAGAGCTACCGTGGTGTATAAATGATAAGGGGGTTGATCTGAGATTATACTACCAGTGATTATTATTAGTAATCGATCGCAGGTTGGCTTTTTTATTGTTTCGAACTTCAATACGTTGTATGAAAACGAGTGTGTAAATAATTAAGTGCCGTGGACTGGAGGCGTTATTAAGCCTCTATGCCTTAACTGTAGATTGTAAATATCAGTGCGATATCTAATCATGTTACAAAGATAAGGGGGTGAGTTAAATTTGATTATTTTGTGATGAAACGTTAGAGCATGCAGAATACGTCGGTTAGTCATATTAAGCCATGTAATGCAGCATGCTGTGTGGATGCTTAATTAAATCAATAATAATATCCAGATATCTAATGGGTATCATTTGGTAACAATTGTGTGTAGATAACTGGTTTTGGTTGTAATAGGCAACCAGTGAGTTGTTTACTTCAAGTGAAAAAGTATATTGAAAATAATAATCTACGTTAAATAATCACTTTAAAGGGCTATATTTCTTTTAATTGTGAAAGTAATAATTGTATATTTGATACGTAATAGCAAGATAGCCTTCTTGACAATCAAATGTGACCAAAGGTCACAACTATTATTTAGATTAGAACTTCAAGATTGTTTAAAGCCAGTAAAAGGTGAAAGTGTTTGTGTTTGTGGCATGCTGTGCTACGATACATCCAGATATTCAGGGGCAGATAGCTTCAACGAGCTCGTTTGGTCGTGAACAATCCAAAGGAGGTGTTTTCAGGCTGTTATTCAGTTAGGAGCTGATAGAAAATACACTCAGGTACAAGCGATACTTCAAAGAAGGTTAGTGTGTATTTCTTTTATTTCATAAAGAAATAACAAGATTGGTACGACAAAATTATTGGAACTATTGTAATTTAGATTTAGAGTATAATTTAGAATATTGATTTTTTAAAATTTACATTGATTTGGGTACTCGACGTTTTCGGACATTATAATTAGAAATTAACATATTTTGGATTAGGGTACCTGTAAGTAACTTTAATATCAAGTTTGGAAATTTAAGAACATTTGATTAAATAATTTGACACCATTTAGTTGATTGATTGTAATGTCAAATCAATCTTTACTACTAACTAATTGAATAAGAAGATTCATTTGAAACTACAAAAGAGTGTAATTGACCAAAGAATTCAATTTGATAATAATTTAATAAGTCAGTCTTCAACATTAAGAAGATTAATAATATTAACCTTAACTCATTCAGCTGAGGAAGAAATAGAGTCTTATTGCTTTAAAAACTGTCTAGCCGAGGTGAAATATTTAAATAAGAATCAAATGACATAATTTCAAAAGTCATATTATCATTAATGAGAGATGTCATTTGGAAATACTTCAATAAGTAGAAAGGTAAGTGTTTGATAAAGTATTCTTGATACAACTTCTTCTAAATAAACAAGAGGGTAGATATTTATTTCATTTTATTTGTAATGACTGCTCAAGAGAAAGAGTAGTATAACAGCCAGTTGGTTTCTTTTATTTTATGCGTGATATGCTCACGTCTTTTTATTCCATAAATAAACCGCAAGCAAGAATTTTGAACATTTTGGATTTTTTTCACAGTAACTTGGTCCAGACACGGTCCATAAATAACATCCCCATAGTTAAATTGTGACAGTACCAGACTGTCGCATAGCATTATCTTGAGTTTTTCAGTAAGTGCATGCCGACTACTGTACAACTTTAAATTAGCATAAGCTCTACGTGTACAGCAAGTGATCATAAAGCAATTGGTTAACATGGAAAGAAAAATCGACGAATCAAACAAGATCGCTAAACAACAAGCAGCCAAAATAAAAAACCTGGAAGAAAATATAATCAACCAAGCAACGAGAATTGAACTATTAGAAAACGAAACAAGAAAAAGGAACCTAATAATCTTCGGCATCCCAGAAGAATTTGGATAAGACACTAAAACACTAAAAGAAAAATTTCTAAGAGAAGTAGTAAGAAAAATAGGAGTATCAATCGCAGATGGGGAAATAGACTTCATAAACAGACTAGGAACGCATAAAAGAAGGGAAAGCAGGCCAATCAAGTTTGGACTCACAACAAAACTGAAAAAAATGGAAATTCTACGTAGCTTGAAGGGACCAAAGGGAACAAAAATAGGAATAAGCGAAGACCTGGATAAAAAGACTAGGGAAACGAAGAAATAATTATTACCACATATGAGAGAAGCCAGGAACAAGGGAATGAATGCAACAATCATAATAAGAGACAAGTTAATAATAACTGGAGAAGAATGGAGAATTGATGACCTAGAGAAACACAATAAAGTAATGAAGGAAACAGAAAAATCTGGTGTGATACACTCACACAACTTCCTTTTACAGTGATCTTATAATTAGTCAAAAATTTCATTTTTAATTTTTAACCATTTGTTAAAAATTTTCAAAAATTACAAATTCTACAAAAACGGTACAAAATCGAGTGTTAGTTGAAGAGACAAATTTTCTCTAGAATTTTAAGGTGAATTCAAAAATGTAATAATATACCGGGTGTTTTATTTAAAATAGGAGTTAATAAAAAAAATAGAAAAAAAAACAAAAGAAACCCACTTTAGAAGTATTCAACTGGAAAATCACCTATCTCACATCAATACACATTAAAAATGTAAGAAAAATGTAAAGTTTAAAAAAAATCGTTAGAGCCGTTTTTGAAAAAATCGAAAAAAACTGAAAAATCATAAGAGTAAACACCTACTTCCGGTTATACGATTTTCTTCAAAAGCTTTCTGTCTCATCTACATAGTACACAAAACTTATATATGAAGTTTCAACGCCATACCTCTTTTCGTTTGTGAGATATTCTGTTCACAGACAGACAGACAGACAGACAGACAGACACACAGACACACAGACAGACACACAGACCAATGAAAAAAAATATGTTTTTTGGGATCAGGGGACTCTAAAACGTGAAGATCTGTTGAAAACTCAATTTCGAATTTTTGGGGTGAATCCAATACTTCCTTTATAGTAAAAGGAAGTAAAAAACTGCGGAACCAGAAAACGACAACGAAGAAAGGATAAAAAGAGGCAGGTCCACGGATGGAGAAGAAGGAAAATCCCCTCGAGGAACAGTTCCAAAAAAGAAAAACTGGGAACAAACGATACTTAAACCTTCGGAAAAGCTAAGCCAGGGAAGCAGGAAGAAGAATTGAATATAACCCTCAGCAACTTCACGAAGACAACACAGCGCCATCATATTCAAAAAAATTAGAAGAAAACCAAAACCGGACGTGACCAACAACAACGAATGGCAATGGAAATGGACAAGAGAAAATACATTTCAGGCAAAATCAGGAAAACTGAGATAAAGGGAGAACAATACAGGAAATAGACAGCAACATAGGAATAGTGATTTGGAATATAAACACCTTGACAGGTAAAGACATGGAGTTAGTAGAAGAGATGGATAATAATAAAATTCAGATACTAGGCATAAGCGAAACGAAGAAAAAAGAAGAGGGGACCCTTAGGATCACAAATAAACATATAATGTACTACTCAGGAGTAAAGGCTGAAAGGAGTAGGAATAATAATGACAAACGACATCCACAAACAAGTATTAAAATTCTATAAGCGACTGGTCTTACCTATAGATTTATGATGTACTAAACCTTTAAGATTTACTATTTCAGATTTGGCGAACTCGCTCAGCTTCAAATTGTCACATTTGTATCTTCGTCAACCTAAAGTGTGTGCTAAACGCGTTTGTTATGCTGTAAACAAGCATGATACAATTGAAGTTAATTACTGGACTTAGTAGAAACCTAATAAAACAGCGCGGCAGCATCCTAATGTAGATAATTTTACTTTGAGTTGTCAGCTAGTATGGGAGAGACCTTAATATAATTTTTAGTAGGTTCCAAAGAAAATGCTAAGAGTTGGGCAAACAACGGGATACATTTTGATTGGTTTGGATCACTTTTTGCAAGGCATGTGTGATAAAAGTGCCGTTTTTGTAGTATCCGTTACTTTGTATTCGTTACCGAGTACTAGTTTATTCTAAAGCCGACGTGCGTCTCATCCAGCTCGGATCAAGTACCCGAAAGTTCAGTGAAAGTACCCGTTGGTTTCAGATTGAGTGGCAAGTACTGTGAGCTGTAAAAGCTGATATAAACAAACAAAACAGAATGCTAACTTCTTTATTTCTCAGAATTGTGCATTGCGCACGGGGCTTATACACACAATCATATCGGGAGTTGAATTTTTACGTACCTAATAGTTATTTTCATAACGTGTATCGAAAGTAGCAAATATCGTGCGAGTGTTGATTAGACAAACGAGGGCGTAGCGTAGCGAAGCCCGAGTGGATCTAAAACACGAGCAAAGATATTCGCACTTTCGAACGAGTTGTGAACACTATTTTTCAGACAACCGAAAGAAATAATACGAATAGGAAAACTTTATTTTTTACTTACTATAAAAGTTGATTGTAATTTTATTTTCCGGCGACCACTACGAAAAATGCCAAAAATGGCAGGGCTTGGTGTTACTGAAAGTCACACATTGCACAGGTTACCTGAATAGGTCACGTGGAGCGTGCGTTTTCCGTCTTGAAACACTAGTGCGACATGGTCTCCGTAGTAACTAAAATGTGCGAGAGCGTCACGGCCAATTCGGCATATAACAGCCCGCAAGTCGCGAAACAAGCCGGTTCAAAAATCTAGTAAGCTAATGTCACAGAAATAGTATGACAATTTAAGTTGATGTTTAAACAATAATTGTTTCATTTTGCGGTTAAAAGTGGTAAATTTGGATTATATTATAAAGAATCAAATATTAATTTATTTGATTTTAGGTGGTCGTCGGAAAAGTATAGTGCTGATTGGATATTTCACACTTCTGCGAATGAGCCACTTGCCTTCGGCTCGTGGCTCAACTATCGCATTCATGTGAAATATCCAACTTTCAGCACTAGTTAGACAATATACTATTTCAGAACAATTTGTGAAAGTAATAGGATGTTGTAACGATTGAAAGGTCTGTTCCGATGAATACGTGCTTTCCACTGTTCTTGCCCGTCTTACATAATGTTCATAGTGTTTTTCATTTGCTGTTGAAGTTTCAGCCACTGCAGGTAGCTCAGAGTCTTCACTTAATGAGTTAACGATGGTGTTTGTCACTTTTAATTTACTAGATACAGATTCGTCAATGTAGCCTTCTGCTACACTCGTGGATTTCCACCCTCCGTGCCGTTTCAGAGTGGTAATATCGCCACCAGCATTGATTAACATGGTGGCAGATGAGCGCCGAAAACAATGACCAGTATATAATTGCGATTCTTTTAGGCCTAGGAAGATTGCAATTTGATTAGGCACACTGCCGATTTTATGAATTCCTACTGGCTGTCTTGTGCACTTTTGATTTTGATAATTTAGGAAAAAACGGCGTTCATCTGTGCCCGGCGGAAGAAGAGCAGCATATTTTTTGTAAATGCCATAAAATTTACCAGTCAGCGTAAAAACGAGTTCTGTTTTTGTCTTTGTGTCGCGTAGTGTGATGAGGACGGCAGAGTTAAGATCTTCTATGTCGTCTATTTTTATTTGCGCTATTTCATGTTTTCGGCAGGCGCCACTGATTCCAACTGCTAAAACCGTCTGAAAAAGAAATAAAGAAATAAAACCAGTGGCACTAGTTAACTGTGCAGTTTTAGAAATGATTTGTTTGAAACTTACTTTCGACAATAATATTTTTCATATGGCGCTTCCTTTAGGAATCTCTGTATTTCTTGTGTTGTGAAAGTTTTTGATTTTCTGGGTTTATATCCATTCGATTTGAGCTTTAAAAAGGCTCTTAATTTGAGATATTGGGCGATGTCCACATCTTCGTGAATACTTAAGTGTGGATTTTAACATTGAATACTGTGTCCACAGAGTATTGGGTGCAACCTTTTCACTGAGTTCGCCAAACAGGATAGTTTCCGAAAATTGAGAATAGATTCTTTAGCGCGTTCTCTGATATCGGGCGGCGTGCCCTGGATACCAAAATCTTCACAATCACTATTAATGTCAATTTCCATTTCCCAAACACACACACTACCTGTTTATGGATACTGAACACTTGAAATAACTAATGTTCTTATTAAAACACAAAAATTCACGTAAATGCTTCAACGCAATATTAAGCTTTTATACGTTGCTATATAAACAAACAATAAGAGCGTCCCGATCAAGTATTGTTTTTGTTCCAGAGTACTTGATCGGCTATTATTTTATCTGTTTTTTGGCAACCGACCAAATACTGTGCGATATGACCTGTGCGATATGGCCTGTGCGATATGAACCGTGCGGTATGAAATATGCGTAATTGTCTTCTTTCTGAAGTAGGTTGCTATTGTGATATGATCAACTTTCTTATCAGGTAGTCTGAAATAGCTATTTATACAACAAGTGTTAAAAGTCGACGTTTATGCACGAGACATGAAAATGTCTCGTGCATAAACGACTTTTAGCACGCGTTGCATACAATATTTTATCTACGACCTTAATTTTACTGTTATTAATTCATAAATATCGATTTAACAAAGGTTTGCATCTACGACACTTCTAATTTATGTCATAATAAACGGTAGACCATGCCGCGCGGGCGAGTGTTTCCGAAGCCAGTGCTGTCAAGGTCAGTTACGAAAGGTAATTATTAATACTCCACATATGACTGTATTCATTACATAACACTTTAATTATTTCAAAAACACTTTACCTGTAACGCAAGAAGCAACTAGAATAACTTTACAACTTCACTTCCAGTTCGAAATTGTAGTTTTATAGCCTCACTTCACTTTTAGCACATGGGCTAAAAGTAAACAGCTGATTTCTTTAACCACGCTAAACTATAAAACGTCACTTTTAGTGAAACAGCTAGCGCTAAAAGGCATACCTTTAGTAGTGGTCGTAGATAAAAGAGTTTTTAAAACAACCTAGTTAAAACGCTTGCTTTTATTTTATTTTCAAAGTAACTTTATGGAAAAACAGGTGATAGCAACCTACTTAATCACTTTTTTTAACTTCTGTTAAAATAGTACTTACTGGACGTGGACAATGATATGCTAAGGTTTGCAGTTGTGTGAAGTAGGTCGTATGCTCACGTTCATTTGTTTCCAATCTATCATTTTTCCATGACTCGAATTACAAAAAACAAAAACTCATACACATACCTTATACCTTATTTAAATATACTGAATACATTTTTTGCGAAAATTATTAATGTCAGAAAACATCCCCGAAACCTCGCTTATGTGATAAAGCATATTAGGCATTTCTACGGGCAACCTATTTCATTTTAGGGTATCAAAAAAGTCCTAGCTAATAATGTGAATCGCTGTTCAAATGTGCCTAAAAAGTATTTTTGTAAAATCGTATTAAAATAAGGTCATTTATGCATTAATTTGCGGGCGTAAATAGTGTATTTTGCGCCCTAAGGCCTAAAAATAATTTGCGGGCGTAAATAATGCCTTTTGCGCCCTAAGGCTAAAAAACCAGCATCACATTAGCAACCAACAACAATTTGATTTTTGAGAACGAATCGTGCCATTTATTTTTTCAAAACTTTAAGGTGGATTTTACAAAAAATCTTATTTGCATTTCGGGCGTGAACGGTAATTTTGGCCTTTTGGCGTTTTATAATCCCTCGGCCCTTTGGGCCTCTGGCTTATAATTTCGCCGCGGGCCAAAATCGCCTCCTTCACGCCCTTAATACAAAAATAGCTATTTCACCAAACCCCTACTTTTTCAGACAGCATTCTAATTTTAAACACAGTCTCAAACTTAATCTTCGGACCGTAAGATGGCGATAAAATAAAAAGCAAGGACGAACCAAAATGGTACTTTTGGTTAAACTAAAGTAATTGTTTTAAAAATATAACGAATACTTTTGAAAGTTGATATCCGTTACTTCGGATCTTGGCGAGTAACGAGTACTCGTGTAACGAATACTTACTTTTTGGCATCACTAATAAGCGATTGTTCTAATACATTTAAGATGTACTAAACCATTAAGAATTAACATTGCAGATTTGACCAGCTTGCTCAACTTAAAATTGTCACATTTGTATCTCCGCCAATTTAAACAGTGTACCAAACGCGTTTGTTATGCTGTACCTAAACAGAGCTGGGCAAATTACTTTTGAAAAGTAATTAATTACTAATTACCAATTACCGCCCAATGCAGTAATTTAATTACCAGAGATTCAATTACCCACAGTAAATAGTAATTCAACTACCAATTACATAGTAATTGTAATTGTACAACATCAATTACTTTTTCAATTACTTTCAATAAAAATTATTGTCATATACGTAGTTTTATTTAGTAGAACCTTCTTGCAAGTTGCAACTATCATTAGTGTTGTGTGGATTCGTAATCGTAATCTAAAATTGCTTAATTTTTATGTTTTGTTAGCTATAGTAACCTACATACTCTTTCACTTTTGAACGTTTTTTGATAATTAAATCTTGTAGCTACATGCACTGTTCACCAAAACCAAAAGTTTTTAGTTTGTTTTGAAGTAAGATGTAAGTAAATAAATAAATTCAAGGATAACCATTATACAGGGTGTCCCAAAAAAATGCGACACCGATATGGCATAGATTCCTTAGGTTATAATAAACCGATTAAACCTAATATACCTTAGTATAAAGCCCTTCAGTAAGAAGGTATAGGGACTTGAAAGTTCAAATGTATATATTTTTTTTATATTAGTTTCCACATAGGTTATCACTGAAGTTGAGCTTTTTATCACGATTGCGGATTTAGTTGCCGAGGCCCTTGGGGCCAAAGCAAATAAACCACATGAGGGATAAAAAGGAACTTCCAGTGCCGTGGGGTACATTATTTTTTTAAATCGCGAGATTACAACATTTTAATCAACTTTTGTAGGTTATGTTGACGTCGGTTGACGTTTACCTATTGTCCAGCCGCCTACAAAAAGTCGTAAAACAATGGATTACTTCACTGCCCATTTCTCCTATTTTATTTGACGATTTCGACGTTCTTGAATGCCAATTTCGACGTTCGTCACTGCCGATTTAAAAAAAATAATTTTTTTGAATATGAAGAAATGTCGAATTTCATTTTGGCTACATTTTGTAATTATATTACAAAAAATTGCACGCTGAATATGTTATAAAAGTAATTTTTCCATGTTCGTAATAAATTAATCCACTTGTTTTACATCGCTCGCTCGTAAATTAAAATTGAAAAACTCTCACTTTTCTTAACTTGTAGAACAATGTACTATTAAATAAGCCTAACATGAGGCCGCATGATGAAAATATGTAACTTACCTAAGTATACAGGGTGGAGCATTGGATTTTTTAATTGTTTGATAGCAAATGTCTATTTAGATTTTGTAGAACACTACGTGGTGATTCAATTGGCGCAACTTGAGTATTTTTTGTTGGATCAGTTAGAATAGATATTTATGCACTAAGGGAGATCTGCATATGTTTTTTCCCCGAGGTTGACATGTGTTACAGACCGAGGGCCGAAGGTAAAGAACATGAATATCTCCCGTGGAGTATACACTATTTTTTCTACTAGCATATTCGTAAAAATAGTATGAAATTTCAAAATGTCATAATAACATTTAAAACTAGAATATGTAAGTAACATCAAGGATTGCCTCATTGTATGTTGCTAAGACGTTAATTGCAGTTGCATTGTTACCATGAGTTTGAGAGAAAAATAATTTGACAAGTCCCTTGGGAGTTTTGAGTAGCTTTTCAGATTTTGTTTCTATGACGAAAATGTACAATATCATGTTGCTAATAGATAAAATATGTTTTTACCCCTATATAGGAAAGTAACATTTTTTGTCGCCTGTTAGGGGTTTCCCGAAAATATACGTTTGGTTCCCTGGTCGGTTTCCAATGGCAGTGGGAGGGAATATAATACATTGACTACCGTTGCCATTAGACACGGGAGGCAATGTGATTAATAATAAATCAACTAACCTCCTGGTTTTTATATTTAAATATTTTTTAATGCAGCTGAATACAAGAGATTGCCACATCAAAAAATGTAAAAGTGTTGAATGTATAACTCTGGGCTAAAACGTAATTTCCTCCCTTGCATGATTACAATTGATTAGGTCCTGTTCTCGCTAACGCTGAAGAATTAAACTACATCCGCCGAAGGGAATGATACATTTTACACCCTAGTAATGCAAATAGCTATAAATAATGTATTAGGTAACTTGAAATTTTAAAACAAAATATCAATTCGGTGTTGATCAGGGACTGTTAAAAGTTGAGAGGTGACTGATAAACCTAGTTGAAAACCGCTAATTAAAATAAGAATTTGTACAGCAGATACAAAAACAGCTACAAACTATGAAAACTAAGAATGTTCTATCTAACGAGATCGATCAACACTAAAAGATGTTATCATTCCAACTACTACAACTTTTTGAAAACAAAAGGTAAATGTCCCTTTGTTCTATATTTTAAACCAATGTTTCTGATGAAGGTAACAATCAAAACGTAAAAGATATTTTTAAATAACGATAATTTTAATTATGTGTAATGACAAAAACGACAAAATTTTTTGCTTACGTTGTTAAAAAATGTAAATTAGGTGATTTTATCTATAAATCTGTAAAATAAATGTTTTTTTGTGAGGAAAGTAGAACCCTTTTGGGTAGTCTTATTTCCGAAAATAACCAAACACGAACAAAATTTTCAAACGAGCCGGTACTTCACACCATAAAAAAGTAAATTAAGCGTACAAAATCCAAACCTAATCGGCGGTCAACAGGACTTTATTTGTCGAGTTTGCGAAGTATTGCAAAGACTGCAGTTTGGATTCGTGACATAAACATCATACCTTCTGAAGCGATGATAAGGGAATTTACAGGCGCACATCTGACACATAATATCCGCGATCAGACTACCGAGTTAAAAACAAACAATAAACCACTATTAAAGTTCGATACCTTCAACAGAATTAAATTGATTCAATAATATTCCCTCCAAATTGTACGTAAAAACCCTAGAAAAGTAGCTAATCACATTTTACTAAAGTTTGTCGTTAACAGCCTATTCAGATCCCCTAGAATTAGGAACTTGTCCCCAAATCTGGCAACACTGCTCGTGACGCATCGTAGAAAATGCGATAGTTGGTGTTTTCGACTCGCCAGATAAATTAGGCTTCTATTGTCGGGGAATACCCTATTGCGGTTTGCTTAATATGTAACTTCTCTTATTTTTTGCGTTCTGAAGATTTGGCACCCAATCGAAGTCAGTAATTCAGTAATTGAAATACCACAAAGTAATTCAGTTACCTCGAGTAATTTCAATTACCACAGGTAATTCAAATACTTGTAAAGTAATTTAAATACTTTAGAGTAATTTAATTACACAAAAGTAATTGAGTAATTGAATGTAGTAATTAATTACTTTCAAAAAGTAATTTTCAAGTAGGCCTACTTTTTAACAAAAATGGCAATTGCCAATTACAATTCCCGCATTTTGAAAAGTAATTCAATTTCAAGGCAAATACACAAAAAGGAATTTAATTAGTAATTTAATTAAAAAGTAATTAATTACTGCCCAGCTCTGGCTGTAAACAAGCATAATACAGTTGAAGTTAATTATTGGACGTAGTAGAAACCTAATAAAACAGCGCCGTAGCATCCTAAGGTAGATAATTTTACTTTGTTTTGTCAGCTAGTATGGGAGAGAGTTCAATATAGTTTTTAGTTCGAAAGAAAATCCTATAACCGACCGTCCAATACATTTAAGATGTACTAAACCATTTAGAATTACCATTGCAGAATTGACGAGCTCGCTCAGCTTCAAATTGTCACATTTGTATCTCCAACAACCTATTGTGTGTGCCAAATCCGTTTGTTATTTTGTAAATAAGCATGATACAGTTGATGTTAATTACTGGACGTAGTAGGAACCTAACAAAACAGCGCCGCAGCATCATAAAGTAGATAATTTTACTTTGTGTTGTCAGCTAGAATGGAAGAGAGCTGAATATAATTTTTTTTTCCAAAGAAAATGCTATGAGCGATCGTCTAATATCGAGAGATCAAAAAAAAAACTGTTCCTCAGCAAGCTGTGGAATGAAAAGTCACGTTTTTACTTGTTTCAGCTGGAATCCACTACATAAACCGTTAGTCTCTTTGTATCTTTGGTCACTAGCTCCTCCGACGATACTGGACCGATTAAGCTGTATGATGGCTTAAAATGTTGCTAATTGTTTGATTTAGATCGTAGGCCGGTTTTTATTTTCAAAAAAGGTTTTAATTAGATTGTTTAATTAGAAAACTAAGCGTAGCTCAGGTGATTCATTATATAGCACTACAGCAGCGCGTTGTTCAACAAAGTTCCTTAGCTCGGTGGTAGAATGTTCGCCTGCCAGGCGGGCGGCGCGGGTACGATTCCCGGCCAGTCCATCTTTTTTTTAATTTATATTAATGAATCTCTTTTAAATTTGACAACCGAAGCGTAACTCGGGTGATTCACTAGTTAAATAATAATGAAACGTAATTTTTAGGAGCAGAAATCTTTTAAAAATCTGACAGATTCGTATAGAAAATGACAACTAATTATTATCTGACACAAGTAAAGACATCACTTTTCATTCCACAGCCTGCTGAGGAACAGTTTTTTTTGGATCTCTCGATACATATAAGATGTACTAATACATTAAGAACTACCATTGTAGATTTGAGGATCTCGCGCAGCTTCCAATTATCACTTTTGTTTCTTCGCTAACCTAAAATAAGTAAATAAGCATGTTACTGTTGATGTTAATTACTGGACGTAGAAAAAACCTAATAAAACAGTGCGGAGTCATCCTAAATTAGATAGTTTTACTTTGTGTTGTCAGCTAGTATGCAGTGGCGTAACAAGACGGTTTGGCGCCGGTGTGCAAGAATAAATTGTAGCCGCTGTAGACAAGAAGTTTTAGAAAAAAGAGGGCGGGGGGAATTTTTGGTCATGCAACACTTCAAATTTAAAAGAAAATTAATAAGCTCTTTTCTTAACATGAAAGGTTACTTACTGCAAATTAAAACACATTTAGATGTTTCAATCTTTTATTAAATATAACATAATAATAATAATAATAATAATAATTCCATTATTCCCTATTGGGACATATGGTATATTCTCTGCAGTTGTGATTTTCCTTTGTTGTTTAGCTCAGTTGTGCTATAGTCTTTCCTATCTCTTGTTTTACAGTTCTCCTCCACGTTTTTTGCGGGCGTGCTCTGTTTCTGAAACCCTAAGGGTTCCAAACAAAACTTTTTTGCAAATTTCAGTTTCATTTTTTCGCAACGTATGCCCTAACCATCCATATTTTCTTCTCCTAATTTCTATACTAATGTCCACCTGATTTGTTCGGTCTCAAAGCTCTTTGTTCGAAATAATGACTGGCCACCAAACACCTATTTACAAACACTGCAATTTCTGCTTTACCAGTTCTGTAACCGTCCACGATTCCGACCCATAAAGTAGAACAGGTTTTACCATTACATCAAACACTCGCAAAATATATAATGAAACATAAAAATACATATGAAAATAGAAAAACAAAAACCACGTAAAAGGAACACAAATTTAAATAATTCACAAGAAAAATAAAATATATAGATATATAAATATGTAGTTATAGAGCTTTAATTAAACTCTCTTTTGCGAGACTTTACTAAAGCTAACATATCTATCAGTGAATTAAAACCAAGAGTACTGGTTCTTACTTTCCCGATACTCAGTAATGCAAAACTCTTTAGGCGTATTTGGCTCATCTTACTTAGCAAAAAGTGTTTAATAATTTTTAATTTAGAAAAAGATCTCTCAGTGGAGGCTGCAGTGACGGGATGTAAAAAATAGGATATAAGCTGTATACAAATCTGGAAAGCGTGTAATTAGACAGACATTTTTCTCCCACTTCCTTCACTGATAAGCAAGATTTGATACTAGTTGTGTACGAAAATCGAAATTGTACAATTTGCTTTAGTAAGCCGTCATCGAGATCTGTTTCATACGTAGTTTGAAGTAATTTGGCACTCTCTGTGACCTCTGTATCTGAGGCAATCGTCAGAAATTTGCGGTTTAAAACTTTGAATTTATAGTATGTTACTATGCACTATGCATTATGAAATCTAAGAATCACAAACACACACTAGAGCTGCAACTTCCAATCTACTCAAAAGGAGAAAAAACTGCGCACTCAAAAGAGCCCAGTGGCGCTCACGCTTTGAACCACTATTCTAGGAAAACTTTTATTTTCACTAAAAACTCAGCTACCGCGGCGCCTATATAGATTCGGCGCCGAGGTTCTTCGCACCCCCTGCACATATGATAGTTACGCCACTGCTAGTATGGGAGAGAGTTTAATATAATCTTTAGTTCCAAACAAAATGTTATAAGCTATCTTTCTAATAAATTTAAGATGTACTAAACCATTAAGAATTACTATTGCAGATTTGACGAGATCGCTCAGCTTCAAATTGTCACATTATATCTTCACCAACCTGTAGTGTATGGCAAACACGTTTCTTATGCTGTAAACAAGCATGATACAGTTGACGTAATTACTGAACGTAGTAAAAATCTAATAAAACAGTGCGGAATAATTCTAAAGTAAATAATTTTACTTTGTGTTGTTAGCTAGTATGGGAGCGAAGCTAATATAATTTTTAGTTTCAAAGAAAATCCTATAAGCGATCGTTCCAATACATTTAAAATGTACTAAACCATTAAGAATTACCATTGTAGATTTGACTAATTCGCTCAGCTTCAAATTGTCGAATTTGTATCTTCGCTGACATAAAGTGTGTGCCAAACGCGTTTGTTATGATGTAAACAAGCGTAATACCGTTGAAGTTAATTATTGGACTTGCAGTAACCTAATAAAACCGTGCCGCAGCATCCTAAAGTAGACAATTTTACTTTGTGTTGACAGCCAGGGCCGCGCCAAGCCAGTGTGGTTAGTTTATTCAATAAAAAATAATGCAGTTTATTGCTTTTGTTGTACAATATTTAGCCAAATTAAAAACAATTTTTCGCAAAAGGAAGGTGTTTCTGACTGGCAGCATTTGTCACTATTGATTTCAAGGCACGAAAAAAGTGATACAATGCAAATGTTAAAAATCAGTTAGAACTTATAAAATTGTTATCAAAAGAACAAACTGTAAACCAGACGCAACTACGTTTGTTGAATGCAGAAGCAAAGCACTGGCATGCTGTGATTGAGAGAATAATTTTAATAATACAATGTTTGTCACGACAGTGTCTTGCTTTACGCGGGCAATCTAATAAATTATTTGAAAGCAATAACGGTAATTTTTTAAAAGCTGTTGAGATGATCTCAAAATTTGATTCTGTTATGTCAGAACATGTGCTTCGGACTCAAAAGTCACAAAAAGATGAAACACGAATGGTAAATTATTTAGGGGACAAAATTCAGAATGAAATAATAGATGTCATTGGTAACAAAATTAGAAATTATATTTTGGATTTAATTAGAAAATGTAAATACTATTCTATCATTCTTGACTGTACACCGGATATTAGTCATATCGAACAAATGACTATAATTTTTAGATTTACAATGTTGAATGAATCCTCAAAAAAAATTGAAATACGCGAGCATTTTATAGAATTTTGTCCTATTAATGATTCAACTGGCGTGGGTTTAAGTTGAATTTAAATATTTACGACATGCGTGGCCAAGGGTACGATAATGGGGCAAATACGCGCGGCAAACATAATGGTTTGCAAAAAAAAAATTAGAAATAAATCCGCGAGCATTTTTTGTGCCGTGCACAGCCCATACATTAAATTTAGTAGTGAACGATGCTGTTAAAGTTTCTTTTGAGACTTCTGGTTATTTTGATATAGTTCAAGAATTATTTGTTTTTTTTTCTGCGTCGGTAAAAAGATGGTCAATTCTGAAAAAACACACAACAAATTTAAATTTAAAACCACTTAGTGATACACGGTGGTCTAGTAGAATAGACGCTGTGAAGCCCCTGCGTTACCAAATTGGGCAAATATATGATGCATTGGTAGAAGTAGTTGAAGATCGTTTATCCTTACAAGACCACAGTGCTTCACATCAAGCCAAATCTTTGGCATTAAAAATTCAGAGTTATAAATTTTTGTGCTCAACAATTATTTGGTACAATATTTTAATCAAAATTAATGTTTTGAACACGATGATGCAAAATCCTACTATAAATATAAAAACTTGCTTAGAGCATTTTAAAAATTTGTTAGATTTTTTCTTAGCTCTTCGATCAGATGAAGAATTCAATAATGTTCTTACTGACGCTAATACACTTGCGGATGAACTCGGTATTGAACCTAAT
Organism: Agriotes lineatus; assembly: GCA_940337035.1. NCBI lineage: Eukaryota > Metazoa > Arthropoda > Insecta > Coleoptera > Elateridae > Agriotes > Agriotes lineatus. The sequence goes on from OW679203.1 coordinate 54,535,696, forward strand.
TTCCCTGCTGTTCAGTCTGTTAGACCACGAAGAAAACCCAGACAATTTGATTATGAACACAGTGATGAACCAATTATTATTGATCCAAAAAATTATTATAAAGTTAACGTTTGTTTTAATATATTAGATCAAACTTTATCGTCTTTAAGAGACAGATTTAAGGGAATAACAAGATATGATACTATGTTTGAATTTCTCTATAATATGTTTGATTTAACGTAAAACGAGCTACTACAATGTTGTAAAGATTTACATCTTCATCTAACTGATTATTCTAGAAAGGAATCAGATGTAGATGGAATAGAATTATTTGAAGAGATAAAATCTTTAAAATTACATCTTAAACTTACTTCAACTGAAAAGCATCAGTTAGAGCCCCAGTCCATTCTTGAATATATTTTTGAAAATCAGCTCATAGCATCATTTCCAAATATGTCAATAGCTCTTAGAATATTACTCACGTTACCAGTTTCAGTTGCGTCTGGTGAGAGATCTTTCTCCAAACTAAAAATTATTAAAAATTATATGCGATCCACAATGTCACAAAACAGATTAAGTAATCTGTCTATAATAGCATTAGGAAGCGACACGATGGATTCCATCGATTTAGAATTAGTAATTAAAGAATTTGCGGAGAAAAAAACTAGGAAAGTTGCTTTTTTTAAATTTTCTAAAATTTTGTTGTTTTTTATTAATTTTATTCCACATTTTTTTTTGTAAATTTTATTGTCAATAAAACTTTTTTAAAATTTTTGTTTTTCACTTAAATTAATTTGATTTGTTACAGTTAAACTAGGTATGTACTACATAAAATTTATATTTTACAACCAAAATGTAAATTTTGGGGCGGCAAATTTGGCTCTGCACACAGGCGGCCATTGATGCTGGCGCGGTCCTGTTGACAGCTAGTATGGAGGAGAGCTTAATATAATTTTTTGTTGCAAGGAAAATGCTATGAGCGATCGTCTAATACATTTAAGATGTACTTAACCATTTGGAATAACCATTGCAGATTTTACGAGCTCGCTCAGCTTCCAATTGTCACATTTGTTTCTTCGCCAACGTGAAATGTACCAAAAGCGTGTGTAATGCTGTAAACAAGCATGATATAGTTGACGTTAATTACTGGACGTAGTAAAAACCTAATAAAACAGTGCGGCAGCATCCAAAAGTAGATAGTTTTACTTTGTGTTGTCAGCTAGTATGAGAGAGAGGTTAATATAATCTTTAGTTCCAACAAAATGTTATAAGCTATCTTTCTAATAAATTTAAGAATTATAATCCATTAAGAACTACTATTCCAGATTTTGCGAGTTCGCTCAGCTTCAAATAGTCACATTTGTATCTTACCAACCTGTAGTGTATGCCAAATCCGTTTCTTATGCTGTAAACAAGCATCATACAGTTGACGTTAATTACTGGACGTAGTAGGAACCTAATAAAACAGCGCACCAACATCCCAACGTAGATAATTTTACATTGTGTTGTCAGATAGTATGGAAGAGAGGCTAATATAATTTTTAAAAATTACCATTGCAGATTTGACGAACTCGTTCAACTTCAAATTGTCACATTTGAATCTTCACCAACCTGTAGTGTATGCCAAACCCGTTTGTAATGCTGTAAATAGGCATGTTACAGTTGATGTTAATTACTGGACGTAGTAAAAACCTAATAAAACGGTGCGGCAGCATCCTAAAGTAGATAGTTTTACTTTGTGTTGTCAGCTAGTGTGGGAGAGCGGCTAATATAATTTTTAATTCCAAACAAAATGTTATAAGCTATCCTGTAAAAAAAATTTTAAGATGTACTAAACCATTAGGAATTACCATAATTTTTAAAAATTACCATTGCAGATTTGACGAACTCGCTCAGCTTCAAATTGTCACATTTGTATCTCCGCCGACATAAAGTGTATGCCAAACGCGTTTGTTATGCTGTAAACAAGCATGATTCAGTTGATGTTAATTACTGGATGTAAAAAAAACCTTATAAAATAATGCGGCAGCATCCTAGAGTAAATAATGTTACTTTGTGTTGTCAGCTAGTATGGGAGAGAAGTTAATATAGGTTTTAGTTTGAAAGAAGAGGCTACAAGCGATCGTTCTAATATATTTGAGATGTACTAAACAATTAATAACTACCACTGTAGATTTGACAAGCTCGCGCAGCTTCAAATTGTCACATTTGTATCTTCGACAACATAAAGTGTGTGCCAAAGGCGTTTGCTATACTGGAAACACAAAACAAGCATAATACTGTGGAAGTTAATACTGGACGTAGTAGGAACCTAACAAAACAGCGCGGCAGCATCCTAAAGTAGATAATTTTACTTTGTGTTGTCAGCTAGTATAGAAGAGAGCTTAATATAATTTTTTGTTCCAAATAAAAAGCTAGGAGCGATCGTCCAATACCTCTAAGATGTACTTAAACATTAAGAATTAACACTGCAAATTTGACGAGCTCGCTCAGCTTCCAATTGTCACGTTTGTTTCTTCACCAACCTAAAGTGTGTGCCAAAAGCGTTTGTAATGCTGTAAACAAGCATGTTACAGTTGATGTTAATTACTGGACATAGTAAAAGCCTAATAAAACAGTGCGGCAGTATGCTAAAGAGATAATTTTACTTTTTGTTGTCAGCTAGTATGGAAGCGCGATTAATATATTTTTAGTTTCAAAGAAAATACAATAAGCGATCTATCTAATACATTTATGATGAACTAAACCATTAAGAATTACAATGGCAGAGTTGACGAGCTAGCTCAGCTTCAAATTGTCACATTTGTATATTCGCCAAAATAAAGTGTGTGCCAAACCCATTTGTTATGCTGTAAACAAGCATAATAAAGTTGAAGTTAATTATTGACGTAGTAGAAACCTAACAAAACAACGCGGCAGCATCCTAAAGTAGATAATTTAACTCTGTGTTGTCAGTTAGAACGGAAGAGAGCTTAATATTTTTTTTTGTTCCAAATAAAATGCTATGAGCGATCGTCTAATACCTTTAAGATAAACTTAACCTTTAAGAATTACCACTGCAGATTTGATGAGCTTGCGCAGCTACCAATTGTCACATTTGATTCTTCACCAGCCTAAAGTGTGTGCCACAATCGTTTGTAATGCTGTAAACAAGGATGTTACAGTTGATGTTAATTACTGGACGTAGTAAAATCCTAAATAAACAGTGCGGCAGTATGCTAAAGTAAATCATTTACTTTGTGTTGTCAGCTAGTATGGGAGCGCGATTAATATAGTATTTAGTTTCAAAGAAAATACAATAAACGATTGTTCTAATACATTTAAGATGAACTAAACCATTAAGAATTGCCATTACAGATTTGACAAGCTCGCTCGGCTTCAAATTGTCACATTTGTATATTCGCCAAACAACTTGTGTGCCAAACGCGTTTGTTATGCTGTAAACGAACATGATACAGTTGATGTTAATTACTGGACGTAGTAGGAACCTAAAAAAACAGCGCGGCAGCATCCTAAAGTAGATAATTTTACTTTTTGTTGTCAGCTAGAATGGAAGAGAGCTTAATATAATTTTTTGTTCCAAATAAAATGCTATGAGCGATCGTCTAATACCTTTAAGATGAACTTAACCATTAAGAATTACCACTGCAGATTTGTCGAGCCCGCTCAGCTTCCATTTGACACATTTGTTTCTTCACCAACCTAACGTGTGTGCGAAAAGCGTTTGTAATGCTGTAGACAAGCATGTTACAGTTGATGTTAATTAATGGACGTAGTAAAATCTTTAAAAAACAGTGCGGCAGTATGCTAAAGTAGATAATTTACTTTGTGTTGTCAGTTAGTATGGGAGCGCGACTAATACAATTTTTAGTTTCAAATAAAATACAATAAGCAATCATTCTAATACATTTAAGATAAGCTAAACCATTAAGAATTACCATTGCAGATTTGACGAGCTAGCTCAGTTTCAAATTGTCACATTTGTATATTCGCCAAAATATAGTGTGTGCCAAACGCGTTTGTTATGCTGTAAACAAGCATAATACATTATATGCTCTTTGGTTGAAGTTAATTACTGGAAGTAGTAGGAACCTAACAAAACAGCGCGGAAGCATCCCAAAATAGATAATTTTACTTTTGTGTTGTCAGCTAGAATGGACGAGAGCTTAATATAATTCTTTGTTCTAAAGAAAATGCTATGAGCGATCGTTTAATACATTTAGGATGTAATTAAACATTAAGAATTACCACCGCAGATTTGATGAGCTCGCTCATCTTCCAATTGTCACATTTGTTTCTTGGCCAACCTAAATTATGTGCCAAAAGCATTTAATGCTGTAAACAAGAATGTTCAGTTGATGTTAATTACTGGACATAGTAAAATCCTAATAAAACAGTGCGGCAGTATGCTAAAGAGATCATTTTACTTTGTGTTGTCAGCTAGTATGGAAGCGCGATTAAATATAATTTTTAGTTTCAAAGAAAATACATTAAGCGATCGATCTAATACATTTATGATAAACCAAACCATTAAGAATTACCTACCATAGCAGAGTTGATGAGTTCGTTCAGCTTCAAATTGTCACATTTGTATCTCCACCAACCTAAGCTGTGTGCCAAACGTGTTTGTTATGCTGTATGCAAGCATGATACAGTTGACTTTAATTACTGGGCTTCGTAAAAAGCTAATAAAACAGTGCGGCAGCATCCTAAAGTTGATAATTTTATTTTGTTTTGTCAGCTAGTATGAGAGAGCGCCTAATATAATGTTTAGTGCCAAACAGAATGTTATAAACGATCGTTCTAATACATTTAAGATTTACTACCATTGCAGATTTGACGAGCTTGGTCAACTTTAAATTGTCACATTTGTATCTTCGCCAACCTAAAGTGAGTGCTAACAGCGTGTGACATGCTGGCCATGATACAGTGAGAGTCAAAAGCGTTTGTAATGTTGTAAATATGCATGTTACAGTTGATGTTAATTACTGGACGTAGTAAAAACCTAATAAAACAGTGCGGCAGCATCCTAAGGTAGATAATTTTACTTTCTGTTGTCAACTAGTATGGGAGAGCGATTAATATAATTTTTAGTTTCAAACAAAGATATTCCATCGTTCTAATACATTTAAGATGTAATAAACCATTAAGAATTACCATTGCAGATTTGACTAGCTCGTTCAGCTTCAAATTGTCACATTATTTTGTATCTTCTCCAACCTAAGCTGTGTGCCAAACGCGTTTGTTATGCTGTATGCAAGCAGTTGCCGGTAATTACTGGGCGTAGTAAAAAACTAATAAAGCTGTGCGGCAGCATCCTAAAGTAGATAATTTTACTTTGTATAGTCAGCTAGTATGGGAGAGGGCCTAATATAATTTTTAGTTTCAAAGAAAACGCTATCAGCGATCGTTCTAAAACATTTAAGATCAACTAAACCATTAAGAATTACCATTGCACATTTGACGAGCTCGCTCAGATTCAAAATGTCACATTTGTATATTCGCCAAAATAAAATGTGTGCCAAACGCGTTTATAATGCTGTAAATAAGCATGATACAGTTGAAGTTAACTACTGGGCGTATTGAGAACCCAGTTAAACAGCTTGGCAGTATCGTAAAGTAGATGTCTAAATCCTGCCGTGTCAGCTAGTATTCAAGAGTGATTAATATGACCGCTAGTTCTTTAGAAAATTCTATGAGAGATCATTCTAATACATTTAAGCGTTAGTAAGCTACCAAGAATTACCATTGCAAACGTATCCACCTCACTCTGATTCAAACAAACATATTTGTGTATCTGCTAACCTAGAGTAGAACCAAATGTGTTTGTAATGCTGTAAACAACTATGATAGAGTTGATGTTAATTACTGGACGTAGTAAAGACCTCATAAAACAGCATGGCAGCATCTCAAAGTTAATAATTTTACTCTACGTTGTCAGCTAATATGGGAGAGAACGTATTAAGAACCGAATAAAACAGCTTGGCAACATCGCAAAGTATATACTTAAACTCTGCGTTATGAGCTAGTAAGCAAGAGTGCTTAATATTACCGTTAGTTCTAAAGAAAATGCTATTAGAGATTGTTCTAAAACATTTCACTATCACGATCACGATCCGCCTATTTCGATCCACTGCTGGATGTAGGCTTTTCCCATTTTATTCCATCTCTTTCTGTTGTTCGCCTTCCTCATCCAAAGGAGGCCTCCTGATCTTGTTATGTCATTTCTCCACATGGTGTTCGGTCTGCCGCAAGTTCTTTGTCCTTCTCTGGGTCTCCATTCCAGGATTCTTCTCCTCCACCTGTTATCCGATCTTCATGCCACGTGTCCAGCCCATTTCCACTTCAACTCCGCTGCTCTCTCAATGACGTCTATCAGCTTAGTCTGCTCCCTAATCCAAGTGTTTGTTATACGGTTTGTAAGCTTGATGCCTAGTATTAATCTCTCGTAGGCTCTTTGAGTTGTAGCTAATTTTCTTGCATGTTTTTTCGTAAGACACCAAGTTTCCGCTCCATATGTAAGAACCGGGAGTATGCATTGATTGTACAGCTCAACCATTTAAGCTGTACTAAACCATTGAAAATTACCATTGCGCTTTTGCTGAGCTCACTCAGTTTCAAATTGTCACAGTTGTATCTCCGCCAGCTTATAGTGTGTACCAAACGCGTTGGTGATTCTGTAGATAAGCATGCTAAGTTGAAGTTAATTACTGGGCGTATTAAGAACCGAATAAAACAGCTTGTCAACATCGCAAAGTAGATATTTAAACTCTGCGTTATGAGCTAGTAAGCAAGAGTGCTTAATATTACCGTTAGTTCTAAAGAAAATGCTATTGGAGATTGTTCTAAAACATTTTACTATCACGATCACGATCCGCCCATTTCGATCCACTGCTGGATGTAGGCTTTTCCCATTTCATTCCATCTCTTTCTGTTGTTCGCCTTTGAAACAATAAGAAAGCCGACCTGCGATTAATTAATAAAATAAACAATGGTAGTAAAAATCGCAGATCAACCCCCCTACCATTTATACACCACGGCAGCTCTAAAAAACTGTTTCTTAACTCACCGCGATGGCCGAACTAGCTCAAATATCGGCGGCCTTAGATCGTAGGTTCAGATCATCAGCTATGTACCCTGGAATGTCTTCAAAAAAGGAAAGGAAAATGGAAATGGGCGCCAGAAATCAAAAGATTTCAAATAACAAGAAGAAAAATAAATTACAAGTGACTAGCGTTTAATTAATCAACAATAAGAAGTTTTGAAATGTCAATAATCAATAATCAGAACAATTAAAATGTAAATAATGTAATGACAAAATTGTGTATCTTAACTGAAGGTTTCGACACGCATAAAATTAAGAACCCCTTTCGGGTTATTATAATAATTTACCAAAACCACTCGTGGGATAAGCTTATCACAGTCATCTAATAAACCTTCTGTTAGGCTATTGAAAATAAATAGGCGTGACTGTACCTTTTACAGAGCAAATAGCAACTTTAAAAACTGAGCATAAAACTTTAAATATTAAAATAACAGGATGTATGAAATTGAACATTACAGGTTAATAATGGCAAAACGTATGAATTTAAATTTTAAATATTGACGGGTTTAAAATACACAGATGTAAATTTCTGGTATTGAAAATAAGTCGAAGTAATATAAATCTCGGAGTAGCACTAACTAACCTCGAAACGTAAGCTGGACGTGAACGGCAATAATCATTGTTGAAGTCGCCGGGGAAGCGCCGAAAATTGCTGCAATAGCATCTTCAAACGGCAGCAAATACGCCGGACCCAGCAGGTGTCGAAAATGCGATAAGACTTGGCCTCCGAGATAAACTCGTTGTTGAAACGGATAATTAAGATTAAGCTTAAGAGCTAAGAAAGATATAATTAGTATGGAGATAATAAAACAGAAAAAGCGCAATCGTACCTGATTACAATCAGCCCTTAGAAAATACACTGCTCGTTGAAATTGGTTGAGCGCACGTAATTCGACATAATTAAAAACAAGGCTTAGCCTCGCCGCAGTGGCGGTGCAAGAGCACTTTGGGCCCCTAAGCAGATATAAAAATGCCCCACCCCCCTCCTGTAAAAATATTTATGTTCTTAATGAATTGTATAATTATAATTATAGTATATAAAGTAAACGTTTAACAAAAAATAAAATAACATCCTGTTATAACCAACAGAAATAGAGTAGTAAATGCCTAACATTTAACACATTTTATAAGTAACGTATCTAATAAAATATCAATTAAAATATAAAACTAAATAAAATCTTCAAGTTGGTATAGGGAAAAATACAAAGAAAACTGATGCATAAATATCTACCAGGTAACACTAGTAAAAATCCTAAGAACCCGCGTCAAAATAGATAACAAATACAGTATGGCTATTAATTTACAGTACTGAAACGGTAGGCCTACTTTTGCTTAAACATCTAACAATTGACACTGTTATTTGACATAAACATTGACGTGTGGCTTTGGTTAGATGTACTAATATGTTTGCAAGTTCGTAAATAATGTTATCTACTGAAGAAAAAGTCTTTTTAGTTGAGCACTAGTTTCGCTCATACGGTTTAGGTAGACAAAATGGTTCAAGCATTAAATTCGTCCCCGAACAAGTTTCGGACCATTTCAATAAACAGGCACCAAATCTGAAACTGAACATTATAACAAAATTTAGAACTGGAGGTATGCTACACCAAGGAATAGGTAAAGCTGGACGAAAAAAACAGTGGATACCAACGAAAATCACGAACGTGTATTCAATCAAATTATGGACTCACCACGGAGATCTGCTGCAAAATTGAATATGAACAGGAGGACTCTTCAAACATTTTATTCGTAAAGCTAACACTTAAGTGTTTATTTATTATTACATATTATTTTAAGTGAAAAAAGTTTGAAACTTTCAGTACTATAAATTAATAGCCATACTGTACTTAGTATTTATTTGTATTATTAATACCTGCAATACGCCGTGAAAATAAATTGATCACAAATAAAAATGTATCCTTCTGCCCCTATTGACAGCAAATTGTTCCACACGATTTTTATATCCATCGTAGACGATGCTTTTTGCCCAATTGACAAAACCGAAAGGTCATGTAGCCTATCTTGGCTGGTAGAATTTCTTAAATAATGTTTTATTATTTTCAACTTGCTAAATGATCTTTCTATTGTGTCTAATGTTACAGGTAGAGCCAAGAATAACACTAATGCAGTAATAATCTCGCCAAAATTGCTTTCGAGAACACTATATTTCTGTAGGAATAAACTTGTCAAATCTGGAACACCCTATTAGCAAAGAGCATATATGCTCTTTGCTATTAGTAAGCGTTCACAAACTTTTATTATTGAAGACATCAGAATAATTTTTCTGAAGCAAATCACATCGGACCTGTTCAAATTCTTGCACTCTTAAAACGTTTTTCGGTTCGAAAAATTCAAAAATGATTGTTAGTTTTTCAAAGCTCTCAAATCAAGGCTGATCACTGATGATGTGATGACTGATGTTGCATTGCTATCAATCTACACCCAAATGAAGTAGAAAATATTGAAATATTTAATAAGCGAATACAGAACTTACCGGGCCTCCCAAAGGGCCCTCCAAGGGCCCGGGCTCCTAAGCAACGCTTATTCCCGCTTATGCATATCACCGCCACTGCCTCGCCGGTATCGGCGGGCTCAAGCGAAGACAGCAAAATGCCCGGACGAAGATTTTGTTTCCTCGAGGAAGGCTCGCACTCTGATAAGAGATAGCGCGGGTCAGAGAGGGCATTGCGCAAACGATAAGAACTTGATGCAGGTACAAAATGCGTTGGTTTGGAAAATTTACGAATTCTAAATGCCAAAGGAATTATAATTTAACTAAAAATATACAGGTTAAGCCTGAAATAATTGGATAAATGGCGAAACAATTAGGCAAAGCCAAAAAATTGTTTCACTCCCCACGGCCAAAAGAAATAAAAAGGTTTAAATATGAAAACATTAAAAAAAATGTAGGAAACCAAAGAATTCGAGAATGAGATCGATGATGCCAACACCAAAAGCGAAACGCTATCGAAAAAAATCCTCTTTCGAAAAGATAAGCCAAGGGAAACAACCCTTATAAATCGGCTTAAAAATAACAGGGGCACCACATAGGATACCGCCAAAAAAATAGACGTTCTGTCTAAATCGGACAGAAGCCTATAAAACTGTTAAACACAGCAAAAACCGACTGCATCACATAGGACACAATCCACCTTAGTACAAACATCCGAAAAACTCACAAAAATCCGAAAAGCTCGCACCGCATCATCATCACTCACTCTAAATCTAAGATAACCCAATATCAAAAAAGTATGAGAGTAAAAAAAATTATCTTGAAAATGAAACACAGTAAGTACTGCGAAAAAAGATTCGGGTGAAAACCCAGGAAAAAATCCTAAAAACCATAACCGCCCCGAATTTAGGTAGAGACCCCAGAAGCCGGAAGGAACGACCGCACAACCACCAAACCCCGCTCGGGCATTCAGCCAGTCGTCGCAGCTAGATGGAAAAGGCGCGCCGGTGACGGACTGAATGTGGCTCCCTCACTGAGTCGGATGGCAACACAATCGCTCGCCCCAACCCCCAGAAATCTCCACAAGGCCGAAAAAACTAACCCAAATAACGATAAAATTTTAAAAACCCCAGACAAGTATAAACTCGTCTCGAAAAAAAATCACATAAAAAACAACATAGCTAAAAAGCCATGAAAAACGATCTGAAAATCAAATCGGTTAAGGTTCTAAGCGAACACAAGCACGGATGGGGAAAGCACTCTAAAAAATATCCCAAAATATGGAAAGAAACGACCCCAACTGCTAGCGTTGCTTAGAGAGAGAACAAGATGACGTTGCTCCTCAATAGTGACCTTCCCTGCATGCCCAACCTACCACCCTATACGTTACAAAGGGGAAGAACTAGATGATGACGTTCCCAAACAGTGACCTTCCCTGCATGCCCAACCTACCACCCTATGCAAGAAACAAAAAGCACAAAAAACAAGTTTTTAAAAGAGACACTGTAGGTGTTTCCACGGTCACAATATCCTATAATACCATAGTCCAAATCCAAATAAGCGAAGCGCTTTTGAAAAAAAATCCTCAAATGAGACGGAAGTAATGGTAAGAAAAAGGAAAGTGAAAAGCACTAGAATGCAAGATCCATAGGGAACATACCCTACAGCAACTTTTAAAAACAGAAGAGAAAACAGGACATAAGGAAAAGAGAAAAGGAAAGAGAGGAAAAGAACCAAAAAACCAGAGTTCGGAAAAACTCACGCTGCCACACCCACTCATCCAAGCTTCGACTGGCTAGGTCTACCATTCCATGCCGTGACCCGGGTTTACGGAGACATGGACACGCTTAAAGACGAGGAAACATAAGAAAGCAAACCGCCTTCAATCGCAAAGAAAAAAATCCGCACCCAAAATATGTGCGTAAAAAAGACGCAAAAAATTGCAAAAATAAAACGAGCAACAAGATGCAATTGCGCATCCAAAACTGGCTCAAATCCTCTGTCACGTCTGACAGAAGACAAACCTGCACCCCATCGGACACAGGAAGGACTGCCTCACATCGGACACAGCCAACAAAAACCCCGCATTCAAAATCGCATCCAAAAGGAAATGCATAAACGCATTCAAAAAAGGAAAGCCAGAGAAAGAACGACCCGGAAACAACCCGTCGAGACCCTGGGTAAATACAAGTACGGCAAGGCAAGTAAATAAAAATCCCAAAAATGGAGTAAACTACACCAAACCGCACAAGTAATTCACGCAGGCCCTCGACCCACCGATAAGCAACCAAAGGAAAGATAAGGAAAAAACAGACATACTACATACCAAAGCACACACGCAACCAATCAAAGAAACCATTCAGAAACCTCACTCACCAAAGCATACCCTTTCAACAAAGTCCATCACACTACCTATAAACATACTGCTAAACCAATCATTCGTCAAGAAAGATGAGGGAAGAAAAGTCAATAAGCAACCGACGAAAGGATAAGTAAAGAAAGGAAAAGAAAAGAAAGTCAAATATAAATACGTGCACTGCAACAAGATGTGAAAATTACAAAAGTGAATAGAAAAATGAATACAAAATTAAATATTGATAAATAAAGACATCCAGGTAAACACAGCTGATGTAACTACCAAAATCGAGCCCCATAGCGTTGGTCGCGCCAGTGAAACAATAAGAAAGCCGACCTGCGATTAATTAATAAAATAAGCAATGGTAGTAAAAATCGCAGATCAACCCCCCTACCATTTATACACCACGGCAGCTCTGAAAAACTGTTTCTTAACTCACCGCGATGGCCGAACTAGCTCAAATATCGGCGGCCTTAGATCGTAGGTTCAGATCATCAGCTATGTACCCTGGAATGTCTTCAAAAAAGGAAAGGAAAATGGAAATGGGCGCCAGAAATCAAAAGATTTCAAATAACAAGAAGAAAAATAAATTACAAGTGACTAGCGTTTAATTAATCAACAATAAGAAGTTTTGAAATGTCAATAATCAATAATCAGAACAATTAAAATGTAAATAATGTAATGACAAAATTGTGTATCTTAACTGAAGGTTTCGACACGCATAAAATTAAGAACCCCTTTCGGGTTATTTTAAAAACTTTACAAAAAACACTCGTGGGATAAGCTTATCACAGTCATCTAATAAAACCTTCTGTTAGGCTATTGAAAATAAATAGGCGTGACTGTACCTTTTACAGAGGGTCGAAATACACATCAAAATAGCAACTTTAAAAACTGAGCATAAAACTTTAAATATTAAAATAACAGGATGTATGAAATTGAACATTACAGGTTAATAATGGCAAAACGTATGAATTTAAATTTTAAATATTGACGGGTTTAAAATACACAGATGTAAATTTCTGGTATTGAAAATAAGTCGAAGTAATATAAATCTCGGAGTAGCACTAACTAACCTCGAAACGTAAGCTGGACGTGAACGGCAATAATCATTGTTGAAGTCGCCGGGGAAGCGCCGAAAATTGCTGCAATAGCATCTTCAAACGGCAGCAAATACGCCGGACCCAGCAGGTGTCGAAAATGCGATAAGACTTGGCCTCCGAGATAAACTCGTTGTTGAAACGGATAATTAAGATTAAGATTAAGAGCTAAGAAAGATATAATTAGTATGGAGATAATAAAACAGAAAAAGCGCAATCGTACCTGATTACAATCAGCCCTTAGAAAATACACTGCTCGTTGAAATTGGTTGAGCGCACGTAATTCGACATAATTAAAAACAAGGCTTAGCCTCGCCGGTATCGGCGGGCTCAAGCGAAGACAGCAAAATGCCCGGACGAAGATTTTGTTTCCTCGAGGAAGGCTCGCACTCTGATAAGAGATAGCGCGGGTCAAAGAGGGCATTGCGCAAACGATAAGAACTTGATGCAGGTACAAAATGCGTTGGTTTGGAAAATTTACGAATTCTAAATGCCAAAGGAATTATAATTTAACTAAAAATATACAGGTTAAGCCTGAAATAATTGGATAAATGGCGAAACAATTAGGCAAAGCCAAAAAATTGTTTCACCTTCCTCATCCAAAAGAGGCCTCCTGATCTTGTTATGTCATTTCTCCACATGGTGTTCGGTCTGCCGCGATTTCTTTGTCCTTCTCTGGGTCTCCATTCCAGGATTCTTCTCGTCCACCTGTTATCCGATCTTCATGCCACGTGTCCAGCCCATTTCCACTTCAACTCCGCTGCTCTCTCAATGACGTCTATCAGCTTAGTCTGCTCCCTAATCCAAGTGTTTGTTATACGGTTTGTAAGCTTGATGCCTAGTATTAATCTCTCGTAGGCTCTTTGAGTTGTAGCTAATTTTCTTGCATGTTTTTTCGTAAGACACCAAGTTTCCGCTCCATATGTAAGAACCGGGAGTATGCATTGATTGTACAGCTCAACCATTTAAGCTGTACTAAACCATTGAAAATTACCATTGCGCTTTTGCTGAGCTCACTCAGTTTCAAATTGTCACAGTTGTATCTCCGTCAGCTTATGGTGTGTACCAAACGCGTTGGTGATTCTGTAGATAAGCATGCTAAGTTGAAGTTAATTACTGGGTGTATTAAGAACCGAATAAAACAGCTTGTCAACATCGCAAAGTAGATATTTAAACTCTGCGTTATGAGCTAGTAAGCAAGAGTGCTTAATATTACCGTTAGTTCTAAAGAAAATGCTATTAGAGATTGTTCTAAAACATTTCACTATCACGATCACGATCCGCCCATTTCGATCCACTGCTGGATGTAGGCTTTTCCCATTTCATTCCATCTCTTTCTGTTGTTCGCCTTCCTCATCCAAAAGAGGCCTCCTGATCTTGTTATGTCATTTCTCCACATGGTGTTCGGTCTGCCGCAAGTTCTTTGTCCTTCTCTGGGTCTCCATTCCAGGATTCTTCTCGTCCACCTGTTATCCGATCTTCATGCCACGTGTCCAGCCCATTTCCACTTCAACTCCGCTGCTCTCTCAATGACGTCTATCAGCTTAGTCTGCTCCCTAATCCAAGTGTTTGTTATACGGTTTGTAAGCTTGATGCCTAGTATTAATCTCTCGTAGGCTCTTTGCGTTGTAGCTAATTTTCTTGCATGTTTTATCGTAAGACACCAAGTTTCCGCTCCATATGTAAGAACCGGGAGTATGCATTGATTGTACAGCTCAACCATTTAAGCTGTACTAAACCATTGAAAATTACCATTGCGCTTTTGCTGAGCTCACTCAGTTTCAAATTGTCACAGTTGTATCTCCGCCAGCTTATAGTGTGTACCAAACGCGTTGGTGATTCTGTAGATAAGCATGCTAAGTTGAAGTTAATTACTGGGCGTATTAAGAACCGAATAAAACAGCTTGTCAACATCGCAAAGTAGATATTTAAACTCTGCGTTATGAGCTAGTAAGCAAGAGTGCTTAATATTACCGTTAGTTCTAAAGAAAATGCTATTAGAGATTGTTCTAAAACATTTCACTATCACGATCACGATCCGCCCATTTCGATCCACTGCTGGATGTAGGCTTTTCCCATTTCATTCCATCTCTTTCTGTTGTTCGCCTTCCTCATCCAAAAGAGGCCTCCTGATCTTGTTATGTCATTTCTCCACATGGTGTTCGGTCTGCCGCAAGTTCTTTGTCCTTCTCTGGGTCTCCATTCCAGGATTCTTCTCGTCCACCTGTTATCCGATCTTCATGCCACGTGTCCAGCCCATTTCCACTTCAACTCCGCTGCTCTCTCAATGACGTCTATCAGCTTAGTCTGCTCCCTAATCCAAGTGTTTGTTATACGGCTTGTAAGCTTGATGCCTAGTATTAATCTCTCGTAGGCTCTTTGAGTTGTAGCTAATTTTCTTGCATGTTTTTTCGTAAGACACCAAGTTTCCGCTCCATATGTAAGAACCGGGAGTATGCATTGATTGTACAGCTCAACCATTTAAGCTGTACTAAACCATTGAAAATTACCATTGCGCTTTTGCTGAGCTCACTCAGTTTCAAATTGTCACAGTTGTATCTCCGTCAGCTTATGGTGTGTACCAAACGCGTTGGTGATTCTGTAGATAAGCATGCTAAGTTGAAGTTAATTACTGGGCGTATTAAGAACCGAATAAAACAGCTTGTCAACATCGCAAAGTAGATATTTAAACTCTGCGTTATGAGCTCGTAAGCAAGAGTGCTTAATATTACCGTTAGTTCTAAAGAAAATGCTATTAGAGATTGTTCTAAAACATTTCACTATCACGATCACGATCCGCCCATTTCGATCCACTGCTGGATGTAGGCTTTTCCCATTTCATTCCATCTCTTTCTGTTGTTCGCCTTCCTCATCCAAAAGAGGCCTCCTGATCTTGTTATGTCATTTCTCCACATGGTGTTCGGTCTGCCGCAAGTTCTTTGTCCTTCTCTGGGTCTCCATTCCAGGATTCTTCTCGTCCACCTGTTATCCGATCTTCATGCCACGTGTCCAGCCCATTTCCACTTCAACTCCGCTGCTCTCTCAATGACGTCTATCAGCTTAGTCTGCTCCCTAATCCAAGTGTTTGTTATACGGTTTGTAAGCTTGATGCCTAGTATTAATCTCTCGTAGGCTCTTTGAGTTGTAGCTAATTTTCTTGCATGTTTTTTCGTAAGACACCAAGTTTCCGCTCCATATGCAAGAACCGGGAGTATGCATTGATTGTACAGCTCAACCATTTAAGCTGTACTAAACCATTGAAAATTACCATTGCGCTTTTGCTGAGCTCACTCAGTTTCAAATTGTCACAGTTGTATCTCCGCCAGCTTATAGTGTGTACCAAACGCGTTGGTGATTCTGTAGATAAGCATGCTAAGTTGAAGTTAATTACTGGGCGTATTAAGAACCGAATAAAACAGCTTGTCAACATCGCAAAGTAGATATTTAAACTCTGCGTTATGAGCTAGTAAGCAAGAGTGCTTAATATTACCGTTAGTTTTAAAGAAAATGCTATTAGAGATTGTTCTAAAACATTTCACTATCACGATCACGATCCGCCCATTTCGATCCACTGCTGGATGTAGGCTTTTCCCATTTCATTCCATCTCTTTCTGTTGTTCGCCTTCCTCATCCAAAAGAGGCCTCCTGATCTTGTTATGTCATTTCTCCACATGGTGTTCGGTCTGCCGCAAGTTCTTTGTCCTTCTCTGGGTCTCCATTCCAGGATTCTTCTCGTCCACCTGTTATCCGATCTTCATGCCACGTGTCCAGCCCATTTCCACTTCAACTCCGCTGCTCTCTCAATGACGTCTATCAGCTTAGTCTGCTCCCTAATCCAAGTGTTTGTTATACGGTTTGTAAGCTTGATGCCTAGTATTAATCTCTCGTAGGCTCTTTGAGTTGTAGCTAATTTTCTTGCATGTTTTTTCGTAAGACACCAAGTTTCCGCTCCATATGTAAGAACCGGGAGTATGCATTGATTGTACAGCTCAACCATTTAAGCTGTACTAAACCATTGAAAATTACCATTGCGCTTTTGCTGAGCTCACTCAGTTTCAAATTGTCACAGTTGTATCTCCGCCAGCTTATAGTGTGTACCAAACGCGTTGGTGATTCTGTAGATAAGCATGCTAAGTTGAAGTTAATTACTGGGCGTATTAAGAACCGAATAAAACAGCTTGTCAACATCGCAAAGTAGATATTTAAACTCTGCGTTATGAGCTAGTAAGCAAGAGTGCTTAATATTACCGTTAGTTTTAAAGAAAATGCTATTAGAGATTGTTCTAAAACATTTCACTATCACGATCACGATCCGCCCATTTCGATCCACTGCTGGATGTAGGCTTTTCCCATTTCATTCCATCTCTTTCTGTTGTTCGCCTTCCTCATCCAAAAGAGGCCTCCTGATCTTGTTATGTCATTTCTCCACATGGTGTTCGGTCTGCCGCAAGTTCTTTGTCCTTCTCTGGGTCTCCATTCCAGGATTCTTCTCGTCCACCTGTTATCCGATCTTCATGCCACGTGTCCAGCCCATTTCCACTTCAACTCCGCTGCTCTCTCAATGACGTCTATCAGCTTAGTCTGCTCCCTAATCCAAGTGTTTGTTATACGGTTTGTAAGCTTGATGCCTAGTATTAATCTCTCGTAGGCTCTTTGAGTTGTAGCTAATTTTCTTGCATGTTTTTTCGTAAGACACCAAGTTTCCGCTCCATATGTAAGAACCGGGAGTATGCATTGATTGTACAGCTCAACCATTTAAGCTGTACTAAACCATTGAAAATTACCATTGCGCTTTTGCTGAGCTCACTCAGTTTCAAATTGTCACAGTTGTATCTCCGCCAGCTTATAGTGTGTACCAAACGCGTTGGTGATTCTGTAGATAAGCATGCTAAGTTGAAGTTAATTACTGGGCGTATTAAGAACCGAATAAAACAGCTTGTCAACATCGCAAAGTAGATATTTAAACTCTGCGTTATGAGCTAGTAAGCAAGAGTGCTTAATATTACCGTTAGTTTTAAAGAAAATGCTATTAGAGATTGTTCTAAAACATTTCACTATCACGATCACGATCCGCCCATTTCGATCCACTGCTGGATGTAGGCTTTTCCCATTTCATTCCATCTCTTTCTGTTGTTCGCCTTCCTCATCCAAAAGAGGCCTCCTGATCTTGTTATGTCATTTCTCCACATGGTGTTCGGTCTGCCGCAAGTTCTTTGTCCTTCTCTGGGTCTCCATTCCAGGATTCTTCTCGTCCACCTGTTATCCGATCTTCATGCCACGTGTCCAGCCCATTTCCACTTCAACTCCGCTGCTCTCTCAATGACGTCTATCAGCTTAGTCTGCTCCCTAATCCAAGTGTTTGTTATACGGTTTGTAAGCTTGATGCCTAGTATTAATCTCTCGTAGGCTCTTTGAGTTGTAGCTAATTTTCTTGCATGTTTTTTCGTAAGACACCAAGTTTCCGCTCCATATGCAAGAACCGGGAGTATGCATTGATTGTACAGCTCAACCATTTAAGCTGTACTAAACCATTGAAAATTACCATTGCGCTTTTGCTGAGCTCACTCAGTTTCAAATTGTCACAGTTGTATCTCCGCCAGCTTATAGTGTGTACCAAACGCGTTGGTGATTCTGTAGATAAGCATGCTAAGTTGAAGTTAATTACTGGGCGTATTAAGAACCGAATAAAACAGCTTGTCAACATCGCAAAGTAGATATTTAAACTCTGCGTTATGAGCTAGTAAGCAAGAGTGCTTAATATTACCGTTAGTTTTAAAGAAAATGCTATTAGAGATTGTTCTAAAACATTTCACTATCACGATCACGATCCGCCCATTTCGATCCACTGCTGGATGTAGGCTTTTCCCATTTCATTCCATCTCTTTCTGTTGTTCGCCTTCCTCATCCAAAAGAGGCCTCCTGATCTTGTTATGTCATTTCTCCACATGGTGTTCGGTCTGCCGCAAGTTCTTTGTCCTTCTCTGGGTCTCCATTCCAGGATTCTTCTCGTCCACCTGTTATCCGATCTTCATGCCACGTGTCCAGCCCATTTCCACTTCAACTCCGCTGCTCTCTCAATGACGTCTATCAGCTTAGTCTGCTCCCTAATCCAAGTGTTTGTTATACGGTTTGTAAGCTTGATGCCTAGTATTAATCTCTCGTAGGCTCTTTGAGTTGTAGCTAATTTTCTTGCATGTTTTTTCGTAAGACACCAAGTTTCCGCTCCATATGTAAGAACCGGGAGTATGCATTGATTGTACAGCTCAACCATTTAAGCTGTACTAAACCATTGAAAATTACCATTGCGCTTTTGCTGAGCTCACTCAGTTTCAAATTGTCACAGTTGTATCTCCGCCAGCTTATAGTGTGTACCAAACGCGTTGGTGATTCTGTAGATAAGCATGCTAAGTTGAAGTTAATTACTGGGCGTATTAAGAACCGAATAAAACAGCTTGTCAACATCGCAAAGTAGATATTTAAACTCTGCGTTATGAGCTAGTAAGCAAGAGTGCTTAATATTACCGTTAGTTTTAAAGAAAATGCTATTAGAGATTGTTCTAAAACATTTCACTATCACGATCACGATCCGCCCATTTCGATCCACTGCTGGATGTAGGCTTTTCCCATTTCATTCCATCTCTTTCTGTTGTTCGCCTTCCTCATCCAAAAGAGGCCTCCTGATCTTGTTATGTCATTTCTCCACATGGTGTTCGGTCTGCCGCAAGTTCTTTGTCCTTCTCTGGGTCTCCATTCCAGGATTCTTCTCGTCCACCTGTTATCCGATCTTCATGCCACGTGTCCAGCCCATTTCCACTTCAACTCCGCTGCTCTCTCAATGACGTCTATCAGCTTAGTCTGCTCCCTAATCCAAGTGTTTGTTATACGGTTTGTAAGCTTGATGCCTAGTATTAATCTCTCGTAGGCTCTTTGAGTTGTAGCTAATTTTCTTGCATGTTTTTTCGTAAGACACCAAGTTTCCGCTCCATATGTAAGAACCGGGAGTATGCATTGATTGTACAGCTCAACCATTTAAGCTGTACTAAACCATTGAAAATTACCATTGCGCTTTTGCTGAGCTCACTCAGTTTCAAATTGTCACAGTTGTATCTCCGCCAGCTTATAGTGTGTACCAAACGCGTTGGTGATTCTGTAGATAAGCATGCTAAGTTGAAGTTAATTACTGGGCGTATTAAGAACCGAATAAAACAGCTTGTCAACATCGCAAAGTAGATATTTAAACTCTGCGTTATGAGCTAGTAAGCAAGAGTGCTTAATATTACCGTTAGTTCTAAAGAAAATGCTATTAGAGATTGTTCTAAAACATTTCACTATCACGATCACGATCCGCCCATTTCGATCCACTGCTGGATGTAGGCTTTTCCCATTTCATTCCATCTCTTTCTGTTGTTCGCCTTCCTCATCCAAAAGAGGCCTCCTGATCTTGTTATGTCATTTCTCCACATGGTGTTCGGTCTGCCGCAAGTTCTTTGTCGTTCTCTGGGTCTCCATTCCAGGATTCTTCTCGTCCACCTGTTATCCGATCTTCATGCCACGTGTCCAGCCCATTTCCACTTCAACTCCGCTGCTCTCTCAATGACGTCTATCAGCTTAGTCTGCTCCCTAATCCAAGTGTTTGTTATACGGTTTGTAAGCTTGATGCCTAGTATTAATCTCTCGTAGGCTCTTTGAGTTGTAGCTAATTTTCTTGCATGTTTTTTCGTAAGACACCAAGTTTCCGCTCCATATGCAAGAACCGGGAGTATGCATTGATTGTACAGCTCAACCATTTAAGCTGTACTAAACCATTGAAAATTACCATTGCGCTTTTGCTGAGCTCACTCAGTTTCAAATTGTCACAGTTGTATCTCCGCCAGCTTATAGTGTGTACCAAACGCGTTGGTGATTCTGTAGATAAGCATGCTAAGTTGAAGTTAATTACTGGGCGTATTAAGAACCGAATAAAACAGCTTGTCAACATCGCAAAGTAGATATTTAAACTCTGCGTTATGAGCTAGTAAGCAAGAGTGCTTAATATTACCGTTAGTTCTAAAGAAAATGCTATTAGAGATTGTTCTAAAACATTTCACTATCACGATCACGATCCGCCCATTTCGATCCACTGCTGGATGTAGGCTTTTCCCATTTCATTCCATCTCTTTCTGTTGTTCGCCTTCCTCATCCAAAAGAGGCCTCCTGATCTTGTTATGTCATTTCTCCACATGGTGTTCGGTCTGCCGCAAGTTCTTTGTCCTTCTCTGGGTCTCCATTCCAGGATTCTTCTCGTCCACCTGTTATCCGATCTTCATGCCACGTGTCCAGCCCATTTCCACTTCAACTCCGCTGCTCTCTCAATGACGTCTATCAGCTTAGTCTGCTCCCTAATCCAAGTGTTTGTTATACGGTTTGTAAGCTTGATGCCTAGTATTAATCTCTCGTAGGCTCTTTGCGTTGTAGCTAATTTTCTTGCATGTTTTATCGTAAGACACCAAGTTTCCGCTCCAAATGCAAGAACCGGGAGTATGCATTGATTGTACAGCTCAACCATTTAAGCTGTACTAAACCATTGAAAATTACCATTGCGCTTTTGCTGAGCTCACTCAGTTTCAAATTGTCACAGTTGTATCTCCGCCAGCTTATAGTGTGTACCAAACGCGTTGGTGATTCTGTAGATAAGCATGCTAAGTTGAAGTTAATTACTGGGCGTATTAAGAACCGAATAAAACAGCTTGTCAACATCGCAAAGTAGATATTTAAACTCTGCGTTATGAGCTAGTAAGCAAGAGTGCTTAATATTACCGTTAGTTCTAAAGAAAATGCTATTAGAGATTGTTCTAAAACATTTCACTATCACGATCACGATCCGCCCATTTCGATCCACTGCTGCATGTAGGCTTTTCCCATTTCATTCCATCTCTTTCTGTTGTTCGCCTTCCTCATCCAAAAGAGGCCTCCTGATCTTGTTATGTCATTTCTCCACATGGTGTTCGGTCTGCCGCGATTTCTTTGTCCTTCTCTGGGTCTCCATTCCAGGATTCTTCTCGTCCACCTGTTATCCGATCTTCATGCCACGTGTCCAGCCCATTTCCACTTCAACTCCGCTGCTCTCTCAATGACGTCTATCAGCTTAGTCTGCTCCCTAATCCAAGTGTTTGTTTTACGGTTTGTAAGCTTGATGCCTAGTATTAATCTCTCGTAGGCTCTTTGAGTTGTAGCTAATTTTCTTGCATGTTTTTTCGTAAGACACCAAGTTTCCGCTCCATATGCAAGAACCGGGAGTATGCATTGATTGTACAGCTCAACCATTTAAGCTGTACTAAACCATTGAAAATTACCATTGCGCTTTTGCTGAGCTCACTCAGTTTCAAATTGTCACAGTTGTATCTCCGCCAGCTTATAGTGTGTACCAAACGCGTTGGTGATTCTGTAGATAAGCATGCTAAGTTGAAGTTAATTACTGGGCGTATTAAGAACCGAATAAAACAGCTTGTCAACATCGCAAAGTAGATATTTAAACTCTGCGTTATGAGCTAGTAAGCAAGAGTGCTTAATATTACCGTTAGTTCTAAAGAAAATGCTATTAGAGATTGTTCTAAAACATTTCACTATCACGATCACGATCCGCCCATTTCGATCCACTGCTGGATGTAGGCTTTTCCCATTTCATTCCATCTCTTTCTGTTGTTCGCCTTCCTCATCCAAAAGAGGCCTCCTGATCTTGTTATGTCATTTCTCCACATGGTGTTCGGTCTGCCGCAAGTTCTTTGTCCTTCTCTGGGTCTCCATTCCAGGATTCTTCTCGTCCACCTGTTATCCGATCTTCATGCCACGTGTCCAGCCCATTTCCACTTCAACTCCGCTGCTCTCTCAATGACGTCTATCAGCTTAGTCTGCTCCCTAATCCAAGTGTTTGTTATACGGTTTGTAAGCTTGATGCCTAGTATTAATCTCTCGTAGGCTCTTTGCGTTGTAGCTAATTTTCTTGCATGTTTTATCGTAAGACACCAAGTTTCCGCTCCAAATGCAAGAACCGGGAGTATGCATTGATTGTACAGCTCAACCATTTAAGCTGTACTAAACCATTGAAAATTACCATTGCGCTTTTGCTGAGCTCACTCAGTTTCAAATTGTCACAGTTGTATCTCCGCCAGCTTATAGTGTGTACCAAACGCGTTGGTGATTCTGTAGATAAGCATGCTAAGTTGAAGTTAATTACTGGGCGTATTAAGAACCGAATAAAACAGCTTGTCAACATCGCAAAGTAGATATTTAAACTCTGCGTTATGAGCTAGTAAGCAAGAGTGCTTAATATTACCGTTAGTTCTAAAGAAAATGCTATTAGAGATTGTTCTAAAACATTTCACTATCACGATCACGATCCGCCCATTTCGATCCACTGCTGGATGTAGGCTTTTCCCATTTCATTCCATCTCTTTCTGTTGTTCGCCTTCCTCATCCAAATGAGGCCTCCTGATCTTGTTATGTCATTTCTCCACATGGTGTTCGGTCTGCCGCGATTTCTTTGTCCTTCTCTGGGTCTCCATTCCAGGATTCTTCTCGTCCACCTGTTATCCGATCTTCATGCCACGTGTCCAGCCCATTTCCACTTCAACTCCGCTGCTCTCTCAATGACGTCTATCAGCTTAGTCTGCTCCCTAATCCAAGTGTTTGTTTTACGGTTTGTAAGCTTGATGCCTAGTATTAATCTCTCGTAGGCTCTTTGCGTTGTAGCTAATTTTCTTGCATGTTTTATCGTAAGACACCAAGTTTCCGCTCCAAATGCAAGAACCGGGAGTATGCATTGATTGTACAGCTCAACCATTTAAGCTGTACTAAACCATTGAAAATTACCATTGCGCTTTTGCTGAGCTCACTCAGTTTCAAATTGTCACAGTTGTATCTCCGCCAGCTTATAGTGTGTACCAAACGCGTTGGTGATTCTGTAGATAAGCATGCTAAGTTGAAGTTAATTACTGGGCGTATTAAGAACCGAATAAAACAGCTTGTCAACATCGCAAAGTAGATATTTAAACTCTGCGTTATGAGCTAGTAAGCAAGAGTGCTTAATATTACCGTTAGTTCTAAAGAAAATGCTATTAGAGATTGTTCTAAAACATTTCACTATCACGATCACGATCCGCCCATTTCGATCCACTGCTGCATGTAGGCTTTTCCCATTTCATTCCATCTCTTTCTGTTGTTCGCCTTCCTCATCCAAAAGAGGCCTCCTGATCTTGTTATGTCATTTCTCCACATGGTGTTCGGTCTGCCGCGATTTCTTTGTCCTTCTCTGGGTCTCCATTCCAGGATTCTTCTCGTCCACCTGTTATCCGATCTTCATGCCACGTGTCCAGCCCATTTCCACTTCAACTCCGCTGCTCTCTCAATGACGTCTATCAGCTTAGTCTGCTCCCTAATCCAAGTGTTTGTTATACGGTTTGTAAGCTTGATGCCTAGTATTAATCTCTCGTAGGCTCTTTGCGTTGTAGCTAATTTTCTTGCATGTTTTATCGTAAGACACCAAGTTTCCGCTCCAAATGCAAGAACCGGGAGTATGCATTGATTGTACAGCTCAACCATTTAAGCTGTACTAAACCATTGAAAATTACCATTGCGCTTTTGCTGAGCTCACTCAGTTTCAAATTGTCACAGTTGTATCTCCGCCAGCTTATAGTGTGTACCAAACGCGTTGGTGATTCTGTAGATAAGCATGCTAAGTTGAAGTTAATTACTGGGCGTATTAAGAACCGAATAAAACAGCTTGTCAACATCGCAAAGTAGATATTTAAACTCTGCGTTATGAGCTAGTAAGCAAGAGTGCTTAATATTACCGTTAGTTCTAAAGAAAATGCTATTAGAGATTGTTCTAAAACATTTCACTATCACGATCACGATCCGCCCATTTCGATCCACTGCTGCATGTAGGCTTTTCCCATTTCATTCCATCTCTTTCTGTTGTTCGCCTTCCTCATCCAAAAGAGGCCTCCTGATCTTGTTATGTCATTTCTCCACATGGTGTTCGGTCTGCCGCGATTTCTTTGTCCTTCTCTGGGTCTCCATTCCAGGATTCTTCTCGTCCACCTGTTATCCGATCTTCATGCCACGTGTCCAGCCCATTTCCACTTCAACTCCGCTGCTCTCTCAATGACGTCTATCAGCTTAGTCTGCTCCCTAATCCAAGTGTTTGTTTTACGGTTTGTAAGCTTGATGCCTAGTATTAATCTCTCGTAGGCTCTTTGCGTTGTAGCTAATTTTCTTGCATGTTTTATCGTAAGACACCAAGTTTCCGCTCCAAATGCAAGAACCGGGAGTATGCATTGATTGTACAGCTCAACCATTTAAGCTGTACTAAACCATTGAAAATTACCATTGCGCTTTTGCTGAGCTCACTCAGTTTCAAATTGTCACAGTTGTATCTCCGCCAGCTTATAGTGTGTACCAAACGCGTTGGTGATTCTGTAGATAAGCATGCTAAGTTGAAGTTAATTACTGGGCGTATTAAGAACCGAATAAAACAGCTTGTCAACATCGCAAAGTAGATATTTAAACTCTGCGTTATGAGCTAGTAAGCAAGAGTGCTTAATATTACCGTTAGTTCTAAAGAAAATGCTATTAGAGATTGTTCTAAAACATTTCACTATCACGATCACGATCCGCCCATTTCGATCCACTGCTGCATGTAGGCTTTTCCCATTTCATTCCATCTCTTTCTGTTGTTCGCCTTCCTCATCCAAAAGAGGCCTCCTGATCTTGTTATGTCATTTCTCCACATGGTGTTCGGTCTGCCGCGATTTCTTTGTCCTTCTCTGGGTCTCCATTCCAGGATTCTTCTCGTCCACCTGTTATCCGATCTTCATGCCACGTGTCCAGCCCATTTCCACTTCAACTCCGCTGCTCTCTCAATGACGTCTATCAGCTTAGTCTGCTCCCTAATCCAAGTGTTTGTTATACGGTTTGTAAGCTTGATGCCTAGTATTAATCTCTCGTAGGCTCTTTGCGTTGTAGCTAATTTTCTTGCATGTTTTATCGTAAGACACCAAGTTTCCGCTCCAAATGCAAGAACCGGGAGTATGCATTGATTGTACAGCTCAACCATTTAAGCTGTACTAAACCATTGAAAATTACCATTGCGCTTTTGCTGAGCTCACTCAGTTTCAAATTGTCACAGTTGTATCTCCGCCAGCTTATAGTGTGTACCAAACGCGTTGGTGATTCTGTAGATAAGCATGCTAAGTTGAAGTTAATTACTGGGCGTATTAAGAACCGAATAAAACAGCTTGTCAACATCGCAAAGTAGATATTTAAACTCTGCGTTATGAGCTAGTAAGCAAGAGTGCTTAATATTACCGTTAGTTCTAAAGAAAATGCTATTAGAGATTGTTCTAAAACATTTCACTATCACGATCACGATCCGCCCATTTCGATCCACTGCTGGATGTAGGCTTTTCCCATTTCATTCCATCTCTTTCTGTTGTTCGCCTTCCTCATCCAAATGAGGCCTCCTGATCTTGTTATGTCATTTCTCCACATGGTGTTCGGTCTGCCGCGATTTCTTTGTCCTTCTCTGGGTCTCCATTCCAGGATTCTTCTCGTCCACCTGTTATCCGATCTTCATGCCACGTGTCCAGCCCATTTCCACTTCAACTCCGCTGCTCTCTCAATGACGTCTATCAGCTTAGTCTGCTCCCTAATCCAAGTGTTTGTTATACGGTTTGTAAGCTTGATGCCTAGTATTAATCTCTCGTAGGCTCTTTGCGTTGTAGCTAATTTTCTTGCATGTTTTATCGTAAGACACCAAGTTTCCGCTCCAAATGCAAGAACCGGGAGTATGCATTGATTGTACAGCTCAACCATTTAAGCTGTACTAAACCATTGAAAATTACCATTGCGCTTTTGCTGAGCTCACTCAGTTTCAAATTGTCACAGTTGTATCTCCGCCAGCTTATAGTGTGTACCAAACGCGTTGGTGATTCTGTAGATAAGCATGCTAAGTTGAAGTTAATTACTGGCGTATTAAGAACCGAATAAAACAGCTTGTCAACATCGCAAAGTAGATATTTAAACTCTGCGTTATGAGCTAGTAAGCAAGAGTGCTTAATATTACCGTTAGTTCTAAAGAAAATGCTATTAGAGATTGTTCTAAAACATTTCACTATCACGATCACGATCCGCCCATTTCGATCCACTGCTGCATGTAGGCTTTTCCCATTTCATTCCATCTCTTTCTGTTGTTCGCCTTCCTCATCCAAAAGAGGCCTCCTGATCTTGTTATGTCATTTCTCCACATGGTGTTCGGTCTGCCGCGATTTCTTTGTCCTTCTCTGGGTCTCCATTCCAGGATTCTTCTCGTCCACCTGTTATCCGATCTTCATGCCACGTGTCCAGCCCATTTCCACTTCAACTCCGCTGCTCTCTCAATGACGTCTATCAGCTTAGTCTGCTCCCTAATCCAAGTGTTTGTTTTACGGTTTGTAAGCTTGATGCCTAGTATTAATCTCTCGTAGGCTCTTTGAGTTGTAGCTAATTTTCTTGCATGTTTTTTCGTAAGACACCAAGTTTCCGCTCCATATGCAAGAACCGGGAGTATGCATTGATTGTACAGCTCAACCATTTAAGCTGTACTAAACCATTGAAAATTACCATTGCGCTTTTGCTGAGCTCACTCAGTTTCAAATTGTCACAGTTGTATCTCCGCCAGCTTATAGTGTGTACCAAACGCGTTGGTGATTCTGTAGATAAGCATGCTAAGTTGAAGTTAATTACTGGGCGTATTAAGAACCGAATAAAACAGCTTGTCAACATCGCAAAGTAGATATTTAAACTCTGCGTTATGAGCTAGTAAGCAAGAGTGCTTAATATTACCGTTAGTTCTAAAGAAAATGCTATTAGAGATTGTTCTAAAACATTTCACTATCACGATCACGATCCGCCCATTTCGATCCACTGCTGGATGTAGGCTTTTCCCATTTCATTCCATCTCTTTCTGTTGTTCGCCTTCCTCATCCAAAAGAGGCCTCCTGATCTTGTTATGTCATTTCTCCACATGGTGTTCGGTCTGCCGCAAGTTCTTTGTCCTTCTCTGGGTCTCCATTCCAGGATTCTTCTCGTCCACCTGTTATCCGATCTTCATGCCACGTGTCCAGCCCATTTCCACTTCAACTCCGCTGCTCTCTCAATGACGTCTATCAGCTTAGTCTGCTCCCTAATCCAAGTGTTTGTTATACGGTTTGTAAGCTTGATGCCTAGTATTAATCTCTCGTAGGCTCTTTGCGTTGTAGCTAATTTTCTTGCATGTTTTATCGTAAGACACCAAGTTTCCGCTCCAAATGCAAGAACCGGGAGTATGCATTGATTGTACAGCTCAACCATTTAAGCTGTACTAAACCATTGAAAATTACCATTGCGCTTTTGCTGAGCTCACTCAGTTTCAAATTGTCACAGTTGTATCTCCGCCAGCTTATAGTGTGTACCAAACGCGTTGGTGATTCTGTAGATAAGCATGCTAAGTTGAAGTTAATTACTGGGCGTATTAAGAACCGAATAAAACAGCTTGTCAACATCGCAAAGTAGATATTTAAACTCTGCGTTATGAGCTAGTAAGCAAGAGTGCTTAATATTACCGTTAGTTCTAAAGAAAATGCTATTAGAGATTGTTCTAAAACATTTCACTATCACGATCACGATCCGCCCATTTCGATCCACTGCTGGATGTAGGCTTTTCCCATTTCATTCCATCTCTTTCTGTTGTTCGCCTTCCTCATCCAAATGAGGCCTCCTGATCTTGTTATGTCATTTCTCCACATGGTGTTCGGTCTGCCGCGATTTCTTTGTCCTTCTCTGGGTCTCCATTCCAGGATTCTTCTCGTCCACCTGTTATCCGATCTTCATGCCACGTGTCCAGCCCATTTCCACTTCAACTCCGCTGCTCTCTCAATGACGTCTATCAGCTTAGTCTGCTCCCTAATCCAAGTGTTTGTTTTACGGTTTGTAAGCTTGATGCCTAGTATTAATCTCTCGTAGGCTCTTTGAGTTGTAGCTAATTTTCTTGCATGTTTTTTCGTAAGACACCAAGTTTCCGCTCCATATGCAAGAACCGGGAGTATGCATTGATTGTACAGCTCAACCATTTAAGCTGTACTAAACCATTGAAAATTACCATTGCGCTTTTGCTGAGCTCACTCAGTTTCAAATTGTCACAGTTGTATCTCCGCCAGCTTATAGTGTGTACCAAACGCGTTGGTGATTCTGTAGATAAGCATGCTAAGTTGAAGTTAATTACTGGGCGTATTAAGAACCGAATAAAACAGCTTGTCAACATCGCAAAGTAGATATTTAACTCTGCGTTATGAGCTAGTAAGCAAGAGTGCTTAATATTACCGTTAGTTCTAAAGAAAATGCTATTAGAGATTGTTCTAAAACATTTCACTATCACGATCACGATCCGCCCATTTCGATCCACTGCTGCATGTAGGCTTTTCCCATTTCATTCCATCTCTTTCTGTTGTTCGCCTTCCTCATCCAAAAGAGGCCTCCTGATCTTGTTATGTCATTTCTCCACATGGTGTTCGGTCTGCCGCAAGTTCTTTGTCCTTCTCTGGGTCTCCATTCCAGGATTCTTCTCGTCCACCTGTTATCCGATCTTCATGCCACGTGTCCAGCCATTTCCACTTCAACTCCGCTGCTCTCTCAATGACGTCTATCAGCTTAGTCTGCTCCCTAATCCAAGTGTTTGTTATACGGTTTGTAAGCTTGATGCCTAGTATTAATCTCTCGTAGGCTCTTTGAGTTGTAGCTAATTTTCTTGCATGTTTTTTCGTAAGACACCAAGTTTCCGCTCCATATGTAAGAACCGGGAGTATGCATTGATTGTACAGCTCAACCATTTAAGCTGTACTAAACCATTGAAAATTACCATTGCGCTTTTGCTGAGCTCACTCAGTTTCAAATTGTCACAGTTGTATCTCCGTCAGCTTATGGTGTGTACCAAACGCGTTGGTGATTCTGTAGATAAGCATGCTAAGTTGAAGTTAATTACTGGGCGTATTAAGAACCGAATAAAACAGCTTGTCAACATCGCAAAGTAGATATTTAAACTCTGCGTTATGAGCTAGTAAGCAAGAGTGCTTAATATTACCGTTAGTTCTAAAGAAAATGCTATTAGAGATTGTTCTAAAACATTTCACTATCACGATCACGATCCGCCCATTTCGATCCACTGCTGGATGTAGGCTTTTCCCATTTCATTCCATCTCTTTCTGTTGTTCGCCTTCCTCATCCAAAAGAGGCCTCCTGATCTTGTTATGTCATTTCTCCACATGGTGTTCGGTCTGCCGCAAGTTCTTTGTCCTTCTCTGGGTCTCCATTCCAGGATTCTTCTCGTCCACCTGTTATCCGATCTTCATGCCACGTGTCCAGCCCATTTCCACTTCAACTCCGCTGCTCTCTCAATGACGTCTATCAGCTTAGTCTGCTCCCTAATCCAAGTGTTTGTTATACGGTTTGTAAGCTTGATGCCTAGTATTAATCTCTCGTAGGCTCTTTGAGTTGTAGCTAATTTTCTTGCATGTTTTTTCGTAAGACACCAAGTTTCCGCTCCATATGTAAAAACCGGGAGTATGCATTGATTGTACAGCTCAACCATTTAAGCTGTACTAAACCATTGAAAATTACCATTGCGCTTTTGCTGAGCTCACTCAGTTTCAAATTGTCACAGTTGTATCTCCGTCAGCTTATGGTGTGTACCAAACGAGTTGGTGATTCTGT